>OY730195.1:118034988-118751472 GCA_963422505.1 Pseudognaphalium luteoalbum | reverse complement strand
GTATTTTTGGGGTGCGACAAGATACGCGATCCCACCCTTATGCTAGGATCGCGTAAGTGTAAAAAAAATTATTAGGGCGTTTCAGTTTTCCTCAATGTATATTAGATAAAAATTACAGGGATTATTGGTCACAAACCATAAAATATTTTACTTATGACTTTAACGTATTCATCATATTAAGATTTTATGTCAATATTGACGATCATTTTTTAGTGTAATACATACTGCTCATTACAAAATCATATTATTAATCAGTAGATAAATCTTTTAAATATTAAGGGGTAATTAAATAGAAGAGTACGTCAGTTTCCGAGTATAAATAGAAGAGTTTGTTTCAGTTTTAGGGTTAGACATTATGAGAATTCTGTGAGATGTGGAGAGAGTGAGAGAGGCATAGAAAAAGCTTGTAAACAATTATACTTCAAATCAATACACAAAAAGCTTATAGAGAATTGCGTGTTTGATTCATAAACGTTCATATATTCAATTAAACAGATTCCGCACGTTTAGTTGTTTTCAATTCGATCAGATCCTGTTAGAAGGACCAACAAAGTGGTATCAGATCAGTGAATCAGGGATTCAACGATTTCTGATTGTGTTTTGAGCATTTTCCAGGTTAAAAAATAAGGGACGTGAGAGATTTACGTGTTTTAGTTCATTTTTGATCATTGGGGATAGCTTAGATTGTTTCAGAAGTCATTTTCTTGGAATTTACATGTTTCGTTCGTTGAAATTCGTTAGGGTTTCAAATTTTTACGAAAACTAGGGTTTTGGGCGGCTGGAAATCAAGACTCGAAAAAAATAGTGGAAAAACTGTCATATTACCAAATTTTGTTTTTGCGCATAATAGTGCTTAATTTATTTCACCAAATCTTTTTTGGACCAAATTTTGGTGGGAAAAATTCGGAAATGGCTTTTGGTGCGAAAATGCCTCCTTCTACATCTTTGATCTATAGTGATTTTGCTAATTGAAAGATTAAGCTATGTAATTTTATTAAATACAAAGATCCAAAGTTGTGGAATTGGTTTAATACTATTGATCGATATGAGAAACCAAGACTCGAAGGGGTGTTTAAGTCAAGAAGACAAATGTTAGTCAAGGAATGGGAAGTATTTGACAAAAAGACAAGAGAGCGTATGAGATGATCATAATGTTCTTGCCAGAAGTTGTGATTAATTGTTTCAAAGATCAAACAACTTCTACAGATTTATGGTAGCTCTTATAGAGGCTTACGATCAAAAGGAAAACTCAAAGAATAGATCAAACGTGGTGGTCAGGGAGGAAGTTTTGGTGCATAAAGAGGAGGTTCAAAACACTGTACGCGTGGCTCAAATACATGAGATAGAAACAAAACCGGTTTTTAAATGTCTATCTTGCATTAAATTAACTGGTGATTACAACAGATACATGAATGATAACGAAAACCTGTGAACTAATCTTGAAATTTTAACGCAGGCAAATAAACTTTTAAAAGATAATAAAAAGCTTTTTGAAAATAAGTTAAAAGCTCATCAGACTGAGTTTAAAGAGTTGAAAGCTAAAATATATAGTCAACAAGATGCTATAGATAGTTATTTGAAAGAAATAACTTTACTTAGGAAAGAACTTGCTGACTCTCAGTCTGAAATTGGTGATCTTAAACGCAAAATTTCAAACTTTTCATCATCATCCATTGTTTTTGATCAAATTCAAGAGAAGCAAAGAACAAATACGAAAAGCAAGGCAGGTATTGGGTATAACTCAGTACCTCCTCCTGCGGACTATTCACCAATGCCTAATCAGGATGAAATCAAAAATTGTGTGCCTTTTAATTCCTCAAAAGAAGACACAAAATCTGTTGAAAAACCAGTTAAAGAGTCTATTAGTGAACCTCCAGTGAGTGTTAAGGAGGTTGTTGAGATAGAGGATGAAACTGTTGAGGAAACGGTAAAGGTTAAGAAAGTTGAGGTTAAACCTGACAAGTTCATTATTACTACGGAAAATGATGATGCTTTTAATATGAAGGGTAAAGCTAAGGTTGAAACTGAATTCAAAAGGATGAAAAAACAAAAGAAAGATTCAAAAGCGAAGTCTTCAGATGATTCACATTCAGTTGTGAAAAATTCAAAGAATGAAAATTTAGTTGAAACTTCCGAAAAGAATAAACCTTCAACATCAACTAGCTCAAACTCAGAAACATCCACTTCAACATGTTCACCTAAAAGTCCATGTTCAGTAAATATTCCTGTTAATAGACCTCATGTATATAATCCTCCACCTCAACCGTTCGTGGGGAGCCATTGGAATAAATCATATGTGGAGCCATTGGAATAAGACATGTTATTATGGATTGTAGGTTATTATCCCTAGATAGGTTTGCTAGAAGAATGCCAAGAACTTACTCTTTTAGGAATTCTTTTTCAAAATCGTTTTCAAGGCATTGCATCCTCTTCTCCCAAACCAGTGGTAAGAGTAAACAAAGTTGTGCCTAGTAGACCACAAGTTCAAAAGCAAAATATTGTTGAAAACCCATCATCCGAACCTAAGCAGGTTTGGAAAGCTAAATCCAAAAACGACATATCAATAATATCTTCTGATTTTTTAAAATATCATAAAGTTATTGATGTGATGGTTATGGATGATCTTGGACAACTCAAGTCTATCAAGGCTTGGGTGTCTCATAAGTACTAATGTTTGATTGTTTGTGATGATGCAGTCAGTCTTTTAATAGCTAATATTTTTAGTGACTGCAAGGATGTGGATATTGATGGAAGGTGTTTTGAAGGTGGTTATGTGTGATGATTTGTGATTGGATGAATGAATTTTCTAAAGTGTTACGAGGTGGTAAAAGTGCTAAAAGGCATTTGAGTTGACTTGATATGTGATTTTGAACCTTTTATTTAAACATTATTTTTTTTTGTTATAAATGCAACAACACTCTTTGTACTTTTTAGTATCAAGGGAATGCATTATTGCGACATTTGTTAAATTAAAATACACAAAAGTATTAGTTTAATGTTTAAGGAGAGTATCTTTGAATTAGAAATGTGTAAAGAATTTGTTGTTCAGGCGGAGTAATTTTAAAAGTTAAAAATTACGATTATTTATATCAGAATTGTAAACAACATTCTTAATTCTTGAATAGACGTTGAGATGTGTCTGTAAACAACTTGGGATATGATAGTACATCAGGTAACATGTACAAAATGGAAATTTTAAGGTTTATGTTTGATGTGTCATTAGGTTTATCTAGCATATTTAAAATAGTTTTTATAAACATTAGCTTCATCATATAGTGTATTGTGATAAATGCTCATAAGTACTATATTTTAGTAGTATTTCACCCCTATTCTTGAATGTTTTTATTGCATTTGAGTAAATTTGGATATTGATTTCGTTCATATTTGCAATTAAATGTAGAAATGAAGCTTTGAAGAAAAAGAGCGGAAAACAGTCAATAAATGAGTTAAATGATGCATTATGTGTGCAAGAACGAGTAAGCCGAAGGATTTAAAGAAGAAAAGTGAAAATCAGCTGGAATTTCATTGCATACGCCGTATGGAATTTCCATATGCCATATGGAATGAGGCGGTGGAAGCCCAGGTTACGCGGATCTGGGCTGAGCTTATTTTTAATCCATACGCCGTATGGAAATCCATACGCCGTATGGATTGATTAGGCAGAAAGTATAAAACGCATTTTTAAACCCTAAAAATGGGAGTTCGGCTGTGGTTTGAAGTTTGGCGATTCCAGACGACTTGGTGCGAATTTTAGGTTTAATTTGGAGGCATAAAGAGGTAAGGTTGAGGGTAATTCACTTTATTCTCTTTATGATTCGTTATTTCGGTTTGTAATACTTTGATTATTTCGATTTCATTGATGATTTTGGTATTGAATGATCTGAGTTTTATATTTCTGATGATGAATTGAATATATAAAGTAGTTGTGTAATAGATTACACTCGGATTATGATTATTGAACGATTATAGTTGCGTATTGGACAAGTTATTTAATTGAAAATCATTATATTATTTGTGGACCCTTGTTTATTGGTAATTAGTAATTGTTATTGCTCAACGTGGTTAATGATGTTGATGAGATTGAGTTCCTTTGATGTCGTTGATTATTTATGGTTAATGCCTTAGGTTTTTAGCCATTGCTAGACATATTGAGTTTGATAGGTTGAGAGAGTAATGATTATATAATTTAAAATGAATGAGACAATGAGAAGTTATTGGGTATTGTTGATATATACCACTAGAGTAAATTATAATGAGTTGTGAAATGTTTAATGCATGACTTAGGGAAAAACACACAATAGACTGATCATCTTGTGACATTGGATTGATGTTTAATGTTGGACCTTAAGTTGTAGAAATTAGTTGGACTCGAACCGTTGGCTAATTCACATTCAATTTGGAATCTTTGATTAGTGACTAAATTGATATAAAAGAAATCACAATTAGATAATCAATACGCAACGAATCGGGAAATATGAATCTGAGTAAGGTCGATTATACAATTATTTGTTCCTTCCTACTGTGTCCTATTTGTTAATTTAGTTTTAAATTTTATTTTATCTTAATTTAATATTTTAAAAACAATTGTTCGCACGGAACTAGTGGTATATATCAACAATACCCAATAATTGATTTTAGAGTTAACACAATTTTTAAATATAAAAATTTGAATTGAAAAAAATTTGGGTAATGATGTGTAATTCCTTCGCTAAGTTATTTAGGTTAATGATAATGATTATTTATCTTAAGAAATTTTGATTTTGAAATTGATAGTCTACTTGAGGACAAGTAGGATTCAAGTGGAGGATGTTTGATAAACGCTCATAAGTAATATATTTTAGTAGTATTTCACCTCTATTCTTGAATGTTTTTATTCCATTTGAGTAAATTTGGATATTGATTTGGTTCATATTTGCAATTAAATGTGGAAATGAAGCTTTGAAGAAAAAGGAGCGGAAAACTGTCAATAAATGAGTTAAATGATGCATTATGTTGGAAGAACGAGTAAGCCAAAGGATTTAAAGAAGAAAAGTGAAAATCGGCTGAAATTTCATTCCATACGCCTTATGGAATGAGGCGGTGGAAGCCCAGGTTACGCGGATCTGGGTTGGGCTTATTTTCAATCCATACGCCATATGGAAATCCGTACGCCGTATGGATTGATTAGGCAGAAAGTATAAAACGTGTTTTTAAACCCTAAAAATGGGAGTTTGGCTGTGGTTCGAAGTTTGGCGATTCTAGATGACTTGGTACGAATTTTAGGGTTATTTTGGAGGCATAAAGAGGCAAGGTTGAGGGTAATTCACTTTATTCTCTTTATGATTCGTTATTTCGGTTTGTAATACTTTGATTATTTCGATTTCATTGATGATTTTGGTATTGAATGATCTGAGTTTTATATTTCTGATGATGAATTGAATATTTAAAGTAGTTGTGTAATAGATTACACTCGGATTATGATTATTGAACGATTATAGTTGCGTATTGGACAAGTTATTTAATTGAAAATGATTATATTATTCGTGGACCCTTGTTTATTGGTAATTACTAATTGTTATTGCTCAACGTGGTTAATGATGTTGATGAGATTGAGTTCCTCTGATGTCGTTGATTATTTATGGTTAATGCCTTAGGTTTTTACCCATTGCTAGACATATTGAGTTTGATAGGTTGAGAGAGTAATGATTATATAATTTAAAATGAATGAGACAATGAGAAATTATTGGGTATTGTTGATTCATACCACTAGAGTAAATTATAATGAGTTGTGAAATGTTTAATGCATGACTTAGGGAAAAACACACAATAGACTGATCATCTTGTGACATTGGATTGATGTTTAATATTGGACCTTAAGTTGTAGAAATTAGTTGGACTCGAACCGTTGGCTAATTCACATCCAATTTGGAATCTTTGATTAGTGACTAAATTGATATAAAAGAAATCACAATTAGATAATCAATACGCAACGAATCGGGAAATATAAATCTGAGTAAGGTCGATTATACAATTACTTGTTCCTTCCTACTGTGTCCTATTTGTTAATTTAGTTTTAACTTTTATTTTATCTTAATTTAATATTTTAAAAACAATTTTTCGCACGGAACTAAAACGCCCCCCAGTTTACTGTTTTCTAGTTAATTAGTATTTTCTATTTATATAAATAAACCACCGTTCCTGAGACCGACTAGGACTTACCAAGTCTTTACTAACACTCGATCGGGTATTCTTGCCTGGTTTGTGTGAAAAGTATAAATAAGGTATTTCCATTTATAAATAATAAAACTAGACGCTTTCGCACGCATCATATTGGTAGGCACGTTACACGCCGGTTTCTGAATCATTAAGAAGTAAGTCTAATATTGGCGTGTTATTTTGTGATAAACACTTTATGATGTACGAATCAATGTCTTAATTCCTTAATGTAGATTGACATACTTCTATATTTTGAGCTTTTATATGAAATCATTTAGGGGGTATACTGATTGTTTCCTCTGTTGTAGGAAAGTACAGACCTGGTCTCCGTTAGTATATCTCAAAACTAAGCAAACATGAGTCAATGTACTTTTAAAGTTTTAAATTTTAAGATACCTAACCAAGTCAAACTATGTCACTTTGTTGTACGAAAGTATAGACATGTCCCCTCTGGTTGACTAAAATTGGTTTTGCTTAAACCTGAATCAAGTTACGTCGCTCTGTTGTACGTAAGTACAGACCTGTCACCAATGGCTTGATTCTTTAAAACGAACTTCTTATATTTCTCTAAATATGGAAAATATGCTCATGTCTGGTTTACAGGGGTATGTCATAGGTGGGGATCACAGAGTAATATTCATACTAACAATAAAAAGGTTAGCTCAGAAATGTCGAGGTAAAATATTTGGGTGGTCAAACAATACCAATAATCATCTTGAAATAATTTTTATAAAACGGCTTTAAATATGTTAAGTAAATTTAAAGTGGAAAATTATACTGATAATCGAAATAACACTTACTATTTCCTAATAATTGCATGTTGGCCTCATATGATCTCTAAGCAGACTTAAAACAATCATATCCCCAATTTATTTAATTTTTGGTTTTATGTATTCTTTACTATTGATTTATAAAGAAAATACAAAAAGATCTTATTTCTATGTTATTTTCTCAAAGTTACATATCATGCTTAAATCAAATATTGAAGATATAAAGAGTGTTGAGTGTTCTCCAAGGACTTAGAAGATAAATGCTATTCGAGATGTTGCTGATGAAGTTACTGAGAAAGAGTTGGTCATTTAGTTTGGAGATCTAATTGTATGTCAGACACATGAAACTAACCATCAAGATTTTTGAAGACCAAGCTATCTCAATGGGGGAGTTTGTTGGTTCAGACTAATTGAAGATTATTTGACCAAGCTGCTGACATGGGGGAGTTTGTTGGTGCATAAATGTGTGTCAGTCAGTCAGTCAATGTTTCTACTTGTTAAACTTAATTAGTCTGATTTTGTGAAGTGTTTTGTTTGTATATATGAGTCTGTAATCGAATAGTGAATAGAAAATATATAAATGTTGACCTGCGACACTTGTGTTAGTGTCGCGGATTGCGACACTTAACTAGTGTCGCAAGAGTCGGTAACTGCGACACTTAGTAAGTGTCGCATGCACGTCAGTTTTGTGAGTATAAATAGAAGAGTTTGTTTAAGTTTTAGGGTTAGACATTGTGAGAATTCCGTGAGGCGTGGAGAGAGTGACAAGGGCAGAGAAAAAGCTTGTAAACATATATACTTCAAATCAATATACAAAAAGCTTATAGAGAATTGCTTGTTCGATTTGTAAACGTTCATATATTTATTTAAACAGATTCCACACATTTAGTTGTTTTTGATTCGATCAGATCCTATTAGAAGGACCAACACTTTTTGATTGGTGGTTTGACCCGTTAACCCAAACATTGACCTAAGTCCGACCCAAAAAATCAAATAGGTTGATGAGTATCGTGAAGAGTAGAGATAATTATAAAAATTGGTATATGTTGGCATAATGATAAGTAATGATATCCATTACCCCTAATTTGGTGATGAATGGATAATTACTCACTAATGGCTAATGAAGCATTGCATAATAATACCCATCACCATTTAGTTCTCAAATTGTCATTTTAGAATCCTAAGAATTGGCTATGTTGATGAAATTAACTCATAATTGATATATATGTGTTGTTTTAACTTATTAGATGATAAATATTAATTAGTTATCTCTTGATGATCCTTTTTCGCTATGGCCTTAGTTAACTAACACCATCTTTAGCGTATGAGGTGTCGTTGTATTGTGCGGGTACCATACTAGTATATTTGTAATGTAAGCAATTGGTATGAAACTATGAAATATGATTTGGAAGAAGAAAAGAAACTGAAACATAAATTATTACTCTTTGAAGATATAAATGAAAATATAATTTAAAAGTGAAATCAATGACATGAATATATCATATATAAGTGACGTGGATGTTGTGTACAGAATCAATTTTTAGTCGTGATTTTTCAGTTTTGTGTGATGGTCTTTAAAAAGAGCCTGCTTGAGATAGTACAAAATTCGGATGATGCATGTAAAAGCCCAGTCCAATATGATAGAAGTGTAAAAAATAACCAAATCAGACCAATCCGACCCACCCAATTGAATTTCGGGTTTATTTTTGGTTAATCAAATCTATTTCGACCGTTTCTACGCATAACTTACCAGTTAAGCCAAACCTCAAAATCACTTATTGGCTTTTTAACCCTATTTTGTAGGGTGGATCTGCAAGATATGAAAGATCTGCCTCAAGACGTTGCTAAGATCATGATCTTGCATATATAGAATCTTTGCATTCATCATGCATGCTTAAGATATCGATCTAGACTATAGGATCGTAGGATCTAAATCCGACTCAACCATATATACTTGGTTTGAGTTAATAAGTTGTGGCTTCTGTTGCTGCGGAGCTCCTGTGCGGTATGTTTGACTACCGGTTAAACGAATATACTCATTTACCCATTGTTGGTGTTAACGGATTAGTCCTTCCATTTTTGGCATTATTTTTTATGTATGAGTATATATATATATATATATATATATATATATATATATATATATATATATATATATATATATATATATATATATATATATATATATATATATATATATCAGAATAGAATTAACTCGACAACCATATAAGCCACGAAATTAGTAATACAATTGAGTGATATACTATGTAATAGAGAAGTAAGGATTGTAAATTACCACCATCATACTTCAAGCTAGTAGGTGATGACATTTCTCGTATTCATGATCTTCATGAATCAATGGCACTCAACGTGTACACTGAAAATGGTTAATATCTCAATCTGACAACGCACAATCTGAACCAATTTAAATTGATTAACCCGAAACTCGGATCAATCAGAACCTTATTTGATTTAGTTATCATTTGAAATTATGAATACGAAAAAAATCTAAATAACCCGAAACTCTATTAAGAAGACTGATCAACAACACTGAAAATCCAAATCCAAATAGCACAATTATATTCCTGAGACTTTTGGATTCTGTACGATGTTTAGTTCTTATAAGCTTCATCTAATAATCTCTTCTTAAATAACACTCCCTTCATCCCAAAGTTATTGTCACCCTACAAAAAACACGCAGTTTAATAAAAAAACATAATTATTATTGATTTCTCTTTCTTACTTTTGGCAGAAGGATAGTTTTACCCTTAACCAATTAATTATTGCTTTTTGAAAGTGTATAATAATAATTACAATTAAGGGTAATATCGTAATAACGACCAAACTTCACTATCAATTTATGAAAGTGGACAATTAATTTGGAACGTTCAAAAAAGGAAACATGAACTATAGTTTTTGGACGGAGGGAGTACTACATAAATTTAGGTCGTAGCTTATAGATGTTACTAAAATAAGTTGCACCTCCAACCACATATTTTAACATCTCTTTCTTGCTCCTATAACTTGTCGCCGAACAAAGGGTGTTTGAGATTAAAATTATTTTATGTTTATTGTTAAAGGGTACGGTTCACATGAGCACAGGGAAAGGAAGGAAGGACCTTTTTGCAATTCTGATAAATTTGTGGAAAAAAGGAGGGATTTTTTTCAATTTTGACAAAGTTATGGATTCACTTATAAAATTTCATTAAAAAAATTCCTAAAAATTGTCAAAAAAATTATCCAATCATAAACCTATTTAATATGCAGGACTCAGTCATAAATAATAAATAAACATAAGATGCAGTGATAAAAATATAAGATGCGGTGATAAATATATAAGATGCAGTAACATAAATAAAAAGATACAGTAACAATAAAATACATGATGCAGTAACAAAATATACAAGATGCAGTAACAAAATACACAAAAAGACGTAGTAACAAAAAACTATAAGATACAGTAACAAATATATAAAGATGCAGTAACAAAATATATACAAGATGCTGTAAACAAGGTAATACTTTGTGAATTCAAGAATAAAATCAAAGATTTACAAACACATCAAAATGCTAAATTATACATAAGATGCAGTAATAAAATACAAAAGATGCAGTAATAAGTACTCATAGTTTTTTGTAGATCTAAAAAGTACGATGCAGTTAAAAAAAGGTAAGATGCAGTCAAAGAAATGTATGATGTAGTTGTTTATTTCAGATCTAAAAGGCAGATTTAGATCAATATTACTATGAGTACATAAATGATGTAGTAAAATCATTTTATCTTAACATATAGTTTGTGTAAAAATATTCAAGATTCACTAACAAAAAAACATCACTGCATCTTAAAAGTATTTCAACTTAACATCACTATATCTTAAAAGGATGCAGTAAATAAGTACGCTTCTACAGAAAAAACGTAGGATGCAGTGAGAAAATGTACGATGCAGTCAGATCTTAAAACTAGATCTAGATCTAAAAAGTAGATCTACTTTTTAGATCTTGATCTACGAGTTTCAAATCCAGATCTATATCGTGGTGGTGGAGGAGCGGCGGTAGTGGCGTTAAATGGTGGTGACGGTGGAGTGACGGTCGTGGCGGTGGTGGCGGTGAATCGGTGGGATAATATGAAGAAACGACCACGGTTAGTTACGTCCGGCGGAGACCGGTTCACTAATGGTGATGGCTTACATATTAACTCTCCGGCCACAAAGAGCAGCCGTCGTTTTATCTTCTTCTTTTATACGGTCATGAGAACGTGACGGTGGCGGTGGCGGTGGATCTGCGATGGTGGTGGCGGGTGAACTGCGGTGGTGGAGGGTGGAGCTGCAATGTAACACCCGGTCAAAAAGGTCAACTTTTGCGCCTGATTTTTACTTCAATTAATCGTACTTAGTACGCAATTATAACAAAGTATTCGAAAATATGTAATAGAATTTTTATAAATTAAAAATATTACATTTTTATACGATCGGGCAAACAAACACGGGCTTTTAACACTGCAATTTGGGAGATAGTGTCCTCCCCACCCAAACATAAAGCCGGCCCCAAACACACCCCATCCTCCTTTCTTTCCTTTTCACTTCACTTTAACACACACATACACATATCTATCTCATCTCTCTCGGATCACACCACCACCACCGCCAGAATCACCATCACCTCGTCGCTATCATCATCAAGAACCGCAACAACAACTACGGATCATCATCATCATCATCTTCATTCTCAACTCGATCCGCCACTTTTTAGCTCAGTGAGAAACCCCCACTCTTTCTTTAAAATTTCATGTTGGAAATGCTTAATACATCATGAATAAGTTTTCTATAAACTGATTATGTCCAAGAAACCCATTAAAAACGTTTTATACTCGAAAACCCACATCCACTTTCGCATCAGTTCATCGTGCGAGCTGAGACGAACTCAACTCGCAAAACCTTATCCAGATTTGCGAACTGAGCTGGCTTGCGAGCCGAACTGACCTGTGAGTCGAGACCTGCGAGTTGAGACTTGCGGACCGAACAACCTACGAATCGATTTGCGAAGCGACTCGACCTGCGAACTGAGTGAGCTGCGAGATGAGATAGATATGTGTAAGCTGCGAGCTCGACCCCATCCAGGGGCTCTGCCCCTTGGACCCCGCCAGGGGTTGCCACCCCTTGGACCCCGCTACCAGGGGCGCTGCCCCCAGACCCCCGTACACAGTTTCCAAACCTGAACAACAAATAAATATTTACACAACCCGCTTAGACAAACTGATTTGTCTCGTACTCATATAACCTCACGTGTTTAGGACACTAGGAGGTTACCCATTGGACGACGCGTGTATCATAGGATTGCTAACTCCTCAGGTGAGTTCATAGCCCCACTCTTTCAACTGTTTTACTGTTTTCGGGGTGACACGCATGCTCAATTACTGTTTTCGAATTATAATAATAAACTTTTATAATTCACACTTATCTATATTACTGTATGTAATATGAAATGGGTAATACATAAGAATTACACCCACTATACTGTTGTAGGACAATACCATACTTAACCTAGATAGGTTACTGATGTGTGCTAAGTATAGACAATTATAATCACAAGTTTATATAAGGAAATACTAAATAATACTATCACACAATTCAGGCAAGTGTTATCCTGATCAGAGAATATAGTTTTATAAGTAAGTCCAGATTCGAACACAGGGAACGTGATTTAATCTATAACTAACTATTTATTTATCCTAATTACAATTATTACAATTAATATACAAATTCACAATTATAAACAATAATATATAAGATAGGGGGGACGTTTTAGTTCCGATCGAACATATATATATAAATGATACCAATTCTTTAATAGATAAGTTTAAAGGAACAACTTAAGAATACTAAATTGGATAGAAGATTATGACTATTTAAACTATTATTTATTACACTTATTATATCAACTTATGTCTATTTGCGTGTTGGCTATTATTATTGTGATTTACTAATGTAGAAAACCTCAAAGGTTATGACAATTCTCATATAGCAATACCATCAAAGGTTATGTAAGTATCACTATTTATTAAGATCTATCAACATATAATTAATGCAATTCCAGGGTCGGTTGAATCATAATGCCACTTAACATCTAATAAAACATAATCACTTAATTTAAAAACCCAAAACGTTAGTGAGTTTATCTATAAATCAGTTAATTATGATTATTAACATAATATAACACATAATTTTTGCATAACAACATTCAATAATATAGTTCCAACATAAACATATAATTCATATAATAAACATAATAAACATACTTTTAAACATTCATAATGAAAATCTAATAAGCAATTAATTCAAATAAACAATATCCATAGTAACCCAAAAGGTTAGTGAAGCTACAAGGATAAAGAAACCGAACCAATTGACGAACTAGCTCTTCCTAAGGTTGAAAACCTTCAAACCCTAGCTCCTTAGCCTCCAAATTTGCACCTAAAGTCGACCTTAAACCTTAATATTCGACTTTTAATTCTAAGAATCGTATATCGTTAAATCAAAACTAAGCCTCTATTTATACTAATTCTGGCCGACCCTCCAACCGCCGGTTGGGACCTCCAACCGCCGGTTGGAGTTATTTGAGTATTACTCCAACTCTGCGTATTATCCACCGCCTTAAACTCTTAGCCCCAACCGCCGGTTGGACTTAATTTCCAGAATATTCCAAAATCGGCTTGACCTTCAAATTGGGCTTCTTTATCTTCTTTAAACGGATTCACTTGTTTTCTTAGCCCAATTCTTCAATATTATCTTTTTAGTCTTCATTTCTTAAGGTTTAGATCTTCTTTTCTTCAATTGCTTTAATTTCTTCAGTTTCGGTCTTATTTTCGTTCTCTTTTCTCCAATCTTCAATTAAAATACATTTATGCAAATATTAACAAAATAAGTATCTAAAATCATATAAATGCATAAAATGTATACAAATATAGGGATAAATAATATAAAATATAGTATCTATTTGATACTTATCAAATATCCCCACACTTAAGTTCTGCTTGTCCTCAAGCAGAATACTGAATAAAATTCAAAAATAAGCATCAACTTAATATTCAAAAATCAGAATATCAAAATTAAAAACCTGTTTTGAAACTTTGAAAATTTAAACAATTTAATTAACATGGATAACTATAATGTATAAATAAAAAATATTATTATTCGTGCAATATATAGCTCATGATTGATTACTAATATATTTATCCATTTTAAACAATCTATATTTATGCTTCTGAATACATCTTTATTTTTAGAATGTATATTACTTATGATTTCCATATATGATATACTCTTAAACTTAATCATGCAATTTACTTTTATATTCCAAATAAGTATATAAAATCCATTTTTAAGAATCAAGACATTGGTGACAGGTCTGCATTTACATGCAACAAAGCGACATAACTTGATTCAGGTAAAGTAAATTTTTAAATCAAACCAGCGGTGACAGGTCTGTACAGCCGTACAACAAAGCGACATAGTTTGATTTTTATTTATATATATTTTTTTTCTGTTGAAAGAATTTTCTCTTTCTTCTACTTTTTTTAAGAATACTAATTAGAGACCAGGTCTGTACTTACGTACAACAGAGGAAACAATTAGTAGACTCCCAAATGCTTTTATATAAATATGAAGATATATAAAATTATCGCATGATAAATCCAAGAATTAAGACTTTTATGTCATACATCATACTATGTACCATAAAATAATATACAAGTTATTTAAATTAATTTCTTAAAATTCAGAAATCTTCATATAGATTGCCTATTAATACATCATATCATGTAACTATATATCACTTATTTATTAAATAGCTTACGTTATATATACAAAACAGTTAATCCATATTAAAGTCTAAACTTTTAAATACAAAACAAACTTCTAACAAAAGTATTCTAACTAATAAATACTTAAAATTTTAAATTTTATTAAAAATTAAGAATAAGAGAAACTTAAATAATTAATTAATTAAAGACATTTTTTTTCTTTCGAACCCTATCCCCACACTTAAATTATACAATGCCCTCATTGTATAAAAATGATAAACAAAAGTGAGTAAGGAAAAGAAAAATAGAACAGAAAAACTCCCCTGACTGAATTTTCATAATTCATCATCGGCTAAGTAAAAACGCTGTTTGGTTGATTTCTTGAAAAATAATATACAACATCCACACTTTCGTAGTTAATCACGATTGCATTTAGCGTATGCAATAAGCCTTAAATCCCTCGGTATCCCGAGTGGACGAGTTCTAGTCTCGTGAGGGTTTCCAGTGAACACACCCACAAAGTTCATTCCTGAAAATAAAAATCATAACATATATAAAAATAAACACAGGTTGTCTCCTGAGAAGCACTTTTGTTTAAATGTCGGTAAGTTCGACCAACTCCTGTAACCTATACTTCCAAAGATATATCTGAAAAATGCTCCACAGTTCCCTCAAAATATTTCTTTAAACGATGTCCATTGACCTTAAAAATATTTCCATCGAATGCTATTAAATCCACACTTCCATTAGCATAAACTTGGTGAATCACATATGGTCCGCTCCATCTTGATCTTAATTTACCTGGAAATAAACGAAGATGAGAATTATATAAAAGCACACGTTCTCCAGCAACAAAGTCTTTATTACCCCGAAGTCGCGCATCATGCCATTTCTTCGTCCTTTCTTTATAAAGCCTTGAATTTTCATAAGCATTCCAACGAAGCTCATCTAACTCATGTAACTGTAAAAAGCGATGCCTACCAACCTCATCGGTATCCATGTTGCATTCCCGAAGTGCCCAATATGCTTTGTGTTCTATTTCCACTGGTAAATGACAAGCTTTCCCATAAATTAACCTATAAGGTGTACAACCTGTAGGTGTTTTAAATGCGGTCCTATATGCCCAAAGTGCATCATCTAATTTCGCTGACCACTCTTTTCTGTTTGATCCAACAGAACGTTCCAAGATCCGTTTTATCGCTCGATTTGTATTTTCAACCTGTCCACTTGTTTGTGGATGATAAGGTGTAGCAATCCTGTGACTAACTCCATATCTCTGTAATACTTTTTCCAATTGAGTATTACAAAAATGAGTACCTCGATCACTAATTAAGGCTTTAGGAGTTCCAAATCTTGCAAATAATCGTTTAAGAAATTTTACCACAACTCTAGCATCATTTGTAGGTAATGCCTTTGCTTCTGCCCACTTGGAAACATAATCCACAGCAACTAATATATAACTATTACCGTGACTTGTAGGAAATGGTCCCATAAAATCAATACCCCAGATATCAAATATCTCACAAACCTGAATATTAGTCTGTGGCATCTCATCTTTTTTAGAAATATTTCCAGCTCTCTGACATGAATCACAATTCCTAACAAAAGCATATGTATCTTTAAAAATCGTCGGCCAATAAAATCCTGCATCAAATATTTTTCTTACCGTGTAACTTGGTCCATTATGACCTCCAACTGGTCCTTCATGACAATGCTTTATAATTTGTTGAGCTTCGTCACCATGTATACAGCGTCTAATTATACCATCTGCACAATACCTGAAAAGAAATGGGTCTTCCCAAAAATAATACTTTAAATCAGAAAAGAATTTCTTTCTTTTTTGGTAACCCATCCTTGGTAAGATCTTAGTAACCAAATAATTTGCATAATTTGCAAACCAAGGTATATTCATTATTTCTTGTGCAGTCATCAACTTATCATCAGGAAATGTATCTTGAATTTCCTCTTCATCTAATATTTCTAATTTCGGATTTTCCAACCTTGACAAATGATCAGCTGCGACATTTTCAGCTCCTTTCTTGTCTTTAATTTCAATATCGAATTCCTGCAATAAAAGAATCCATCGCAATAAACGAGGGCGCGCATCCTGCTTATTAAACAAATACTTCAATGCAGAATGGTCAGTATAAACCACAGTTTTAGTTAAAACAAGATAAGAACGAAACTAATCGAATGCAAAAACTACTGCCAAAAGCTCCTTTTCCGTAGTTGTATAATTTTCCTGAGCATCTGTTAATGTCTTACTGGCATAATAGATTGGCTTAAACTTGTTATCAATTTTCTGTCCCAAAATAGCTCCTACTGCATAATCACTAGCATCACACATTAATTCAAAAGGTAAATTCCAGTCTGGACTAATCATTACCGGAGCAGATATCAACTTTTCCTTTAAGGCATCAAACGACTGTTTGCATTCATCTGTAAACTCGAACTTTGCATCTTTCTCCAGCAAATGATTCAATGATATCGCAATCTTCAAAAAATCTTTTATAAATCTTCTATAAAATCCGGCATGGCCTAGGAAACTCCTTATTCCCTTTACATTCGTAGGATAAGGTAATTTTGAAATAACCTCAATCTTTGCTTTATCCACCTCAATTCCTATCTTTGATATTTTATGTCCTAAAACAATCCCTTCTCGAACCATAAAATGACATTTTTCCCAATTAAGAACTAGATTAGCACCTTCACATCTTTGCAACATCCTTTTTAAATTTTCTAAACAAACATCAAATGAATCCCCAAATACCGAGAAATCATCCATAAATATTTCCATGAAATCTTCCACCATATCATGAAATATCGCGATCATGCAACGTTGAAATGTAGCTGGTGCATTACACAAACCAAACGGCATTCTTCTATAAGCAAAAGTACCAAACGGACAAGTGAATGTTATCTTATCTTGATCTTCAGCTGCAATGGGTATTTGAAAATATCTGAAAATCCATCCAGAAAACAATAGAATTCTTTTCCTGCTAATCTTTCTATCATTTGATCAATAAATGGTAATGAAAAATGATCTTTTCTGGTAGCATCATTCAATTTCCGATAATCAATACAAAGTCTCTACCCTGTTACCGTCCTTGTGGGTATTAATTCGTTCTTCTCATTAGGTACCACTGTCATTCCACCTTTCTTTTGTACGACATGTATTGGACTTAACCATGGACTGTCTGAAATAGGATAGATTAATCCTGAGTCCAATAGTTTAATGATTTCTTTCCTGACAACGTCTTTCACATTTGGATTCAATCTTCTTAATGGTTCAACTACTGGTTTAAAATCCGTTTCCATTAAGATTTTATGAGTGCAGTAAGTAGGACTGATTCCCTTGATATCCGTGATCTTCCATGCTATTGCCTTTTTATGTTGTTTAAGAACCTGCACTAAGCGATCTTTTTCTGCAGTTGATAGTTTAGAAGATATGATAACTGGTAAATCGGATGTACCTTGTAGATAAGCATATTCTAGATGCGCTGGTAGTTCTTTAATTTCCAATTGTGGTGGTTCTTCAATAGATGTTTTGAACTCGAAGATCTCTTCTTTCAGATAAGGAATCTTGTCGATAGAATTTGGTAATAATTCTTGGTTGAGAATTTTAGCAACTGGTTGTGATGATTCAGCTTTAGTATGTTGTTGAAGAACAACAGTCACTTCTGAATCTTCATCTTCTTCTAATAGTTTGTCAAATTCTGCCAAATCTTTCTCAGTGTCAAATTCTTCAGTCCATTCTGTAAGAATTCCACTATCTGTTTGATCTTTTTCTATAAAATCTTGAAAAGAAGGGTTATCAAGATATTCATAAGCATTCAAATAATAACAAGAATCATTAACATAATCAGGAAATTTCATAGATTTATTAACATCAAAAACAATTTTATCATCTCCTAATCTCATGGTAATCTTTCTATCAAAAACGTCTATTAGGGCATGTGTTGTTGCTAAAAATGGTCTTCCTAAGATAATAGGGACTTTAGGGTCTTCTACCATATCTAAAATTACAAAATCACATGGAAAAACAAATTTATCAACTTTAATCAAAACATTTTCAATTATTCCCCTAGGATATTGAACAGATCGGTCAGCTAATTCAATACACATACGAATAGGTTTTGGTTCTCCTAATCCTAATCGCATAAAAAGTGTATATGGCATTAATGAATGATGACACGCAAAAAGTCATGTTTTTGTATGCCATTATCTCACCATTTTGGCCCAATTATTAATGAAAACACTTAAAATATGAACTTAAACATCACATTTCATCATAAGGGCTAAAATATTGACGATGTTTTAAGAATCGACAAAAACAACCTAAAAATGAGTAAAACAGAGCACACACGATCATTGAATCTTCTGTTCGCGTATTTTAGCACTTTTTGAGCTACACAAAGAATTATGACCTCTAACTTATGTCATTTTCTTCGTTAGGAAAATACGAACGCGTGGATATAAAGAACGCTCAAAACGGATAAACGATGAAGAAGATACGCCCAAACGAAGAAAACGAAGAACCGAAGGGCCTGGATACGGCTGAACCAGACCGTATACGGCTGAACCAGACCGTATAGGGCTGGTCACAGACCGTATACGGATGGTCACAGACCGTATACGGCCTGTGCTCAGCCGTATACGGCCCAGTTCAGCCGTATTCACCCTATGCTCAGCCGTATACGGTCCAGTTCAGCCGTATACGGTCCAGCTCAGCCGTATTGTGCGTTTGGGTGATAAAAATCTGATTTTTATTCGCCTTTGCGATACGGTTGTGCGTTTGAAGGTTTGGATACGGTCTACGGATACCGTTGTGCGATCTCTATAAATACAAGCCTCATTTCATCATTTCAACACACCAACAATCCTCAACACTTCTACACTTCACATTTTCTTTACGTTTTCGTTCTTTTAGTTAGTTAGTTAGTTTAGTTTCTCTCTCTAGGTTCTCTCTCTAGTCTCTCTCTAGTTTCTCTCTCTAGAAACTAGTTAGAAGATTAGGGGGAGAATCCGCCGCTGTTAGAATAGCTATGTAAGTACGTTCGTAGAGGCTAGCTTATGTAATGCTCGGATATTATGAAGAAATACAAGTGTTATTCTGCTCGCATTTCGTATCGGTATTATCTATCCTTTCTAATATAAATTTGTCATATTGTTCTTGTTTGATGTATGTGGTTTATTAATGTTAGAAATGATTACTGCTATGCTTTGTGAGTAGTTACTTGTATGGTTGCCATGATTTAGATAGTTATAGATGGTGTTAAATTGGGGATTGTTATATTTGTTATGTCTAAACTTATCATGCATCTAGACTTAGTTATGGATCACCCTTTCCAGTCCTTCGCGTGACTACTACTTTAGGCTTAGAACCTGATAAACTCTAGGTACAGTAGGAAGTTATCTGTGTTATAGTAAAGAAGCCGTGTATGTCACTGTAATCCGGCTGTAATACTGGGCAAATGCCCCGAAAAGAGCCATCTGTGCCGACACTATGGATTACCTAGAGACCCTAGAATATGGCCTAGAAACCAATATAGCTGTGGAAATGTTACAGTACACCGTCTGGCTACCCCTGTAACTGAAGCTATGGAAACACTTCGATATTGTACACCGTATCTGTACCTAGGGATGAAAAGCTGTGGAAACATCATAGTACCCTACAAGTACATCCTTGGTTACATGAATCTGTGGAACTGTTTAAGTGCTGTACATCGTGAACGGTTCCTAGGTTAGTACACTGTGGAAGGAGTATGCATTGTACACCGCTGTTGTTCCTAGGGCTGAATGACTGATTGCAAAGGAGAGGCTAGATCATGACAGAAGTAGTTGAACTAATCAAACGTAAGGAATGAGTCTGGAGATGAAAGTCAAGCCCAGCAGTGGTTCAGGATTCTTAAAACCCCTAGACTCTATAAAACTGATAGTTTAGAATAGCATGTTAATAATCTGAACATGTTTAGGAAATGGCATTTACATTTAGGTGTTAAGAACGGTCAGAATTACCTGCGTGGCAGTCTGTTACCTTATTCCTGCACCCTTCAAGGGTCACTTGTCCATAAAGACAGTGTGGGGGGTTGAGCAGCCTGTTCTGATCAGAATCACGATAGCCTAGGTCTCGTGACATACTAATTCTGGTACTTAACTAGAAAGAGTAGGGTCCTAGTGTTTACACCCATAATGCATCTGTTTATTAACTAAAAGTGTCCCCAAATAAACATCATCCCAATCATACACTACCCTAAATCATGGTGAACCACGTATTCGTTATCATTTAGGTGTTATATATGCTAGTCTCCCCTTTACTTTTATGTTTCATTAGTTTTAATAGTTTAATAGATAAAAACCCAAAAACAACCACCTATCCACTTATCTAAATCCTAGCTTAAATATTAGTTTATCAGAACTAGCTCTGTTTCAATTCTACCGTCGAGAGGAACGACCCTGGATCATCCTTGCCACCTACTAATATCGGGTATTCGTATCCAGTAGTAGTAAGTAATTCCGAAGGTTTAGGCTTCCCCGACTATTATAAATTTAAAACTTCCTGATCCGCGCCTCGACGGCTGGACCAACGACCGGTGTAAAAACCGACCGACCATTTGGGCGCGATCAAGTTTTTGGCACCGCTGTCGGGGACGGTAGTACGATTCGGAGCCTGTTTAGATAAATTAGTTTTTAAGCGATCCTTTTGACCTGGATTCACCATCCCTGTCAGAAGTTATTTGTGCCGTAGATTAGCGTAGTTAGATTAGATTACCTTAGCTTAGCGTAGTTTAGATTAATTTCCCTTCTCAACCCAACTTTAATTCTTAAACCTTCTTTGTGTGCTGTCTTTTTTCTGAAAACTTGGGCAAATGGCAACTCAACAACAATTAAAAGATCAAATTGATAGTCTTGCTAAATCATTCCAGGATAGATGTAGGAGTAATGCCTATGTAGATAACGAATGTCAAGGGAATAGTATGATTTATTCGGATAACATAGGGTACTTAGATCCCCAATTACAATATCATTATGACCCTTATGCTTACCAAACATATCAATACCAGCTTTACTATCCTGAACCATCCAATGTCTACTCACACTCATCTTACCCTGTAACATCACCATATGAGAGTTCTGACTCGAGAGATATGCCCATAGCTTATCTCAGTAGAAATACTTCCTCACTTTCCTACAACCCACTTGAGCAACTACTTAAGGAACAAGAAGACATGCTTAGAAGATGTACTGATAAGCTGTCTGAAATACAAACACGAGTCCAAGTGAGTAGTAATGAAGCTAGGAATCAAGTTATAACCGACAATTGGCTACAGGAAGATGATAGGCACTTACCAACCACATCTATTTCATTCGACATAGACTTTCATTCTCATGAGTCTGGTTGCAAATTTCCTTCAAATCCTACACCCACACAATCTTCTAAACCCTCACTTCCACCCGTTCTTAACCTATCAACGTCCAAGACCAACAAAGATTTCATTCTAGAGGAGCTCTCCGAACCATTGCAACTTGAAACTTCCGGCAGGGGTGACGAGTATGACGAGGTAGACGAGGAAATAGAAATGGAGAACCCGGCGTGGGAGATCTACATAGAAGACTCAGCTTCAGAAGGACGAGAGGAATGTGCGCCGACCCTGAGAAGTGATCTCATCCCAACCAACATAGTTGATGCTATCCCGCAACTAGTTGTGGTTAATAATATCCCACATATCTCTCAGGATGAATCACCCCTTGATCTAGTTGAACCTTCAATTGCCTTAGACCAAGTAGTCGATGAAAATGTTGCTACGAGATTGGAGACGAAAACGGATACTGTCCCACCTCCATGCCCAAAGTACAACATTATCATTGACCAAAAGACCATAGGAAGCAAGGTGGGTTCTGCGTCATGGTTTCCTTTCAAACCCTCTCTCAACCATATAATGTCTTATACACCATTGAGAGATAAGGATTCCTTCGACCAACCCATTCTGACAATCCAACCCAAGGAGGTGTTAGAAGTTGAGAGATTTGTGATACCTCTGATAGAACCATTCCCTCACTTCGAACTATCTCCTTATATTGGACATACCCTAGCCTTAACCTACCTTAAACTCTTAAGTATGTACCAATATTACCCCTTGTGTCTACTGATAGATGTAAGGAAACCACTAGGATTGCCTGATAAGTAGTGCTAGAGTCAAGCTAGTGACTCGAACAAAAACAAGCGCTTCTCGGGAGGCAACCCGTGTCTGAAGTAGTTTTAATAGTAGGATAAGTCGTAAGCTAACCCAAATAAGTAGAAAATGATCCTAAAAAATTGTTCCAAGTTTTCTTTATTTTTATGAACAAAAAGGATGGTTTGCGAAATTACTTCAAAGAAATTTTTGTCAAAACCTTAAAACTTCCTACTCCCAATTGTTGAGCTTTATTGCAAAATCCAATCTAAGATCTCAAGTTCTCAGTATCCCTTTCACTCTCATGGAAACCTACTAGGAGTTAGGAGCATTAGTCATAACCACTGACATGTTTCGAGCATTTGAGGTACTTACATATATTTATGTGAACATACATGAGATACTAATTCTTAATCTGATATCCTGATCTGTATGTCAATATGTGTATTATGCTTGAACTCGTTTAAAAATGTGTGCTTTGGATATCTCTATTCTTGGCTACCTAATTCAACTAATAACACTAGTATTTCCATATCTGCTACGGTGAAGTTTTAGGCAACTAACACTTTTAGTGTGAGATTAGACTCTAAGTCATATACTGGTTTGTTTCATCTTCAAAGTACTCACTTTGATAGTCTTTTCACAAACCAGTGAATCTCTGATTTGGAGGATAATCACTTGTTTGTTAGATCACGTTTGCTTGTTCTACTTGTACAAATGCCTAACAAGCAGGGATTTATGCCTATGGATGAAGAATCTTTGAGAATGATGGAAAGGAAACAAGGGAAGCTTACAGTTTATTAAATTTGGAAATCTTTGGAGCATTTCTTTGCAGGGGAAGAGATGGTGCTTTCAGACACATATATGATTTCTAGTTTTCTATGACTAGTTCATCAAGGAGAGGCCTTTAATCTTCCAGTATCCAGAGGATGCCATCACTTTGCTTTATTTTCTAAAATCTATCCAAGTCAAGCTCTCGACTATAAAAGCAGCGCTTCTCGGGAGGCAACCCATGCAATGAATATCCTTTAGTATTAGTAGTATTTGTTTTTAAATTCCAAGAAGTGAATTATCTCTGACTATCTTTCACACTTGGATATACACCACTTCATTTTTACTGATAGCTTTTACCACATCACTTATCTAAGAAAATAGGAAACAATTTTAAATAATAAGTCATGTGTTTCGAGCATTTGAGGTACTTGCGTGCTACTTTCACGCATTATGCTCGAACTCGTTTAAAAACGCATGACTTAAACTCGTTTTGTATTAGCAAACATCTTTGGCATTCTTGGATTAAGTCACTCTTTTGGTAAAAAGCTGCTATGAGAAGTCGAAAAAAAAGTATGTCCAACGTGTTCACACTTACGAGATATCTTCACATGAAAGTGAAAGAAGTGTTAAGATGGAGAATAAAGCTGCTATTTGTGAGATTTGCACGCCAAAAGATCTTCATTGAGCCGCCAAAAAAGAATTCCTGGCAAGATCTCCTCTTCGGCGCATCTTCAAGAATCTCCGCCTTCCACCTTCACTTCGATAGGGGAGTTCTCTAGTTCTCATCCTCGTTTTTGATATGATTGTTAGCTTTAAATTCTCATTAAAGTAGTCTATACCATATCCCAAGCTTATCACTAAGTGTGGGATTCCAGCGCAAATAAACACTTGAGTAACATTTTCCGATATGTTCAAACTCTAAGAGTGGGATTTTCCTCAAATCCCAACTCAAGAGAACATTAGGGACAATGTTCCTCTAAGTGTGGGATAGCGGTATAGAATACCTTAGGTTTGCTTGTTAGATTCTTATTTCCAAAAGCAAACTCAGAAAATGTTTCTCAAAATCATAATCTTAACTTCGACAGTGGAGATGCCACTCATTCAGTTGGCTTAATTTTTATAAAAACTCACTGTTGCTAAAAAAATTTCAAAATTTTTTGAGTTAAAATGTCTTAAGAAGGAGCATTTTCATATATGAGTAAGGTATTTTGGGAAATAAAGAGTAAATAAGATAGGAATTTCTTAGGCTTAAAATGATAATCTAAGAGGGGCACCGCATGGCTAGGCACAAACAAACCCAAAAAATTGCAGTGAGGTATCTTGAGCCATTATAAGCATTCATCTTTAATGCTTCACTATTCGTTTGTTTGAGTGTGCCAATGCATGCATCCGGAATTAGAACTTGCTCCTGGTATGCACTTCGAGACCACATTGGTAGAGTACCGTACGCGGTATAGGTGCAGTTAGATGACCTTGATATTCCTTAGGATTTAACCCCTTTTATCATATCTTTTCAAACCCAAAACCCTTCCAACACTCATCTTTAGTGTTGATGATCCACTTAGATTCCCTTGTTGAGCCTTAGCCTATTTGTTTCTTTCAAAACCCTCAAAAATTCAACCCACTTATTCCACACACCCCAAAAATCTTATCTTAAAAATCTAAACTAGTGGAAAATGTTATTTTAATATCCTTTTTGCTTTCACTCCAAATCACTACTGGTGTTTACTCAAAATTTCTCGTGTGCGTTTCCTTGATAAAAATCAAAAGTTGAGAAGTTTATGGTGCGAAAATTTGGCACCAACTAAATGCAAAGTCATCAAAAGGATGAAAAATATGAAAGAAAGAAAGGATCTCAAAAAGGGCAAAAAGGAAGAAAACAAGAATCCCTAGAAAAGCCCAAAAAAAAAAAAAAAAAAAAAAGCTAAGTGCTTCAAATCTCTTGAAAAATCCTGCTCTTATAAAGATAAATTCCCCGGTGTATTTTCAAAAAGATAGAAGTCAAAATAGCTATCTTCTTCCCTCACTGTTATCCGTTTCCGTTTTCATTAAAAAGGTTGTTTTAATAAATGTTCTCCAAGAGTTTAGAGGTCTAAAGATAAGCAAAACCCCATTTTAAAACCCAAATTCCCACTTATCCATACCACTAAACCCTCACCTGCCATTACAACCCACTCTGAATGTCCTGGGATAGCTAGCACCGTCCTCACCTAAATGGTGGAGATATGATTCTCGAGCAAGCCTATGACGATGGATGTTGCATGACTGGCTTATGAGCGATTTCGTTTGATTAGATTGAAAGGTAACCTGAAACACTTTTAAGTGAATTGAGTGACCACCTTGTGAGATCGCCTAGTCATGTATATTCCAAGATCGCGAGAATTGAAAGCATGCCTAAGAGAATCACTTTACGCCTCTGAAAGGAATACCTTACTTTCTCTTATTTCCAGGATATGATGCTTGTATATGAAGATGGTTGTTGTTGATATATTTTGATTCACCCCAAAAATAAACTCGTGTTTTGGCCCAATTATTAATGAAAACACTTAAAATATGAACTTAAACATCACATTTCATCATAAGGGCTAAAATATAGACGATGTTTCAAGAATCGACAAAAACAACCTAAAAATGAGTAAAACAGAGCACAAACGATCATTGAATCTTCTGTTCGGGTATTTTAGCACTTTTTGAGCTACACAAAGAATTATGACCTCTAACTTATGTCATTTTCTTCATTAGGAAAATACGAACGCGTGGATATAAAGAACGCTCAAAACGGATAAACGATGAAGAAGATACGCCCGAACAAAGAAAACGAAGAACCGAAGGGCCAGGATACGGCTGAACCAGACCGTATACGGCTGAACCAGACCGTATACGGATGGTCACAGACCGTATACGGCCTGTGCAGACCGTATACGGCCTGTGCTCAGCCGTATACGGCCCAGTTCAGCCGTATTCACCCTATGCTCAGCCGTATACGGTCCAGTTCAGCCGTATACGGTCCAGCTCAGCTGTATTGTGCATTTGGGTGATAAAAATCTGATTTTTATTCGCCTTTGCGATACGGTTGTGCGTTTGAAGGTTTGGATACGGTCTACGGATACGGTTGTGCGATCTCTATAAATACAAGCCTCATTTCATCATTTCAACACACCAACAATCCTCAACACTTCTACACTTCACATTTTCTTTACGTTTTCGTTCTTTTAGTTAGTTAGTTAGTTTAGTTTCTCTCTCTAGGTTCTCTCTCTAGTCTCTCTCTCTCTAGTTTCTCTCTCTAGAAACTAGTTAGAAGATTAGGGGGAGAATCCGCCGCTGTTAGAATAGCTATGTAAGTACGTTCGTAGAGGCTAGCTTATGTAATGCTCGGATATTATGAAGAAATACAAGTGTTATTCTGCTCGCATTTCGTATCGGTATTATCTATCCTTTCTAATATAAATTTGTCATATTGTTCTTGTTTGATGTATGTGGTTTATTAATGTTAGAAATGATTACTGCTATGCTTTGTGAGTAGTTGCTTGTATGGTTGCCATGATTTAGATAGTTATAGATGATGTTGAATTGGGGATTGTTATATTTGTTATGTCTAAACTTATCATGCATCTACACTTAGTTATGGATCACCCTTTCCAGTCCTTCGCGTGACTACTACTTTAGGCTTAGAACCTGATAAACTCTAGGTACAGTAGGAAGTTATCTGTGTTCTAGTAAAGAAGCCGTGTATGTCACTGTAATCCGGCTGTAATACTGGGCAAATGCCCCGGAAAGAGCCGTTTGTGCCGACACTGTGGATTACCTAGAGACCCTAGAATATGGCCTAGAAACCAATATAGCTGTGGAAATGTTACAGTACACCGTCTGGCTACCCCTGTAACTGAAGCTATGGAAACACTTCGATATTGTACACCGTATCTGTACCTAGGGATGAAAAGCTGTGGAAACATCATAGTACACCGCAAGTACATCCTTGGTTACATGAATCTGTGGAAATGTTTAAGTGCTGTACATCGTGAACGGTTCCTAGGTTAGTACACTGTGGAAGGAGTATGCATTGTACACCGCTGGTGTTCCTAGGGCTGAATGACTGATTGCAAAGGAGAGGCTAGATCATGACAGAAGTAGTCCGGGTCATACATCAATCTGTATAGAAGAACAGAATTTTAGTAGCACCATAAATTCAAAAGTAAATGTTAGTAATATTTTAGAAATAATCAGGTTGATGTATATGAATTTCGAAAATTAATAATAAAACACATTCAAAATTAAATATTCGAAAAGATATTTCCAACCAAACTTTCCCTATTTGTTAGTAATGCAAGTTAGTTGTTAATTAAAGTTATAATTAGTTTGTTAAAATTCATATACCAAGCTAGTCAATAGATCTCGGTAGCTCCATTGATTGTACACAAAAGCGGAGAAACAGGTCAGCGCGAAGCGTATTGAAAACCTATTTCTTTCGAGAAGCACCTTACCTCTTATATGATAAATCAATGAGGTAGGGCTGAACTCTCCTTATGCCTTTGTTTTTGTTAGTACTTTCAATGGGTGAGCCTATATTTCGTATTGATATTTCAAAGCATTAGAAATAAAATTATTTTACAGGGAAAATAGTTAGTTTAAGTTAAAATACACCGCTCCCTGGCAGCGGCGCCAAAAACTTGATGTGTGCTAAGTATAGGCAATTATAATCACAAGTTTATTTAAGGAAATACTAAATAATACTATCACACAATTCAGGCAAGTGTTATCCTGATCATAGAATATAGTTTTATAAGTAAGTCCAGATTCGAACACAGGGAACGTGATTTAATCTATAACTAACTATTTATTTATCCTAATTACAATTATTACAATTAATATACAAATTCACAATTATAAAAAATAATATACAATAATATATAAGATAGGGGGGACGTTTTAGTTCCGATCGAACATATATATATAAATGATACCATTTCTTTAATAGATAAGTTTAAAGGAACAACTTAAGAATACTAAATTGGATAGAAGATTATGACTATTTAAACTATTATTTATTACACTTATTATATCAACTTATGTCTATTTGCGTGTTGGCTATTATTATTGTGATTTACTAATGTAGAAACCTCAAAGGTTATGACAATTCTCATATAGCAATACCATCAAAGGTTATGTAAGTATCACTATTTATTAAGATCTATTAACATATTATTAATGCAATTCCAGGGTCGGTTGAATCATAATGCCACTTAACATCTAATAAAACATAATTACTTAATTTAAAAACCCAAAAGGTTAGTGAGTTTATCTATAAATCAGTTAATTATGATTATTAACATAATATAACACATAATTCTTGCATAACAACATTCAATAATATAGTTCCAACATAAACATATAATTCATATAATAAACATAATAAACATACATTTAAACATTCATAATGAAAATCTAATAAGCAATTAATTCAAATAAACAATATCCACAGTAACCCAAAAGGTTAGTGAAGCTACAAGGATAAAGAAACCGAACCAATTGACGAACTAGCTCTTCCTAGGTTGAAAACACAAAATTGGTTTCTTTCAAAACCCTCGTCACATTTCCATTTTGGGTTGGTAGAGATATACACAAAATTGGTAGGAATATTCAAGGAGTCTGATTTGGAATTTACTAATCATCAAGAGGTGGCAATTAAGAAGATCGAAAGAAGGATAAGAGATCTAAAGCGGAGTCCGGTGATGTCTAAACATGAGAGTGTTAATGAAGCAAATTATGAGTTTATGAGTGAGTTGGAATAGGCTAACCCGGATCGTGAGATAACTTTGTATGAGAATGATAAGGTTGTGTTGGCACGCAATGGTCCTGTGAACAAGACTGTTCGAGATATCAGTTGGTGGCTAGTAAATCTTCAACCGGCGGCGTGTGCTCATTTGGTGAATTTTGCTACTTTTGGACATAGAGTGGATAATGTTATTGCAAAAATAACAGAGCAATTCTTATCTCTTAATCCCCTGCGTTGACTTTCATGATTCATACTTTTCCATTTTTCGTCGGACCTACTAATAACTTTTGTGTTTGGTTGTATTTATTTATTTGTGTGCTTGAATGTTGAACAATTTCTATTTTTGGTGTAATTGAATAAGTGGTTAATTTTTATTTAATCTTGTTAGTTAATTATTTTTGAAATTTTTAATTTTATTTGTTTATTTTTATAGTTTGGAATGTATGAAGAATTGAAGTCATGATAACACTCCAGGTTTGTTAATGATTGTATTAATTCCATCTTGGGCCTGCACAGTGGGGTGGTCGATTTTTCAAAGTTTCTATTTTTCAATCCATACGCCGTATGGATATCCATACACCGTATGGGTTGAGTTGGGCTAACAGGCCTGGTTGACTGGGTTAAAAATGTTTTGACCTGAGCCTTTTTAATTCATACTATGGATCAAAAAGGCATAATCCGGTTCCAGCCCCCTTTCTCTCCCATTTTTGAAACTTCAAAACCACCACCACCACATTCCGGCCACCACCTCATCCATATTTTTGCATTTTCTTGTACTACGAACTCTCCTCTTCAAGGTATAACTTCCAATTTTAATTTTCGTTGGTTAAATCTTGCGTTTGATGGTTAGGGTTCGAAATTGTAATTTGGGTATTTTGAATTTGCGTAAGTTTTTAGGCATGTATTGGTTGGATTATGCTTACTTTGAACAATGTGATGTAATGCCCTGCTCATGTTTACAATGCCTTATATATTTTCAGTTATTCGGATTTTCCGTTCATATCGTATAATGTGGTTATCATTTTTACTTAATTGCTATGGTTTTTGGTTCAAGCTTGTTGATTTTATGGTCACATGATGATTAATGCAATATTTGTTTGGTACTTAAATATTTGTGATTACGGTTATGTGATAAATTGTCATTTCTCGTTAAAGTGCGTTTTCTAATGATTCATTGTGAGATAGTACGGATAATTGCTAGTTACTGATGCTAAAATTTAGCAATTGTGAAAGGTTAATTATTCATATGTTCATAATGGTACCAGATTGTTATGATTGCATTTGACTCGACAATTGTCATGAATATTAAACGAGTATATATATAGATTTTTAGCAAGTTGAGTAATATTAATTCATGTTGCAACTCAAGGTGTATGAATTGTTGATTGTTGCGGTAGCTTAGGCTTAACCTTAATTGGTGGATTAATCCATATTTAGTCGGAATGCTGCCGAATTTTCTATAGGCACCTTATTTGCATTTCCTGTGTTACTAATGTTTATTTTAGCAGCTAAATGGCTAGCAGGAGGACTAGGGGAGGTCAAGCATTGGGAAACCCACTGATTAGGGGCCACAGATATTTCACATTCCATGAGTCTTATTCGGAAACTACTAGATACCAGTTCAGTGAACGTTTGGCAGAAAATATTGACCAACCGATCAAAGTCTTTGATGCAGTAAACTGGAATGTTCTAGATCGTATAGTTGAGAGAGACGGATTCGCTACCGGGCATGAGACTTTGAGGAATTTGCTCGCTACACCATTTACACTTCGGGATGGAAATGTTGGATTTGTCTCGTATGCTTGGTATAGGATGTTCAGCATTAGGGAGCATATTTACAGAGAGTTGGTTGTTGAGTTCTTTAGTACTTTCTAATTTCAGCACAGAGTGACAGATTGGACTGCTGAAACCATTACCTTCCAGTTGGGTGGTCAGCCGAGGTGGATGTCGTTAGTAGAGTTTGCTATTGGGGTCGGGTTATATGAACCCAATGAGATTCATAACCTGAATTTTATGAGACATTTGTCAGCAGGTGTAGTGGCAAAGCTCACTGATTTAGAGATCGAGCAGGAGTGGCAGCACATTGCCCAGGGTAGCTATGGTTCTCATGCCCCTACTTATAGGAGCGTCCGAGACCCTCGTCATCGTCTCATTCACAGATTGTTGACATTCACTATTGTTGGCCAACGCGAGGGACCTGAAAAGGTTTCCAAGCCTGACTTGTTTTATCTCAGCTCGATTATCAGGAAGAGGTTGGTGAATGTACCATGGAGATTGGCGAAGTGGATGTCTAAGAGAGCTACCGGTACGAGGAGTTCGAGTAGTTTGTGTGGTGGTCAGTTTGTTACTAGACTGGCTAGGCATTTTGGGTTGGAGACTGCGGCTGAGATGGGTACTTGCATAGTTGTTCAGCCGGGTATGGAGTGGCTGACTGCATGAAGGTTAGAGGCTATGGATATTATCGAGCCGTGCAGTATTTATGGTGGTGATCCCGAGATGTTTTATTGGGTAGCTACCACTCGGATTGGGCAGACTTTACAGTCTAGATAGGTTAGGACTGCTGCAGCGAGATGAGGTAGTAGCAGTGATGCTGGTAGAGGTACGGCACGTGGCCGTAACAGAGGATATGCTGCAGAGTTTGATCAGCTGTCACAGCAGCTACACCAGATGGATCTCCACCAGACTCAGCAGTTCGACCAGATTGATCTTATGCAGAGGCAGCACTTCCATCAGACGAGTACCCATCTAGATTACCAGGATAGTTTGTTTGCCCAGCTGTTTAGCTTCCACCAGATGTCGTACGAGCCATTTCAATATCAGACACCCCAGGAGTTCATGCCACCACCATCACCAGCAGAGCAGCCAGGACCATCTCATCATTATTAGAGCATGGACGAGGAGGAGGACAGTGATTAGGATGATGTGCATCCTATTGGGTTATTGACTTCAGACATTATTATTAGTTTATTATTATTTATGTTTGTTGGATATTTTTATTTGTATTTGTGTTTGGATTGCTAGTTATTAGGATTGTTTATGTTTGTTTTATTAGGATGACTATGTAGTATTATTAATCTTGTTTGTTGATGGTCTCTCAGAATTATTGTGTGAATACGTGCTATGCTGGCAGTAAGTTCAGCAAATTGTGATCAGGGAGTGTGAGTTTATCATATCAACCTTATTTCGGCAGTTAAACACATCAATTCAGGGGAGTTTTTCTATTCATAATCTTTTCTCTTTCTCCTAGGTTTTCCTTTGTCAATTTTTTGTACAATGAGGGCATTGTACATTTTTAAGTGGGGGATGAGAGAGAAAAGAGTGAAGTTTCCACATATTTGTTCTGTTCATAAATAGATAATTCTTTATTTAAATTAATTATTATTTCATTAAAATATATAACTAGGAGGTTATAAGTGTTGCCCATTTTTCAATAAAAATTTTAAAATTTAATGTTTCTGTTTTTCTAGAAATGATGTATTTTGTAACTATGTAGGTTAGTTTAGAATTTTTTCTACACTTTTAATGGATGTAAATTGTGAAAAGAAAAATAAAAATATTATTCAGTTTCATAATATGATGTACTGATAGGCAGTTTATATAAGAATTTTTGAGCTTTTAAGAAATAAAAATTAAGGTGTAGATGTTGTTTTTAGATGGAATTTAGTTATGTATGACGTCTGTCTTAATTTTCATATTAATAATGTGCAATATGCAATAATTTTGGAATTTAATTAATATCATTTGGGGATATATTAGGTGTTGTTTCCTCTGTTGTACGTAAGTACAGACCTGGTCTCCGTCAGTATATCTAATGAGAAAGAGCAAAAAGAGTTTAAATGAACTCATGATTTAAAAATGTAGTCAAATTTTGTCGCTTTGTTATGTGGAAGCACAGACCTGTCACCAATGGTTTGACTAAAAATAATTTTTGCTAAACCAAAATCAAGTTATGTTGCTTTGTTGTGTTGAGGCACAGACCTGTCACCTATGTCTTGATTTGAAAAATGATTTTTGGTTAAATTCTATAATATTTCATATTGGCATGTTATGAGTATGAAGGTATTTAGCTATTAGAAGTCTGAGGGAGCATTTACATGAATAATAATAAATTGAGCTCAATTATTTAAATATAGATTGTTTAAGTGGATAACAATATCAGTAATCATAGTGAATTATTTAATGTTTTAAGAAAAATAAATTTATGTGTAGATTAGTGCACATCTTCATAGTTTCTTAATAATTGTTTTTAGAGTTAACAGAATTTTTAAATATAAAAATTTGAATTGAAAAAAATTTGGGTAATGATGTGTAATTCCTTCGCTAAGTTATTTAGGTTAATGATAATGATTATTTATCTTAAGAAATTTTGATTTTGAAATTGATAGTCTACTTGAGGACAAGTAGGATTCAAGTGGGGGATGTTTGATAAACGCTCATAAGTACTATATTTTAGTAGTATTTCACCCCTATTCTTGAATGTTTTTATTCCATTTGAGTAAATTTGGATATTGATTTCGTTCATATTTGCAATTAAATGTGGAAATGAAGCTTTGAAGAAAAAGGAGCGGAAAACTGTCAATAAATGAGTTAAATGATGCATTATGTTGGAAGAACGAGTAAGCCGAAGGATTTAAAGAAGAAAAGTGAAAATCGGCTGGAATTTCATTCCATACGCCGTATGAAATTTCCATACGCCGTATGGAATGAGGCGGTGGAAGCCCAGGTTACGCGGATCTGGGCTGGGCTTATTTTCAATCGATACCCCGTATGGAAATTCGTACGCCGTACGGATTGATTAGGCAGAAAGTATAAAACGCGTTTTTAAACCCTAAAAATGGGAGTTCAGCTGTGGTTCAAAGTTTGGCGATTCCAGACGACTTGGTACGAATTTTAGGGTTATTTTGGAGGCATAAAGAGGTAAGGTTGAGGGTAATTCACTTTATTCTCTTTATGATTCGTTATTTCGGTTTGTAATACTTTGATTATTTCGATTTCATTGATGATTTTGGTATTGAATGATCTGAGTTTTATATTTCTGATGATGAATTGAATATTTAAAGTAGTTGTGTAACATATTACACTCGGATTATGATTATTGAACGATTATAGTTGCGTATTGGATAAATTATTTAATTGAAAACGATTATATTATTCATGGACCCTTGTTTATTGGTAATTAGTAATTGTTGTTGCTCAACGTGGTTAATGATGTTGATGAGATTGAGTTCCTCTGATGTCGTTGATTATTTATGGTTAATGCCTTAGGTTTTTAGCCATTGCTAGACATATTGAGTTTGATAGGTTGAGAGAGTAATGATTATATAATTTAAAATGAATGAGACAATGAGAAATTATTGGGTATTGTTGATTCATACCACTAGAGTAAATTATAATGAGTTGTGAAATGTTTAATGCATGACTTAGGGAAAAACACACAATAGACTGATCATCTTGTGACATTGGATTGATGTTTAATGTTGGACCTTAAGTTGTAGAAATTAGTTGGAATCGAACCGTTGGCTAATTCACATTCAATTTGGAATCTTTGATTAGTGACTAAATTGATATAAAAGAAATCACAATTAGATAATCAATACGCAACGAATCGGGAAATATAAATCTGAGTAAGGTCGATTATACAATTACTTGTTCCTTCCTACTGTGTCATATTGGTTAATTTAGTTTTAAGTTTTATTTTATCTTAAATTAATATTTTAAAAACAATTTTTCGCACGGAACTAAAACGCCCCCCAGTTTACTGTTTTCTAGTTAATTAGTATTTTCTATTTATATAAATAAACCATCGTTCCTGAGACCGACTCGGACTTACCAAGTCTTTACTAACACTCGATCGGGTATTCTTGCCTGGTTTGTGTGAAAAGTATAAATAAGGTATTTCCATTTATAAATAATAAAACTAGACGCTTTCGCACGCATCATATTGGTAGGCACGTTACACGCCGGTTTCTGAATCATTAAGAAGTAAGTCTAATATTGGCGTGTTATTTTGTGATAAACACTTTATGATGTACGAATCAATGTCTTAATTCCTGAATGTAGATTGACATACTTCTATATTTTGAGCTTTTATATGAAATCATTTAGGGGGTATACTGATTGTTTCCTCTGTTGTACGAAAGTACAGACCTGGTCTCCGTTAGTATATCTCAAAACTAAGCAAACATGAGTCAATGTACTTTTAAAGTCTTAAATTTTAAGACACCTAACCTAGTCAAACTATGTCACTTTGTTGTACGAAAGTATAGACATGTCCCCTATGGTTGACTAAAATTGGTTTTGCTTAAACCTGAATCAAGTTACGTCGCTCTGTTGTACGTAAGTACAGACCTGTCACCAATGGCTTGATTCTTTAAAACGAACTTCTTATATTTCTCTAAATATGGAAAATATGCTCATGTCTGGTGTACAGGGGTATGTCATAGGTGGGGATCACAGAGTAATATTCATACTAACAATAAAAAGGTTAGCTCAGAAATGTCGAGGTAAAATATTTGGGTGGTCAAACAATACCAATAATCATCTTAAAATAATTTTTATAAAAGGGCTTTAAATATGTTAAGTAAATTTAAAGTGGAAAATTATACTGATAATCAAAATAACACTTACTATTTCCTAATAATTGCATGTTGGCCTCATATGATTTCTAAGCAGACTTAAAACAATCATATCCCCAATTTATTTAATTTTTGGTTTTATGTATTCTTTACTATTGATTTATAAAGAAAATACAAAAAGATTTTATTTCTATGTTATTTTCTCAAAGTTACATATCATGCTTAAATCAAATATTGAAGATATAAAGAGTGTTGAGTGTTCTCCAAGGACTTAGAAGATAAATGCTATTCGAGATGTTGCTGATGAAGTTACTGAGAAAGAGTTGGTCATTTAGTTTGGAGATCTAATTGTATGTCAGACACATGAAACTAACCATCAAGATTTTTGAAGACCAAGCTATCTCAATGGGGGAGTTTGTTGGTTCAGACTAATTGAAGATTATTTGACCAAGCTGCTGACATGGGGGAGTTTGTTGGTGCATAAATGTGTGTCAGTCAGTCAGTCAATGTTTCTACTTGTTAAACTTAATTAGTCTGATTTTGTGAAGTGTTTTGTTTGTATATATGAGTCTGTAATCGAATAGTGAATAGAAAATATATAAATGTTGACCTGCGACACTTGTGTTAGTGTCGCGGATTGCGACACTTAACTAGTGTCGCAAGAGTCGGTAACTGCGACACTTAGTAAGTGTCGCATGCACGTCAGTTTTGTGAGTATAAATAGAAGAGTTTGTTTAAGTTTTAGGGTTAGACATTGTGAGAATTCTGTGAGGCGTGGAGAGAGTGACAAGGGCAGAGAAAAAGCTTGTAAACATATATACTTCAAATCAATATACAAAAAGCTTATAGAGAATTGCTTGTTCGATTCGTAAACGTTCATATATTTATTTAAACAGATTCCACACATTTAGTTGTTTTCGATTCGATCAGATCCTATTAGAAGAACCAACACTTTTTGATTGGTGGTTTGACCCGTTAACCCAAACATTGACCTAATTCCGACCCAAAAAATCAAATAGGTTGATGAGTATCGTGAAGAGTAGAGATACTTATAAAAATTGGTATATGTTGGCATAATGATAAGTAATGATATCCATTACCCCTAATTTGGTGAGGAATGGATAATTACTCACTAATGGCTAATGAAGCATTGCATAATAATACCCATCACCATTTAGTTCTCAAATTGTCATTTTAGAATCCTAAGAATTGGCTATGTTGATGAAATTAACTCATAATTGATACATATGTGTTGTTTTAACTTATTAGATGATAAATATTAATTAGTTATCTCTTGATGATCCTTTTTCGCTATGGCCTTAGTTAACTAACACCATCTTTAGCGTATGAGGTGTCGTTGTATTGTGCGGGTACCAACTAGTATATTTGTAATGTAAGAAATTGGTATGAAACTATGAAATATGATTTGGAAGAAGAAAAGAAACTGAAACATAAATTATTACTCTTTGAAGATATAAATGAAAATATAATTTAAAAGTGAAATCAATGACATGAATATATCATATATAAGTGACGTGGATGTTGTGTACAGAATCAATTTTTAGTCGTGATTTTTCGGTTTTGTGTGATGGTCTTTAAAAAGAGCCTGCTTGAGATAGTACAAAATTCGGATGATGCATGTAAAAGCCCAGTCCAATATGATAGAAGTGTAAAAAATAACCAAATCAGACCAATCCGACCCACCCAATTGAATTTCGGGTTTATTTTTGGTTAATCAAATCTATTTTGACCGTTTCTACGCATAACTTACCAGTTAAGCCAAACCTCAAAATCACTTATTGGCTTTTTAACCCTATTTTGTAGGGTGGATCTGCAAGATATGAAAGATCTTCCTCAAGACGTTGCTAAGATCATGATCTTGCATATATAGAATCTTTGCATTCATCATGCATGCTTAAGATATTGATCTAGACTATAGGATCGTAGGATCTAAATCCGACTCAACCATATATACTTGGTTTGAGTTAATAAGTTGTGGCTTCTGTTGCTGCGGAGCTCCTGTGCGGTAGGTTTGACTACCGGTTAAACGAATATACTCATTTACCCATTGTTGGTGTTAACGGATTAGTCCTTCCATTTTTGGCATTATTTTTTATGTATGAGTATATATATATATATATATATATATATATATATATATATATATATATATATATATATATATATATATATATCAGAATAGAATTAACTCGACAACCATATAAGCCACGAAATTAGTAATACAATTGAGTGATATACTATGTAATAGAGAAGTAAGGATTGTAAATTACCACCATCATACTTCAAGCTAGTAGGTGATGACATTTCTCGTATTCATGATCTTCATGAATCAATGGCACTCAACGTGTACACTGAAAATGGTTAATATCTCAATCTGACAACGCACAATCTGAACCGATTTAAATTGATTAACCCGAAATTCGGATCAATCAGAACCTTATTTGATTTAGTTATCATTTGAAATTATGAATACGAAAAAAATCTAAATAACCCGAAACTCTTTTAAGAAGACTGATCAACAACACTGAAAATCCAAATCCAAATAGCACAATTATATTCCTGAGACTTTTGGATTCTGTACGATGTTTAGTTCTTATAAGCTTCATCTAATAATCTCTTCTTAAATAACACTCCCTTCGTCCTAAAGTTATTGTCACCCGACAAAAAACACGCAGTTTAATAAAAAAACATAATTATTATTAATTTCTAATTCTTACTTTTGGCAGAAGGATAGTTTTACCCTTAACCAATTAATTATTGCTTTTTGAAAGTGTATAATAATAATTACAATTAAGGGTAATATCATAATAACGATCAAACTTCACTATCAATTTATGAAAGTGGACAATTAATTTGGAACGTTCAAAAAAGGAAACATGAACTATAGTTTTTGGACAGAGGGAGTACTACATAAATTTAGGTTGTAGCTTATAGATGTTACTAAAATAAGTTGCACCTCCAACCACATATTTTAACATCTCTTTCTCGCTCCTATAACTTGTCGCCGAACAAAGGGTGTTTGAGATTAAAATTATTTTGTGTTTATTGTTTATTTTTTAAAGGGTACGGTTCACATGAGCACAGGGAAATGAAGGAAGGACCTTTTTGCAATTCTGATAAATTTGTGGAAAAAAGGGGGGATTTTTTTCAATTTTGAAAAAGTTATGGATTCACTTATAAAATTTCGTTAAAAAAATTCCTAAAAATTGTCAAAAAAATTATCCAATCATAAACCTATTTAATATGCAGGACTCAGTCATAAATAATAAATAAACATAAGATGCAGTGATAAAAATATAAGATGCGGTGATAAATATATAAGATGCAGTAACAAATATAAAAAGATACAGTAACAATAAAATACATGATGCAGTAACAAAATATACAAGATGCAGTAACAAAATACACAAAAAGACGTAGTAACAAAAAACTATAAGATACAGTAACAAATATACAAAGATGCAGTAACAAAATATATACAAGATGCTGTAAACAAGGTAATACTTTGTAAATTCAAGAATAAAATCAAAGATTTACAAACACATCAAAATGCTAAATTATACATAAGATGCAGTAATAAAATACAAAATATGCAGTAATAAGTACTCATAGTTTTTTGTAGATCTAAAAAGTACGATGCAGTTAAAAAAAGGTAAGATGCAGTCAAAGAAATGTATGATGCAGTTGTTTATTTCAGATCTAAAAGGCAGATTTAGATCAATATTACTATCAGTACATAAATGATGTAGTAAAATCATTTCATCTTAACATATAATTTGTGTAAAAATATTCAAGATTCACTAACAAAAAAACATCACTGCATCTTAAAAGTATTTCAACTTAACATCACTATATCTTAAAAGGATGCAGTAAATAAGTACGCTTCAACAGAAAAAACGTAGGATGCAGTGAAAAAATGTACGATGCAGTCAGATCTAAAAACTAGATCTAGATCTAAAAACTAGATCTACTTTTTAGATTTTGATCTACAAGTTTCAAATCCAGATCTATATCGTGGTGGTGGAGGAGCGGCGGTAGTGGCGTTAAATGGTGGTGACGGTGGAGTGACGGTCGTGGCGGTGGTGGCGGCGAATCGGCGGGATAATATGAAGAAACAACCACGGTTAGTTACGTCCGGCGGAGACCGGTTCACTAATGGTGGTGTCTTACATATTAACTCTCCGGCCACAAAGAGCAGCCGTCTTTTTATCTTCTTCTTTTATACGGTCATGAGAACGTAACGGTGGCGGTGGATCTGCGATGGTGGTGGCGGGTGAACTGCGGTGGTGGAGGGTGGAGCTGCAATGTAACACCCGGTCAAAAAGGTCAACTTTTGCGCCCGATTTTTACTTCAATTAATCGTACTTAGTACGCAATTATAACAAAGTATTCGAAAATATGTAAAAGAATTTTTATAAATTAAAAATATTACATTTTTATACGATCGGGCAAACAAACACGGGCTTTTAACACTGCAATTTGGGAGATAGTGTCCTCCCCACCCAAACATAAAGCCGGCCCCAAACACACCCCATCCTCCTTTCTTTCCTTTTCACTTCACTTTAATACACACATACACATATCTATCTCATCTCTCTCGGATCACACCACCACCACCACCAGAATCACCACCACCTCGTCGCCATCATCATCAAGAACCGCAACAACAACTACGGATCATCATCATCATCATCTTCATTCTCAACTCGATCCACCACTTTTTAGCTCAGTGAGAAACCCCCACTCTTTCTTTAAAATTTCATGTTGGAAATGCTTAATACATCATGAATAAGTTTTCTATAAACTGATTATGTCCAAGAAACCCATTAAAAACGTTTTATACTCGAAAACCCACCTCCACTTTCGCATCAGTTCATCGTGCGAGCTGAGACGAACTCAACTCGCAAAACCTTATCCAGATTTGCAAACTGAGCTGGCTTGCGAGCCGAACTGACCTGCGAGTCGAGACCTGCGAGTTGAGACTTGCGGACCGAACATCCTGCGAATCGATTTGCGAAGCGACTCGACCTGCGAACTGAGTGAGCTGCGAGATGAGATAGATATGTGTGAGCTGCGAGCTCGACCCTATCCAGGGGCTCTGCCCCTTGGACCCCACCAGGGGTTGCCACCCCTTGGACCCCGCTACCAGGGGCGCTGCCCCCAGACCCCCGTACACGGTTTCCAAACTTGAACAACAAATAAATATTTACACAACTCGCTTAGACAAACTGATTTGTCTCGTACTCATATAACCTCACGTGTTTAGGACACCAGGAGGTTACCCATTGGACGACGCGCGTATCATAGGATTGCTAACTCCTCAGGTGAGTTCATAGCCCCACTCTTTCAATTGTTTTACTGTTTTCGGGGTGACACGCATGCTCAATTACTATTTTCGAATTATAATAATAAACTTTTATAATTCACACTTATCTATATTACTGTATGTAATATGAAATGGGTAATACATAAGAATTACACCCACTATACTATTGTAGGACAATACCATACTTAACCTAGATAGGTTACTGATGTGTGCTAAGTATAGGCAATTATAATCACAAGTTTATTTAAGGAAATACTAAATAATACTATCACACAATTCAGGCAAGTGTTATCCTGATCATAGAATATAGTTTTATAGGTAAGTCCAGATTCGAACACAGGGAACGTGATTTAATCTATAACTAACTATTTATTTATCCTAATTAAAATTATTACAATTAATATACAAATTCACAATTATAAACAATAATATACAATAGTATATAAGATAGGGGGGACGTTTTAGTTCCGATCGAACATATATATATAAATGATACCAATTCCTTAATAGATAAGTTTAAAGGAACAACTTAAGAATACTAAATTGGATAGAAGATTATGACTATTTAAACTATTATTTATTACACTTATTATATCAACTTATGTCTATTTGCGTGTTGGCTATTATTATTGTGATTTACTAATGTAGAAAACCTCAAAGGTTATGATAATTCTCGTAAAGCAATACCATCAAAGGTTATGTAAGTATCACTATTTATTAAGATCTATCAACATATTATTAATGCAATTCCAGGGTCGGTTGAATCATAATGCCACTTAACATCTAATAAAACATAATCACTTAATTTAAAAACCCAAAAGGTTAGTGAGTTTATCTATAAATCAGTTAATTATGATTATTAACATAATATAACACATAATTCTTGCATAACAACATTCAATAATATAGTTTCAACATAAACATATAATTCATATAATAAACATAATAAACATACATTTAAACATTCATAATGAAAATCTAATAAGCAATTAATTCAAATAAGCAATATCCATAGTAACCCAAAAGGTTAGTGAAGCTACAAGGATAACAAAACCGAACCAATTGACGAACTAGCTCTTCCTAAGGTTGAAAACCTTCAAACCCTAGCTCCTTAGACTCCAAATTCGCACCTAAAGTCGACCTTAAACCTTAATATTCGACTTTTAATTCTAAGAATCGTATATCGTTTAATCAAAACAAGCCTCTATTTATATTAATTCTGGCCGACCCTCCAACCGCCGGTTGGGACCTCCAACTGCCGGTTGGAGTTATTTGAGTATTACTCCAACTCTGCGTATTATCCACCGCCTTAAACTCTTAGCCCCAACCGCCGGTTGGACAATCCAACCTCCGGTTGGACTTAATTTCCAGAATATTCCAAAATCGGCTTGGGCTTCAAATTGGGCTTCTTTTTCTTCTTTAAATGGATTCACTTGTTTTTTTCAATTGCTTTAATTTCTTCAGTTTCGGTCTTATTTTCGTTCTCTTTTCTCCAATCTTCAATTAAAATACATTTCTGCAAATATTAACAAAATAAGTATCTAAAATCATATAAATGCATAAAATGTATACAAATATAGGGATAAATAATATAAAATATAGTATCTATTTGATGCTTATCAAATATCCCCACACTTAAGTTCTGCTTGTCCTCAAGTAGAATACTGAATAAAATTCAAAAATAAGCATCAACTTAATATTCAAAAATCAGAATACCAAAATTAAAAACCTGTTTTATAACTTTAAAAATTTAAACAATTTAATTAACATGGATAACTATAATGTATAAATAAAAATTATTATTATTCGTGCAATATATAGCTCATGAATGATTACTAATATATTTATCCATTTTAAACAATCTATATTTATGCTTCTGAATACATCTTTATTTTTAGAATGTATATTACTTATGATTTCCATATATGATATACTCTTAAACTTAATCATGCAATTTACTTTTATATTCCAAATAAGTATAGAAAATCCATTTTTAAGAATCAAGACATTGGTGACAGGTCTGCATTTACATGCAACAAAGCGACATAACTTGATTCAGGTAAAGTAAATTTTTAAATCAAACCAGCGGTGACAGGTCTGTACATCCGTACAACAAAGCGACATAGTTTGATTTTTATTTATATTTTTTTTTCTGTTGAAAGAATTTTCTCTTTCTTCTACTTTTTTTAAGAATACTAATTAGAGACCAGGTCTGTACTTACGTACAACAGAGGAAACAATTAGTAGACTCCCAAATGCTTTTATATAAATATGAAGATATATAAAATTATCGCATGATAAATCCAAGAATTAAGACTTTTATGTCATACATCATACTATGTACCATAAAATAATAAACAAGTTATTTAAATTAATTTCTTAAAATTCAGAAATCTTCATATAGATTGCCTATTAATATATCATATCATGTAACTATATATCACTTATTTATTAAATAGCTTACGTTATATATACAAATCAGTTAATCCATATTAAAGTCTAAACTTTTAAATACAAAACAAACTTCTAACAAAAGTATTCTAACTAATAAATATTTAAAATTTTAAATTTTATTAAAAATTAAGAATAAGAGAAACTTAAATAATTAATTAATTAAAGAAATTCTTTTTCTTTCGAACCCTATCCCCACACTTAAATTATACAATGCCCTCATTGTATAAAAATGATAAACAAAAGTGAGTAAGGAAAAGAAAAATAGAACAGAAAAAATCCCCTGACTGAATTTTCATAATTCATCATCGGCTAAGTAAAAACGCTGTTTGGTTGATTTCTTGAAAAATAATATACAACATCCACACTTTCGTAGTTAATCACGATTGCATTTAGCGTCTGCAATAAGCCTTTAAACCCTTCGGTATCCCGAGTGGACGAGTTATAGTCTCGTGAGGGTTTTCAGTGAACACACCCACAAAGATCATTCCTGAAAATAAAAATCATAACATATATAAAAATAAACACAGGTTGTCTCCTGAGAAGCACTTTTGTTTAAATGTCGGTAAGTTCGACCAACTCCTGTAACCTATACTTCCAAAGATATATCTGAAAAATGCTCCACAGTTCCCTCAAAATATTTCTTTAAACGATGTCCATTGACTTTAAAAATATTTCCATCGAATGCTATTAAATCCACACTTCCATTAGAATGAACTTGGTGAATCACATATGGTCCGCTCCATCTTGATCTTAATTTACCTGGAAATAAACGAAGACGAGAATTATATAAAAGCACACGTTCTCCAGCAACAAAGTCTTTATTACCCCGAAGTCGCGCATCATGCCATTTCTTCGTCCTTTCTTTATAAAGCCTTGAATTTTCATAAGCATTCCAACGAAGCTCATCTAACTCATGTAACTGTAAAAAGCGATGCCTACCAACCTCATCGGTATCCATGTTGCATTCCCGAAGTGCCCAATATGCTTTGTGTTCTATTTCCACTAGTAAATGACAAGCTTTCCCATAAATTAACCTATAAGGAGTACAACCTGTAGGTGTTTTAAATACGGTCCTATATGCCCAAAGTGCATCATCTAATTTCGCTGACCACTCTTCTCTGTTTGATCCAACAGAACGTTCCAAGATCCGTTTTATCGCTCGATTTGTATTTTCAACCTGTCCACTTGTTTGTGGATGATAAGGTGTAGCAATCCTGTGACTAACTCCATATCTCTGTAATACTTTTTCCAATTGAGTATTACAAAAATGAGTACCTCGATCACTAATTAAGGCTTTAGGAGTTCCAAATCTTGCAAATAATCGTTTAAGAAATTTTACCACAACTCTAGCATCATTTGTAGGTAATGCCTTTGCTTCTGCCCACTTGGAAACATAATCCACAGCAACTAATATATAATTATTACCGTGACTTGTAGGAAATGGTCCCATAAAATCAATACCCCAGATATCAAATATCTCACAAACCTGAATATTAGTCTGTGGCATCTCATCTTTTTTAGAAATATTTCCAGCTCTCTGACATGAATCACAATTCCTAACAAAAGCATATGTATCTTTAAAAATCGTCGGCCAATAAAGTCCTGCATCAAATGTATTTCTTGCCATGTAACTTGGTCCATTATGACCTCCAACTGGTCCTTCATGACAATGCATTATAATTTGCTGAGCTTCATCACCATGTATACAGCGTCTAATTATACCATCTGCACAATACCTGAAAAGAAATGGGTCTTCCCAAAAATAATACTTTAAATCAGTCTAGAATTTCTTTCTTTTTTGGTAATCCATCCTTGATAAGATCTTAGTAACCAAATAATTTGCATAATTTGCAAACCAAGGTATATTCATTATTTCTTGTGCAGTCATCAACTTCTCATCAGGAAATGTATCTTGAATTTCCTCTTCATCTAATATTTCTAATTTCGGATTTTCCAACCTTGACAAATGATGAGCTGCGACATTTTCAGCTCCTTTCTTGTCTTTAATTTCAATATCGAATTCCTGCAATAAAAGAATCCATCGCAATAAACGAGGGCGCACATCCTGCTTATTAAACAAATACTTCAATGCAGAATGGTCAGTATAAACCACAGTTTTAGTTAAAACAAGATAAGAAAGAAACTTATCGAATGCAAAAACTACTGCCAAAAGCTCCTTTTCCGTAGTTGTATAATTTTCCTGAGCATCTGTTAATGTCTTACTGGCATAATAGGTTGGCTTAAACTTGTTATCAATTTTCTGTCCCAAAACAGCTCCTACTGCATAATCACTAGCATCACACATTAATTCAAAAGGTAAATTCCAGTCTGGACTAATCATTACCGGAGCAGATATCAACTTTTCCTTTAAGGCATCTGAATGTGCCTTATGCTTGGATCTAGATGACAATTGACAGTAATTGATAGGCGGAATCAATCAATTACACTTAATGCTAACAAACACAAACCGAAACAATGAAATTCAAACAAAGCAAACTTGTTTATTAGCTTGTATAACGTATTGGGATCAATTACAGAGAGGCTTAGTCGACAAATGGTGTTAGGGTTTCGTCAACCCTAGCCGAAAACCCGTAGGTTTCTATTTATACTAAAAAGTCAGCCGACATGCGTCACTTGTGGAAGTGTCGCATGTGGCCGCCTTCATGCGTCACTTACCTAAGTGTCGCTATGCGTCACTCAGGCAAGTGTCGCCTAAACTAAAACACGAGTGTCGCACTATACAAAAGCTATATTTCTATTAAGAAACTAACGACACTTATTACAACTCGATAGACCAACTGACAGACACCTAATATGTATCAACAAACTCCCCCGTGTCTTCAGCTTGGTCTTCAAAATCTTCAAATTCTTTGAAATCGTTGAGTCTTTATTTCCAGCCAGCAGAAAATACACCACCAGCGTGTACTCCATTGGCTACGCAGATATCGATAATCTTCTGAAATTTAATCGCTTCAGCTCTATCTCTTTCTTTGAACTGAATCCTGTTCTGGTGTAATCTTTTCATATCTTGTTCAGAGAGATTAATCAAACTTAATGGGTCAAAAACACAAAACACTTTTCTCTTGAGACCCCATAACGACCTCTTAGTAGGCTGAACAGCATCCCAAGCTGTTGTCACATTATTTCCAGTATCTGCAATAGAAGATTCCGGGTCTGTAGCTGGTTCAGAATTTGGAATGAATACAATCACAGCTTCACCCGTAACATCATCATATTCCCAATAAACCAACCTATTCAAAAAGTCTAGTGGGATGATCTCCAAAGGTATCTTCTGTAGACACTTTGCTGGTGGATAGATCATCTTCACAATAGGTTGTCGGGTAACTGGATCTAGCTTCTTCTTAAATTTATACCTCATACCCAACGTCGGCTTTATCAAATTATACTTTTTACTGTTCATCTCACGACGTATGATCACCTGAAAGAAATCTGCTCTTGAATCTCGTGATCGGTTGATCAAGGGTATCTGAGCTAACCTTTGAAGCTCACACTTCGACAAAGTACTTATTTGATAAAACTTCATATTGAAGTACTGAATGCCGTCACTTCTCTTTATCATAAAAACAGAGTTGTTCTCATCAAATTTCCAACTCTTAATCAACCCCGTGTAATCAGATCTAACTTTGTAGCATTTACACGTAACCGGTACCTCGATAATCGGTTTAAGCACAATATCCGGTTTTGTTGTAGAAGTTGATGGCTCGTTCGTTTCTTTTTCCGATTCATCTTCAGACGAATCCGATTCTATAATGGGAGCATCATCATAACATTCATCACTATGCAATTGCTCCCCCTCAACCTCAACTTCGTCATTTTCTTCAAAGAAATAATCCTCTGCTACAGGATCATTCATTTCCTCTTCCTCAAGCATCGCGTTATCATCATTCATCAAGTTTTGTAAGTATGTGAGATCTACGAATGAATAATCAACCGCAATAGGTCTTGCCTGACCTTGAACCTCAACAAAATAGTCCAAACTTATATTTTCATTTATAGTGGAAGAGGGAAGTACATTTTCTGGTTCCGGGGAAGGAGTTACATTTGTTTCTAACTCACTAGGACCTACCTCCCCCGAAACATTTGTAACGGATTCCAACTCTAACAACCTAGATGACAGATTCGACACTTGAGAATATAAAGAGTCAACCGTTGCAACCCGAGCTTCCAATTCCCTGATCTGAGAGGCTTGAGCTTCAATTATTGCCTTCTGATCATCAAAACGCTTCGCCAGAAGCTCCATTTGAGCCAAAACCACTTGAAGAGAAGGTATGTCAGACGTTGGCGGTGGTTGTTGGCGTTGAGAAGTTGGCTCCTCAATAACCACCGAAGTCCGCTGGCGTCTTCGATGAGGTAAATCCGCATACGAAGGGGAAGACCCAGCAGGACGTTTTCCAGGATTCCTCGGGATATGTACCCGGCCAGCAGAAATCCTGCGCAAAATACGCTTAAAGCGTTGGGGATCAGCTAGTTGAATCCCCTCAAAAGCAGACTGTGGTGGCACATCACCCTCAGAATCCGGAGGAGTGGGCCCACCATCATCAGAATCGGCCTTAACCCGATCAACACAATCGATATCCGCTAAGTCTTGAGCGATATCGGTATCAACTAAGTCGTCCTCGTTGACCGGAGGCACGACATCATCCAAAAAACCATGATCAATCGGCGCAACATAGTTTTCGTTGACTATGTGCCCAAAAAGCTCACGATCAGCCAAAATTTGCTCACCCTTTGGCGCGAGCTTGCAATCTTTGAAGACACGCAAAAGCATCGGTGTCGAAACCAGAAGAGAGCATTGATCAGGTGCAATCTCAAGGTTCAGGTCGTTCAACAGAAGCTGCACAAAACGAGGATATTGCAGCCATTTGTCCTTCCCAGCCCTGATGTTTTCCACCATATTCCCAAAAATATAGCCGCTAAAGTTATAGGGCTTATTATATACTAGGGCTAACATAAGTGACAAAGTCAAATGACTTGCCGCATCATACCCCCCTTTCCTTGGCGATAAACATACAATAATAATGTGGCAGAGATACCTCCAGACGCGGCATAGAAACTGCTTTCGAAAATCCGACAGCTGATTAGCTGGATATCCCATTCTCTGAAGTCCCCCGTAGATGAATGTAGTGGGGAAGATAGTGGGCATCGTGGAGTTGTCATTGAACTGTAGAACCCGTCTAATCGAGTTCTTGGTGATCTCGATTTCCTCCCTAAACAGATTCGAAACAATGCGGGGAACATCACCCTGAACCCTGATCACGGCATGATCATAGAATTCCTCTATTTGATTCATATATACAGGAGTCGTTGCCGTAATCGCATAAAAAATCCTCGATCTGCGTAGAAACTCGATCATAGGCCGGAATGGAGCCGAGTTGGCGTGTGTTGACTCCAGAAATGCCGTTATGTTGTGACGAGTGTTGGTGCGACGGTAATAATTTTGTAACTCAGCCATTGGAAAGCTAAAAATACAAAGAAAGATAATCGAAAACGTTATAAAGTTAGTCCGAACACAGAAAGGTTGGAAAACAAATTTTGACTTTAGGCGTCACTTAGGGTAAGTGACGCATGGCCACTACCGTCACTTAAGGAGTGTCGTAATGTACAGTGTTTAAAATTAAAATCAATGTGTAGCGTCACTTATTGGAAGTGAGGCTATCAAGCGTCACTGATGTAAGTGACGTTTGCATTTGGTGATTTAAATTATACGACACTTGCAAAGTGACGGGTGAAGAACATACGACATTTAACATAGTGACGGTATCCTAACACAGTCACTTAAGAAGTGACGGTATAAGTGACGGATATAAATAGGCGTCACTTAGACAGTTACTTGGGGTAGTGACGCATGTAAAGGCGTCACTAGGTAGAGTGACGGTTTTAACAATTAAAACAAGTATATGCGTCACTACATGAGTCACTTAAGAAGTGACGCAAAAGCAAGCGTCACTTGTTAAGTGACGGTATGGGTTACCAAATTACCAAGGAGCGTCACTTGAGGTAAGTGACGCAAGAAGTGTCGCAACGATGAAGATCATCGTGCACTGTTCATACCCAGATTTGAAATTTGGGGTTTTCGAAAAGCAAAGTTACCAGGGTGTGCGCATGGTAAAAACGAGTATTACACACCCTTTAGTATACGAAAACATTAACAATTCAAACATTTAATCGAACGAATTCAAAGTTAAACCCAAACCGTAACCCTAATTCAAATATACAGCATGAATATTGAATGAACGAGGTTAAAGTTAGTACCAAATAGATCGTGGGAAGGAGGGGAACAAAGATGTAACACAGGAATGCACGAATAAGCCGTAGAACTCACGAATCGATCGAAGGAAAAACGCACAGCCGAAGTGACGCAGAGACAGTACTAGTGTCGGTATGTCAGTGCAAGTGACGCTATAAGTGTTTGAAAGTGATGAGTGAGAGTGTCGTGGGGAAGGGGTATTTATACACCGACCCTTGTATGCGTCACTCAACCCGGCACTTATAGCGAAACTTATCCCGGCACTGACTGCGTCACTTAAGTGAGTGACGCAATAGCGTATGCGTCACTGGTAGCGTCACTTATGAAAGTGACGCACAGTTCACTTGTAGTGAAAAATTTGCGATTTCTTCAATGGTTTCGCGTTGTGATTTCGGTACTCAAATTTGAAAATGTAACTGTAACTTGGATAATAACTAAAATTACACTAACTTAGAGAAAATAAGACTTACAGAGAATTGTAAATTGACAACTAGAGAATTAACACATTCTTTTTGGTGACGGAGTTGATAAAGTCTGATTAGGGATCATATCGGAATAACATGCATTTAATAGGAACAGTAAGTGTTATTTCGATCATCAGTATCTTTGTCCTCTTTAAATTTACTTGACATACTAGAAACATTGTTTATAAATACTATTTCAAGACGATTATTAGTATATATGTCCACTTAAACATGTTATACGTACAACTAAGAGGTTTTTTATTATTATTGGTATGTTAATTTCGCTGTGGTTCCCATCATAGATATACATCTTAACTTAAAACATAGATCATGTTTCCATTTACAGATAGAATATAAGAAAATCAATTTTAAGAATCAAGTCAGCGGTGACAGGTCTGTACGTACGTACAACAGAGCGACATAACTTGATCCAGGTTTAAGCAAAACCAAACTTGGTCAAACCATTTTGGCTACCTTGTAAGGTATCTTAATTTTTAAAGACTTTTCAAATACTTTGACTTGTGTTTGCTTAATTTTAAAGTATATATTAACAGAAACCAGGTCTATACTTACGTATAACAGAGGAGACTGTCAATATATACCCCCAAATGATATCAAATAAACATCTTTCACAAAAACATGTCTAGTATAAGTAAGAAATTAAGACTATTGTCATACATCTAATGATGTTGTACCACTTGAAATAGACAGTTATTGATTAAGCTTCTTAAGACTTCTCAAAGAGTGTTGTATAACATGCCTACTAATATATCGTATGATGAAGATAATGTTTATAAAAACTGTTTTCAATACGTCAGATAAATCTACTGACACATCCAAGATAAACCTTAAATTTCCATTTTTATGCATGTCACCCAATGTACTATCATATCCCAAGTTGTTTACAGACACAACTTCAACGTTTATTTTTAAAATGTAGCAACCTTGCATTTCTTTAATACTAGAAAGTATAATGAGTGGCAGTTGCGTTGGTTGCAAATTTTTTCTATTTTTTTTTTTTTTTTTTTTTAATAAAACATTACTTTAAACCTATCCAAGTCACAAATTACTTTTTCGTGGTAAAGAACCTTAGACCGATCATGTTGACTAATTCATCAAATCGGGCTCTAGAAAAAGCCTTAGTGAATAAGTCAGCATTTTGTTTCAGGGTGTCAATATGGACAAGGTCGATAAGGTGTTTCTCATAGCAATCCCGTATAAAGTGAAACCTAATTTCTATTTGTTTGGTTTTAGAATGTTGTACGGGATTGCGTGTGATTGATATGGCAGCAGTATTATCAATATGTATAGGAGTTAAAGTTAAGAGTAACCCGTAGTCGCGCAATTGGTGCTGAATCCAAAGAACTTGAGAACAGCAGCTTGCAGCAGCAATGTACTTGGCCTCCGCTGTTGAAGTAGAAACCGTAGTCTGCTTTTTGCATTGCCATGACACCAAGCGGGTTCCAAGGAACTGACATCCTCCTGTTGTAGACTTCTTATTGATGTTGCAACCACCATAATCTGAATCGGAATAAGCAGAGAGCGTGAAGTTCTTCTCATTGGAATACCATAGACCAAGTGTAGGTCTATATTTTAGATAACCAAAAATCCGCTTCACTGCCTTCATATGAGAAACTTTTGGTCGTGCCTGATATCTTGAACAAAGGGAAACAGCAAAGACTATATCAGATCTTGAGGCAGTGAGGTACATAAGAGAACCAATCATCGAACGATAATCCTTTTCTTTGCAGTCCTCATCATCATCAGCAGGTCCAAGATTATGATTGAGTTCAATGGGAGTTCCATAAGGTTTACAGGTGAGCATATCATATCGAGTCAACATGTCATTGACATATTTTGATTGATGAATATACATTCCTTTAGATGACTGCTCAACTTGCACACCGAGGAAAAAGGTGAGATCTCCCATTGCACTAATCTCGAAAGCTGACTTCATGACCTCTTCAAATTCCTTACATAGAGCCTCATTCAATGACCCAAAGATGATATCATCGACATACACTTGAACAAGTAACAAATCATCTCCTTTTCCTTTTGTGAAAAGAGTGCTGTCGATGTTGCCCCGAGTAAAACCATTTTGCACCAGATGAGTTGCAAGCCTCTCATACCATAGACGTGGAGATTGATGAAGTCCATACAATGCCTTATTAAGCTTATAGACATAATTTGGATGCACCGAATCTTCAAAACCTGGAGGCTGTTGAACATAAACCTCCGTATCAATTTGACCATAAAGGAATGCGCTTTTAACGTCAAGTTGCTTGACGCGAATCCCTTTAAATGATGCGAAGGCCAAAAAGATACGGACGGACTCCAATCGGGCGACAGGGGCAAAAACCTCATCATAATCAAGTCCTTCAATTTGAGTATACCCTTGAACAACTAGTCGAGCTTTGTTTCTCGTAACAACCCCTCGATCATCCTTCTTGACTCGATATACCCATCTAGTGCCTTTTGGATCGGCACCCTTGGGTAATGGAACTAGCGTCCACACTTGTAGCTTGTGGAACTGCTGTAGTTCATCTTGCATGGCCTCGACCCAGGATGGATCTTGCAAGGCCTCCGAAACTTTTTTCGGTTCAGTTTGGGAAAGATGGCAAGAATTAACAGTCGCCATAAATCCCAAAATCTGATCAGCTGAAGTATCCGTATCTTCAGCAGATTGCTTCGCCTGATGTCTCGTTTGAACAGTAGAATGGGGATCACCAATAATGTTTTCAACTGGGTGATTCCTATGTATCCGGGTCACTGGAATGGCATCTGGCACAAGATTTAATTCCAAGTTGTTCAAGTCACCTTCAGCGGCCGAAGCATCTTCGTTCTCTTCATTAATGAAGAAACGAGAATAATCTATGTCTTCTTCATCCTCTAAGAGAGGCATATCAGGATCGTCCGGAAGATCCGCGACATTTACAGTATTTGAAGAAGACGGAATGGTTGTAGTTGGTGGTGTGGGTGTAGGTACAGATGCAGAAGAAGTAGTAGGTGCAGGCATTTGTTGTGTTGGAGTAGGGGATGGAGTGGATGTCGTATCGGGAATCGGATTGGATGTTGTAAGAGGAGAATCAGATGTTTGTTGAAAAACATCAAGTCCATGAAGCATTGTGATTAACTCTTCAGTGTCGTTGTCCTCCGGTACATTGAAGGAACTGAAGAGTGTCCCATAATTGAAGAACCAATCCGGACCCGTTCCTTGAGGTGGTTCCGTATACCGTAGGCATTTGACCTCAAAGTGTTCCTCTATCTCGTTTGTTGATTTGTTGTATACCCGTTTGTTTGGAGAGTTGACCGAATATCCGAGAAAAATTCCTTCAACGGCTTTATCACCAAACTTAGGGACACGTTCTTTGGTAATCATAATCAAACAAGGACATCCAAATGGTTCCAGAAACTGCAGATTCGGCTTGCGATTGTTGAAGAGCTCATAACACGTTTTATTCTTCTTTTTAACCGAAAGAACCCGATTCAAAACGTAGCAAGCAGTATTAACTGCCTCGGCCCAGAAGATAATAGGTAATTTGGAATCCGCTAACATAGTACGAGCAGTTTCAATAATTGTCCTATTCTTCCGTTCAGCAACTCCATTCTGTTGAGGTGTCCTCGGAGCACTGAATTGATGTTCAATACCCCTAGAAGCGCAAAATAACTCAAGAGTTGAGTTCTTGAATTCGGTTCCGTTATCGCTCCGCAGTCTTTTCACCTTTAAGTTGCACAAATTTGCCAACTTATCCAACAAGTAGACCAAAATACCCGCTGTCTCATCCTTTGTTGCGAGAAAATATACCCACGAAAATCGTGAGTAGTCATCTGTCACTACTAAACAATAGGAGCGACCACCGATGCTCTTTGTAGAAACAGGACCAAAAAGATCCATGTGCAGTAGTTCTAATGGAGCATTCATGGAATTCACAACCTTAGACTCATGGGACTTCTTGTGGAGTTTGCCCTTGTGGCAAGAGACACAGTCATCCTTCAAGGCGAAGGACTGTTTCGGAACTCCACGAACCAAGTCGTTGTTGACTAGGAAATTCATTTTTCGGAAATGAATGTGTCCCATTCGTCTGTGCCAAAGGAGTGATTCCTTTTCTGAAGCCTTCGAAAGGAGACAAGTGTATTCGCTGGATGTCTCCACCGTTCGCATATTCATCACATATGTGTCATTTATTCTAGGTGCTCGCATTACCACCCATTCCTCTGGAATGACATACCCCGGCTTCAATATGACACACTCAGTCTTTGTAAAAGATGTGGTATAGTCCTTATCACAAACTTGTGATACACTTAACAGATTATGTTGTAGTTCGGCCACATAATTTACATTCTCAAAGCTAACCTTTCCATTAGTTAGCGTTCCTCTCCCCGAAATCGTTCCTCCCGTATCTCCAGCAAAAGCAACATGACCTCCCGCGTATGGTTTAATATCCACTAAGAGAGACACATCACCCGTCATGTGTCGCGAGCAGCCACTGTCCATGAACCATTCGCTATCTTTTACACGTTCAGACTGCTGCAACACAAAAAAAATGAAGAGATTAGTGAGAAACGGTGACCCAAGCCTTTACAGACTTAGGTCGACCAAAGTCATCAACAATAAGCACATCAGATAAAACTTTATTTTTAAACCAATCAGATTTAGTATCTGACGTGTTATCATTGATGACAAAAGAGTCTACCGTAGACTCTTTTCTTTTCCAAACCTTTGATGGTTCGGGATTTTGCTTGGAAATAATGTTGGGCTTTGGTTTTAACAAAGAATTTTGCCCAACATTAACTACTTTCTTAGCAGGCTTGGGAGAGTTGGAGTGATGCCTGGAGAGTGATTTTGAAAAAGAATTTTTGTAGGTAGATGTCCTAGGCATATCTCTCCCATAACTTTGATAAGATAGTTTGGGACAATCACGGATCAAATGTCCTTGTTTCTTACAGTAGAAACAAGAACGAGTCTCTTGAAACTGTTGAGACGGAGGATTTACCGCAGGAAGTGACGAAGCATTTTTAGAACATGAACATGTTGTACACGTTTTAGAGAATGCTGGTGTTGGTTTAGAAGTTGAGGCATAAGTTTTATCAACATGAACCTTTTCACTTGTCACCTTTTGTTTTAAAACATTTGCCGGTGACTTTTGAAGTTTCACATTTAAAACTTTATTTTCCATTTTATTTTGAACCTTTGTAACAGGTTCAACTTTCAAAATCTGTTTTTCAGGTTTAGCCTCAACCGTCTTAAACTCAGGATATTCCTGATCAGTAATATCCTCTATCTCAACAATGTCATCAGTATGAACTTGAGACTTACTTTCAGCTTTAACAAACTGAGGCAATGGATACTCTTGCCTCTTGGTTTTCTCCGTTGTCAGTTTGTTTAGCTTGGCTTCTTTGGCCTTAATACCATATAGTTTGGTATAATCAACTGAAATCTCCTCAAGACCTTGTTTAGCAATCGGGGGACAATATTCGGCATTAGAAGGTGGTGGTACTTGGTTATAGCCAAGACCTTCCTTCTTTTTGCCACTTGCTCCCTGCTTGCTAACAATCTCATTAAAGACTTGTGTTGCGGATGTTGAACCTAAGATTTTGCTTTTATGATTCTCAAACTCATTTTTCAAATCAGATAATTCTTTATTCAACAATTCAATTTCAACAAGATAACTTTTAATTGCATCTTGCTGGCTAAAGACCTTTGCTTTAAAGGTTTCAGTATCTAATTTATGAGCTTCAAGATGTTGTTCATAAAGTGTTTCATTTTCTAACAAAAAATTATTAGATTCATTAAGTTTTACAATCTTGTCCCGCAAATTTTGATTGTCTTTCTGATAGATCTTAAGGGATTCAGTCAAGTTAATACACGAAACACAATTAAATGGCTCAGTGGGTGTATTTGGTACCTCAGGAGTAATGTGAGCCATCAGGCATTGAAATTGAGCAGCTTGAGCACTCCAATCAAAAGTAGTTGGCTCAAAGACAATCAAAGCGTTGTCTACAGCCAATGATTTAGCTTCTTCGTTTGCATTTGCCTTAGGTGGGTCCGGCTTAGTAAGACCCGACGATGGCATCCTGGGTTTCTCACATTCCCTTGCGAAGTGACCAAGGTTCTGACAATTGTAACATCGAACCTTGCTTTTGTCGAACCCAAATCCAGACTTCCCATTACCTTCTAAACTCTTCCGTCCAGTTCTCTGCATAAATTTCTGAACTCTTCTGGAAAGCATAGCTATATTCTAGTTTAAATCCATCTGCTCCAAGTCATCGTCATCCAGCTGAGCATAATCTTCTTTGGTCATTTCCAAAGTAGTATTTGGTTGAGTAACCAAATCTTTGTAGGAACTAAGGAAAGCTGTATAGATTGCCGCTTGCTCTTGAATAGCTGGTGAAGATGTAACCTGCTGTTGTGATCCTTGAGCAATGGAGGGTGTGCCAGAGACATAGGCAGCATGTGATGCTCCAGCGGAATAAGATGGAGAATTGGTATCTGAGATGAATGCCATTCCTCCATAACTCTTTCCAGAGTTAACTTGGCCTCCATAAAGCGAAGGATTTTGTACAAATCCAGTTGACTTGCACTCTTTCTTCTTCAATTCCATAGCATGGGCTTGAAGAATTCCTATAAGCTGATCCAAGGTCATTCCATCCAATCCTTCACTTTCCTTCAAGAATTGGACTTTTACATCCCATGCACTTGGTAAAACATCTAACAATTTCTTATTTATCTCAAGTGCTGTGAGACTATATCCACCCTCCGTTAATTCACTCACCAGTTGTGAGTATCGGGTAAACAGTCCAGAGGTTGTCTCATTTGGTAAGGAGTCAAACAGATCGTACTGTTTCTTTATCAATTCTAGCTTAGCTTCCTTATATTTCTTATTTCCTCCACACCTCGTCTCTATGGCTATCCATAAGTCATAGGTTGTGTCATGATGTTTAAACAGTCTCATGACGTCCTTTGTCAAGCACATACAAATAGCTGAGTGTGCTTTTCTTTCTATTTGATACTCCTTCTTTTCTTGAAGAGTCATTGCAATGAAAGATTTTGGTGGAGGAACCTGACGATAATCTCCGTCAGCCACTGGAGCCACATATCTTTGTTTTAATGGGCCCCACAATTCCGGACAATGAAAATCAACGAACTGTTCAAATCTATCCCTCCAATAAGCATAGTCCATGTCTGCAGTGAATAGTGGAGGTTTATTATTGGAACCTATGTCATTTCCTTGCTTTATCATCTCCCTAATTCCTCTAATATCTTCCTTGTCTGCGGCCATTGAAGATATACCTGAAATTATACTCAAAAACAAGAACTTGCAAAAAAATTAGTAACAAAGGCATCACTTGGTAAGTGACGCACTCAAGTGTCGCAGCGAATAGCGACACTAGGAAAGTGACGCTATCGAGTGACGTACAGAGTGACGGATGACACTATTAGTAAGTGTCGGTCAGTTAAGCAAGTGACGCACTCAAGTGTCGTACTTGAGTGTCGTGCAAGATCAAATAGGCGTCACTAGTAAAAGTGACGCTATAAATCAAACAGGCGTCACTAACAGAAGTGACGCTTAAGGATCAAGTGACGTGCAACAGTGACGCACTTGAGTGTCGGTGTATTAGGGTAGACGACACTTAATTTAAGTGTCGTATAACCTCAAGTGACGCTTTAAGTGACGCGTCTAAGTGACGGTAAAACCCTAATTCTGGGATTAGCTAGTGCCGTTATAAGTGACGCGTCCAAGTGACGGATCGAGTGTCGCAAAACGGCAGAAAAATCCCAAAACCCTAAAAATGTCGAATTTGCGTAAACCAAACGAAAATTCCTTGAACCCTAATGGACGAAACCTGTAGATGTTGAAGAATATCGACTGTAATGCACCTTTGCACCTCAAAATCCGTATGAATTCGTGATTCTTGAATTAAGCAAAACCGAAATCAATCCAAAATACCTTATAAACGTCAATGCTATCACCGCAAGGCTCTGATACCAGTTGAAAGTGCCTTATGCTTGGATCTAGATGACAATTGACAGTAATTGATAGGCGGAATCAATCAATTACACTTAATGCTAACAAACACAAACCGAAACAATGAAATTCAAACAAAGCAAACTTGTTTATTAGCTTGTATAACGTATTGGGATCAATTACAGAGAGGCTTAGTCGACAAATGGTGCTAGGGTTTCGTCAACCCTAGCCGAAAACCCGTAGGTTTCTATTTATACTAAAAAGTCAGCCGACATGCGTCACTTGTGGAAGTGTCGCATGTGGCCGCCTTCATGCGTCACTTACCTAAGTGTCGCTATGCGTCACTCAGGCAAGTGTCGCCTAAACTAAAACACGAGTGTCGCACTATACAAAAGCTATATTTCTATTAAGAAACTAACGACACTTATTACAACTCGATAGACCAACTGACAGACACCTAATATGTATCAACAGCATCAAACGACTGTTTGCATTCATCTGTAAACTCGAACTTTGCATCTTTCTCCAGCAAATGATTCAATGGTATCGCAATCTTCGAAAAATCTTTTATAAATCTTCTATAAAATCCGGCATAGCCTAGGAAACTCCTTATTCCCTTTATATTAGTAGGATAAGGTAATTTTGAAATAACCTCAATCTTTGCTTTATCCACCTCAATTCCTATCTTTGATATTTTATGTCCTAAAACAATCCTTTCTCGAATCATAAAATGACATTTTTCCCAATTAAGAACTAGATTAGCACCTTCACATCTTTGCAACATCCTTTTTAAATTTTCTAAACAAGCATCAAATGAATCCCTAAATACCGAGAAATCATCCATAAATATTTCCATGAAATCTTCCACCATATCATGAAATATCGCGATCATGCAACGTTGAAATGTAGCTGGTGCATTACACAAACCAAACGGCATTCTTCTATAAGCAAAAGTACCTAACGGACAAGTGAATGTTATCTTATCTTGATCTTCAGCTGCAATGGGTATTTGAAAATATCCTGAAAATCCATCCAGAAAACAATAGAATTCTTTTCCTGCTAATCTTTCTATCATTTGATCAATAAATGGTAATGGAAAATGATCTTTTATGGTAGCATCATTCAATTTCCGATAATCAATACAAAGTCTCCACCCTGTTACTATCCTTTGGGTATTAATTCGTTCTTCTCATTAGGTACCACTGTCATTCCACCTTACTTTGGTACGACATGTATTGGACTTAACCATGGACTGTCTGAAATAGGATAGATTAATCCTGAATCCAATAGTTTAATGATTTCTTTCCTGACAACGTCTTTCACATTTGGATTCAATCTTCTTAATGGTTGAACTACTGGTTTAAAATCCGTTTCCATTAAGATTTTATGAGTGCAGTAAGTAGGACTGATTCCCTTGATATCTGTGATCTTCCATGCTATTGCCTTTTTATGTTGTTTAAGAACTTGCACTAAGCGATCTTTTTCTGCAGTTGATAGTTTAGAAGATATGATAACTGGTAAATCGGATGTACCTTGTAGATAAGCATATTCTAGATGCGCTGGTAGTTCTTTAAGTTCCAATTGTGGTGGTTCTTCAATAGATGTTTTGAACTCGAAGATCTCTTCTTTCAGATAAGGAATCTTGTCGATAGAATTTGGTAATAATTTTTAGTTGAGAATTTTAGCAACTAGTTGTGATGATTCAGCTTTAGTATGTTGTTGAAGAACAACAGTCACTTCTGAATCTTCATCTTCTTCTAATAGTTTGTCAAATTCTGCCAAATCTTTCTCAGTGTCAAATTCTTCAGTCCATTATGTAATAATTCCAGTATCTGTTTGATCTTTTTCTATAAAATCTTGAAAAGAAGGGTTATCAAGATATTCATAAGCATTCAAATAATAACAAGAATCATCAACATAATCAGGAAATTTCATAGATTAATTAACATCAAAAACAATTTTATCATCTCCTAATCTTATGGTAATCTTTCTATCAAAAACGTCTATTAGGGCATGTGTTGTTGCTAAAAATGGTCTTCCTAAGATAATAGGGACTTTAGGGTCTTCTACCATATCTAAAATTACAAAATCACATTGAAAAACAAATTTATCAACTTTAATCAAAACATTTTCAATTATTCCCCTAAGATATTGAACAGATCGGTCAGCTAATTCAATACACATACGAATAGGTTTTGGTTCTCCTAATCCTAATCGCATAAAAAGTGTATATGGCATTAATGAATGATGACACGCAAAAAGTCATATTTTTGTATGCCAATATCTCACCATTTTGGCCCAATTATTAATGAAAACACTTAAAATATGAACTTAAACATCACATTTCATCATAAGGGCTAACATATAGACGATGTTTCAAGAATCGACAAAAACAACCTAAAAATGAGTTAAACATAGCACAAACGATCATTGAATCTTCTGTTCGCGTATTTTAGCACTTTTTGAGCTACACAAATAGTTATGACCTCTAACTTATGTCATTTTCTTCGTTAGGAAAATACAAACGCGTGGATATAAAGAACGCTCAAAAGGGATAAACGATGAAGAAGATACGCCCGAACGAAGAAAACAAAGAACCGAAGGGCCAGGATACGGCTGAACCAGACCGTATACGGCTGAACCAGACCGTATACGGCTGAACCAGGCCGTATACGGCTGGTCACAGACCGTATACGGCCTTTGCAGACCGTATACGGCCTGTGCTCAGCCGTATACGGCCCAGTTCAGCCGTAGTCACCCTATGCTCAGCCGTATACGGTCCAGTTCAGCCGTATACGGTCCAGCTCAGCCGTATTGTGCGTTTGGGTGATAAAAATCTGAATTTCATTCGCCTTTGCGATACGGTTGTGCGTTTGAAGGTTAGGATACGGTCTACGGATACGGTTGTGCGATCTCTATAAATACAAGCCTCATTTCATCATTTCAACACACCAACAATCCTCAACACTTCTACATTTCACATTTTCTTTACGTTTTCGTTCTTTTAGTTAGTTAGTTAGTTTAGTTTCTCTCTCTAGGTTCTCTCTCTAGTCTCTCTCTCTCTAGTTTCTCTCTCTAGAAACTAGTTAGAAGATTAGGGGGAGAATCCGCCGCTGTTAGAATAGCTATGTAAGTACATTCGTAGAGGCTAGCTTATGTAATGCTCGGATATTATGAAGAAACACAAGTGTTATTCTGCTCGCATTTCGTATTGGTATTATCTATCCTTTCTAATATAAATTTGTCATATTGTTCTTGTTTGATGTATGTGGTTTATTAATGTTAGAAATGATTACTGCTATGCTTTGTGAGTAGTTGCTTGTATGGTTGCCATGATTTAGATAGTTATAATAGATGTTGAATTCGGGATTGTTATATTTGTTATGTCTAAATTTATCATGCATCTACACTTAGTTATGGATCACCCTTTCCAGTCCTTCGCGTGACTACTACTTTAGGCTTAGAACCTGATAAACTCTAGGTACAGTAGGAAGTTATCTGTGTTCTAGTAAAGAAGCCGTGTATGTCACTGTAATCCGGCTGTAATACTGGGCAAATGCCCCAGAAAGAGCCGTATGTGCCGACACTGTGGATTACCTACAGACCCTAGAATATGGCCTAGAAACCAATATAGCTGTGGAAATGTTACAGTACACCGTCTGGCTACCCCTATAACTGAAGCTATGGAAACACTTCGATATTGTACACCGTATCTGTACCTAGGGATGAAAAGATGTGGAAACATCATAGTACAACGCAAGTACATCCTTGGTTACATGAATCTGTGGAACTGTTTAAGTGCTGTACATCGTGAATGGTTCCTAGGTTAGTACACTATGGAAGGAGTATGCATTGTACACCGCTGGTGTTCCTAAGGCTGAATGACTGATTGCAAAGGAGAGGCTAGATCATGACAGAAGTAGTTGAAATAATCAAACGTAAGGAATGAGTCTGGAGATGAAAGTCAAGCCCAGCAGTGGTTCAGGATTCTTAAAACCCCTAGACTCTATAAAACTGATAGTTTAGAATAGCAAGTTAATAATCTGAACATGTTTAGGAAATGGCATTTACATTTAGGTGTTAAGAACGGTCAGAATTACCTGCGTGGCAGTCTGTTACCTTATTCCTGCACCCTTCAAGGGTCACTTGTCCATAAAGACAGTGTGGGGGGTTGAGCAGCCTGTTCTGATCAGAATCACGATAGCCTAGGTCTCGTGACATACTAATTCTGGTACTTAACTAGAAAGAGTAGGGTCCTAGTGTTTACACCCATAATGCATCTGTTTATTAACTAAAAGTGTCCCCAAATAAACATCATCCCAATCATACACTACCCTAAATCATGGTGAACCACGTCTTCGTTATCATTTAGGTGTTATATATGCTAGTCTCCCCTTTACTTTTATGTTTCATTAGTTTTAATAGTTTAATAGATAAAAACCCAAAAACAACCACCTATCCACTTATCTAAATCCTAGCTTAAATATTAGTTTATCAGAACTAGCTCTGTTTCAATTCTACCATCGAGAGGAACGACCCTGGATCATCCTTGCCACGTACTAATATCGGGTATTCGTATCCAGTACTAGAAAGTAATTCGGAAGGTTTAGGCTCCCCCGACTATTATAAATTTAAAACTTCCTATTCCACGCCTCGACGGCTGGACCAATGACCGGTGTAAAAACCGACCGACCGTTTGGGCGCGATCAAGTTTTTGGCGCCGCTGCCGGGGACGGTAGTACGATTCGGAGCCTGTTTAGACATATTAGTTTTTAAGCGATCCTTTTGACCTGGATTCACCATCCCTGTCAGAAGTTATTTGTGCCGTAGATTAGCGTAGTTAGATTAGATTACCTTAGCTTAGCGTAGTTTAGATTAATTTCCCTTCTCAACCCAACTTTAATTCTTAAACCTTCTTCATGTGCTGTCTTTTTTCTGAAAACTTGGGCAAATGGCAACTCAACAACAATTAAAAGATCAAATTGATAGTCTTGCTAAATCATTCCAGGATAGATGTAGGAGTAATGCCTATGTAGATAACGAATGTCAAGGGAATAGTATGATTTATTCGGATAACATAGGGTACTTAGATCCCCAATTACAATATCATTATGACCCTTATGCTTACCAAACATATCAATACCAGCTTTACTATCCTGAACCATCCAATGTCTACTCACACTCATCTTACCCTGTAACATCACCATATGAGAGTTCTGACTCGAGAGATATGCCCATAGCTTATCTCAGTAGAAATACTTCCTCACTTTCCTACAACCCACTTGAGCAACTACTTAAGGAACAAGAAGACATGCTTAGAAGATGTACTGATAAGCTGTCTGAAATACAAACACGAGTCCAAGTGAGTAGTAATCAAGCTAGGAATCAAGTTATAACCGACAATTGGCTACAGGAAGATGATAGGCACTTACCTACCACATCTACTTCATTCGACATAGACTTTCATTCTCATGAGTCTGGTTGTAAATTTCCTTCAAATCCTACACCCACACAATCTTCTAAACCCTCACTTCCACCCGTTCTTAACCTATCAACGTCCAAGACCGACAAAGAGTTCATTCTAGAGGAGCTCTCCAAACCATTGCAACTTGAAACTTCCGGCCGGGGTGACGAGTATGACGAGGTAGACGAGGAAATAGAAATGGAGAACCCGGCGTGGGAGATCTACATAGAAGACTCATCTTCAGAAGGACGAGAGGAATGTGCGCCGACCCTGAGAAGTGATCTCATCCCAACCAACATAGTTGATGCTATCCCGCAACTAGTTGTGGTTGATAATATCCCACATATCACTCAGGATGAATCACCCCTTGATCTAGTTGAACCTTCAATTGCCTTAGACCAAGTAGTCGATGAAAATGTTGCTACGAGATTGGAGACGAAAACGGATACTGTCCCACCTCCATGCCCAAAGTACAACATTATCATTGACCAAAAGACCATAGGAAGCAAGGTGGGTTCTGCGTCATGGTTTCCTTTCAAACCCTCTCTCAACCATATAATGTCTTATACACCATTGAGAGATAAGGATTCCTTCGACCAACCCATTCTGACAATCCAACCCAAGGAGGTGTTAGAAGTTGAGAGATTTGTGATACCTCTGATAGAACCATTCCCTCACTTCGAACTATCTCCTTATAATGGACGTACCCTAGCCTTAACCTACCTTAAACTCTTAAGTATGTACCAATATTACCCCTTGTGTCTACTGATGGATGTAAGGAAACCACTAGGATTGCCTGATAAGTAGTGCTAGAGTCAAGCTAGTGACTCGAACAAAAACAAGCACTTCTCGGGAGGCAACCCGTGTCTGAAGTAGTTTTAATAGTAGGATAAGTCGTAAGCTAACCCAAATAAGTAGAAAGTGATCCCTAAAAAATTGTTCCAAGTTTTCTTTATTTTTATGAACAAAAAGGATGGTTTGCGAAATTACTTCAAAGAAATTTTTGTCAAAACCTTAAAACTTCCTACTCCCAATTGTTTGAGCTTTATTGCAAAATCCAATCTAAGATCTCAAGTTCTCAATATCCTTTTCACTCTCATGGAAACCTACTAGGAGTTAGGAGCATTAGTCATAACCACTGGTATGTTTCGAGCATTTGAGGTACTTACATATATTTATGTGAACATACATGAGATACTAATTCTTAATCTGATATCCTGATATGTATGTCAATATGTGTATTATGCTTGAACTCGTTTAAAAAAATGTGCTTTGGATATCTCTATTCTTGGCTACCTAATTCAACTAATAACACTAGTATTTCCATATTTGCTACGGTGAAGTTTTAGGCAACTAACACTTTTAGTGTGAGATTAGACTCTAAGTCATATACTGGTTTGTTTCATCTTCAAAGTACTCACTTTGATAGTCTTTTCACAAACCAGTGAATCTCTGATTTGGAGGATAATCACTTGTTTGTTAGATCACGTTTGCTTGTTCTACTTGTACAAATGCCTAACAAGCAGGGATTTATGCCTATGGATGAAGAATCTTTGGGAATGATGGAAAGGAAACAAGGGAAGCTTACAGTTCATTAAATTTGGAAATCTTTGGAGCATTTCTTTGCAGGGGAAGAGATGGTGCTTTCAGACACATATATGATTTCTAGTTTTCTATGACTAGTTCATCAAGGAGAGGCCTTTACTCTTCCAGTATCCAGAGGACGCCATCACTTTGCTTTATTTTCTACAATCTATCCAAGTCAAGCTCTCGACTATAAAAGCAGCGCTTCTCGGGAGGCAACCCATGCAATGAATATCCTTTAGTATTAGTAGTATTTGTTTTTAAATTCCAAGAAGTGAATTATCTCTGATTATCTTTCACACTTGGATATACACCACTTCATTTTTACTGATAGCTTTTACCACATCACTTATCTAAGAAAATAGGAAACAATTTTAAATAATAAGTCATGTGTTTCGAGCATTTGAGGTACTTGCGTGCTACTTTCACGCATTATGCTCGAACTCGTTTAAAAACGCATGACTTAAACTCGTTTTGTATTAGCAAACATCTTTGGCATTCTTGGATTAAGTCACTCTTTTGGTAAAAAGCTGCTATGAGAAGTCGAAAAAAAAGTATGTCCAATGTGTTCACACTTACGAGATATCTTCACATGAAAGTGAAAGAAGTGTTAAGATGGAGAATAAAGTTGCTATTTGTGAGATTTGCACGCCAAAAGATCTTCATTGAGCCGTCGAAAAAGAATTCCTGGCAAGATCTCCTCTTCGGCGCATCTTCAAGAATCTCCGCCTTCCACCTTCACTTCGATAGGGGAGTTCTCTAGTTCTCATCCTCGTTTTTGATATGATTGTTAGCTTTAAATTCTCATTAAAGTAGTCTATACCATATCCCAAGCTTATCACTAAGTGTGGGATTCCAGCCCAAATAAACACTTGAGTAACATTTTCCGATATGTTCAAACTCTAAGTGTGGGATTTTCCTCAAATCCCAACTCAAGAGAACATCAGGGACAATGTTCCTCTAAGTGTGGGATAGCGGTATAGAATACCTTAGGTTTGCTTGTTAGATTCTTATTTCCAAAAGCAAACTCAGAAAATGTTTCTCAAAATCATAAGCTTAACTTCGACAGTGGAGATGCCACTCATTCAGTTGGCTTAATTTTCATAAAAACTCACTTTTGCTAAAAAAATTCAAAATTTTTTGAGTTAAAATGTCTTAAGAAGGAGCATTTTCATATATGAGTAAGGTATTTTGGGAAATAAAGAGTAAATAAGATAGGAATTTCTTAGGCTTAAAATGATAATCTAAGAGGGGCATCGCATGGCTAGGCACAAACAAACCCAAAAAATTGCAGTGAGGTATCTTGAGCCATTATAAGCATTCATCTTTAATGCTTCACTATTTGTTTGTTTGAGCGTGCCAATGCATGCATCCGGAATTAGAACTTGCTCCTGGTATGCACTTCGAGACCACATTGGTAGAGTACCGTACGCGGTATAGGTGCAGTTAGATGACCTTGACATTCCTTAGGATTTAACCCCTTTTATCATATCTTTTCAAACCCAAAACCCTTCCAACACTCATCTTTAGTGTTGATGATCCATTTAGATAACCCTGTTGAGCCTTAGCCTATTTGTTTCTTTCAAAACCCTCACAATTTCAACCCACTTATTCCACACCCACCAAAAATCTTATCTTATTAATCTAAACTAGTGGAAAATGTTATTTTAATATCCTTTTTGCTTTCACTCCAAATCACTACTGGTGTTTACTCAAAATTTCTCGTGTGCGTTTCCTTGATAAAAATCAAAAGTTGAGAAGTTTATGGTGCGAAAAATTGACACCAAGTAAATGCAAAGTCATCAAAAGGATGAAAAATATGAAAGAAAGAAAGGATCTCAAAAAGGGTAAAAAGGAAGAAAACAAGAATCCCTAGAAAAGCCCAAAAAAAAAAGAGCTAAGTGCTTCAAATCTCTCGAAAAATCCTGCTCTTATAAAGATAAATTTCCCCTTGTATTTTCAAAAAGATAGAAGTCAAAATAGCTATCTTCTTCCCTCACTGTTATCCGTTTCCGTTTTCATTAAAAAGGTTGTTTTAATAAATGTTCTCCAAGAGTTTAGAGGTCTTAAGATAAGCAAAACCCCATTTTAAAACCAAAAATTCCCACTTATCCATACCACTAAACCCTCACCTGCCATTACAACCCACTCTGAATGTCCTGGGATAGCTAGCACCGTCCTCACCTAAATGGTGGAGATATGATTCTCGAGCAAGCCTATGACGATGGATGTTGCATGACTAGCTTATGAGCGATTTCGTTTGATTAGATTGATAGGTAACCCAAAACACTTTTAAGTGAATTGAGTGACCACCTTGTGAGATCGCCTAGTCATGTATATTCCAAGATCGCGAGAATTGAAAGCATGCCTAAGAGAATCACTTTATGCCTCTGAAATGAATACCTTACTTTCTCTTATTTCCAGGATATGATGCTTGTATATGAAGATGGTTGTTGTTGATATATTTTGATTCACCCCAAAAATAAACTCGTGTTTTGGCCCAATTATTAATGAAAACACTTAAAATATGAACTTAAACATCACATTTCATCATAAGGGCTAAAATATAGACGATGTTTCAAGAATCGACAAAAACAACCTAAAAATGAGTAAAACAGAGCACAAACGATCATTGAATCTTCTGTTCGGGTATTTTAGCACTTTTTGAGCTACACAAAGAATTATGACCTCTAACTTATGTCATTTTCTTCGTTAGGAAAATACGAACGTGTGGATATAAATAACGCTCAAAACAGAAAAACGATGAAGAAGATACGCCCGAACAAAGAAAACGAAGAACCGAAGGGCCAGGATACGGCTGAACCAGAACGTATACGGCTGAACCAGACCGTATACGGCTGGTCACAGACCGTATACGGCCGGTGCAGACCGTATACGGCCGGTGCAGACCGTATACGGCCTGTGCTCAGCCGTATACGGCCCAGTTCAGCCGTATTCACCCAATGCTCAGCCATATACGGTCCAGTTCAGCCCTATACGGTCCAGCTGTAACACCCCCAAAATTCGTCGATTGAGTTAGCGGAAGCATTTAGTTAAGTATGGGGAGTGCCACAATATACTGAACATGCATACGTATCAGAGCATATGATTACAACAGAACAAATATATTAAGATGCCAAAGTATTAGTTACAAAGTTTACGATTTCTCGAACCATACAAATTAAAAGTATTAAGTTTACAAAAGTAGATTTCATAAATATGACTAAAACAGATTAGTTATATAAAAGAAATCCAGTTGTCAAAAGTTGGCATCCTAGTTTCATCGTGGGTCGCCTAGAATCCGTATGTGCAGGCGGTCCTTACGTGTGCTGCTAATTCCCTGAAAAACATAGTAAAAAGTCAACAACGAGGTTGAGTGAATTCACAGGTTTTATGTTTGCAATAGTTGAATCAAGTTTGTAAGCATAGTTGTTAAAACCAATACGTTCACAAATAGTTATTGCCATAATAGTCAAGTAATTGTTTTGTGGAATGTTATCCAAATACAGTTAAAGTTACCCAAACAGTACCGGTCGTTCTCCGGTCAAAAGACGCACAGGTCGTTCTCCCGTCCAATAAAACAGTTTACCGGTCGTTCTCCGGTCTAGATACGCACGGGTCGTTCTCCCGTCCAAACACTGCTGGTCGTTCTCCAGCGAAATACGCACCGGTCGTTCTCCGGTCCAGAATACGCATGGGTCGTTCTCCCGTCCACTTGGCCAGTCGTTCTCTGGCACTAAAATACGTAGCTAGTCGTTCTCCAGCATTTTTATAAAAGTACCGGTCGTTCTCCGGTATACCAAACAAAGTTTAACACGACATTCGTATGAAAATGTTGTATCATAAATTCCAGTTTTTGTGTATGAGTTTAACAGTTCAAGCACTCTAATCGTGGGAGCAAACAAGTATGATAAACAATCATATGAGTAAAAGCAGTTATGGCAATAAGTAAAACAGTTGACTATGTTTTCCACCCCTGTTCAAAAGCAGTTAAAACAGTAAAAGTAGGGGCTGTGAACTCACATGTTGAGTTAAGTAATGTGCGAGTGCTAGCAAAGCCTAAAGCCCAAGTATAGTCCGAAATCTCCTAACGCCCTAAACGTATGAGATTTGATAAGTATGTGGATGTCTTAGTTTTACCATCCATGCTAGTGTCCACGCAACTAGATTATGTCCAAGTATTCGTTTATCGTTTAGTTTTGTAGTTTTGAAAACATGTACGGCCCGTTGGTCACGATGTGTAATAATAATTCTCAAAAACATTATTATCATGTTTCGATTCATTTGCATACTCATAAAAATATGTGTTAACCATTCTTACATTGGTTTAATATCATATTAATTAATTATCATCATTTGGTACCCATTTTAAGTAAATTTCAAAGTGCTGAAAAATGTTGACCAAAGTTGACCGCGAGTTGAGATTTCTCGCGAGTCGAGTTGAGATTTCTCGCGAGTCGAGTTGAGATTGCCTCGCGAGTTGAGATTGTCTTGCATGTTGAGATTTCTCGCGAGTCGAGTTGAGATTTCTCGCGAGTCGAGTTGAGATTTCTCGCGAGTCGAGTTGAGATTTCTCGCGAGTCGAGTTGAGATTCGCGAAACTCGCTGTTCGTGATTTTTATGCAATTTTTGACTTTTAAAGCATTTTTAATGGTGTTTTTGGACATAATAAGTTAATATGACACTAATACATGGTACATTAAGTATTATAAACATGAGATATTACAGAAAATAGCAAAATCTAAGAGTTTGCGGGATTGTCGGGTTCTTACAAAGTTGTCGCATGCGAAATCCGAGAAGATGGATGTGTAGGTCTTGTTGTCGTGGTCGTTTTTCTCTAAATGAGTTATGTGATTTGAGGTGTTTTTGTAGTAGTTTTTGTGGTTTTTGTTTGGTTTTTAGAGAGAAGATGGAGAAAGTGATAGAGGTAGAGAGAGAGAGGTGAAGTGAGAAATGAAAGGAAAGTGAGGTGGGGGTGAGGGTAGTGGGCTGGTTTTGGGAGCCAAAAAGGGAGGGGACTTTGTCCCAAATTTGTGGTATTTAACCCGTGTTCGTTTACCCGATCGTTAAATGTTAAAATGTCTTTAAATGATGGGTTTTTAAATATGTTTTCGATCATACTTTTAGTTGTAATAATTTATTTAAAATACTTTAATTGAGTAATAAAATTATATCTTTGTTTTATTTTAGTTTTACAAATGGGTTTCGAGTTGTTTCAGTTGTACGAAATAAATGTTATTTGCAACAAAATACATTGTAAATATCATCAATATAATATTTAATAAATAAATAATGTTATGTAATGATTTCATATTATCCAATAATTTGTTCACCAACGGTCGTATATTTTTTGTATTTGTTCTGAATGTTTTGTACGCAATTATACTAATTACGAAATAAGTAATACTACGCGTATTAACTAGTCGGGCTTTGCTAGACTTACCTCTAAAAGTAGTTGTGAATTCACTCAAGTAGGGAATTAGCCTAATAATGCAAATGTTTAAAGCTCGTAATTACGTTTAAATTTGCGAGTTGTTACACCAGCTCAGCCGTATTGTGCGTTTGGGTGATAAAAATCTGATTTTTATTCGCCTTTGCGATACGGTTGTGCGTTTGAAGGTTTGGATACGGTCTACGGATACGGTTGTGCGATCTCTATAAATACAAGCCTCATTTCATCATTTCAACACACCAACAATCCTCAACACTTCTACACTTCACATTTTCCTTACGTTTTCGTTCTTTTAGTTAGTTAGTTAGTTTAGTTTCTCTATCTAGGTTCTCTCTCTAGTCTCTCTCTCTAGTTTCTCTCTCTAGAAACTAGTTAGAAGATTAGGGGGAGAATCCGCCGCTGTTAGAATAGCTATGTAAGTACGTTCGTAGAGGCTAGCTTATGTAATGCTCGGATATTATGAAGAAATACAAGTGTTATTCTACTCGCATTTCGTATCGGTATTATCTATCCTTTCTAATATAAATTTTTCATATTGTTCTTGTTTGATGTATGTGGTTTATTAATGTTAGAAATGATTACTGCTATGCTTTGTGAGTAGTTGCTTGTATGGTTGCCATGATTTAGATAGTTATAGATGATGTTGAATTGGGGATTGTTATATTTATTATGTCTAAATTTATCATGGATCTACACTTAGTTATGAGTTATGGATCACCCTTTCCAGTCCTTCGCGTGACTACTACTTTAGGCTTAGAACCTGATAAACTCTAGGTACAGTAGGAAGTTATCTGTGTTCTAGTAAAGAAGCCGTGTATGTCATTGTAATCCGGCTGTAATACTGGGAAAATGCCCCGGAAAGAGCCGTCTGTGCCGACACTGTGGATTACCTACAGACCCTAGAATATGGCCTAGAAACCAATATAGCTGTGGAAATGTTACAGTACACCATCTGGCTACCCCTGTAACTGAAGCTATGGAAACACTTCGATATTGTACACCGTATCTGTACCTAGGGATGAAAAGCTGTGGAAACATCATAGTACAACGCAAGTACATCCTTGGTTACATGAATCTGTGGAACTGTTTAAGTGCTGTACATCGTGAATGGTTCCTAGGTTAGTACACTATGGAAGGAGTATGCATTGTACACCGCTGGTGTTCCTAAGGCTGAATGACTGATTGCAAAGGAGAGGCTAGATCATGACAGAAGTAGTTGAAATAATCAAACGTAAGGAATGAGTCTGGAGATGAAAGTCAAGCCCAGCAGTGGTTCAGGATTCTTAAAACCCCTAGACTCTATAAAACTGATAGTTTAGAATAGCAAGTTAATAATCTGAACATGTTTAGGAAATGGCATTTACATTTAGGTGTTAAGAACGGTCAGAATTACCTGCGTGGCAGTCTGTTACCTTATTCCTGCACCCTTCAAGGGTCACTTGTCCATAAAGACAGTGTGGGGGGTTGAGCAGCCTGTTCTGATCAGAATCACGATAGCCTAGGTCTCGTGACATACTAATTCTGGTACTTAACTAGAAAGAGTAGGGTCCTAGTGTTTACACCCATAATGCATCTGTTTATTAACTAAAAGTGTCCCCAAATAAACATCATCCCAATCATACACTACCCTAAATCATGGTGAACCACGTCTTCGTTATCATTTAGGTGTTATATATGCTAGTCTCCCCTTTACTTTTATGTTTCATTAGTTTTAATAGTTTAATAGATAAAAACCCAAAAACAACCACCTATCCACTTATCTAAATCCTAGCTTAAATATTAGTTTATCAGAACTAGCTCTGTTTCAATTCTACCGTCGAGAGGAATGACCCTGGATCATCCTTGCCACGTACTAATATCGGGTATTCGTATCCAGTAATAGAAAGTAATTCGGAAGGTTTAGGCTCCCTCGACTATTATAAATTTAAAACTTCCTGATCCGCGCCTCGACGGCTGGACCAACGACCGGTGTAAAAACCGACCGACCGTTTGGGCGCGATCAATGAAATACTAGCTCCTAAATCTGCCAATGCATTTTCAATAGTCATTTCACCAATTTTGCAAGGTATAGTAATACTCCCTGGATCTTTGACTTTCGGAGGTAATTTATTCTGCATTATTGCTGAGCATCTTGCATTTATTGTCACCTTCGTCACATTATCCAGTTTATTTTTGTTTGTCAGCAGCTCCTTAAGATACTTTGCGTATTTTGGCATCTGAGCTATAGCTTCAACAAAAGGAATGTTAATATGAAATTGTTTCAGGTTTTCCATAAATTTGTGGTATTGTTCATCTTCTTTGTCTTTCCTAAGAGCAGCTGGCTATGGAGGTGGGGGTGTATAGTCTTTGATGACTTCTTTAACTTTATTTTCTCCATTCTCCTTTTTGTTTGCTTGTATGTCTTCATCAATTGTTTCCTTTTCAACCTGCTTAGATTCAACAATTTTATTAGCTATAATAGGAGAGTCAACATTCTTACCACTTCTGGTAATTACTGTGTTAGCTTGTTCCTTTGGATTTGTTTCAGTAAATCCTGGCAATGTTCCTGGAAATCTCTCCTGCAATGCTTTAGCAATTTGATGAACTGAGCTCTCAATTTGTTTGATCGAGGCTTCGTGATTACGCATTCTGGCATCGTCTTCTTCATTTCTTTTATTACTTGCTTCAGCCATTTTTCCCAATGCGTTTTCTATCACCGTCATTCTGTCATTATAGGAAGTTTGTCCTGTTTTGACATAATATCCTGGTGCTCCTTGTTGATACTGTTGGCCTGGTTGATTAACTCTTCTAAAATTAGAAACTTGACGATAGTTTAGATTTCCTTGAAAATCCCCATACATAACTTCCTCATTACATATTTTGCTGTCAGTATTAGGACATTCTTCTTTTAGATGACTTCCTCCACATATTTCACACCCAATCCTAATTGCATGAACTTGTTCATTTACTTTCTTAATATCTCTTCCCATACTTTCCAATTTCGCTGTTATAGCTGCTAGACCATCATTATCTTCAGATATCCTTTTTCTTCCAGATGAACCATCATCCCATAACTGAGAATGTTTAGCTAATTCTTCAATTCCGGCTCTTGCCACTGCTGGAGTTTTCTTAGGTACTGGACCTTGTGCATCCAACTGTTGACGTGTTGCCCAATCAACTCCTTTATAAAATACTTTTATTTCTTGTTGGACATTCAAATCATGTTGTGGACATTTGTGTAACATTTCCTTATATCTTTCCCAAGTTTGATACAGAGATTCATCGGATTTCTGTTTGAAATTCCTAATCTCATCAATCATCTTTGAGATCTTGGAAGGTGTACAATACATTTTTAGAAATTTTGTACGAAGATCTTCCCAAGTAGTAATGGATCCGGCTGGCTCGTTATTGATCCATCTCTTAGCTCCATCCTTTAGTGTTAAAGGAAATACTCGCAACATAACCTGATCTCTTGTAACATTGGGAATATGAAACATATCAGCAATCTCCAAAATTTTCTCAACATGCTCGTTTGCATCTTCTTTATCTTCTCCTCTGAAAGGATTTTCACGTAATTCTTTCAAAAATTGCCCCTTTAACTCAAATTCTACTTCTCTGGCTAAGGCAGGCCTAACCACTCCCGGTCTCGGATCTTCACGAGTTTGAATCGTGTAATCTTCAAGCGTCATGTCAGCTATGTCTGCCATAATTTGTTGTATTTCGTGCTCTGGTTCAGAATCACTTGGATATATCGTAGGTTGCCTAGAAGGTATTTTATCCTCACCCGACTCTGGATCGGAATAATAATCGTATTCAGCCGTTTTGGATAATTGTTATGAAAAACTAAATTATCTTCTTCTGATGAAAGTTCGTGTTCAGGTGAATTTGGTGGTACGTATGATAATCTTTTTCTCGAATGAAATTCTCGTTCTGGTTCGTCAAATGGACACAGAGGATCTGGATGAAGTGTCTGGGTCATACATCAATCTGTAAAGAAGAACAGAATTTTAGTAGCACCATAAATTCAAAAGTAAATGTTAGTAATATTTTAGAAATAAGTAGGTTGATGTATATGAATTTCGAAAATTAATAATAAAACACATTCAAAATTAAATATTCGAAAAGATATTTCCAACCTAACTTTCCCTATTTGTTAGTAATGCAAGTTAGTTGTTAATTAAAGTTATAATTAGTTTGTTAAAATTCATATACCAAGCTAGTCAATAGATCTCGGTAGCTCCATTGATTGTACACAAAAGCGGAGAAACAGGTCAGCGCGAAGCGTATTGAAAACCTATTTCTTTTGAGAAGCACATTACCTCTTATATGATAAATCAATGAGGTAGGGCTGAACTCTCCTTATACCTTTGTTTTTGTTAGTACTTTCAATGGGTGAGCCGATATTTCGTATTGATTTTGCAAAGCATTAGAAATAAAATTATTTTACAGGGAAAATAGTTAGTTTAAATTAAAATACACCGCTCCCTGGCAGCGGCGTCAAAAACTTGATGTGTGCTAAGTATAGGCAATTATAATCACAAGTTTATTTAAGGAAATAATAAATAATACTATCACACAATTCAGGCAAATGTTATCCTGATCATAGAATATAGTTTTATAAGTAAGTCCAGATTCGAACACAGGGAACGTGATTTAATCTATAACTAACTATTTATTTATCCTAATTACAATTATTACAATTAATATACAAATTCACAATTATAAACAATAATATACAATAATATATAAGATAGGGGGGACGTTTTAGTTCCGATCGAACATATATATATAAATGATACCAATTCTTTAATAGATAAGTTTAAAGGAACAACTTAAGAATACTAAATTGGATAGAAGATTATGACTATTTAAACTATTATTTATTTTATTATATCAACTTATGTCTATTTGCGTGTTGGGTATTATTATTGTGATTTACTATTGTAGAAAACCTCAAAGGTTATGACAATTCTCATATAGCAATACCATTAAAGGTTATGTAAGTATCACTATTTATTAAGATCTATCAACATATTATTAATGCAATTCCAGGGTCGGTTGAATCATAATGCCACTTAACATCTAATAAAACATAATCATTTAATTTAAAAACCCAAAAGGTTAGTGAGTTTATCTATAAATCAGTTAATTATGATTATTAACATAATATAACACATAATTCTTGCATAATAACATTCAATAATATAGTTCCAACATAAACATATAATTCATATAATAAACATAATAAACATACATTTAAACATTCATAATGAAAATCTAATAAGCAATTAATTCAAATAAACAATATCCATAGTAACCCAAAAGGTTAGTGAAGCTACAAGGATAACAAAACCAAACCAATTGACGAACTAGCTCTTCCTAAGGTTGAAAACCTTCAAACCCTAGCTCCTTAGCCTCCAAATTCGCACCTAAAGTCGACCTTAAACCTTAATATTCGACTTTTAATTCTAAGAATCGTATATCGTTTAATCAAAACTAAGCCTCTATTTATACTAATTCTGGCCGACCCTCCAACCGCCGGTTGGGACCTCCAACCGCCGGTTGGAGTTATTTGAGTATTACTCCAACTCTGCGTATTATCCACCGCCTTAAACTCTTAGCCCCAACCGTCGGTTGGACAATCCAACCGCCGGTTGGACTTAATTTCCAGAATATTCCAAAATCGGCTTGGGCTTCAAATTGGGCTTCTTTTTCTTCTTTAAACGGATTCACTTGTTTTCTTGGCCCAATTCTTCAATATTATCTTTTTAGTCTTCATTTCTTAAGGTTTAGATCTTCTTTTCTTCAATTGCTTTAATTTCTTCAGTTTCGGTCTTATTTTCGTTCTCTTTTCTCCAATCTTCAATTAAAATACATTTCTGCAAATATTAACAAAATAAGTATCTAAAATCATATAAATGCATAAAATGTATACAAATATAGGGATAAATAATATAAAATATAGTATCTATTTGATGCTTATCAGTTACCATTGTACACTATTAGATTGTTGAAAGACAATTACCATTACATAACTTGCTTCAGTTATCACTACATATTGGCCATATTATTGTGGGATAATACTATCAAATATACTAGAACTGGTTAGTTCTACCTACGCTAGACAACAACTAGGTTGTTATAGAATTAGTGTTCCTTTTAGGAACTAAGACTGCCTTTGCATTCCATTGTTACTAGAATTGATTTGCACTTAAATAAACATTAACCCCGGACCTCATATACTTGCTAGGCTGAGGCTAGAAGTATACGTTAGTAACGTACGTTAGTATAGCCCTTTTATACTAGTACAGAACAGCTAGGTGATGGTTATACATACCTAGATACACTAAACCACTTTCATGTGTTACATGATACCCCGTTAGATGTGTTGTTGACTAAGACTAATATATATATATATATATATATATATATATATATATATATATATATATATATACACACATATACCTATGCACAATCTCAAGAACGTGGTGCGATCTACTATTTACTTATGTGTATAGATATACATACTTACAAACACGTTTACTTTGGTCGGGCATATCGTAGTACTGCCAGCTCTCAATTACTTAGTCGGGCAAATCGTAGTACTGTCGGCTCTCAATTATATACATTGCTTCTGAGCAACACTATTCGATGCCACGGTAAAGTGGGCACAAAACGATATCACGGTTAGAGTGATACAAAACGATATCGCGGTAAAGCGATACAAAACACGGAATCGGCAAGCTTACACTCGAGATTCGCACTCAGTGATGGAATCAACGAGCTTACACTCGAGATTTGCACTCATCAACGGATCAGAGAGCTTACACTCGAGATCGTTGACTCAGTACTTGGATAAATACTTACTTATAGTTCTGCGAGACTACACTTACATGTTACCGGAGGTAACACACTATGCCAGGTGGCATACTAGTCCGTTATGTGTTATCATATGACGTGGTCATACACTTACTCAATTCGTACTTTGGCATGTATTGCCTCACATTGGTAGATTTACTCATACCGGATAGGTATTCTAGGCATGGATTACCACACCCCCGATATGACACGGTTATACACTTACTCGATTGTACTTAGGCATGTAGTGCCTCATGGTAGTAGACATACTTATTCCTAATAGGTATCTAGTCATGGAATGCCATATTCTCGATGTACATAGGAACACACCCCAAATACTTAGGTATGGGATACCTCGTTAGATGTATACACATTGGTCTTACAACACTATAACAATACAAATCAAAATCGTGTATTTTGAATTACTTTTCAAAACATACAAGGTTTATACTTTATGTTTTCAACTAACAATCCTATGAACTCACCAGCTTTATAGCTGACTCGTTTTAGCATGTGTTCTCAGGTGTCCAGCAGGACTAGGATTGCTACAAGATATGCTAGCTCGAGTCACATGATTTCAAACACTTGGATTTTCCTTGCATAACTTTTGTACTACAACTTATGTATTTGGAATTATTTTGTGAACTCGCAACCTGTATATACTTTTATTTGGAAATGTAACAACTATTTTTCAAATGTCTCATTTAGAGGTCGTTTGCTATGTATCTTATGCTTTGATGATTGATTAGTCACGCCCCGACCCGACCGCTTCCGCAACCCAAATTTGGGGGTGTGACAGATTGGTATCAAAGCCTAAGGTTATAGTTAACTAGGTTGCATTTAGTGGGCCTAGATTATGATCGTTAGGCAGTATTCCTCATTAGGTATAATTCGTTCAGGGATTACATCATACGAGTTTAATTTAACATAGCGTAGATAACTATGTAAAATTAAATAAAGATGATGTGATATCTGAAAGGGGTTATACTCGATCGAGAATGCACTAGTTGACTCTGATTGTTTCGTGCTAGACACCCTAGGCTATTATATATATTGTAGGTATATATGAATAGGCCTTACTTGTGTACTAATTCTACATATCTACATATATACCGAGTATATATGACTCAATTTCGATGTACTGCCATATACTCGCGAAGAGGCACATCGTTGTCTTCCTTGCCACCATGACACAACACTTTCTCCATATGTACGCATAGGAGTATATCACACATATCGCCGAACCTCAGGAATGAGGTATAAACATTGTCTATTGGGATGGAAACCCACACATGCTAATCGTTCACGAAATTTAAAATAAACCAGCAAACATTTCAACCTTGACCATAAGGGTCACCATTGGACTAGTGATGACTGAGTCCACAAGATCACCAAAATTACAACCCGATCATTTAGATCATCACGAATCAATACCTCGGTGTTAGCCTTCATGCTACAATTGGGAAATTTCGAAACATCAACGCATCTTTGGCCTTAGAGCTACACTCGAACAACACACAGCACGTGGTGCTGGATTACACGGTATGGTAATACCGCAATTTGGCACGTTAGTGCAACACTCACAGTATGTTAATACTGCAATCGGCATGTTGGTGCCACACTTGACTCTTACTACGCACGTATACTTGTATAGTTACGTTACGACCACTTAGGCATATGATGCCTCATTCGATGAATATACACTGATGTCACCGCACACTGGTTGTGTTGATAAACCCCGCTTCAACACCGCACATGGCACCGTGGGTGTCACACTCACCGGCATAAATGGCCGCATAGTATTTCAGTACTACTCCATTGTCCATTAGACTACTCACAACAACATAGTCTTGGTCGACTACATTGAAAACACAATTTGGTCGTCATTACGACTACACATTGAAACTACAACTAAATTGGTCACAACACTAAGAGAAACATGAAATCCATGACAACTTAACCAAAGTTAACTCAACAACAAGCACTTAAACTGTTGTATCAACACCACAAAAGGGTGGAATTAGGTCTGCCACATGCGATATCAAAACTTCGACATCGACGATCATTGGATCACATGTCCTTCATTATAAAACTCACATAAACTATTCATGTCACTGTGATAATCACAATCTTTGAATAAAGATCTCACACGTTGTCGTTTCATTCTTGTTTAAGAATCATGCCGCCTAGACGACAAACTTACACTCAAGCTGAGCGTGACCAATTCGCTGATCAAAGAGTAGATGATGCTCTAGCTACTCGAAACCTAGCGAGACCATGCACCTATAAGGAATTCCTGAACTGTAACCCACTAAACTTCGCTGGAACTGAAAGGGCTGTCGGATTAATCCGATGGATCGAGAAAATGGAATCTGTATTCTACATTTGCAACTGCCCCGATGACTGCAAAGTCAAGTACGCTACATATACCCTCCAGGATGATGCCCTTACCTGGTGAAAATTCTACGCCCGAACTGTAGGAATCGACACCGCTCACGAACTTCCATGGGAGGAACTGAAATAATTAATGAGGGACGAGTATTGCCCCAGTGAGGAACTACACAAACTCGAGGACGAACTTTGGCACCTCACCGTACAAGACAACAATATCATGACATACACCAATCGTTTTCACCAACTGGCACTCCTTTGCCCAACCATAGTGAACCCTAAAAGCCAACGAATCGAAAGGTACATCGGGGGACTCCCGATGCAATTGAGGGAATGGTCACCGCCTCTAGACCCGCTACCATTCAAGAGGCTGTTCGCATAGCCCACAAGCTCATGGCATAGGTGGTTCAACGCGGAACACCTGCAACCGAAAACTGCCAGGGAAAATAGAATGGAGATTCCAGCACTAGTCACAACCCAACAAATCAACCCGAACCCTTGAGGACCTACGTAACCGAACCCAGAGAAAAACGAGGCTATGCGGATAATAAACCATTTTGTCACGGCTGTAAGCGTCATCATGATAGTTCATGTGGTTTACCCTATGAAAGATGCCAATGATACGGACACAAAATCTGGGATTGCAGAGTTCCTGCGAATCCCGGCTCACAAAGGATATGCTTCAAATGTAAAGAACACGGACATTACAAGAAGGATTGCCCAAAAATGAAACGCAAAATCCACCTGATCTCCGACAATGATATAGGTACATCCTTCCTCAAAAACACAACCCTTCGATTTTAATTTACACTAAGCGTGTACTTCTTACTTCCTGCTATTAATGCCGAGTGCATCATAGGATTAGTTAACCTAGGCCCACGTAAAACTCAAATCAACTGAACGTTCACCAACCACGTAGTCCCGATAGGACTACTCTTTAAATGGTCAACTTGTGACAACTGCCTAGTCTCGAATGGACTACAATGTAAACGGTTACCTAGTAACCATGACCTAATCATACCTTGAACAAACGATACAGTCAGAATTTGATTACAATGATAAACTGCGACACAGTCATGGATTGACTACTCTTCAACCCCGTCATAGACATGGTATGTCTACTATCTACTCGATGAACTTCTCGTACAAACACTTCTACCCAGACTCCACGCGATCATGACTTCACTCGAAACTTCGGGATGAAATTTTCTTAACGGGGGGAGAATGTAACACCCGGTCAAAAAGGTCAACTTTCGCGCCAGATTTTTACTTCAATTAATCGTACTTAGTACGCAATTATAACAAAGTATTCGAAAATATGTAAAAGAATCTTTAAAAATTAAAAATATTACATTTTTATACGATCGGGCAAACAAACACGGGCTTTTAACACTGCAATTTGGGAGACAGTGTCCTCCCCACCCAAACATAAAGCCGGCCCCAAACATACCCCATCCTCCTTTCTTTCCTTTTCACTTCACTTTAACACACACATACACATATCTATCTCATCTCTCTCGGATCACACCACCACCACCGCCAGAATCACCACCACCTCGTCGCCATCATCATCAAGAACCGCAACAACAACTACGGATCATCATCATCTTCATTCTCAACTCGATCCGCCACTTTTTAGCTCAGTGAGAAACCCCCACTCTTTCTTTAAAATTTCATGTTGGAAATGCTTAATACATCATGAATAAGTTTTCTATAAACTGATTATGTCCAAGAAACCCATTAAAAACGTTTTATACTCGAAAACCCACCTCCACTTTCGCATCAGTTCATCGTGCGAGCTGAGACGAACTCAACTCGCAAAACCTTATCCAGATTTGCGAACTGAGCTGGCTTGCGAGCCGAACTGACCTGCGAGTCGAGACCTGCGAGTTGAGACTTGCGGACCGAACAACCTGCGAATCGATTTGCGAAGCGACTCGACCTGCGAACTGAGTGAGCTGCGAGATGAGATAGATATGTGTGAGCTGCGAGCTCGACCCCATCCAGGGGCTCTGCCCCTTGGACCCCACCAGGGGTTGCCACCCCTTGGACCCCGCTACCAGGGGCGCTGCCCCCAGACCCCCGTACACGGTTTCCAAACCTGAACAACAAATAAATATTTACACAACTCGCTTAGACAAACTGATTTGTCTCGTACTCATATAACCTCACGTGTTTAGGACACCAGGAGGTTACCCATTGGACGACGCGCGTATCATAGGATTGCTAACTCCTCAGGTGAGTTCATAGCCCCACTCTTTCAACTGTTTTACTATTTTCGGGGTGACACGCATGCTCAATTACTGTTTTCGAATTATAATAATAAACTTTTATAATTCACACTTATCTATATTACTGTATGTAATATGAAATGGGTAATACATAAGAATTACACCCACTATACTGTTGTAGGACAATACCATACTTAACCTAGATAGGTTACCATTGTACACTATTAGATTGTTGAAAGACAATTACCATTACATAACTTGCTTAAGTTATCACTACATATTGGCCATATTGTTGCGGGACAATACTATCAAATATATTAGAACTGGTTAGTTCTACCTACGCTAGACAACAACTAGGTTGTTGTAGAATTAGTGTTCCTTTTACGAACTAAGACTACCTTTGCATTCCATTGTTACTAGAATGGATTTGCACTTAAATAAACATTAACCCTGGAACTCATATACTTGCTAGGCTGTGGCTAGAAGTATACGTTAGTAACGTACGTTAGTATAGCCCCTTTTATACTAGTACAGAACAGCTAGGTGATGGTTATACATACCTAGATACACTAAACCATTTCATATGTTACATGATACCCCGTTAGATGTGTTGTTGACTAAGACTAATATATATATATATATATATATATATATATATATATATATATATATATATATATATATATATATACTTGTGCACAATCTCAAGCACGTGGTGCTATCTACTATTTACTTATGTATATAGATATACATACTTACAAACACGTTTACTTTGGTCGGGCATCTCGTAGTACTGCCGGCTCTCAATTACTTAGTCGGGCAAGTCGTAGTACTGTCGGCTCTCAATTATATACATTGCTTGTGAGCAACAATGTTCGATGCCACGGTAAAGTGGGCACAAAATGATATCACGGTTAGAGTGATACAAAACGATATCGCGGTAATGCTATACAAAACACGGAATCGGCGAGCTTACACTCGAGATTCGCACTCAGTGACGGAATCGGAGAGCTTACACTCAAGATTCGCACTCATCAACGGATCGGAGAGCTTACACTCGAGATCGTTGACTCGGTACTTGCATAAATACTTACTTATAGTTCTGCGGGACTACACTTACATGTTACTGGAGGTAACACACTATGCCAGGTGGCATACTAGTCCGTTACGTGTTATCATATGACGTGGTCACACACTTACTCAATTCGTACTTTGGCATGTATTGCCTCACATTGGTAGATTTACTCATACCGGATAGGTATTCTAGGCATGGATTGCCACCCCCCCGATATGACACGGTTATACACTTACTCGATTGTACTTAGGCATGTAGTGCCTCATGGTAGTAGACATACTTATTCCTAATAGGTATCTAGGCATGGAATGCCATATTCTTGATGTACTTAGGAACACACCCCAAATACTTAGGTATGAGATACCTCGTTAGATGTATACACATTGGTGTTACAACACTATAACAATACAAATCAAAATCGTGGATTTTGAATAACTTTTCAAAACATACAAGGTTTATACTTTATGTTTTCAACTAACAATCCTATGAACTCACCAGTTTTATAGCTGACTCGTTTTAGCATGTGTTCTCAGGTGCCCAGCAGGACTAGGATTGCTACAAGATATGTTAGCTCGAGTCACATGATTTCAAATACTTGGATTTTCCTTGCATAACTTTTGTACTACAACTTATGTATTTGGAATTATTTTGCGAACTCGCAACCTGTATATACTTTTATTTGGAAATGTAACAACTATTTTTCAAACATCTCATTTAGAGGTCGTTTGCTATGTATCTTATGCTTTGATGATTGATTAGTCACGCCCGACCTGACCGCTTCCGCAACCTGAATTTGGGGGTGTGACATGCAAGGCTGAAACGCCCTGAAAATCTGATCCATTTTTTTTTTACCGATATTATATTAGAATTGGTCTCATTATCTGCATTAATTTGTTTTATATTCTAAACGATTTATCTATTATACTTTTGGAACTTAAACTAAATTTTGTTGAAACTGCAATACTACCCGCCGGGTAACATGAGTACCCGCCGGGTACCCATGCCCAGCCGCCGGGTGCTCACTCCCAGCCGCCGGATACAAGGAGCTTTTTTAGAACAGAACTAAGTCGTGTTTTAAATACTCTGGAAGATGCCGTGTAGGCTTAAGAAGCCGTCGGCTTGGTCACTTTACCCGCCGGGTACCCTGGCTCAGACAGCAGCTGCAGTCAGATTTGCTAATTACCAATTTACGAACTTTAATTAAGCGTAACTCACAAACGACAAAGAGTTAAGCTATGAAATTTTGCAGGCAGACTCGTATGACCAAAATAAAGACTTCCCTTTTTATACTTTTCTAAAATTCACCATATCCCGAGATTTGGACGTATGACTCATTTTTGACATAAAAAGGACTAATTAGTGAACATACTAAATCTCAAACCATAGAGATTGAGAGGCTGGACTTTTGACTGCACATTTCTAATACCAAGACAAAATTACTAATCATACACAAATTATACTACTACAACGCACTATTACTAGTTCTTACTTTCATATTCATAACGTGGCAAAACATTGTTTAGTTGGGCTTTCAAGAGTACAAAACGATAATTTACGAGAAATGCTTGTTTAACTTACAACAAGATTGCAATTCCACGTCTAGTCTTTATTCACTTCCTTTCCTTTACCACTTCCGCTTGTACCTACAAAGTGAACTAAACTAATTAAGCACTTTGCTTAGTGAGTATAAGTATAATTAAGCAAAATCATTAACTAATCAAATATGCATTAAAACATATAATAAGTAAAGGAATTAGTTTACTTCCCTCTTTCTTGTAATCTCTACTCACTATGCTAATCATATGTGCACATATCTATTCTTTCATTTAGCTAATCTTAATTAGCTAATCTAATCATATCATTAGCTAACATAGTTAGCTACTATTCAATAACATAGCTAACCTTGGTTAGCTATTCTAATCAATTCATGGTTAATAACCATTAACCATACTAATCAATACTTTCATCATGTCAAATCTTTACTAATAACATTTCACAAGTTCATGTTTACTTGAGTGAATACAATTCAATTCACTTACTAACAATCTAATTTCATTGCATATACTCACCTTGATACTTTTGGCCAATTGATGGTAATGGCTCAAGTGAAGATTCCACCTTTTTAACACCTAATACATAAGGATAATAACATATATATCAATAACTAATCATAATTTCAACTACTATTCATCTAATTCCTTCTCCCCCACTAGTTATATACAAATTTTACTTTAACTAAACTAACTAACTTCATTCTCATGATCATACTCATAGCTTTAATACAAAATTAATCTAATTCCAAGTTATTACTAACTTCTACTAACACTTTGTAATTGGAATTCAAACTAATCCATATGATTTATGGAAAACCCATAAACCCTAATCACTACTTATAGCTTTTAACTCATGAGATTGAGCATCTATTCATCACTACTAAGCTAAACTAATAATAATTATTCCATACAAGCCCTAATTTCGAATTAATTCATATTAATTTATTAAAACCCTTGAAAACCCAATTTTTAGGTTTCTTGAAGAAATTAGAACACTTACAATGATTAAAGGATGATGGAGGAAGATGATTTTGATGATTGAAGCTTGAATTAAAGATTACACACTGATTTCTTGGTTAAATTTTTGGTTCCTGCGATTTTTACTCTGTTTCTAGTTCTTGTTCTGTGTTTATTTTGAAGTACTGGAGTGTGGAATTGAGTAGAAGGAAGACACGTATCTGTGTCTATAATATCTTTTAATTTCCTATACTACATAGTCTAAAACTGAACATATGTTTACGTTTTCTACTATATATTATTTTTTTAAAGATCTATAATTAAAAAGATGTATATATTATTGTACACTAAAATAATACTTTAAAACTTTCAACTTATTTTTATATCCTAAAATAATACCTTGAAAACTGGGATGTTGCAACGGCGACGGGTGAAGCTTCAATGGTGGAGCGCCGGTGACGGAAGTAGTGGTGGTGGTGATGTATTTGTGTATGTTTGTTGAAGAGAAGGAGAGAGATATGAGAATATAATAGTGTGTATTTTGTGTGAGATGTCTGAGACTTCCACTTCCTCCACCTTTTCCATATTGTATAAATTGCATCAAAGCCCCCGGCCCTCCTAAACTATGATTCTCCTCTGATCCTAAATAATCTTTATATTATATTATATATATAATTATTTATTATATAATTAAAACAAAATACTACGGAGGAATCTGGACCTTAGATTGGTTCCATTCATAAAGATCCTACGGTTAAAATTATTTTCTACATCTTTTCTCAATTTCTAAAATGTGTACCTACAATTATATATTGAAATTGGCAATTCTAGTACTTCTCTAATTTTTTTTGTCCTTATAGTTTAAATATTATGACGTTTTAAGTAGTAATTTAAAAATAAATCAATCGTATTTGAAATAAAATCTATATTAATTTATTACATTATTTTTTTTATCAACATCATAAAACTAAAAAAAACTGGTCATCCATCGTAATATGATGAATACATCAAAGTCATAACCAAAATATTTTGTGATTTTAACTAATAATCCCTTAAATAATATTCATTAAGCTAAACAATAGACAAACATATGTCATATTCAACCATAATAACATTGTTTTATTTTCTTTTTTAGATTCATAATTTTTATATTTTTACAAGTTGTGTTTAAAGCATTGCTAAAAATAATTTGGGTTCTGCTATAAAACTATTGAATGATAAAGACCCTCTTGGAGATCATGAATCTTCAATTAATTTTGAAGGTATTAAATTAAATATAGATTTTCATATGAAAATATTTTCTTCTAATACGCACATCTTTGCATTTATTATAACAAGTTTTAAATGTACTCGATGATGAATCTGTTATCGAGCGTTTTATTGATTAGTTAAAATTTAAAGTCTACAAAGATTAAGTTGGTGAATATGTTTTCAAAAACCTTATAAAGAAAATTGTTGTTATTTTTATAAAAACAGATTAATTTAGCTTGGTAATCTTAGTATATGTATATTATCATTATTGACATCAATGATACAGCTTATCTTATCTTAAATTATATACAAGAAACACATTTGTGACATCATCATCATTCAAAATTAAAGTTCAATTGAGCAATTAAGTCCCTATATTTTACTTAATTTTGAAAACAAAACCTCTAATAATTATTTATAATCTAAACCTAACCTATATAAAATAATCCATGTAATTATACAAATTAAATATTATTTATGAAATACTATTATAATTTAAAACTTAAATTATTCGAATACTTGTTATAACCCATGTATATATTTTTATTTTAATATAAGGACGTCGATTATAATATGATTACATTTATTATTTTAACATCCTAATTAACTAATGTTTCAACACAAATAGATATATGCTGTTATAAGTAATTATGGAATGGATGTCCATATCCTTTAATATAATGATAGATATCTTTTCCTAAATTTACGAGATCCTTTTCTCTAAGGATACTCCACCTTGTAATCTTATATATACCTTCATTGAGAGATTAAATAACTTTCTATTCTCATTCATTGTATTATTCTTTTACTTTCACAACACGTTATCAGCACGAGTCTCTTTGTTAAGTTCCGAGTTCATAGACGACAGTTAATATTGTCCATGGTTTAAAATCCGAGTGGTTGATATCGAGCCTCTACCGTATGTATGTGCTAAAACTTTTTCTACCGACCTGAGGTATAATTACTATCTTAGATCTTTGATTCCTTGCATTATATTACAATAATATTGTTAATTATATGGATTATAATATAATATGTGTACGTGTATAATTGCATGTCGACCACTAGGGCAATTTGATATACGATAATTCACACGAGTCTTTTAGAAATTGAATTTAACTTTGACGTACTGAAACTTTTGACGTAGTATTTAGTTTCATGATTAGTTTAATATAAACAATTGATTGCTATTGTTATTCGAATAGGTTGAAACTCTTCTAGTAAATTGTTGGGTTTACTTATGAATTGTTAGACTGTTACATATATACTTAAGGATAATATTGAACATTCTTTATTATGCACTAAAAAGTTTCATAAAGATGATCAAGTTTTAATTATTATAGTCAGAATTTTGGAAGTATGTATTATCTATTGTCTCATATTATCATGATAGACTTAAAATTCGTATCTACAAGGTCCACCATATGTTTTTATTAGTTAAATTACTCCGTACTAATTGTGTTTATTCATATATTTTGTTTTAGTATAATCATATAAAGATCATCTTAATTGTTAAGTGTTTATAATCACTTTAACTGCTTTGTTGAATCTCGAATGTTTTATTAGGAGTTTAGGATATAAGGTCTATGTTTTGATGACCCGTATATATGTTTCATGAATTTGATTCTGATAAAGCTTTAAAAGATGATTTATTAATTAATGAATAAGAGATGCATCTTGAACCCTAACTTTCTTTATGTCAATCTTCATATTACTTACTAAGTTCTTGAAGGATGAATTATATTGCATCTATAATTTCAATAAACCTGCAAACATGACCAACATTATTAATTCTAACTTTAGGATAATATATCACAAATGTTACTATAGCGGTTTGTTGAAAATTATTTACATAACATTAGTTATCATTCAACCGCCTCACCGGTTAAGTCTTAAAGTATAATTGACTAGTTATTGATTAATGGTAAAAGTTTGTTAGAATATCTCTTGATTGATAAGCTGTAAAACTATTAATTATACTTCGATTAATTGTGTTACTAAAAAGAATGAAAGGATTTTTTATGTTAATGCCTAAACAGGTTATGTGTAGATTTTAGTATGTGACATTTATAATATGGTGGGTTTTATTTTCTATGATAAGTTTGTGTTACTGACTATACTAGAAATCATCGATAAACATGATTTCTTATTAACCGTCCGGTTTTTATACCACGTCATCGTTTTATAAAAAAAAGAATTAAAAAATCCGGTTGAACCGTCCGGTTCCCTGTTGAACCGTCCGATTTTGATCGAACCGTCCGGTTTTGATCGAACCGTCCGGTTTTGATCGAATCGTCCGGTTCGTTGACCGGTCAACTCCTAATCAAAACCGGTTTGTTCCTGGCCGGAAAACCCATTTTTCCCGGTTGAACCGGTCGGACCGGACCGGTTCAACCGGTTTTCAAATCATTGAATCTGACCCCTTTTCTCGATTTAAATGTTAGTACAACCACATAATTATTTTATCCATGAATTTTCTCAAAACCCATATGGCCAGAATATTACTAATATTTCATTATCTAACTTAATTAAAAAAATAACCTTTCCATCTTTTTCTTTGCTAGTAGATTTGTGATTTAATTTGATACACATGCTTTACAGAGTTAATAAATGGCTCTACTCAAAGATATCGTGAACGTACATTTACTACTTAAAATTTATTATATGATGGTTATGTAAAGACCTCATGTCAACAAGGTAGTTGATATCACTAAACGATTTTTGACTCATGTCAACAAGGTGGTTGATATCACTAAACGATTTTTGACTGTTTTCGAGATTAAACTTACAATACATAGTTTCTATGTGTTGATTATTGCGTTTTAAACCTAGCAATTTTAATCGAAAGTTAATATTGCTTAGTGGAGTGCCAATAAGCATTTGATTTTTGCTAATTGAAACATACGTATGTGATGTATGTTTTATAAGGTTTTGGCTTAAGTTACAATATTACTAGCTATATTCATCTACTAGTTTGATTAATAGATGTGCTAGTGATCTTATAATTATCTGCAAGCATAGTGCTTGTATATATTGAATAATTGGACTCCGTAGCTTAAGACACTATAAAAAAAACATACGATGTCACTAAAGGTGGCATGATATGATAGAAGTATATGATAATGAAAAATATTAAAAGTACATGTGTCAACCATTTCACATGAATAAAGAAAAAGATGTAACAACTAATTTTGTTTTATGAAGGTTGCTTGATATATTAAATATGAGAATAAGATATCTCCTCAAACTGTAACATCGAGTATTGTCATATATGTGTGTGCATTATTTATTATGTGGTTTTATCTGCTTATGAGACATTTTATTGAATGGTTAATGGTATATATGTTCTTAGCTAATTTTGCAACCTAACATGTATAAAAGATGTGTTTCTTATTTAATAATGTCATAGATTGATGGAGTATTATGTTGCATTGTGTGAAAGTTATAAGAGCTTGTACATATTTTGTTAGGATATTATGAGTTTTGTATATGATGATTGTTTAAGCTCTCCATATTATTCGACTTTCATTTCTAGTCAAGTGCAATCGAAATAAATAATGGTAATACACAAGAAGCTTATAGTTTATTATGTGGCTTGACCGATTAGACCATCCCGAGTCAGTGATGATGCGAAACGTATTGAAGAACTATGGGTTACTTCAACGATGATTTTAATCATTTTTATTGCTCTTAATGGAAGTTAATTGTTCACCTATCACCGCCAAAGGATTTCATCCCTTAGATTTTGGGAAAAGATACAAAGGGATGTTGGTATGCTTGTACATGTGCCATGTGGATCATTTTGAGTTTTAAAATCGATGCATCGTCAAAATGATCATGAAAAACAGAACATGAAGTTAGCGTGCTTGGTGGATCTGCTTGTAAGAATTCGAGCACATTTTTTGTATTATATCTTGAAAATAGTGGTGAATACTTCCTAAGAATTTAATAATTATTGGGACAAGTGGTGTTGATTATTTTGTACCTCATATTTGAGGTAAATTGCTTTTGTTAAAACGTTTATAATTCGTTTTCAATTGATTGGAAAGCCAATAATTATGAGAGCAAAACTGCTAGTTTATGGGGCATGTAATCTTTAATGATACAATATGAATTCGCATCAAGCTAAAAAGTTATAATGATTCCTTCCCATTACAATGGTTTTTTGGTCACGAACCATAAATTTCCCATGTAAGATATTTGTAATTGTGCGATATATATTTAAGTGAATCCACCACAACGTACAAAATGGATTGTTGAAAATGATAATTCATTCAGGGGGAGTGAAAGAGCAGCTAGAGTAGTGGAATTAATGAATTAGAAAATGTAATTGTTGATCCTCACACAAAGACTTTGAACCTCAAGTTCAAATGATAATTCATTTTTCAAAAGTTGTCATTGCCAGACATGTTGAGTGACTAAATCACATATATGCTGCTAGCGCTCCAATTAAGACGTGTGTCCCGAATGGACAACCACTGATTGTTAATGATTCTATGGCACGTTTGTTGCATGATAGAATAATCGATTCCAAATTAAAATTCCTCGAATTCTATAAAATGGAGCAAGAAATTAAGATGGTCACATCTAGGTAATAAAGACCCCATAAGAGTATCCTACAAAGACACTAGACAAGAGGGTTCTAAAAGAACTTTAAGGTACCTGAAAAACTATGAGATTTCATTATGTGATATTATATAGTGTCTAGTAAAGTGTGGAATCGAAAAGGAGTAAATCTACGTCGATAGTACTATTGAGTATAATATTACGCAAGATAATGATTTGTAAATAATATAGTGCTATAATAAGAGTGAAGATCTTGAAAACAAGTTTGCAAGGAGTGCATATGTATAGAATAATTGGTCAAATGTAAGGACGCAAGTAATTAATGAAAATTTAAAATCTCTTGTGATGAGACGTTGATATCGCGTAAAAAGTCATGTTTTTACTACCGATATCTCTCTCATTCAAGAATGATTCTTGGCATTTTAAACTCAAAACCAATACAAATCAATGATATTATGCCAAGATGGTCAAAACAAGGTTGCATGATAAAAATCAAGCAAAACGGGTGAAAAACGAAGATTCCACACACGTTTGAAGATTCAAGGCATCAAAACGAGATTTCAAGACAAAAGTGCCCATCATCAACATCCATCTCGCCCGAGATATTCGTTTTCAAATTACGAATCCAATAGAAGAAGAATCAACAGAAACGGATAAAGAATGAAGATTCTACGCCCGCCGAAAGATCCAAATGATTCGTACGCAAATATCTGGAGATAGGTAACATATTTTTGGGATATCTTTATATCAAAGTCTTCGTTTTTTAATTATGAATCCAAGGCAAAAAGAATCAACGCAAACGGATGCATAACGAAGAAGATACGCGCGAATTAAGCAACGCAGCGAAAGACGATGGACCGGGGCGGGTGGCAGCCAGCCGCCGCCGGCCTGGTGGTGGGCGGTGCCGCCTCCCCTACCCCCGTCTCTTTTGCGCTTTTCCATCCTTGCGTGTACCCGGTGCACCACCTTTCGCTACTTTTTCGTACCCGGTGCACCACCTTTCACTCTTTTTCTAATATGAGCCAAGGGATGCTAACGTGAGCCACTTTTAACTTATAAATAGCAGCCTCTAAGTCTCATTTGAACACACACTCAAAATACACTCCTACATTCTAATACACTCACATACTCCTTTTCCATTTCCACTTTCTCATTCTAGAAATTCTCTTATAGTCTAGGATTATTGTAATTAATCTTCAGATTAGTATAGAGGCTAGAACGAACGTTAGGAGGTTTGAAGATTCATCTTTGTACGTGTAAACGAGTTGTCAATCATAATAATACGTTGCTGCGCATTTATTTCTGGGTGATATCTAAACCTTTATCATACTTGTTTTATTCCATATTTTAATTATGTGTTATTGCTTGGTATGTGATATATTTGTTGCCATGAATTGCGAGTAGTTTATTATTGTGGTTGTTGATGATGTAGATAATTATAAGTAAGGATGACATTATATAATCAATGTATGATAATCGTAAAGAGATATGATGGGCCCTATTCGACTGTTTATCCGATATAGTACTGGAAACGCTTTAGGGCGGAGTACAAATGTATGGAAGTTGGTAAACGACCGAAGGTAGTTATATCTCTGGAATCAGCTCTGGTTTAATAGTTGGAATCCCGAAGGGGTAATACAACTTCACAACTAACTAGTATATCCTACGAAAGTCAAAACACTATAAAATGATTTTCGTGAAATACGTTCAGATAAAATAGGAATTAGTAACCCTTGTAGCGTCAAGACTTTATGAATTCAAGTTTAATTTATGGATTACCCTTTCTGGTTATCCACGTGACTACAATCTAGTAATTAGGACCTGATCAACCTTAATTATGGTAAGTAGTTATCTGTGCCCATGACATGCAATAAGTAAGATACATTGAAACCACTCGTTATATATATTAGGTTTACATTTCTGCACTGCTTTACATTTAGTTAGATAGAGTGTCACTTTCACTGTCAATTACTCTCGACCGCATGTTGATGTGAGAAACTGTAGAACTACTACGTAAAATACACTGTCTATCATTGAAAGGCATGGTCCGCATATGAAACACGTTTTAACAAACTGCGAATAATCCGGGGATGTATAACTGTTTGAAAAGGAGAGATTTGAATCATAAGTCGAAGTAACTAGAGTTTAAATGAATGATAACAGGATTTCAGAATAAGATCAAAGTCGTAATCTTAAAACACCAAATCTTATAAAATCGGCGGTCTAAACATACAAAGTTATTAATCTGCATGCTAATAGAACAGTAAACTACCTTAGGAGTTAAGAACGGTCGGACCTATGAGACGATACGCTACTGATTCATGAACCTTGGTATAGAACCAAAATAGGTTGCTTATCTTTCAACTAGATAAGTATTGGAAGTTTGCGTATTGCTCTGATCAGAATCATGATAACCTAGTTCCTAGTGACATGCCAATGGAAATCGAGTTGGTTGGGTTCTTGAGTTTACGCCTAGTAGTTTGGTTGCCACATTAGTATCATCCCTATTTATCCTGTCATCCCGAAATATTAATTATCGAAATCTCAACAATCACATATTTATCTTTATCTTCCTTTCTGTACTTTAATTTCCTGCATTTTAATTACTTGTCTTTAGTTTAAAACCCCCAAACCTACCTACTTTGTTCCATCCTAGATACTTCCCTACCGAAAGTGCCAACTTTAATTGCCCACACGTTTGGATTCATAGAACGATCTTAGGTTATACTTACCGCTTACTAACCAGAGTAGGTAGTACATATAATTTAAGCCCTGCTAATTATAAATTTTAAAACCCCTGTTGGTGCCCGATTAGTTACCATCAACGACACCGACGCTTTCGGGCGCCATCAGACGTGTATATTGGGACTTAATCGAAGCCTATACACATGTGTAACGCCCCTAAAATATGTAAGTTTAAATTATTAAAATACGTTTATATTTTAGTTTTATATGTATTTAATATGTTAAAAGTTTCAGGTAACAAGATAGTTAGAATTGGATTAGTGGGACTAACCAAATAAGAAAAAGTATGTTAGAGGGACTAAATGTGCATATATGAAAAGTAGAGGGGAGAAGTATGTAAATTTATTTAATAAATCTTCCTACAGCTTTCTATTTCCTTCCAAAACTCAAAATTCAGTATACGTATTTATGTGTGTGTCGTGAGATAGAGAACAGCAAAGGAAGAAGAACAAAACGAAAAATTAGTGAGGATTTGAGTGAATTGAAGCTAGTAATCTTCAATTAAAGTATCTCTAAGGTATGTATGATCATTATACTAGCTCAATTTAAGTTAGGGTTTGAATTTCTTAAACCCTAAATTTATGAAAGTTCATGTATATTAGTTAATTCAATGAATTAATGTTTTATGAAAGGTTTAGATTGATGTAGCATGATGAATTCTTGCTAGTTTGATTTAGAAAGTTAGAATCATATGTTAATAGGTAATTGAGAAATTATGAATATGTGTATGATATGGTAATGTGAGATGTTAATGATTAGTGATGATTATGACTAGAAAGGATAAGTAATTACCCACTTATGTATGATTATGAGTTAAAGTTATGAGACATGTATTAGAAAGTTAGGTGTGGTTAAGTAATACCTAATTCATGTGATTAAGGTTTGAGAAAGAAGTAATTGTTATGTTAAATGATTATGATATGTGTTTATGTGTTTAGGTGATCAAGGGAAAGAAGTTAATTCAAGTAAATTGCTTTGCCAAAAAAAAGGTAAGAAGATGGATATGAATGATGAGTCAAGTAATGAGCGAGTCATTAGCTTGACGGTTTCCGAGTAATGGATCATGACCATTAGCTCGGTATTAATGTTAACTCGTAGTAGTTAGCATGACGATGTTTAAGGATCCTTAATGTGATGATGTTTATGTTAAAGTTAAAGTTTCCATTACTTACTAAGCAATTGCTTATGTGTTATGTTTAACATGTTTCAGGTGAGCCAAGTGTGAATAGGGGTGACTTGGGCAAGGACACGTTTGATGCTAGTGGTGGAGCTTGTTACTCGGTTTTGATAACAAGTCTTATCTCTTTTTGATCATGCTCTAGATATGATAGTTACACCCCCGTTTGTAAAGTTTATGACACTAACCAAGTTTTTGTAAAGAATGTTAAGTCTCACTTGAAATGGTACATGATGTTTTGTAAGAAGTCAAATTGAAAGTCAAAGTTATGGTTAAAGTCTAAGTCATGGTGAGACTTATATGTTAAAAGCTTGAATGTATGAAAAGTGTGAAAGAAATGAGAAATTTTGAGTTATGAAAGTCAAAAGTGTCATATTTTAATGTTGAGGTTAATTGATGATGTTAGTAAGTTAGTTTGACTAAAATAAGTCAATTGGGTAAGAATTGACCAAGAAAGTGGGTCAATATGGTCAAAGACCCAATCGGGTCATTTGGTGTTCAAATGGGTAAGCAATGAGGTTACGAGTCAAAATTGAGTTATACTTGAATATAGTCAAATGCTATGGCACTAATAAGTTGTAAATAATGTGTTGAAAGTATGGTCAAAAGCTTAGAATCAAAATGTGAGTGGTTTGAAAGTTAGTATGTCAAGATTTTGGTCAAAAATGGCATAAAACTCGTCTACGGGTCAAATCCCGATAAAATGTGAAATTTGAAAAAGTGAAAATGAGAAAAGTTACTTATTGTTATAGTAAAGGTGCCTGCAAAATTTCATGTCTTAATTCATAACGAGTAAAAAGTTATGCGCGTTTGAAGTTGGCTAAAAAGTTGACTTTTGCTGACTTTCAGAAATAGGCATAGACACGCGATCCCAGAAAATTTTCTGGATCGCGTGAGTTAATGCAAATTGTGATCATAAAATTTTGTGCTTAGCTACGCGATCCCAGAAACTTTCCTGGATCGCGTATGATAGTGTATTTTTGAAACAGAAAGTTTTTCAAGTGCTTACGCGATCCAAGATTGTTCCAGGATCGCATATCAACGCATAAAATGAATATTTTAGTTTTTAAAAGCTCATTTTAGCTATGGAACTTTATAATAGATCAAGTATATAAATGGAGTAGATGTGGGACATTGTCAAAAGTGTTAAAAAAAATGGTCACGTTTTCGGGGTGTTTCAACATGAATGTTTGAAACTTATTGGATATGCATAAGTCTTTATGAGAAAGCGAAATGAAAGTAATGAAATATGTTATATAAGGCACATGTGATGGTACACATGTATTTTCGCAAAGACATGAAACTGATAAAGAGGAGACGTGTTCTCGTGTGGTGTATCCAATAATGTTTATTGATATTATATAAGTCTGGTAATATGAGAACGAATTATATGCGTCTAAAAGAATATAGAGCTCATTTGATGTTGAGATTCCTCAAAGGATATAAAATGTATGAAACATGTCTCGTGATTATTATGCTACAAGTATATAAGAAAAGTTCTCGAGAACACTAATTGACTGTATTGAATTAATCATTATATGAGTTAAAGAAATTTGGACATATGTGTTATAATCGTCTAAGTGTACGTTCATAAAAATTTGTGCCATATAAAGAATTTTTATTTCCCACGAAGCTATATAAAGAGACCTGAAATTGAATATAGTCTATGTTTTCATACATTTTGATTTTATGGATATAAAAGAACTCATGGGAAGAATATAAAGGTGGTTAATCATTACTAAATGATATTGAAGTAGATGACACAATATATCTTGATATATGAATTGAACATATTAAAAATGAAATCCTTGTTCAATCTATATGGATAAATGACCCCATGATTATGAGGTCACATGATGTGAAAAGACCCCTTTATGACTTCTAAAGATGATGATCACAATATCGATCTAAAAGTGTTATATTTAAATGCATATGAAGCATTGATAGTTCTTGTAGTGGTCATACATGATATAATATATATATACTCGTAGTATATTTTGAACTTTGACATTTAATAACTCGTGAAGTGCTAGGATGTATTTGAATGATATGTATGATGTATGTTTAATCTCTATAGATATGTGAACAACAAGTGGAGGACATTTCTTCATGCAAGAATCAGATAAATTTATTTTATCAAGACACTTACTATGATGATTAAAAAAGTTGGTTTATGATATTTATTTCAACAACTAAAGTGTTCAAGTGATGTGATCATCAGGGGGAGAAAAGATACGCGTTGAACTCTTTTTCCCTTAGCCATGGTTTTGTCCTCGTTGTCCTGGTAAGGTTTTTGATGAGGCAACATCCCTTCCTAAGCGTATGAGGGAATTATGTACTCTTTTTCCTTCACTGGATTTTTGTCCCACTGGGTTTTATCTAAGTAGGTTTTAACGAGGCATAATCCTTGAATGGACATCTAAGAGGGAGTGTTATAAATAATTATGAAATGGATGTCCATATCCTTTAATATAATGATAGATATCTTTTCCTATATTTACGAGATCCTTTTCTTTAAGGATACTCCACCTTGTAATCTTATATATACTTCAATTGAGAGATGAATAAAATAACTTTATATTCTCCTTTATTGTATTGTTCTTTTACTTTCACAACATATTCAACTATTTAAGAATAGTTTGAGATTTAAAATTTAGATGCTCTGTGTGTATACACGGGTCAAAGTACAAGTAATTAGTTAAAAGAAACTAAATGTGTCTATTAAAAATATAAATTATAGTTAATTATTATAATATTGAAAATCTATGATGATTATATTGTAATGATAAATTTTGTCTATATTTGTAGCAACACAAGTCATAATTTATAGAAAGAGAATCTTGAAAAGATAGACATATTTATTGAGATGCTGTGCTGTGTTGGTGCTTTTAACTCGAATTAGAATTAGTGATGCTTCAATTGCATACCTACTAAAAAAAGTACCACAAATGCATATACAGTCTCACTGCGATCTACTCAGCACATAAAGACAATTAATATTAATTTTAATTATATTATAAACAATACGATCTCAATCCTTAATCTTTTTCTTCTACGGGACAATTAATATTAATTATATTATAAGCAAATAAAGATTATAATAAGAGGGAAGAAGGGATATACGATCTCAATCCTTAACTGTTTTCTTTTACGGCACAAGTTCACTACATAATAAGTTTATAACTACATTGCATCATAAACGTACATTGCATAACAGTATTATATTGCATCTTAATTTCATGCCCCTCTTGAACCGGACGCATAAATAAATAAGAAAATAATAAACAAATTAATTAGGGTACAAATTCTTTTTCAATTAGGAAATATTATAAGATCACAATAAATGACTTGTGAACCATATAGTTAACAAATTTTAATTGAAAGAAAACAACTTATCATTTCATGATAAATCGTTATTATAGTACAAATTCTTTTGTTACATTTCTATCTCACTTACAAATACATGCATGCATGCATGTATAAAACTATAAATACATATACACATAGAATTAATTGGATAGCGAGATATTGATATTGATATGTTTGAGAGACAACTTTAGCAACCATATTACTCGATCTTATAAATAATCAATATTATTATTATTAATAATAATAATAATAATAATAATAATAATAATAAAAGGCAAACTTATTGTTTTCAGCAAACAGTAGGAACCTACGATGCTACAATATTAGATTGAAAATGACTTGACAGTGTAAATCATTTATTCTTAAGATAATGTTTTTTTATATAATTAATTAATATCAACTAATTTCATGCATCACAAATACACATAATTAGTAATACTACGTATTCTTTTCAGAACTGAGACTTTTTTTAAAAAAAATACATTTATAGAAATAATAGGATACCCACGCAAAATAACGGTTTACCTATTTCATTTAGTTTTAATATATAACTGAAAGTATATGCAAATTATATAACTTCATATTTGACAAAATAAGAACATGGAAACAATATCTCCTTAAATGTTATTTTAAAAGACAGACTTCAAATTTCTTAGACTTTTTGTTAGTTTTGTGAGGATGTGTAGTACTTTGAAATTCAAATTATAAATTCTCAAGATATCATCAATGATTTATTATTTAATGTTTGCTTTAAAAACGATTAATTAATTATATGATTATCCTCCTTTGATTGCTTGTCTAATTTAGTAGTTATAATAGGGGCAATTTAGTAATTTCATTTAGTTGAATGTAAATTTAAGATGAGTACAAAATGCTTTATATGTATTGAGATAAACATGTTACCACTTTCCTAATTAAAAACATATTTTCGGTTAAATTAAACAAATTATACAACTGTTTTACACAAATATCATGACAACTGTACTGTAATTACAATTTTTTGACGCTAACTATCATTGTAAATAAAAATATCTACACACGCATGCACAGTAAGCTAATAAAAATGAAATCGATCGATGAACTGTCTTATAGTACGTATATGGTAGCTTATATATAAATGAATAATGGTCCCGAATAGGAGATGATTAATCGTTAATTATAATATATATATATATATATATATATATATATATGTGTGTGTGTGTGTGTATGTGTAAATTAATATTTGTAGCACATTTTTCTTGAGCAATAGCATTTATTTCTGAAAATGTGGGATCTATATCATTAATAGATATAGCCAGTCATTAAACTGTGAAACAATAGTACAAAACATTGCTCATTTAATTGACCCAGCTTGCTCTAGCTAACCCTAGCTCATGCCACTTCCCTATCTCCAATACATTACATAATATCTCTCACTTTTCAAATATAACTTAACCCCACCCTCAATCAAACTTATTCTTAGCTTGTAAGGAAACGAATAAAAAAGAAAAAAAAAACATATATAGTAAGATTTTTACATTAAAAATGGGGAAGCCACCAAGTTTCGAAATGGGGTTAAAGAAAGGGCCATGGACATCTGAGGAAGATCGAAAGCTTATCGCTTACATTGAACAACATGGTCATGGAAGTTGGCGCACACTACCCCTTAAAGCGGGTACGTTAACATTTATATTTATATAATAAATCTGATCACTTAAACTGTAGACATACTTGGTTGTTGTTATTTGTTATGTAAATCTCATTTATGTAACGAATGTAGGGTTACAAAGATGCGGAAAGAGTTGTAGACTTAGGTGGATAAACTATTTGAGACCCGATATCAAAAGAGGAAAGTTTAGTTTGCAAGAAGAACGAAGCATCATGCAACTCCATGCACTTCTCGGCAATAGGTAATCGCAATATGCTATACCTTCTAACTTATTTCGATTACATATACCAGTGAGATGAATAGTCTATTGATTGTTACTGTGCACATTCCCGAATCTGAGGATCGATCCCGTTTGATGCTTTATTACAAGAAAAAGAAAAACGAAAACAAAAATACATAAATATTTTTGGTTCAATATTATGTTTGAAATACTATTAGTTATTTACAGAAATATTACGTGATATACTTGTACCATATGGGAAAACAAAATAATATATATATATATATATATATATATATATATATATATATATATATATATATATATATATATTCATGTATTATATATTTGTGGCCAAAAGACATTCTTTTACAAAGTTGTTTCCATTTTACTCTCTTATAATTGTCTATGTTGTGGGGATCAAAGTATGTGGGGTATATATGTATGTTAGTATAATTGAAATAGAATGTCTTGAAGAACTCAAGTGGACACTTCCTTTTAAGATCATATATGGAAAGAGAAGAAATAGCATGGGAAATAAAAGATATATGGAGCCAACCAATAACCAAATTCAATTCATTCCACATCATATATATAAAAAGAACAATAATATATATATATATATATATATATATATATATATATATATATATATATATATATATTTTGTATTAATAAGAATAAAACTTATCTTTATTGTTAAAGCAATATAACTATGAGGAAAAACAAAGTTAATGGTTATGTATACGTTTTATTTTCATTATAATGTGATAATAATGTTATTTCCATATATGCTCAAGCTGGTCATGTAGATACGAATATGTACCTTGTATTTATATTTATATAAATTATAATAATTAATGTTGATATGGGTACATGCATACACAATTTTCAGATGGTCAGCTATTGCAGCTCATTTACCTAAGAGGACGGACAATGAAATTAAGAATTACTGGAACACCAATCTGAAGAAACGATTGACAAAAATGGGTATCGACCCGATCACTCACAAGTCGAATATAGCAGTCGCTTCCAACTTGAGCCACATGACTCAGTGGGAGAACGCTCGACTTGAAGCAGAGGCCAGACTTGTTCGCAAATCTAAACTTCTGTCTAAATCCTACCAGGAAATGCAAAAAGACGAGTACTTGGTTCATCACCCATCTTCGCAGCCCCTTGATGTGCTTCAAGTATGGCAAAACATTCTTTTCAATAAAGAGTCACATTTAAAAGGGTCACAAACTCCTTTTTGCACCTTGAACTACTTTGAAAAGGCTTTATCATCACTCTCCAACATACAAAATCAATCAATGCCAATTAAGAATACTAAACCATCGTCTACTATAGATTGCGTAAATGATTGGGAAGTCTTGAATGAACCATGTAACATCATCGACGACATATCAGAAGAACAAAGCAAGCTTCAAATCAATGACATCTTCTATCAAGATGATGACACAATGGGAGCGTTTACACACTCTTTATTTGGCGATTTTGATGACAACAACGATTATTGGAGTCGTATTCTTGATAATTCCTCACTTTCATCTATTCTCTAAGTATATTTGCAATAATGTTGTTGTCTTTCAAGTTATGATTAATAAATTTGTACGAACAAGAAAAAATAATATGTAGCTTTAGAAGGGTAACTTTATTTCGTTCATAGGGCAATTGTGAGGCTATTAAGGCTGTACCAAGAGCTTGATTTGTTTGTACCAAATAAAAAACAAGTTCAAATACGAACACTTCTTCATGTTTTCTTCCATATATATATTTATATATTTAAGAATTTTGTGAGAATAAGATGATTCCGTGAGAACACATCATATCTCCCCATTTTTTTTTTCCTTTAATCAAAAATCGTGATTTTCGTGGTGATATTTTTGTAAATATTTTGAACTTCTGACATAATGACATTTCTGTAATTATTGTGAACCTTAATTAACCCTAACTATTAACTTTTATTGTTAACTTTTTTATTTCGTTTTCGATCACAAGTTTTACATATGTGTGAAGTCTTTTTTGTTTTGTTGATTATCACTATTATATTAATATTACTCCCTTCGTCCCATATATATAGTTCATGTTTCCCTTTTTGAATGTCCCAAAATAATTGTCCACTTCCAAAAGTAGCATGATATAATTAACCAGACTTTCTATTATACCCCTACTTTATATGTATGCTAGAAAAAGGTAGATAAAAAGTAAGGGTAAAACTGTCATAGTACAGAAAAGTACAGTGTAATAATTATGTTTTCTTAAACTGCGTGTTTCTTGTATGTGAACAATAATTATGGGATGGAGGGAGTAGTATACAATATAATGAAACTGAACATGATATACATAACTGTGAATATGTAATTTTACATTGTCATCCCAAATATTTTTACATTTTATTGCTTAATACAAGCAAATAGGCTTCACATAAAAACTTTTAACAAATAAACTTCACATAAATATTTTATTTCTTAACACAATAAAAAACAAAAATAAAAAACCCTTAACACAAACAAATATGCATCACACAAACAAATATGGTTCACATAAAAGTGTTAACAATTAAGCTTCACATAAATATTTTATTGCTTAAGACAAACATATAAATTTCAAAAAATAAAATAAAAAAGCTTCAAACAAACAAATAAGCTTAACACAAACAAATAGGCTTCACACAAAAACTCTAAACAATTAAGCTTCGCATAAACATTTTATTACTTATCACAAAAAAATAAAATAATAATAAGCTTCACACAAACAAATAAGTTTAACACAAACAAATAAGTTTCACACAAACAAATATGCTTCACACAAAAACTATTAACAAAATAGTTTCACATAAATATTTTATTGCTTAAAGAAACCTTTATTTTTATTCACATCTATTTCTTAATACACACACATATATATATTTGGTTCACACAAGGTCCTTTAGTGTTAATATTTTATTAACTTTTTTATTGACAATAAATTTCAAGATATGAATTCAAAAGTCTATTATCAACCACCACCATCACATGTACGTGTTTTGATATAGTAATTTAAATAGTAATAGATTAATTGTTAATATTTACATTTTGTTATTATTTCACAAGTCATATTAATTGTGAATGTTAAAATTTTAACTTCATCGTTTTCAGAAAATGTTATGATTGTTAAAAAAATCATAATTTCAAAATTGTTGTGAAGGAAAAAGAAATTATGATTCACAAAGCAGATACATTGTGAATGAAAACTGAAGTTCACCATAATTACAAAAATATCACCTCCCTTTTCGAGATTTTTCAATAATTACAAAAATGTGACCACCTTTTAGACTATTGATTTAAAATAGGTAGTTAGGATTTGTTATCACCGTTCTCATGGAATCCCCTTGTTCTCATCAGACTCCAACATTATATATATATACTAGTGTTAAACTCGTGCGATGCACGGCTAGCATTATATAATGTCGTAATATGTGAATCACAAGTCAAAATGATATATAAAATGGTGAAAACTTTCAGATTATAAAAGAAATTTTTTTATCAGTATTAGTGATATTTTATAAGTTTTAACCCCTCAAAAATGAATTAATAACAACATATTTTCCCACAATATATCATTGAAATGAGAAGGTTAAAAAAGATGTGTATGTTATAAATTGATATTTTTCTAGCTAACAAAAATTGTCTAGTCATTGTGACCTTTCCGTTTACTATAGTTATAATATGTTAACCTTGCAACAATTGATAAATAATGTGTACGTTAATAGTCTTGGGAAAATAAATTGTAAATATTACTATTTTATAAATTAGACGTTTTATTGAATAACTAATGTACATATATATGCACAAAATATAAATCATTCTACAACACTCAAATATATACATACATTATATAGATTTGAAAAGTAATATAGAATTAATAGAAGTACACGTCTTACCATTCACATACTGAATTGTAATTAAGTTGTGTGAGATTAAAAAAAAGAAAAAAACTCTTTAAAAAATAGATGATGACCTTGATCTACCTATCTATAAAGCATGTATTCAGTTTACTAAATAATAGAAATTGAATTCCCTTAATCTGTAAAATGATAATAAAAAAATTTCAAATTAACAAAACTTTAATGAAAGATATAATTACATTGAAAGTAAGTTCTCATAATTTACTAAATTTATTTATTTATTTTTTGAAAAAGAGAAAGTTAGAGGAATAAGAGTTAAGATTAAGATGAAAAAACTAAAAGATTAAAATTAGAAGGAAAAAATAGATTAAAGGACGTCATGAGTTTGGACTAAAATAAAAAGTTATAAGTGTTATTATATGACACATTATTTTGAATTAAAATAGTATAATTTAATTTTATTACTTACCTTATTAAAAGAAAATAGTTATAATATAAATTTTAATTCATTATTACCTTATTTGGAATAATGGAGTAGAAAAATCCATATCATCAAGTTTTTTTTATATGGTGATGACACATAGGATTTGTATGATGTGGCATGTGTATATATTTGACAAATAATTAAGGGTATCCTCCCTTAGTTATATATATATATATTTGTATATATATATATATATATATATTTGTATATATATATATATATTTGTATAGGAATGGGATCCTATGAAAACAAGAAGATAAAAAAATAGTGAAATCAAATCCCCACCTTCCATCTAATTTAACTTATACATATATATAAAAGGGGTGGAGATAAAAAAAACGGTGAAAATAATTTTTTCATCACAATTTTTTTAATGTTTGAACCTTTTTTTTTAGTAAAACATAAAAAATTAAGGTTCACACAAAAAAAAATTGTGTGAATATTTTTTTTTGAAAAAAATAAAATAAAGTCAAATCCGAAAACCAAAAAAAATAAAATTAAGGTTCACAATTGAAAAACTTAAAAACTTTCTGTGAACCCAAAATAAAAAAATTAGATTCACAATTGAAAAGGTTAAAAACTTGCTGTGAACTTAAAAAAAAAAATTAAGGTTCACAGTTGAAAAAAAAATCACAAAAAACTTTCCGTAAACAAAAAAAAAAATTAAGCTTCACAATTGAAAAAGTAAAAAACTTTTCGTTCAAAAAAACAGTTGAAAAAAAGGTTTACAACTGAAATTTTTAAAACTTTACGTGAACTTAACAAAACTTAAGGTTCACAGTTGAAAAAAAAGGTCCGTAATTGAAAAAGTTAAAAACTTTCAGTGAACTAAAAAATAATTAAGATTGAAAGTTGAAAAAGTTAAAAACTTTTCATGAACCAAAAAAAAATTAAGGTTCACTATAAAAAACTTAAAAAAATTTATGTGAAAAAAATAAGGTTCATAATTAAAAAAGTTAAAAACTTTGTGTGAAGCAAAAAATTAAATAAAAATTCACAAAGAAAATTTTATGTGAATAAAAAAAATATCAGGGTTCAAAAAAATTAATATGTGAATAAAAAAAATAAAAGTTCACAACTTAAAAAATTGTGAATCAAAAAGTGTTTTCATCGTTTTTTTATCCCCACCCCTTATATATATATATATATATATATATATATATATATATATATATATATATGGGAAGGATCAAGAGGGAAGCTCTGGATCTTGGGGAATCAGGGAAGTAGGTTTTTCACCATTGATCTCACATGTTTTAAACCTTTGGCCGGTTCCTCCCTTCTGCACTTTTCATTCATGTTATTTCAGGTACAAGGGTAATGTCGTCTTCTTTCTATTTATTTTTTAATCATTAATCAATAAATACAATATCAACAATTAACCACAGATACACTTACGTTCTTATTTCTATATCCCCGATTTCACTTACATTCATCTTACGATTTCAATTATACATATGATTCTGATCGTGTGTATCAACTTCATCTCAATTTCATTTCAATTTCAGGTCTTAATTGCCAATTATATTCATTCATTCATTTTCTTTTTATTTTTTTTAATATGTTTAAACAATGGAATCGTTTTTTGCAGTGTTTCTAATGTCAACTAGTCTGAATCATCCTTGCGAAACTACTTTTACTATTTGTTGATGCTACAGGTCTGCGAGTAAGTTTAATTACAGAGTGTGTGTATATTAGGGTTTTTTTAGAAATTTTTTGTTTTTTAAGTTATTTTTTATTTAACCTTCAGTTTTATTTGTTTTACATGATATAATTTATGTTAATGAAGTTGCTAAGCTTAAATTAGGTTTTAGATCAATCATAATGGATGCTAGCTGTCAACATACCTTTTTGATGAATTAGCTATTAGCATGCTTTTGTAGCCGTTAGCATGCTTTTGTACTGAATGTTTTCTTTTAACATGTTTTCGTAACGAATATTAGCTTTAAACTAATAGTGTACTTATTGTTATCCGTTAACATGTTTTTCTAATGAATATTAGCGTTTAACATGATCTTGTACTTATTGTTATCTATTTAATATGCTTTTTGTATTGAATGTTTATTTGCTAACTTGTTTTTTATAACACCCCTCATTTATAACCCAATTTAAACATTTTTAATTCGGAAGCATCAGTCCAATTTCATCATTGTTGACTTATAATATTTACCTATTTAAAACATACTATTTTCAAAACCTTATTCATAATAATTTTACAAAGTAAAACCAAAGTACATTAAACTGGGTGTCATTTAATTCCACAAAAACAATTCTGATTTAACCAAATAAGATATCAGAGTACACGCCTGGTTGTCAAACATTCCATCCAGTCCAACTTCTTGCCCAACCGTTATATCAAATCCTTAACCTGCAAGAAGTATTAATGTGGGGGATTAGCTCAAAGCTAATTGAGTAGACATATAATCACCAATCTAACTTAGCAATAACAAATCTTACAACAAGATAATCATAAACACGTAATATCAATGAGATAACATCTCATTAACATAACATATCAATGAGGGTCGGTGGCTCTTGAGATACCATAATACCCGGGTGATTCTCCAAGAACACTTACCCACAATATCCGTATGGCCATTACGGATGAGACCGATAGTTTGTTACTAATTTCATACTACCTAATTTCCTATTAACGATAAGTACAAGGAAATTTCTGTCGTCTTACAATAGTAACCAAACCCAACTATTATGCTGACCTCAATAACACTGATGCCCGAAGGCCAAATATCTCAAGTGATCATATATTCACACAATCATCATGTCAGACCAAACAGTCTATCAACAGTATTATTACTATTAAACCATAATCATCATGACAAACAAAAACAATAATAATACGTTTACCCGTTGTAACCAAACCTGTTACAACTAAATCACACTGAGGATTACAGATCCACTCACCAAATACCTCAGTTGTCCACTCAGTAATCTAATATCACCGAGTCTTCTCAAGATCTGAGAATACAACATAAATAATAAGTAAGTAATTAATCCAAAACATATAACTCATTTAATATGATAATATCAAACTACAACCAATCACCAAGTTATAACAACTTATTTTATGGGTACATCATTATCTCAATACATGGTAGTTATACATTAGTAATAAAACCAAATAATTACTAACTAATAATCATTAACATCAATTAATCAGTATTATCAACCCATCACCATTTTGGGTTGACCAAGTTTGACCTTGAATCAAACTATACACATATATAACGTCATTCTTCATATGATTACTTTTAATTCTATCAATTAACCTTTACATAATCACCTTAATTACAACTCATATAGCTTGATTAATCCACTTTTAGGTTGGATTAAGGTTACTAACCATCTTATTAACAACAATTATCAATCATACATCATTACTCTAAGCTTAGAAGCTTCAATTCTTAATACACATATTATGTTCATGCTTTTCTTCATGAAGATTCATCAATTTCTTCATTTCTAAGTTAGGTTCTAACTACAAATCATGAACTAAGCATTACTAACACTTCTAACATGACTACAAGCTTTAATATACGGATAATTAACTAAACTCATAACTTTTCTCACAATCATACACTATTTCTTTCAATTCTAAGTTAGGGTTTAGTTACAATTCATGAATTAAGTATCAACTAACAAGTATATAGTCATTACAAGTCTTAATTCAATATTAATCATGCTAATTCAATCAAATACTCAAAACCCATTTTCTAGGTTCATGAAAATCAAAGTATCAAGAATTACAAAGGAATTTGATTGATGATAGAAGTGATTTCTCAAGCTTTTGGGAGTTGAATTGAAGTTCTAGAAGCTTAATTTGATCTTAGACCTTGTTTTGCAATACTTAAAATCACCCATGTGCGTGGTTCGTACGGCCAGACCAAAATCAGGAGAGGTAGGGAATGATTTTACAATAATTTGATGGTTAGGGTTTGTGTTTAGGGTTTCAATCTTTCTCTAGCTCTCAATCGTAGTTACTGGAATGTTTGTGAATTTTCATATGTATTTTACACATATAATAGATAATATGTGTACTAGTTTTGTCCCCTTTAATATCTATTGTCTGGAACTTAAAAACCATTTGCGGGGGAAAACTATTTTATTTTACCATCAACTATATTAATTTAGAATAATTAATAATTTACTAGTCACAATAAATTATTTGACTCTTTTCCCAATTATTTTCAAATAACAAAATGAAACTATTTTCTGACACATTAAATAATAATTTCAAAGTTAGAAAATATTAAAATACTACTAGACTCAAGAAGTGGGTGTTACAAATCTCTCTCCCTTAAAAAGATTTCGTCCTCGAGATCTAATCATACTTAGTCAACCTAGTGTAACAGAATTACACATTAACTCTCGTTCCTCATATGTGATTTAGTCCTTATTGTATTTTCAATTCACTAATACTATACCTCTCATGCAATTCTAACCACATAATTACTCATCACAATATGCACGCAAGATGTGCGTACAATTTAAATCACTTATGCATATCATTATTATGCTTATCTTTAGCCACACAAACACAAAATGTACATACAATCTATTTATATAGGTATATGTTATTTCATCAACTTACACACCACCAGTGTGCATTTCATTTGAATTCGTATAAGCACATAAGTTTAGCCTTGCACTCTATTTAAATATTTATCACAAAAGGCCCTATCCAGCATAAAAGCAATGTCATAAATACACATATTATACGTTACTCCTATGAGCAACTCAGAAATATAGGTACACGTTTTCAATTCTTTCCACATGCACATATCCAAATGTATATGCTTCTATATTTCAATCCTGCACATACATTGTGCCTACCCTATCTCCAATAAATTGAATGACCACTTACATGACCATTTTTATAACTAGCCATGTAGTAATTTAAAACACGTAATCACTTGAAATAAGTGAAACACATAGTCACATGAAAAATTTATCTTTACAACAATAGCAATGGTGGTAATAAATACTACAACCCTCCCATTAGCAACAAAGTTGAACTCAATTCATAACTAGCAATTTAGCTAATAACCATTTATCTCTTTAGCTAACAATTTGCTTGAATTTCTAACTTTGCAACTAGTTAATTACTACTTTACAACTTGTAATTATATACACAACTAGATTATATGAAACCCTTTATTCGCAAGGAATCCCAAATCATATAATCTTAAACACATAAGAGTAAGTAATATGTAGAAGTCAAATATTATAAGTAAAACCATTATCACATAATCAATTAGCATTCTACCACATCAAGTTGGATGCTAAATCAACACCAGTTGATACCATGCATCATCAGCATAAGTATTTCAATACATCAACATACGGTGTTGTCACTAGTCACATATTCAACAATATCAACACAATGTTACCCACAGTCAACTGACCTCTACTTTGCTTAATTTATCTTTTAATTGTTATTGGCTGCAATTAATCACACATACCTTTTCTTTACAATAAGTACCACATTAAAACAATAGATTAATGGTTTATTACTTTTCATTTTAGTCAATCTCTGACTCTTTCTCGACTACAGGTCAACATCTTTTACCTGCTATTTTAAGATCACATTAATTTCTCTGGTACTTGGTAGCCTCAACAATTTTATGTGAAATGACATAATATAAATACGTTGGCCAGACGTCATCATATTATGTCAGGTACACTACATTTTCAGGCTACTTTATACCATCAATCTTCAAAGTGATTAATCTTTACTCTCACATATATCATTAACAGTGATATCAAATTTTACACACATATAATAACACCTTAGCAGTAAGTATAGGATCCAGTATTAACTTGTTACACTTCTTCCATTTATCACTTTGAATGATCAACTAATCATATAATTAGGTAGGTGTTGCACTGCACACCGGTCGTTGGAATTTCTAATGGAGATGCAGCACAACAGTGGGTTTTTAATTTGTAAGGCTGGGGCCTAGGGTTACTACTTGTAACACCCGGTCAAAAAGTCAAATTTTCACGCCAAATTTAAACTTTAAATAATTGTATTATTATATGCAATTACAACCAAGTGATCGAAAACTTCATATATTTTTATATAATAGACAAGGATTATTTAATAATCACAATTGAAACGAGCTGAGACCAAATTACATTTTGTAATTCAAGTGAAATGTTTTCATTTAAAATATTTACGAAATAGTTTGAACAAATTATAAATTTAACATAATAAATTTGTATAATAATCGGGTATGAATATATGGGTATTTTATACTGCGAATTGGAGACGAAGTGGGGGAAAACCCCCTCCCTTTTCCTTTGGTCAGCCGCCCCAAACACACCCTACCCCCCCCCCCCTTCTTATTTCCTTTTCATCCAAACACCCACACATCTCCATCTCTTTTCTCTCTTTCAATTCTTCACCACCAACAACAACAACAAACAATAACTAACAACATCATCATCATCACTTGTATTTTCGGAATCATCATCAACAAGAGCAACAACAAACATCTACCATCATCATCTTCATCTCCTTCATCTTCAAGATTCATCATCACCATCTTCAAACCCTCGATCTTCAAATCGTAAGGATTTCTTCATTTTTTCTTAAGATTTCTTGTTAAAAACGCTTAAAATATCATGTATCAACTTTATAAAAACAAGATTTGGCCTAAAAATGGGTTAGATTTCATTTTTGGGTGAAAACCCGTCGAACAGTTGCAAGTGTCGCCCACAGACCTGTAGTATAGCGTCACTTACCTAAGTGACGCATGTAAGTGACGCATCCTAGTGACGCCTATAAGTTTCGCCCTTGAGTGACGCCCGTAGCGTCACTTACCCAGTGACACCCCTTAGTGACGCGTGTAGCGTCACTTCTCAAGTGACGCCAATCTTAAGTGTCGCGTATAGCGACACTTGCCTAGTGTCGCCCAAAACAGAAAATACATATTTTTCACTAAGTGTCGAAACCTAAATTTTACCGCCTAATATTACTTCGAAATGAAATTTCGGAGCGTTTTCACTAAAGAAATATAGTAGAAATAAAAATTTTCCAAGCTGACTTGGCAGCTCGACCCCAACCAGGGGCTCTGCCCCTTAGACCCCGCCAGGGGTTGCCACCCCTTGGACCCCGCTACCAGGGGCGCTGCCCCCGGACCCCCGTACACGATTTCTAAACTTAAGCAACAAGCGAATACTCGAACAACCAATTTAGACATACTGATTTGTCTATTACTTAAATAACCTTACGTGTTTAGGACATTAGGAGGTTACCATACAGTAGACACGCGTATCTCAGGATCGCCAACAACTCACAGGTAAGTTTCATAGCCCTACTCTTTCAACTGTTTTACTGTTTTCGGGGTGAGACGCATGCTCAATTATTGTTTTCGAATTATAATAATAAACCTTTATAATTCACACTTAATCATATTACTGTTATGTAATACAAATGTGTAATACTTAGAAATTACACCCATAATAATACTATTGAATGAAACCACTACTTAACCTAGTTAGGTTATAATTATACTTTGGTCATATTGTTGCGAGACAATATCATGGAATACATTAGAACTAGTTAGTTCTACCCACATTGGACAACATCTAGATTTTTACAGGATTAGTTTTCCTTTTAGGAACTAAAACTGCTCATATATATTCCAGGACTTTTAAATTGGAATTGAACTCAAGTAAACAACAACCGAGGATCTCAATATACTTTCTAGGCTGAGGCTAGGAGTATACCTTAGAAATATACGTTAGTATGGATTTCATATACTAATACCAAAACAACTAGGTGATGATTAATCATACCTAGGCTTATTGCAACACAACAAAATAGTTAAGTACTGTATATACATACTTAGCTACAATAAATCAATTTCAGGTGCTACATGACACTCTATCTGAGGTATTTGTTAATTCGATTTATATGTATATATATGTACATACATGCTTGTACTTCATCTCGAGCACTTGGTGCCATCTACAATTTAGTTATGTATATAGGTATACGTACACGCATACGAATACAATTACTCAAGTCAGGCATGTTGTAGTACTGCCGGCTCAATTACATACTTTGCTTGTGAGCAATTCGGTCGATGCCAGTTGGGCACACAACGATGCCACGGTAAAGTGGGCACAAAACGATGCCACGGTATTGCAGTGGGCACAAGTACGATATCTCGGTAAAGCGATACAAATCGATGGATGGGCGAGCTTATGCTCGTGATCCACACACATTCACGGATGGGCGAGCTTATGCTCGTGATCCACAACAAGTTAACGGGTCAGTGGAGTTTCCACGCGAGGCCGTTAGCTCAATCATGTCCGGGTTAGTTCATACTAACTGGTTAAACGGACACACAAACCATTTTCAATCATGTCCGGGTTAGCTTATGCTAACTGGTCAAACGGACACACTAAACATTTTCAACTATAGCTCTATGGAACACAAAACATTTTCAATCATAGTTCTACGAAACTACAATTATTTGCAATAAGTCCGGGTTAGCTAACACTAACTGGTCAAACGGACCCACTAAACAATCAACCATAGATCTGTGGGTCTACAATCAATTGTTGTTGGATGCAACGCACTATATATACTCAATCATAGTTCTGCGTAACTACAATTATTTGTTATCATATGACGTGGTCATACCATTACTCTATAGCTATTAGGCATGTACTACCTCACGTTTATGGATTCACTATTACCTGATAGGTATCTAGGCATGGATTGCCACATTTCATTATGTACTTAGGTGCACAACTAAACCGATTTAGGCATGAGATACTGTGAGTCCCTAATCACTATTATGTTAGTGATTGTGAATCGTTAACAGTGAGTTAATTGTAAAAGGGGGGGGGGGGGGGTTGAATACAATTAAAAACTTTTCTTTTCTGTTATAATGTGTTATCTTTGTTTAACAAGTTTTTAACCGTATTAAAGTAACAACAAAATGAACACAAGTATATATATATGTGACAAGCAGTTCAGTTGCTGATACAAATGTAGCTGAAAGATAAATTCCTTTATTAATAAAATTTATCTCTTGTTGATTGCTGAATAGATTAGCCAAAGCTAATCTAAATCAAACAATACAGCTATTACAAAGGAGAGGAGCAGTAGTGGACAAACACGCTAACTGCTCACTCGCTGAGGTAAGCTAGTAGTGGACAGACACGCTACTAGTTTACTCACTGGTGTTACTTGTATCTTAGACAAACTAGTCACTGACAAACAAGTGACAATACAAGTAATCGACACAAAATGAAGTACAACATACTGCGCTATTTATAGACGCTGAAATCCTCAATTTCCGGATCTGATGGACACGTGTCGCTGATTGATTGGAGAGGTAGTTGAGATGTGATATATCATGGCACGACATTCTGTCTTGGGAAATATCACCTTGTACCATAGACCAATCAAAAGCTTCCACGTTACTCTTTTCAAGTTTCGAGGAACACGTGCTGCGCCGTAGTAACGCCGAATGTTGACTTCTTATTTAATGCGGCATTTAATGCAGCAGTCACTGATAGATATATCAATTCTCCTCATTCTCGATGCGAGCTAACATGCTCTAAAGAATGACTTGAACAGCTAATCTTCAGCGACTTCTTTTATTCAGCAGAAGAGAGAACTCAAGAAGACTTGGAGACTCTCGCTGATAGATGAGTATCAGCGACACACATAGTTGAGTCTTTGATCTTTATAAATTCTTCCTCTACTGGTCTAAGATACAAACAACGACAAGAAAACCTTTAGCAACACTATCTTCAACTTGAATCATACTTCATGTACAGAGAGTAATACTCTCGCTGATATTGATCAGCGACACACAGAGTTGAGCATAATTCTCCTTCAGTAACTTAGTGAGAGAGAGAGAAGATCAGCGAACATAAACATCAGCAACAGGAGCTTGACTTGAATCATTTCTTCTTAGAGAGATCTTCATTAATTGGGTCAGAGACATGAGAGTGTAAGACACCATCAGTGACTTCGCTTATCAGCGACTAATGACTTCAACAATCTGCTTGTAGACATTGTCTTAGTCTCCCCCTTAATCTTTGAGATCAGTGACCATCTTGAGTTTGACGATCAGTGACTCAACAGATACCTTGTAGGATGTATACACATTGGTGTTACAACTTTAATACAATACATATTAGAATCGCAGATTCTGAACTACTTTTCAAAAACATAAAAGGTTTATACTTTATGTTTTAACTAACAAACCTATGAACTCACCAGCCTTATAGCTGACTCGTTTTAGCGTGTGTTCTCAGGTGCCCAGCAGGATTAGGATTGCTACGAGATAAGCTAGCTCGAGTCGCATATTTTCAAACAATGGGGACCACTCTGCATTTACTTTTGCATTTTCAAATTATGTAATTGAAACTTCTATTAAACTCGCAACGTTGTAAACATTCTACTTTGAAAAATGTATAATTATTTTCAGACGTCTCATTTAGAGTCGTTCATTATGTATCTTACGCCGTGATATTTGATTTGGTAACACCCGACCCGACCGCTTCCGCAACCCGAAATTTGAGGGTGTTACACTACTATTGCTAATCTAAGCGCGAAGAATTGAAACTAGGAGGGTTTAGGAACTTTTATGAACTTAGCTGAGGCTCAGAAAGATGGTTTTGGTTTTGGGTTTTTCTAAATTAAAATTAAATTTAAGATAAACTAAAAGGTGGAGGTTACTTCGGGCATTCAGCAATTTAAAGCGATTGTCTACTATGAAGTGGTTTAGGTGAAGTTAAATAAGAGGAGTTCTAACGAGGATAAATTTGTAGGTTAATGTGAGCTATTCTATAGTCCTTCTATCGGGCTAACGCGAAGGTGTCCACAATCAGGCAATTAGAATGTCACATGGGTTGCAGAATATATTAAAACATGCACTGAAAGTTCTCTCAAATGCATGTCCACATTATCCAACAGTTAATCTCAATTCATATTCCCCAATCTCGTTCATCAGAGACGTCCGAATTATGGCACAGTTTGTTGAATAAACAATCTTGTAAATGGGTTTTACCCTCGCCGGAACAGGTTGGAATAACCGGTCTAGATGGTTGGATAGCATGTCATCACTTATTCATACAAATTATCAACATTACTCAAGTATGCAAGAAAAAAGGGATGATTTATACTAGGAATAAAAACCTAAGTAACACGTTTGTTAATCTATTCATAACATGACTACCTTCGGTCGTTCTCGACTTCCATACATTTGTACTCAGCCATAAGCGTTTCCAGTACTATATCGAAGAACAGTCGAATAGGGGCCGTCATATTATTTCACGAAGATTAAGGCTAAATATATTTTATTATCATGACAATCCTAAGGCAACAATCAAACAAGAACATGCAATAAGACAATCAAGATAATGGTTCAATTTGAGCATACAAAGGTGTTATCTAAGTCGAGGATATTCCGAAAGTTGTCTCAAAAATATCGTCTGTTTGAATTAAATCTTAATCTACCTCTATTCCAAAGTTCCGTGTCTCTTAGATCCTAGTATGGTCCAGAGAACACCGGCCATGCCGAGCTCAATGATTCAATCTAATATAGTATAACTAAGTGACCTATACCCTATGAGTTAGCTACGTTCATTTTTGGATAAGGTTTTAGTCATAACGTGAGTTGGGCAGATAAACAATAAAGATTCAATTCCTACATCTATTTATAATATAAAGCATCTGCAATCTCATGACATACAATACAATCACATATTTAAACTTTTCCTAAACGACTATCATAGCAGACAATTGAGTTATTTAGTTAATCATGGCAATTCTAGCATGCATATTTAAATTTATTACAGAAAGAGCAGACATATTAAATATGGAAGATAGATTAACACCTGGAAAGAAGTACAATAACTCGTAGCTAAAATATGCGTCCCGGAGCACCTCCATACAAATCTTCCTTGATTAGTTAATTAGCTAGCCTAATTAACTAGGAAGAATTAAAATTACAAAGAAAGAAAGGTATTTAGGTAAAGGTGTGTAGATGCTAGAAGATGATATTCAAGATGTCTTCAAATGAGGTCTAACGGCTGCTATTTATAGGTGAAAAGTGGCTCACGTTAGCATCCCTAGACTCACATTAGAAAAAGAGTGAAAGGTGGTGCACCGGGTACGAAAAAGTAGCGAAAGGTGGTGCACCGGGTACGAAAAAGTAGCGAAAGGTGGTGCACCGGGTACACGCAAGGACGGAAAAAGCGGAAAAGAGACGGGGGTAGGGAAGGTGGCGCTGCCCACCACCTGGCCGGCGGCGGCTGGTGGCTGGTCGGCGGCGGCTGGCTGCCACCCGCCCCGGTCCGTCGTCTTTCGCTGCGTTGCTTAATTCGCGCATATCTTCTTCGTTATGCGTCCGTTTGCGTTAGATTCGTAATTCAAAAACAAAGTCTTTGATTTAAAGATATCCCAAAAATATGTCTCCTATCTCCAGATACTGCGTACGAATCATTAGGATCTTCCGGCGGGCGTAGAATCTTCATTCTTTATCCGTTTTTGTTGATTCTTCTTCTGTTGGATTCGTAATTTGAAAACGAACATCTTGGATGAGATGGATAGATGATGGGAACTTTTGTCTTGAAATCTCGTTTTCGATGCCTTGAATCTTCAAATGTGTGTGGAATCGTTGTTTTTCATCCGTTTTGCGTGATTTTTATCGTGCGACCTTGTTTTGACCATCTTGGCATGGTATCATCGATTTGTATTGTTTTTGAGGTTTAAATGCCAAGAATTGTTCTGGAATGAGAGAGATATCGGTAGTAAAAACATGACTTTTTACGCGATATCAGTAGGTATAAACAATACAGACAGGTAACACCGTTTTCACTATGCTTTTTTCATATGTGTAATATCTGACATAATACATCAATGAGTACTATCAGTACCTGACTCAATATCAAACATTATTCTAGCAATTAATACTGATAGTATATTATATGATATTTAGTACCAAGTATCTTGTCAACATTATGTGTAATATTCAACACATATTCATCGATATCTATTTCCTTAGTTGAATAACAAATGATCCTTTCATGTTCAATTATCAATGAAATGTAAGCTCATATACTTATTCTTCTTCAACCAATTTTAATTCTACATAATTCAATTACTCCATCATATTTCAATGTCCACATAATTCAATAATTTATGTTAACCAACTACCACCGTTGGCAACAATTAACAATACTATGTATGCATATATTTTGCAATTTAGTAACCACTTGAAAATAACTCATACCCGATAAGAGTATGTGGACCTCTTAAAACAAGTTCTAGTATTATATTTAGTCATAAGAATGATCTCTGGGCGTAGAGAAAGTAATTCCTAATACAAAACGTAAGTCAAAAGTCCGAAATAAGGTTCGAAAAATAATAAAATGTCATCTTCGGGCCCCAAACGACCCCGAACTGCCCAAAACTCCCAAGGCTCATGGCGAAGCAAAGAGCTTTGACCGTTGGACCATTTTTGAGTGACCATATAAATTTCGTCTTAATCGGACACCGAAATTTTATCACGTAATATCTACGTTAAGCATTACGTTTAACGTCGTAAATTTTTTTTTTTATTATTTTTTTTTACACAATTTGTACAAACGAACGCGATCCTGGAAAAAGCTTGGGATCGCGTTCTTAAGAACAAATTCGTCTGATCACGAAATACACATGCAAACGCGGTCCTGGAAATTTAGCTGGGATCGCGTTCCCAAGCACAAAAGTAGACTGTGACAAAATTACACATACGAACGCGATCCAGGAAACTCATTGGGATCGCGTTCCAAAGTATAAATATGAGTTTCAGCAAAACTCGTATTTTTGGTCAATTTCAATCGCGTATAACTTTTTACTCGTTTAGAGTTAGACTCTAAAATTTTCTAGGCACGTTCCATATGCCAAAATGAAACTTTTCCTTTATACACTTTTTCAATTTACATGTTTTACGAGAAAACAGATGTACGACTCATTTTAGACCCTTTTTAAACATTTTAGTTGACTCGCCTTATTCCAAATGGCATGGTTTCTGACTTCAACCTTTTACCAATATATTCCTATATACATTTGTGACGCGTGGGCATATTCATCACTCTCATACACTCATTCTACATCGTTTTGACACCTTGACCCGTTTAGGGGTCCAATTGGACACTTTTACCAAATTCAACTAGATTAACTACCATCACACTTTCAACACACATTTCCACTATATGTAGGACTTGAAGTCACTTTAACATTCATTATACTCGAACCACCACTCGTTTTAACTATATAACCATTAAGTGACCTATTTAGGCACTTTTTAAGACCCTTTTTAGGTTTCCGCCCATGTGATCACTATTCTAACACCCAATTCACACTTCTTTGACTATTCTAAGTCAAACACACACTTTCTAATCAATGGACACTTTCTAATTTAAACAACAACATGAATCCAGAACATATTAACTGAGATATACCAACATCTCATTAATTTCACTATAGGGAGTCATATTGATTCAGTCTATCATGATTTACTATTACCCATCATCAACATAATTAATTATGATTTTAACCCGGAAAACATATCTATTCCTCTATTGTCTAAATCATACACTTTATTTCAATATTGTAGACACTTTTTAATTCAATTAATACCACTGTTACACTTTATTCAACAATGTGTCTACACAATTCAATACTTATTATGTCATTTTTAGTTCAGTCAAAACTACTCATTTAAGATTCACTTTATTACATTAACATGTAATAGTTATCAATTGACTCGTAACTGGGGAATCATATCAGTCTGACTCAATTTACTTTACTACCAAACATAACCATCATAGCAAAGTAAACAATTCAAATTAATTTAAATTCAACAGGTTTGTCAAGAATTACCTGATATTCTTATGCCAAAGAATATAGAGGAATCATTGAGAGTACCAATTGGTTACTCATGTTCCTCCGTCTCTGAAATCAAAACAACAATCTCGCATCTTGTTAAGTGTTAGTACATGTTCTAATAACCACTTTCTCATACAACAACTAATCCCCACATTCTAGAATGTTTGACTTAACACAACTCAATTTGGGATTGAACACCATACTAGTGTTTAATTCACCCAAACTTATGCTCTAATACCAACTTATAACACCCCTCATTTAGAACCCAATTTAAACATTTTTAATTCGGAAGCGTCAGTCCAATTTCATCATTGTTGACTTATAATATTTACCTATTTAAAACATACTATTTCCAAAACCTTATTCATAATAATTTACAAAGTAAAACAAAAGTACATTAAACTGGGTGTTATATAATTTCACAAAAAACATTTCAAATTTAGCCAAATCAGATATCAGAGTACACGCCTGGTTGTCAAACATTCCATCCAGTCCAACTTCTTGCCCAACCATTATATCAAATCCTTAACCTTCAAAAGTATTAATGTGGGGGATTAGCTCAAAACTAAGTGAGTAGACATATAATCACCGGTCTAACTTAGCAATAACAAATCTTACAACAAGATAATCATAAACACGTAATATCAATGAGATAACATCTCATTAACACAACATATCAATGAGGATCGGTGGCACTTGAGATACCATAATACCCGGATGATTCTCCAAGAACACATACCCACCATATCCGTATGGCCATTACGGAGGAGACCGATAGTTTGGTACTAATTTTATACGACCTAATTTCCTATTAACGATAAGTACAAGGAAGTTCTTGTCGTCTTACAATAGTAACCAAACCCAGCTTCTATGTTGACCTCAATAACACTGATGCCCAAAGGCCAAATATCTCAAGTGATCACATATTCACACACTCATCATGTCAGACCAAACAGTCTATCAACAGTATTATTACTATTAAACCATAATCATCATGGAAAACAAAAACAGTAATAATACATTTAACCGTTGTAACCAAACCTGTTACAACTAAATCACACTGAGGATTACAGATCCACTCACCAAATACCTCAATTGTCCACTCGGTAGTCTAATATCACTGAGTCTTCTCCAGATATGAGAATACAATATAAATAAGGAGTTAGTAATTAGTCCAAAACATATAACTCATTTAATATGATAATATCAAACTAAAACCAATCACCAAGTTATAACAACTCATTTTATGGGTACATCATTATCTCAATACATGGTAGCTATACATTAGTAGTAAAACCAAATAATTACTAACTAATAATCATTAACATCAATTCATCAATATTATCAACCCATCACCATTTTGGGGTTGACCAAGTTTGACCTTGAATCAAACTATACACATATATAACCTCATTATTCATATGATTACTTTTAATTCTTTAAATTAACCTTTACATAATCATCTTGATTACAACTCATATAGCTTGATTAATCCACTTTTAGGTTGGATTAAGGTTAACTACAAATCATGAATTAAGTATTAACTAACACTTCTAACATGACTACAAGCTTTAATATACGAATAATTAACTAAACTCATAACTTTTCTCATGATCATACACTATTTCTTTCAATTCTAAGTCAGGGTTTAGTTACAATTCATGAATTAACTATCAACTAATAATTATATTGGCATTACAAGTCTTAATTCAATATTAATTATGCTAATTCAATCAAATACTCAAAACCCATTTTCTAGTTTCATGAAAATCAGAGAATCAAGACTTACAAAGGAATTAGAAGGATGATAGAAGTGATTGCTCAAGCTTTTGGGAGTTGAATTGAAGTTCTATAAGCTTAATTTAATCTTAGACCTTGTTCTGGAAAACTTGAAATCGCCCCTGTGCATGGTTCGTACGGCCAGAACAAATTCAGGAGAGGTAGGGAATGATTTTACAATAATTTGATGGTTAGGGTTTGAGTTTAGGGTTTCAATCTTTCTCTAGCTCTCAATCGTAGTTACTGGAATGTTTGTGAATTTTCATATGTATTTTACACATATAATAGTTAATATGTGTATTAGTTTTGTCCCCTTTAATATCTGTTGTCTGAAACTTAAAACCATTTGCGGGAAAAACTATTTCATTTTACCATCAACTATATTAATTTAAAATAACTAATAATGTACTAGTCACAATAAATTATTTGACTCTTTTCCCATTTATTTCCAAATAACAAAATGAAACTATTTTCTGACACATTAAATAATAATTTCAAAGTCAGAAAATATTAAAATACTACTAGACCCAAGAAGTGGGTGTTACATTTTTGTAACGGATATTAGCTTTTAACATAATCTTGTACTTATTGTTATCTGTTCAGTATGCGGTTTTAGAGCTCAATGAAAAGAACTTCTGGAAGATGTTTGATGAAGATGTTTGATGCAGGGCTTTACGAGCAGCGTAGGGACAAGTATGGAGCTATGGGTACATTTACAAGTGTTTATTACAAATGCAAGAAAGGTAGGAAGACTAAAAAAGAGGTTCAGGAAGCTGAGCAAGGTCAAGTTAAAGATCCGTATGCTGAAACAGATTAGTCGAGCGATTAGTATCTTAGTATGCTGAAACGGTGTGGTACTAGTCGATGATTAAGTGTGCATGATATTCAGATTGATGTTTACAGTGAAGTAAAAGCATGTTAAAATGTAGACAAATTGTGTGACAAAATGGACAACTGATCCAGTTTCATGTTGACGTTCGGATATTGGGTATGCACTGGAAGTCTGGAAGATCTAATAATGTTGGAATAGAAAATTTTTAATGCTACTGCACAAGGTCACTGTAATATCTGGGTACATACTTAAAAGTGAGGTAGTGGGGTAAAACGAAATGTGTGGTGGTTATCAATGTAAGTGGAGTTGTGTAGTTGTTTAGTTGTTAATTAAGTGTGTACATTTAAATGTGTAGCTTCAGATTAAGTATAAATATAGTATTGTTAAGTGACATTAAAATGCAGTTGACAAAGTTAATGTAAGTGTGTGATGTATATTGTATCATTGTGGGTAAATAAAAGTCGTTTTCTTTTCTAAAAACTAAATAAAAGAAGAAGATGAAACCAACTGCATCTAATCACTATACTGGACTGTACAAGTAAGTAAGTTTGTTAACCACATATATCTTATACTGAATCCTTCTATTTTTCTTTCTGTGGTTTTGTAAATGTTGCTGGTATCATTGGTAGTGGTATTTTCCTACTATATTTCTTGTTGGGTTTTTTGTTATCTTTGTTTCTCATAGAAGGAAACAAAAGAATCAAAACTCGAGCGATGGGATATCTAATTGGATACCACTTCTTCATTTAGATACTCACACTTATGGGTAGTTTTGGCTATATCTTCTATCCATATAAGCATCGGGGTCCAGTTTCCATCACGATCATCGTACAATTATGATCATCAAATTTTAATAAATATGGTTTTTGTGTCCAAACCAATGCATGATATAAGCAATAATAGATCATATATAACATTCATTAATTAATCAAAATTTGACTTCAGAAACTTAATATTATTAAATAACAATGATATTCGATCATCATTTTGAATTTATTATAACTAACAAACTTTACACTTTCAACAAATAATAACTACCTAAACTATTGCAAAATTTGTATCGGAATCTAAACACTTGACATCGTGCATTAGGCCCCACCGTTCTATCATTCACTTGAATATCATCAGCAATGGATAAGCAGATATTTTTTACATGATTTTGGCTTAATGTACTTTGACTCATCTTTCACACACTTGAATTCAACTTTCGTGCACTCAACAATCGGAACATTAGCTTTATGACACAAATATGTACTCTTGAACATCATCTTTCGCACACTTGAATTCAAGTTTTGCGCACCACCGTTCTATTCACTTAAAGTTAATGATATAAAAGTATGGCTACAAATTACAAAGAAATGTTTCTCATCAATTGCCATCCCACTAAAAATACTCATAAAGCTTAGCAATTTTGTTACATAGTTTAGAGTTATGATCACAAACCATGAAAAAAATGGTCTGAAGTCATTTCCAAATGTGATATCATGCTCCATAAGTGACATATAGTTCACTCGAAAAGTTGCAGTAGCATAACAGACCATCTCGTCTGACAATATCAGTCCCAGCAATGTCTGTATATGTCCGTCCAATTTTAAAACAAACTATATTAAGCAAATAACATCTATTTAACGCATTACTAAAATCGGTTAAAGGTACAGTATATAAAGGTTACATAACACATACTTATACCTTAATGAAGTATAATTGACATGTAGAAACCGCAATACAATCAAGAACATCAAACATTATAATAAATTGTTAAGTACACAATCAGTACTGTAAGCTACATTTGGGGTTGCACCAGGAAGGAGAGAGACAGAAAAATGAAGGTTGTTACTAGTTAGGGGACAAATAAGCTACATATAAGCACAAAGTGTACATTTGTAGCAGGGAGAAACAATTTTTTCTCTATATCAGATACTTCCATATACAAGCAGATGATTAGCGGGCCAGGGCTAATTGTTAAAAAGGTTTTGTCCATTTATAACCCAATATATTAGATGTTTCAAAATGGGCTGGTCAATTAACAGGTCAAATGTTTGGGAAATTTTTGTATGTTTTGAGTTTGGATGACTTGAAACACTTTTTATCCAATTTTTTATTTTCATTTTTTATGTAAAGAAAAAACATATCCCAAATTGACCCATTTACAAGTGAATGTGTTATAATTGCCACCTTTATATCATTCCTCTGGAATTAGCTACGAAAAGCATGGGTTGAGTTTCTGATTAACAATAAACTTGAATTACCTTATGTAATCAGGAATCTCACACTCTGTAATTATCCCAGCTCCATTAAAAACAACAACATGCAGTAAGGTTGAGAACTTTAAGTGACTAAAGTTGGAAAAAAACTTCATGCATACAAAAACATTACAACTCCACAATATTATATCTAAAGGCATCTGAATTTACCTTGTATCGAAAAATTTAGACAAAATATGAACCTCTTCAGGGCTCGGGGTTTCGAATTAGGGATTAATGTCTGTACATACCTAACAATACTACATTTTATGATCATAGAAAACATTCATCAGGAACTAACGTTAATGACTAACATATATAAAATAATATTCATTAGTAAGGAATGTTAATGACTAGCATATAAGTTAATATTCATCAAGAAGGAATGTTAACGACTAGGATACTTACAGTCAAGAATGAATGTTAAAGACTTGCATATATAAGCTAATCTAGAAGACACTGATTTTTATGATCGTAGAAAACATTCATCAAGAACTAACGTTAATGACTAGCATATATAAAATAATATTCATTAGTAAGGAATGTTAATGACTAGCATATAAGTTAATATTCATCAAGAAGGAATGTTAAAGACTTGCATATATAAGCTAATATTCATCAAGAATGAATGTTAAAGACTTGCATATATAACCAATTATCCATCAAGAATGAATGTTTACGACTATCATATATAAGTTAACGTTAATCAAGAACGAATGTTAAAGACACATATATAAGTTAATATTCATGTAGCAGGAATGTTAACGACTAGCATATATAAGTTAATATTCATCAAGAACGAATGCTAAAGATATGCATATATAAGTTAACATTCATCAAGAATGAATGTTCACGACTAGTATATATACATCAATATTCATCAAGAATGAATGTTAAAGACTAACATACAGATATATAAGTTAATATTCAAATAACAATGAATGTTAACGACTGACACATATAACTCGGATTATTTTTGAACATTCATCACACACAGTGAACTTTTATATCAAAATCACAAGCAAATATCAAATCTAGAAGACACCGATTTTGATGAACAACGTAACAAGTTACAAACTTCTAAGAAAAAAATCAAATATTGAATCATACCTGAATGTTATTGAATTGATAATCATCGATTTATTGTTTATATTACGATTCATATGATTTTTTCAACTAGGATAGATTTCCCCAAATTTTTCATCAAGTTTTCTTTCCAATTGATCTGATGTGAATGAATCTTAAGTGGTTCCGAATTCATATGAATGCTTGTACGGTTCAAACTTGCCGTTTATGTTCCACGCAATTCGTACTTTTGTTGTTGATTTCCAATCGACGGCATGTACGCTCCAGTTTAGGTTACTGTATTCAGTTTTTGTTTCTTACCTTCTTCCCAGAGGTTTTAATTTTATTGTTTAATACATTTAATATATATATATATATATATGTATTTGTGTTATTACAAATGTACCCCCTCCACCCTTTTTTTAAATTAGATGAATCTTGTGACCCATATTCACTTCCCTCCTTCCCCCAATTTTTTACTTTCCTAATGATCTCTCTCATATATATATATATATATATATATATATATATATATATATATATATATATATATATAGGATTAGGATCAAGGGAGAAGAATATTTAGGTGGAGAAGAGGGAGAAGCAATATTGATTCAGTATTTTATTACTATGATTCAATTTTTTATTACATAAATTATAATAATAAAAAAATGAATCATAGTAATAAAAATACTGAATCATATTGCTTCTCCCTCTTCTCCACATAATTTTTCTTCTTTTTAGATCCCGTTACTATATATATATTAGATGGAGGATGTAGATATTTTTTCAGTGTTTTTTTTTACTCTTTGTTTTCACCAGAACCCATCCCTATATATATATTTGTGATGTGTACAAGAGCTTATTTCTTGTACCAATAATAAAACTATATTACGGACATGCAGAAGTGAAACGTAATAAACTTTAAAGTCAAAGTGTTTTGTGATAGGGTTGATAAATTATACACAAAAATATATAAGCATTGTGCTTTAATTATATATACTACGTACATGTTATTTTTAAAAGTTACTTACGTAGTACGGAGTACTTATTATGGGCTCCACTTATAAATTCTCAGTGTCCTAAGAAAGTACTCTAATCAATTTTCTCCTTCTGTATTTTTTTATGGGAGTTGATATGTACAACACAAAAAATGCTACCCACACCACACTGTACAAGTAATAAAGCAGGCAGTACAAGTATATCATTGCACAGTTATGTTGTATGCAACAATTTATGTGTTGCATATATCAGCCCCAATTTTTTATATATGACGGCCCGTTCAACAAAGTAATACAAATTCAATTCTTAGAAACGATTGATCAAAAAAAAAAAAAATTCTTAGAAACGAAACGAGTATACACATCAGATTTTAGTTAACCTTACGTTTAACTGACACCACATAGCCATTCCGTTACCGTTCACTCTCGAGAACACCGCCAGATGACGTTTTACGTTTCGCTACTCCCTTATGGTGTTCCTAGTCAGTGTCCAGTCTGAGACGCAAAAAAATGAGTTCTTTTATTTATTTATTTTGTTTTCAAACGTCAATGTTGATTTTATAAGAAAAAAATTGAGAAAAATCATTCACACTTAAATTTTGGTTCATAATTAAGTTAAATTTGGTTTCTAATTCTTCTTGTTTTGATTATTTAAGTGAGTGTTTGTATATGGTTTCATATTTGCTGCACAACACTAGGGCCATCTCCAATGTATCACTTATTGCATTAAATTTGAAGCTTTGGTATAAAAATACTTCTTCAATCAACTAACTAAATTTGGTGTAAATTTTAGTGTACACTAAAAATTTAACACTATTTGATTCATTATTTGTGTAAATTTTTTTAAGAAAAAAAATTGAGAAAATTGATTAACGCATTACAAAGAAATGTTTCTCATCAATTGCCATCCCACTAAAAATACTCATAAAGCTTAGCAATTTTGTTACATAGTTTAGAGTTATGATCACAAACCATGAAAAAAATGGTCTGAAGTCATTTCCAAATGTGATATCATGCTCCATAAGTGACATATAGTTCACTCGAAAAGTTGCAGTAGCATAACAGACCATCTCGTCTGACAATATCAGTCCCAGCAATGTCTGTATATGTCCGTCCAATTTTAAAACAAACTATATTAAGCAAATAACATCTATTTAACGCATTACTAAAATCGGTTAAAGGTACAGTATATAAAGGTTACATAACACATACTTATACCTTAATGAAGTATAATTGACATGTAGAAACATTCTTGATGAATATTGACTTATATGCTAGTCTTTAACATTCATTCTTGACTGTAAGTAATACAAATTCAATTCTTAGAAACGATTGATCAAAAAAAAAAAAAATTCTTAGAAACGAAACGAGTATACACATCAGATTTTAGTTAACCTTACGTTTAACTGACACCACATAGCCATTCCGTTACCGTTCACTCTCGAGAACACCGCCAGATGACGTTTTACGTTTCGCTACTCCCTTATGGTGTTCCTAGTCAGTGTCCAGTCTGAGACGCAAAAAAATGAGTTCTTTTATTTATTTATTTTGTTTTCAAACGTCAATGTTGATTTTATAAGAAAAAAATTGAGAAAAATCATTCACACTTAAATTTTGGTTCATAATTAAGTTAAATTTGGTTTCTAATTCTTCTTGTTTTGATTATTTAAGTGAGTGTTTGTATATGGTTTCATATTTGCTGCACAACACTAGGGCCATCTCCAATGTATCACTTATTGCATTAAATTTGAAGCTTTGGTATAAAAATACTTCTTCAATCAACTAACTAAATTTGGTGTAAATTTTAGTGTACACTAAAAATTTAACACTATTTGATTCATTATTTGTGTAAATTTTTTTAAGAAAAAAAATTGAGAAAATTGATTAACGCATTACAAAGAAATGTTTCTCATCAATTGCCATCCCACTAAAAATACTCATAAAGCTTAGCAATTTTGTTACATAGTTTAGAGTTATGATCACAAACCATGAAAAAAATGGTCTGAAGTCATTTCCAAATGTGATATCATGCTCCATAAGTGACATATAGTTCACTCGAAAAGTTGCAGTAGCATAACAGACCATCTCGTCTGACAATATCAGTCCCAGCAATGTCTGTATATGTCCGTCCAATTTTAAAACAAACTATATTAAGCAAATAACATCTATTTAACGCATTACTAAAATCGGTTAAAGGTACAGTATATAAAGGTTACATAACACATACTTATACCTTAATGAAGTATAATTGACATGTAGAAACATTCTTGATGAATATTGACTTATATGCTAGTCTTTAACATTCATTCTTGACTGTAAGTAATACAAATTCAATTCTTAGAAACGATTGATCAAAAAAAAAAAAAATTCTTAGAAACGAAACGAGTATACACATCAGATTTTAGTTAACCTTACGTTTAACTGACACCACATAGCCATTCCGTTACCGTTCACTCTCGAGAACACCGCCAGATGACGTTTTACGTTTCGCTACTCCCTTATGGTGTTCCTAGTCAGTGTCCAGTCTGAGACGCAAAAAAATGAGTTCTTTTATTTATTTATTTTGTTTTCAAACGTCAATGTTGATTTTATAAGAAAAAAATTGAGAAAAATCATTCACACTTAAATTTTGGTTCATAATTAAGTTAAATTTGGTTTCTAATTCTTCTTGTTTTGATTATTTAAGTGAGTGTTTGTATATGGTTTCATATTTGCTGCACAACACTAGGGCCATCTCCAATGTATCACTTATTGCATTAAATTTGAAGCTTTGGTATAAAAATACTTCTTCAATCAACTAACTAAATTTGGTGTAAATTTTAGTGTACACTAAAAATTTAACACTAATACTTCTCCAATGTATAAAAATTCACTTATTAGTGTTAAATTTTTAGGGCCATCTCCAATGTATCACTTATTTGTTTGTATGAATCTTTTAAGTTCTGTATACTTTAGATTCATTATTATGATTAATGAAACAATAGAATATATTTTTCAAACAAATTATGATAATTAAAACATTGATTTATGCAAAAAAAATTATGTCATTGAAACTTTACGAAAATAAATAAATAAATTTACATTTAAGTTAATAGTTTGGAAGGTTAATTGATCATAAAATTAATTAATTGAAGTAAAATATAGTATGAAAATAGTTTAGGGGTCAATATATAAATGCTGAAAGTTGTTTTAGTGCATGCATTGAAGATGAAACACATTTAGTGCAAGCATAATCCTGAATGATTTATTTATTACACCAAATTTGGTGTAGTATTTGATGTATACGTTGGAGATGCCCTAAAAAAACCATATACATTAAATTTGCATCTCTTGTTTTGTCATAAAAGGCTAAAATGATTTGTTGCTACAACTAAAAAGCATAAATTTAACTAATTATTTTTATAAATAACAGAAAATACAAGGGTAAGAATAAACAATAAAATTGTTGTTAAACAAGTTAACAACCACTTCAAAACTTGGAAATATTTAGGTTAGAGACACCAAGATCGTGAAACCTTTTTAGATGATAATACCTAAATGGCATACAAAGATCGTTGACAAGTATAGATAACTCACTAGTAACCAAATATTACAACTAATATAATTTTGAAATCCTTTTGCTTCTGATTTCCGTTATAAGAACTTACCTTTGTTGCATAACATTAAAATTTGAAGAAGATTCATAAATTTACAATCCTTTTATAGCTCAAACAATGGATATAGGAATCTTGATTGTGACATGTTCAATCTTCACATGGATCTTCCTTCACCGATGGAACCAACGAACCAACAAAGGTCCGAAAACTTGGCCACTTGTTGGAGCCGCTATAGAGCAACTAATGAACTATGATCAGATGCACGATTGGCTAGTCAACTATCTATCCAAGTCGAGCACCGTTGTTGTTCCAATGCCCTTCACCACTTACACTTACATAGCTGATCCAGCCAATGTGGAACATGTTCTTAAAACCAACTTTGCAAACTACCCAAAGGTATTGGCTTTCAAGATTTTTCCTTATAATTAATATGCTCAAAGATCTCTATTGCTATCATGATTCTATCTAATATAGGCCTAATGTTTTCGACTTTGTTTTTGGGTTTTTGAAGGGTGACGTGTATCATTCGTATATGGAGGTTTTGCTTGGTGATGGTATCTTCAATTCAGATGGTGAGAACTGGAGGAAACAAAGAAAAACATCAAGTTTTGAGTTTGCTTCCAAGAACTTAAGGGACTTTAGTACTGTGGTGTTCAGAGAGTATAGCCTCAAGCTCTCTTCTATTCTAACTCAAGCAGCATTCAAGAATCTACAACTAGACATTCAGGTGACCAAAAAGTCTGCAAACCTCAACTTTTAATTATTTGGTATTACGTAAAAGTTTATATTTTTGTTTCAGGAATTGTTGATGAGGATGACTTTAGACTCTATATGTAAGGTGGGATTTGGGGTAGAGATCGGGACATTAGCTCCTAACTTACCCGATAATCAATTTGCTAAAGCATTTGATGCAGCAAACATAATAGTCACTCTTCGGTTCATTGATCCGCTATGGAAAATAAAGAAATTTCTAAGAGTGGGTTCGGAAGCCGTACTTGACCAGAGCATCAAGATCATTGATGATTTTACGTATTCAGTCATCCGTAGAAGAAAGAAAGAGATCGAAGAAGCTAAAGAGGTTCCTAGTAGTAGTAAGGTGAATACAACTACACCACTAATGGCATTGGTTATTTAAATCCAGTTATACACAGATATGCAGGTCAATTTGGGTTGTATTTGACTAGCAAAAATGTAACGGGTCAAGTAGGTCACCGATTAAATGAGTCGGAAATTAAAAAATCGTACACCTACATGTTTACAATGTTCTGAATCATTGTATTTAACAGGATTTGTAATATGTATACCAACTTAAAAATATTAGTTCCTTGCCAAATAAATTTCAAAAAACGCACCAAAGGTGTTGGTGACATATCCCAGTCCGAACCTATTTAGCCAGATGTAACTAACTGCTATCTTATCTTATGTATTTATCAGATAAAGCATGATATATTATCAAGATTTATCGAGTTAGGAAAAGACCCCGAAAACAACATCAACGACAAGAGTCTGAGAGACGTTGTACTGAACTTTGTGATTGCTGGACGAGACACAACAGCAACGACTCTTTCTTGGGCCATTTACATGATCATGGTTCACGATCATGTCGCCGAGAAACTCTATGCAGAACTCAAATTTTTTGAGCAAGACCGTGCAGAAGAAGAAAATGTATCTTTAAAACCATGTAATACACAAGATCCGGGATCTTTTGACCTAAGAACAAAGCAATTCGCTGAACTTATGAGTTACGATTCGTTGGGAAAACTGTATTATTTGCATGCTGTCATCACAGAAACACTTCGGTTGTACCCAGCTGTACCTCAGGTATGATTACTTACAGAAACTAGAAGGGATTGTTGGAATTCAGCTGAAGTGAATTTTATCTTTTTTTGATGTTGTACAGGACCCAAAAGGAATCTTGAATGATGATATTTTGCCTGATGGAACGAAAGTAAAAGCAGGAGGTATGGTGACTTACGTACCTTACTCAATGGGACGAATGGAGTATAACTGGGGTCCTGATGCAAATGAATTTAAGCCAGAAAGATGGCTTAAAGATGGTGTCTTTCAAAACGCATCCCCGTTTAAATTCACTGCATTCCAGGTGAGAAATATGAACTAAGAAATGCCAAAGGACAATTCAAAAAACGTGATTTTGAGTATATATGAGTACGTGACAATTTTGAAGCATCTATTTGTAAATGTGTTCATTCAAGTTGTGTTTCATCACTAACGGGTCAAAAGGTAGCTAAAAGGGAAATGCACTAAAGGAATAGAAAACCATCAATATGTATTTTTAATCCTTACATTCTACTAAATCACTAAAAGGTAGCTTATATATTTTGTACCATATTTGACACAAACTTTTTATACAAAAATTGGACAAAAAGTGTTTCAATTCAACACGGTCCACCTAAACTTGTCAAATGACCCATCTTGACCCATTTTGTCAAATCAAAATTTGACCGGCAATTTTCTTGATAACAGGCAGGCCCACGAATATGCCTAGGCAAAGACTCAGCGTACCTGCAAATGAAGATGGCACTTGCAATTTTGTGTAGGTTTTTCAAGTTTGAATTGGTGAAAGGGCATGTGGTGCACTACAGAATGATGACAATTCTGTCAATGGCAAATGGATTAAAGATCAAAGTTTCAACGCGTTCATAAGTCTCCACTCAATTTCTAAAAAATATACATTTTTACGCATGACATTTTGATCATACTATGTCAGTAATTCCTCTTTCTTGTTCCTCCAATCTTCTCTTTCAGCATCTACAATTGCTGTAACACGAACATGAAATCCAGGATATGGTTCGTATCCAAAAAGAATCTGAAGTGCCTGAATTAGGAAAAACATTGTCCAATAAGATGTCAGTTTTCTATCAATCATATGTTGGGGGTTTAGGTACGGGTTTCAAACGTGATGATGTGATATACCGATGTTGAATAAGCAATATAAAATAATAAAATAAACGGGTTGTAACAAATGAAGTTTGGATATGCTTTTGTACTTTAAAGTACTAAAGTTATAATTACATGTTTGAGTGTTTGACAATTAATAAATCTCAGGAAATAATAGATAGATACAGTTATACAATGACCAAAATGACAGTTGTGTGATAAAAATAAAAATTCAATTTTTAAATGAGTGAAGTCTCAAACTAGTTTACAAATCATGATATAGTAAGTTTATTTTACCATGGAGAATTAGATTTGGTATAAAACTGATTATCCCAATTTGATTACCTGACTCCTAAACGATCACTATATCAGAAGGAGAATATATTTATCGAGCGTTAATAAATAGTCAGTTTCACAACGCAAATCCAACCACCTTCGTGGAAAGTATATAATATACCTCAAACAAAACAAAGAATGGGGCCATCAAGAAGGCTTGCAAAATGTTGTCAACGAGAGCTGGTGCTCTTCCCTGCACATTTTGTTCAATCAGAAAGATTTGTAGTCACTCATACCAACATATATAATCAATCTACACATATTACTTGACTAACGTTCAATAAAAAGATACAATTTTAAGAACTTTGCAGATCATTGAACAAATATGTGTCAAGTTAAATATTATGCAATATTCATAAGACATCTTGCATTTGATGAAAGTGTATCAGTTATCAGCTAACCTCAAATAGCCCATGTCCTATAAATTGTGCAGTCCACGAAACTAGTTGCACAACAAGAACAACCTGCAATAACCATGACCAAGTACGTAAACAACCCCTCAACAATGTCAACCTGGAGCGATTTGTAGACTATAATCAACAAAAATAATATTAGTATCGATGCATCAATGACCAATACCAAATAAATTTGTTTAGACTACGCTAAAACGAAAATGTTTCCGTCAGTCGGATAACACAACGTACACTCATATACATCCATAAGGTCAAACATTGATATCTTAAGTAGCACTAACATATCTTAAATTCAAGCAATTATGTCAAACAAAATCAACTCAAATTCATTGTAAAGATTAACTTTGGTTCATAATCACTATCAATCATGATACACGCCCAACCCAAATCAGTACAAATAACATATGGTCAATATATTTAAAGAAAAGTAGAAGAACCCAAGTCAATTCAATGTTAATTAGTACAAAGAATTCAATAAAAAATTACCTTCCATGCCAATTGAAACCCTAGAACACCTGCAAGAACACAACTAGCAACCCAACAAAAGATACAGAGTAAAGCAGCAAAGGAACCAGCTTTATAATCAAAACATACATAGAACACAACATAGATTAAAGTAAACAAAAACCCAAAATTAAATATCAAAATAATATCACTTCCAAATAGAGAAAAATCAATATATGGGAAATTAAATGGAGCTGGTATAAAATTAAAAAGAAGAATAGCAGTGAAAAAAATTGGCCAAACAAATAGCATATGGATTGCTATGTTAATTGGGTTGCTATGATAAGCTGCATAAAATGCAAAATGTTTATCAAGATCAAGAATCCCCATTTTTGCAGACTTGCAAACAGTATCAAAAATATGTATGGTGGTTAAGGAAAATGGACAACATAAATGAAATTTAAGGAAAAACTTTGACTTTTAAAAGTCAAAGAGGTTATGAAGTCATGTGTGTTGTGTGAACATTTTATTTTAATAATCATTTATAATTATATAACGTTATTAAGAAGGTTTTACATTACGTGATTGTTAACCCAAAACCTTAATTGTACGCCAGTTTTATTATTAGGGTTTTTTATTTTGTACAAGTAATTTTTAGTGGATTTTGATTAAGAAAACTTATAATTTTTACTTTTATATCGTTTGTAATCAGCATAATTTTTATTATTATTTAGGGCAATAGTTATAGTTATTAAACCATAAAATATGTTCAGATTAAAGTTCATTGCCACAATAAAAGTTTCGTATGACATATATCTTTTTGATTTTGTGTCACGTAATTTTGCTTAATTTATTTTACAGCAATATAATATAGGATTATACAATATGATGAATTTTTGCCTCCTCCTTTCTTGGATGGTTTTTAAGGGTTTATTGTTTTATTATGTATTTAATAAATCTATAGGAATGAACAATAGGGTGGGTTCGGTGCGGGGATGTCAACCCAACTCCAACTCCATTATTCAAAGCAATTCCCCACCCCATCCCAAACCTCAGCGGGGTCTTATCAGGGTGCCCCATTGGGGAATTGGCTTACCCCAAATCTCAACGGGGTCTTATCGGGTACCTCGTTGAGAACAAGGGCTTTTCAAATTCTAACCTAATACTCGTTCTCTATTAATAATACCCAAAATTCAGAATTGACGTTCTCGTTTAAAAAAAATAGTAACATAATCAAGACAACATACAGTAATTGACCTCGTTGATGACACAAGTATACTAAAAATATTAGAAGGATTATACATGTACACTAAATAATAAATAAACCGTTGTTGTGAACGAGATTGATTGCTATATTAGTTATTTATAGATATAGAATAATTATTATATATACATATTGTAATCACACATGCATATATACGTTAAATTTTGAGGTTTGAATTGTATTTTAAATTCTTTAAATACTAATGTTGCTTTTGTTAAAGACTAAATAACTGTTGATCAAGTTTTGTACGGGTACAAGGGAAATTATATAGGTGGGATGGTTGTTTGGGTTCTTCTATCTATTTTCATGATTGTTATTGAACTTTGATGATCTCTATGCTAGAGCTAGTACATTAGTTTACTATTTGACGATTAAGACACGATGCACTATTAGGGCTTTTATGTGCCGTTGTTTGAATAAAGAAATTGACGATAATATATAATATAGAAGATGATGATAATTAAATAAGAAATAAGTTGTGAGTAATTAATGAGCTCAAAGCATGATTCTCCAAAGGGTTTCATGGTAGACGATTTGCACTTGACATTCTAGACACTGTCATGTGTGTGGATGATTAGACGATTATATGGGTGTAGTGACTTTGTTATTCATTCATTGGACGATTATACGATTATATGAGTGTATTGACTTTGTTACTCATTCATTGGACGATTGGACGATTATATATGTGTTGTGACTTGTCACACATATATTAGACGATTTGACGAATATATATGTGTAGTGATTTGTTACTCATGAATTAGACGATTATATTTATGTGACGATGTTGTTGCTCATACATTGGAAGAAAATAATAATTATGATTAATATGAAAGATCATACAAAATATAAGATGAAATATTGTGACGAAAGAAGTTATAGGCGCGACATTAATTAAGAGATTATTATGTGTGTTCATAGACATGATTACCCGATCATGATGTGAATAATTAATAGGAGATTTGTGTTTTTATAAACTATTATAATTGAACTGTTTATAATTGACGAACCCTTTATCTTACTCGGCTATTTATAGCCGACACTTGTTTTTCTACTTGTTGGATTATATATACTGTGCAGGTTTGATAGGTGATTTATATTGGAGTAAGCGAAGCGGGGTAAATGAATAGAAAAAGATTTTAGAAAGTGTGAAGCCTTAGTTTATTTATGACTCTTGTAGGTTTGTATTACTAGACATCTAATTTTCTTTTGACTACTGCTTTATAATATGATAGACGAGTAACACTCGTGTTTTTTTAACCTTATCTTTATAATTTGGTATATTGTTTTGAAAAAAGGGACCTTCCGCTATATTATATTCTCTTAATAAAGTGTTTGAAAACTCAAATATTAAAACTCGGAGTGTTACACAGGTGGATACCAAGATGGGATTGGTGTAGGACCATTAGAATCGAACCTGAAAACGAGCAATTTTGATAGTTACAAGAATTGGTTGCTCATATGACTCTTAATGTTTCAACTGACAAGTGGGTATGTGTCTTGCATGACTCGAAACTTTTTACAGTAAAAGCGATGAGTTGTCTCATTAACGACACTCTCTTCCTTCTGATACACATATCATTCGGTGGAATCCGGTATGTTGGTTCCAAAAAAGATTAATATTTTGTCATGGCGAATGGCATGTGACCGGTTCTGCACATTTATGTTCCTTGAAGGCCTTTCTTTTATGATAGCCTGTAAGATGAAGGTTGAACTTAACGGTAACCGGCACTTGACAAAATCTTGTCATGAATTAGGTTATAGTGTTAAGCACGGAAAAATAATTTTGAATTCACATAAAGATTCACAGATGACACATATATAACATTCTTTTGTTCTTTTTGTAAATTTTATTTATGGATATTAGACCTTTACCTATGTGGACACTCTAGCAAAACCACTTAAAAGTGTCATAATCTACACAAGAATAGTTAAGTACATATTGTTGGTCCTTAGTTTAACAATATATATGTTTAGTAATATCTATAAAAAAGCTGAAAAGGCCAATAACTGACAATTGCCATCTTCCGACCTAGTAAAGGAGTCTGAAGAACATGATCATAACGGTTAACAAAGAGAAACAAAGTGTATAAGATTCACTAATCAATTTTGATAAAAGAAGATACAAGAAATTCATGAAAAGTCGATTTTCTTTGTCACATCACATAGGAGACCATTCCACGAAGAAAATAATTTTTAACTTCTAATAGTAAAAGCGTTGATGTCACGTATATACGGCTATATGCTGAGATAAGAGAGAGTTACAATTAGGTACAAGCAACACAAAACTTTTCCATTTATCGGTGGAAACAAATGCATACTTGTTGAGATACTTTTATGTACTAATGAAATAAACTTGAATCTGACTATATACATATATTTTATTTTTTTGTTCAATATTTTTCTTGGTAGATCCGTTGATAGGTGATGCCATAAAAATGTCACATATGTCAACATCGTGTATTAAAAGGAAGGACCTTTAGAGAGTGTAGAATATTATATAACTCACCACACATTAAATTATAATTCATTATCCTATAAATAATACAAATAAGAAAAACAAGGAAACAGTTGCAATAATATCAATAATATCGTATATACTAGGAAACACAATATTACAATAATTTTGTGAGATATCCTTAATACCACCTTCAAGCGATACGGTGGAGGATGAACACCCAAGTTGTGAGGAAATTTCTTAAAAAGAAGTCTAGGTAGACTTCTAATAAAAATATCCACCAGTTGAAGCTTGGATGGAACATAGCGAGTATAAAGCTTGCCAGAAGAGACAAGCTCACGAACAAAGTGATAATCAAGATCAATGTGTTTCACTCATTTATGCGAGACAGGATTTTGGCTAAGAAAAAGAGCACTCCTATTATAAAAAAATAGCAGTAGGATCGGGAGGCAGCACATGAAGCTCCCGAAGAAGATGTGTAACCCATACTATTTCCGCAGCAGTGTTAGCCATTGCCCGATACTCATATTTACAATTCGAGCGTGATACCTTGGGTTATTTTTTGGTACTCCAAGAAAAAAGATTACTGCTAAGAAAAATCGAATAACCGTATCTTGAACACCAAGTTTCAAGACAACGAGCCCAATCAGCGTCAGAGTAACCAATCATCCATGGTTTGGATGAATGATAGAAAAGAGACCATACGAAAGTGTGCCTTTCACATACCGAAGAATACGTTTGACAGCCTGAAAATGTTCATATGTTGGAGCAAGTAGGAATTGACTCACTTGATTAACTACATAAGATAAGTGTGGGCGAGTAATGGTTAGGTATTGAAGGCCCGGCCCCAACTAGAGAAGGATATGTAGTGGGCTCGTGAAAGAGATCACCTTTACTTGAAAGAGCTATACTTGTAGATAAAGGTCCGGCGACCGATTTAGCATCAAGCAACCTAGCACGTGTGTGGGCATATTTTGCTTGACTTAAGAATAGACCAGTTTCATCGTATGTAACCTCTAGACCAAGAAAGCAGTTTAGATGACCCAAATCTTTTATCCCATGCTCCTTATTAAGAGCAACAATGAATTGTTGTATGGTCTCCGAATTATTTCCTATAAGAATTAGATCATCAACATATACCAATAAGTAGATAGTACAAGACCCATGTTGATAGACAAACAAAGATGTGTATGCCTGACTGCCTACAAAAGACAAGCGTTGAAGAAAGGTATTGAGACAATGAAATCAGGCCCGTGAGGACCGCTTTAAACCATATAATGCCTTCTATAACTGAAAAACATGATCAGGAAAATGAGAATAAATGAACCCTAGTGGTTGTTCCATGAAAGCCGTTTTAGAGAGATGTCCATTTAAGAAACCATTTTTAACAACTAATTGATGTAGAGACCATTCATTATCATTAGAGACCATTCATTATCATTTGACTTTTCCCCAATATCAAGTTTTTAGATACTTGAGCATTATTTTAATTCAATAAAACTAAATAGTAGATGGACCCGACTCTTTTTTACATTGGTGTTACTTTATTTAATTTATAGCCATAGAGTATATATATGTAATTCTAACTTTGTTTACCTTTTTCATTTGTCCATCTCGAACCCGACCTATTAGCAACGGTCAGAGGATCCTAATTACTCCTAGGTATTAGTTGGAGCGAGTCCAAACCGGGGTCATCGCACCATTCCCGACGTTGGATTACGGAGGAGTATAAGCCGATGCAAGAACGTCTTTCTAAATGGTCAACTGGTTGTTCATGCTACTCCATTCCTGTTTGATCCTCTCAATCAAATGCCCGGGCCTTGGAGAATGATTGAGCTTGTTAATACCGATCTGCTGCTTCCACATGAACCTTTGGTAATATTTTTATTATTGTTGCTTCATTTATTTCTAACTAATATAAATCATAAAATTAACTTTTTATTTTTGTTATTGTAGTTGGATAATATGACCATTTGTAGGTTATATGGGGACCGACGCTAAAACTGTAGAATGGAATTTCGATTCTTTGTATTCATAATTTTGGATGACCATGCTTAGTGTTTTTAAGTATATGCTCTGACTTCATTATTAGGTTGAATTCTTTTTTTATTTTCAGCATTCACATTCTTTATTTTTTATTTTCCATTATATAATAGATTCTTAGAATGGGTCAAATGATGTTGATGCTTTTTTGTTTCAACTTGTGAAATTTGGTACGGCTAGTTGACGGTTGGTATAAGCATGGCTTTATTTGCATGCTTATACCAGTTATTTTCATGTTTAGTGTTCTTTATTTGAAGATGTGCTTATACCGGTTATTAGTGGTGATACTATGCTACGGAAGGATGAAGGCATTTGTATGCTTTTCTAAGTCGTTTTGAAAATCGGATCCCATTCACGAGAAGTTATTTTTCCTTTTTATGTTTAAAGTAGACTATCATAAAGCATATATAAAAACCCTAATTTTGTTGGTATTTGTTATGAAGTATGTTATAATTGATAATTATTAATTAATGTAGATTTTTAGTGTTTGGTACGCGTTTTCTATGACACGCCCAAAAGTGGCATCTTTACATATATATTCGATGAAGATGAAGAAGATGACGCAACCATAGCCGATCTTGGAGAGCAGAAATGAAAATAATAACCCTAACCCTACCTACCCATTATACGGGTAACACATTTTGGCCCAATTTATTTGAAGCCCATTTTGATTAAAGATGATTTGGCCCATGTTTATTTAGCTTTCATGAATTTTTGGTAAAATTATTATTACAATATGTAATTTATGTAATGTAATAATAATAATATGTACATGTATATATTCATAAGGATGGAGACCATCACAAAAACAATGGTTTATAGAATCAAGTATATACTCTGACTTCGTTATTAGGTTGAATATTCTTTTTTTGTCCAGCATTCACATTCTTTGTTTTTTCTTTTCCATTAAATAATCGATTCTTTTGATGGGTCAAATGATTTTGATGTTTTTTTGGTTTCAATTTGTGAAATTTGGTACGGCTAGTTGACAGTTGGTATAAGCATGGCTGTATTTGCATGCTTATACCAATTATTTTCATGTTTAGCGTTCTTTATTTGAAAACGAGCATATACTAGTTATTAGTGGCGACAATATCCTACGGAAGGATGAAGGAATTTGCATGTTTTTCTAAGTCGTTTTGAAAATTGGATCCGATTTTACAAGAGGTTATTTTCCCTCTTTATGTTTAAAGTAGACTATCATAAACCATAAATAAAAACCCTAATTTTTTGATATTTGTTATGAAGTATGTTATAATTTATAATTATTCATGTAGATTTTAAGTGTTTGGTACGTGATTTCTATGACGTGCCCAAAAGTGGCATCCTTCACACTAATCGATGAAGACGAAGAAGATGGCGCAGCCATAGCCGATCTTGGAGAGCAAAAACGAAAATAATAACTCTAACATTAACCCTACCAACCCATTATACAGCTAACACATTTTGGCCCAATTTATTTGAATCCCATTTTGGTTAAAGATGTTTTGACCAATGTTTATTTAGCTTTCATGTATTTTTGGTAAAATTATTATTAAATATATAATATATGAAATATGTAATTTAATAATAATAATACGTACATGTATACATTCATAAGGATGAAGAACATTGCGAAAACCATGGCTTATAGAATCAAGTATTGTCACACAGGTCATATGGTTGACCTTTGACCGCAACCAGTCATTGACCTTGGTGTTTTCGGTTTTACGAAGGCAAAGATGTACATCATTGATAAAAAACTTGGATTACACCAACATTGTGATTATCACTTTGTACATATCAAAGGTAAAGTCAATTATCAAAAATATCACAAATATCACTTCATGGTATTCGGTTGATTAAAGGCTACATGAAAATCAAAGATGCAATAAAATTCTTTTTTGGACAATCAAGCCTAAACTAATCGTCGCTCTCGTTGACATGAAAGGATTTACTGATGTAAGGGCTAAAAAATTCTTGGAGTGGAAAACTATTTAGGAAATAAACGGTATTAATTTAACTAATTACGATGACAATGATCGAGTAACATATGCGAAAATCCTAGTAGGATTGGATGCCGGATCGCTCTATGATGAAGAGCATTCTATAAAAGTATAAAGTAGTTATGGCAAAGGCTGGGGTATAGTGGGCCACACAAAAAGTAACATATCATTTATTTGAAGATATACTTATCTCTGTTATGAGTGGCAACATTGATCTACAAGGTCGTCATATACCAATAGTGATGACGTAAAATTACTATAATATACTTAGATAGATAAAAGGAATATATTAAACAGAAAGAGGATGGGATCTTCATCAGTCAAGTAAAGTTTGTAAATGACATACTGGAAAGGTTTAGATTAAAAGATGAAAACCATTAGTTATATCCTGAGGGGGAGAGTGTTGATGAACATTTGTACAGATCTATTATTGGCTCCCTCATGTATCTTAACTCAAGCAGACAAGATATTATGTTTGTTTTGTGTGTTTGTGCTTGATTTCAGGCTAACCCAAGATGTCACATTTCTATGCTGTCAAGAGGATTTTTAGATATCTTAAGGGTCAATCAACATTGGGCCTTTGGTATCCAAAGAATTCTGTTTTTGACTTAATTGCATACACTGATAGTGACTATGGAGGTGCTAATATGAATAGGAAATCTACATAGGTTGTCAATTTTCTAGGAAGCATGCTAGTGTCTTGGCAATGCAAAAAGAAAACCACTGTGTCCACATCTATAGCAGAAGCAGAATATGTTGCCGCATCAAGTTGTTGTGCACAAATCTTGTGAATTTAGAATCAAATGTTGGATTTCGGTTTGCAATTTTTATGTACTCCTATGTTTATTCACAATAATTCTATTATCAGTATCATTAATAACCCAGTAAAACATTCTAAAACTAAACACATTAAAATTCGATATCATTTTATTAGAGACTGTAATGAGAAACAGCTAATTCAGATTTTTAAAGTTCACACTGATAATCAATTTGCAGATTTGTTTACAAAGGCATTTGTTGTAGTTAGATTTACATTTTTGGTTACAAGTATTGGAATGATAAATTCTGAATAAGTCTTCATCATCAAAAATGTTTTCTATAAAATACAGCTAAATGTTTGGATTTGGGTTGATATTGATATACTAGTTAATACAGCTTGTGTTAATACTGGTAGTCTATATTAACACTTGTTGAGTCACTGGTCGTTGACCAACTCAATAATGATAACTCGATAAAAGAAAATGATTAAGTCGAAGTTGTTGTTGATGAAGCTATTTGGTTGCTGATCATTCTACTCAAGGAAATTGATATGCTGGGGAAGATTAAAACTCAACTTGGTGTGTCGCTGACTCTAAGACTAGAATCGAGAGTTTACATCTTCAAATGAATAAAGGCAAAAGTCACTGCTAGAATCAAAGCTAGTTGCTGAAGATATTCAATTCAAGTTACTCTACAAGAGCACGATAGTTCACAGTGAGAGAGGAGGATTATCTCATCTTAAGTGACCTCTCTAAAAAGTTTCTAGTCAAGTGCAAGTTTCTCTTCAGTCTTATGTCAGCAAGTGTCTTTCATATCTTCATAAATATCTGGGGGGTTACGTGGCAACAAGTGATTGGTGTTAAGGAAGATGCGATATTAGAGGTAACAGAATTGGGACCATAGAATAATCAAGACTCAGAGATCAAACCAATCAAACAGCGACACGTGTCATTCAAGATCATGATTTGAAGAAAATATTCACAAGACATCTGCACTATAAATAGAGCAGTACTATATACTTAGAAACTTTCCATTTGTACGTGTTAATCACTTGTTTGTTCAGTGAGTAGTTTGTCTAAGCACGTAACAGCGACCAGCGAGTAAAACAGTTAACGTGTTTGTCCACTACTGTTTTATCTCTTTGTAATAGTTTAGCTAGAGTGTATGATTTAGATTAGCTTTGGCTAGTCTATTCCGCAATCAACACTGTGTATGTTTTATGATCAATAAAATTTACAGTTCAGCTACTATTACTTCTTTGTGATCATTGCATCTGTTGTTCTTCAAAGATATTACACTCTGTTTGTGATAATTCAATTAAAACTTGATAAATCAACTTAGATAAAATCATAAAAAGGTTTTTATTGTATTCAACCCCCCTTCTACAATTAAACTTTACTTATTGTGATTCTATTTCACTTAGTAATAGTGATTACGGGACTCTCAATTGGTATCAGAGCAGAGTAGGTTTAAATCAATTAACCCGATCTGCAATGGAATCAGTAAAGTGAAGTTGTGTTGACTCTGAGTATCAAAAGGGAAATAGTTTTACTACCAAACCTTCAGCGTTTGATCCCTCTAGGATTGAAACCTGGATGTCCTGGATGATGATGTTTTCAGATCTTGTTGATGATCGTCTCTATAATATAATAACCAATGGTCCTCATATCCCAACCACAATTGTTCCTATTGTTGTAGCTACTGCAACTACTCCTGCAATACCAGAAATGGTTGTACCAAAGAAAGAGGAACAGTGGTCTGATGAGGACAAGAGGTTGGTAAGATTAGAAAAACAAGCTAAAATCTACATAGGCATGTCACTTCCTGATGAATTATTTGAATCTATTAGGCTTTGCAAAACTGCTAAAGAGATGTGGAACACCCTTAGGAATATATATATATATATATATATATATATATATATATATATATATATATATATATATATATATATATTGGAATTCCTGATATTATTCGCTACAGGGAAGTAAATCTCACTCGACAGTATGAGCTGTTTGCAATGGAACCCAATGTGTCTCTGTCCTCTACTTATACCAGATATAAGTCACTGATGAATAAAATGGAAAAGGCTGGTATAGGAAAAGATCATAGATTCTTTGTTGAAAAGTTCCTGGAGCTCTTGCCAAGGAAAATCTAGGGAATTATTGCTACCTGTACTAAACAGAGGAATGATTATACAACTCTTAATCTTACTCAAGTCTATGGTATTTTGCTCAACTGGGAGCAGTCTGAAAAGCAAGCTGATCAGAGTGAGCACATTCGTGCAACACTTGGAAGTCAAAAGATATCGAATGCCCTTGTAGTTGAGCTTGAAGAAATTGATAAGAGACGGAAATCAAAATTTTCTAAGCTAAGCTCAAAGTCAATGTAAGCTGATGAAGAAGGTGATCAGACTGAAGAACAGTCGGAGTATGAATATGATGAGGGTCTAGAAAATCTGGAAAGGGACATGGCAATGATGGTTGCAAATTTCAGAAGGAACACCAGATCAAAAAGATTAGCTGGTGCTCCATCATCTGAAAATTTCAAATCAAAAGGTGACTGCTACAAATGTGGTAAACCTGGTCATTTTGCAGCTGATTGTAGATCAAAGTCAATGAACCTTATCCCTGAACCAAAGCCAAGCTTTAGAAATGACAAGTACAACAAGTACAAAGCAAAGTACAAGAAGCTAAAGGCAATGTCTAAATCTGGGAAAAAGAAGGGAAAAAGTTTTGTCGCTGAAGAAGGTTCATTCAATGACTCTTACTCATCCTCATCATCTGATGAAGAAGAAGCAATGATCTGTTTAGATAAGGATTACTGTCTGATGGCTGATGACGTTGAATTCCATGAGGACATCAAAGAGGTCGCTTATAAATGCTCAGCATCTGAATGGGATCCTGAAACTCTCTACAAGTACACTGTTTTAAGTGATATTCAACTACTAAGAAAAATAATATCTTTGAATCTTTGATAGGTGACTTGTCAAATGCTCATGACATTCAAAGAAATCATCATAAGGGGATTAACAACTTAAAATCAAAACTTCTTAATCAAGAGGAAAATGTGTCAAAAATAAAAAATTTAAAACTAGATTTTGAGGCACAATTACATGCAAATCAAGTGTGTATTCAAGAGAAAGTAAAATTTGAGACACAATTTTTGGAACTCAAAAAGGTTTGGAATTTTGGTGTAAGTCAAACATGAGAGTAAATCAGTATGTAAATAATCAAATTCCAAAATAAACAAAAGCTATTTTGGGAGGTGATTATGGATATGTTGCCTCACTTGGTGACTCTACAAAGATTGATCCCATTTTTAATTCTGATGGATATTTCTCAGAAACTGTATTTGATCCAATATTAGTTATCAATGAGCCAAGACCAAATTATTTTATAAAAGGTGGTTTACTCACTGATAGTTGCAATGTAATGAAGACTGATTGTGAAAACAAAAGTTTTAAAGTTGATAATCTATCAGAAATTTTAAAGTTCACTGAATTAGTCGCTGATGATCAAAAAGATATCAGCAACCTCTCTGACACTGTTTCAGTCACTGATAATATTATTATCAGTGACCCTAAGTCAAAGAAACAAGAGGTAGAAATCTGCTAGGAAAGTTGTAAGTTAGTGTCAGCACAGCAACTTAAATCAAAGAAAGTTAAGAAAGTCACTTTTGCAAATAGAAAGTGTTACAAATATGGAAACAGGAAACACTTATCATCTGAATGCTCAACAACACCATTTTCTAAACATATAATCATCGGTGAGCATTCAGACACCATTTATACAAATCAGTGGAAGCCAAAATTAAGGTTTAGCCACTATGAACCCTTCTCAGGATGGGTTCACCAGTTGAACTAATCTTAATTATTAATGCAGGACATTCTTAGAGAGACTATCTGATATCTGGACAGTGGTTGTTCCAGACATATGACCGGATGTAAGTCCCTGCTCAGTGACTACCAGGATGAAAGAGGTCCTGATGTAGTGTTTGGTGATAATAAGATTGGCAAAACAATGGGTTATGGTGCTTTAACAAATGGTAATGTGATGCTCAAAAGAGTTGCATATATGGAGGGACTGAAGCACAATTTATTGAGCATCAGTCAGTTTTGTGATTCCAAAAATAAAGTGCTATTTGATCATGAAGCTGGTGTGGTTTACAACAAGAAAGGAAGTATTGTGTTGGTTGCTAACAGAAAGGGAAATACATATGTTGTCAATATGGACTCAGCTCAGTCAGGGAAATGCTTTTATTCTAGAAGTGTTTTAAAAGAAAAATGGTTATGGCATAAACGACTTTCTCATCTGAATCTAAAAGCTATCAATAAATTAAGCAAAAATGGTTTAGTCATTGGACTTCCAAAATTGTCTTATGATAAAGATAAGCTTTGTTCAGCATGTGAGAAAGGAAAGTATCACAGCTCATCCTTCAAAAGTAAACAGACATCACCAGTGACTGAATGTTTCTACCTACTCCATATGGATCTATTTGGTCCAGTAAGTACTCCAAGTCTTGGTGGAAAGAGATATTGCTTGGTAATAGTGGATGAATACTCCAGATACACCTGTGTATTATTTGTAAAAGTCAAGGATGAAGCAGCAAGTGAAATTATATCATTTATCAAGAAAATGGAGAAATTAAATGGTAGTTTGGTAAAACATTTAAGAAGTGATAATGGAACTGAATTTAGGAATGTTGACCTGGAAAGTTTCTGTGATTCAAAAGGTATTTCTCAAAACTTCTCAGCACCTAGAACACCCCAACAAAATGGGGTTGCTGAAAGAAGAAATAGAACCTTGATTGAATCTGTCAGGTCAATGCTCATTGATGCTGGTCTTAAGACCTATTTTTGGGCAGAAGCAGTGAGTACAACCTGCTTCACTCAAAATAGGTCACTGATTGTCAAAAGGCATGATAAGACGGCATATAGGTGTTAAGGAGGAGAAAACCTGATATAAGTTTTCTACATGTTTTTAGAAGTACCAGTTATGTATTAAACAAAAGAGATCACTTAGACAAGTTTGATCCAAAAGCTGATCAAGGTATATTTGTTGGTTACTCAATGATCTCAAAAGCTTTCAGAGTTTACAATAAAAGAAGAGAATGCATTGAAGAATCAATGGATGTTACTTTTTATGAAGCTTATGATGAGTCACTCACTGATCCACAAGATTATGAAAATCTTGATTTTAATCAATTAACAAAAATGGATAGTGACTCATCAATCAGCAACAAAGTCAATGATGAGAAGTATAAAAACTTTTCATCAGATTCTGAAAGGGAAGATGGTGCCCCTGAAAATAATTCTAGCTCTACTTCAGCTATGAATAATTCAGGAACATCACCTTTGCCTAATCATAACCAATCATCATCCTCAACTCATTGTCCATATCAAAGCACACAAAATGATAATACTCACTGTTCCAATGTTGATCAGTCTTTTGGACAAACAATGGATAAATTAATCACTGTTGAACCTCAGTGAATGACTAAATGGATAAAACTTATTGATAATCAATTGATTATTGGTAATCTAAAATCTAAAGTCCAGACTAGATCAACAACTGCTAACTTTTGTCTATTTGTTAGCTTTGTTTCACTGATGGAACCAAAGAAGGTAGATGTAGCACTCACTGACCATAACTGGATATCAGCTATGCAAGAAGAGCTTGGTCAGTTTGGAAGAAACAAAGTATGGAAGTTGGTACCTCAACCTGCTGGTAAAATAGTGATTTAAACAAGATGGGTATTCATAAACAAAATGGATACTGATGGTGTTGTTGTCAGAAACAAGGCTAGGCTGGTTGCACAAGGTTACTGTCAGCAAGAAGGCATTGACTATGATGAAACCTTTACACCAGTGGCTAGACTTGAAGCAATCAGGCTATTTCTAGCCTATGCAGCTCACAAGAAATTTATAGTATATCAAATGGATGTGAAAAGTGTCTTTCTAAATGCCAAGCTGCAGGAAGAAGTGTATGTCAAGCAACCACCTGGATTCATTGATCCAAAACAATTTGGTTATGTTTATAAACTTTATAAAGCCCTGTATGGACTAAAACAGGCTCCCAAAGCCTGGTATGATACTCTCTCTGTCTATTTGATAAAATGTGGTTATGTCAGAGGTAAGATTGACAGCACATTGTTCATCAAAAGAGATAAGAGAGATGTCATATTAGTCCAAATTTATGTTGATGATATCATTTTTGGGTCTACTAACAGTGACATGTGCAAGGAATTTTCTGAACTCATGACTAAAAGTTATGAAATGAGTATGATGGGTGAATTAACATTTTTCCTTGGTCTATAAATAAAGCAAACCAAAACTGGAATTTTTATAAATCAAGGAAAATATGGTAAAGATTTATTAAAGAAATTTGAATTCACTAACTGCTCATCCCATGCTACACCCATGTCACATGCAGTAAAATTACATGTTGACTCTGATGGTAAATCTGTAAACATTACTACTTACAGAGGTATGATTGGGTCAATACTGTATCTAACTGCAAGTAGACCAGACATTATGTTTGCTACATGTCTATGTGCTAGGTATCAGGCTGATCCAAAAGAATCACATTTACTCTCTGTCAAAAGAATATTAAGATATCTGAAGGGTACACCAAATCTTGGTCTCTGGTACCCATCTGGTTCAGATTTCTCACTGAAAGGATATTCAGATTCTGATCATGCTGGATGCAAGATGGATAGAAAAAGTACATCTGGTAGCTGTCAGTTCCTGGGAGAAAAACTTGTTAGCTGGTCCAACAAGAAACAAAATTCAGTTTCAACTTCAACTGCTGAAGCTGAATATGTCGCTGTCAGTGCCTGTACAGTTCAAATTCTTTGGATGAGAAACCAACTTGCTGACTATGGATTTGACTTCACTGAAATACCAATCTATTGTGATAGTCAAAGTGCCATAACCATTGCAAATAATCCTATGATGCACTCAAGGACAAAGCATATTGATTTCAGATATCATTTCATCAGGGACCATGTGATGAAAGGTGACATTGAACTGCATTTTATTCCAACTGATTATCAACTCGCTGATTTGTTTACAAAACCTTTGGATGAGAAGAGATTTAACTTTCTTATCAGTGAGATTGGTATGTTAAACCTAAATGACTAAATAAGTTTTTTTTAACTTAATCAATTATTTTTGTTTAAATTGCTTTCAATAAAATAACTATGTGAAGTATAGCTTTAGTAGAGCACATTCACTAATCAATTAACTTAAGCTGATCTAATCAGCAAGAGTGATAATTAGTTAGTTATGTTCAGCTAATTTTATAATTCATATAGTCACATGAGTATCTATTATGTTTCAATATTCATTTTATATCATTGCTCTATATTATCTCTAGCTGATCTGGTTAGTATTCTAAGTTGTAACTAGATCAGTGAAATTTAATATAGCGCTATATTATAAAATTTATATGAAACATAATATATACTCATTGTTTCTCAAATAAAAACAATATAAATATCTAAAGATGATAGATTTGATTTATATTAGTGTTGTAACTGCATCTCTATGATTTAATCAGTATTCTAAGTTGTGCTTAAATCAGCGACATAAAGTCTCAGCTGGATAAAAGATTATATTTATCTCTTTTTGATATCTATATTTCATTTTGGTGGATAATCAATTGATTGATTATATACATCAGGGACTTCCTGTTGTAGCATTTAATGGTGATAAATAAATCGACAAACATTCGTTATATTTAATACGTTTTGTATTTAATTTAACGAATTTCAAAATAAATGTTTTATGGTATAACGGAAAAGTCTCATGATTCTGACACCATCTTTCTTACGTCATTACACTTTTCCGGCACACCACTCCCATCACCATTAATGCCACCACGTTTCACTATCATCACCCCTATACCACTACCACTTACCACCACCATCAAACACGACGATCAATTTTCCACCACATGTTCATCAAGTTGCGTATAGTATAAATCAGTGACTTAAACTCGTCTTTCACTTTTTACGCATACTTGATTTTCATATTTCAAAATCTCTCATTTTCACAAACCCTAATTTTAAAACCTGCAAATTAAATTCATTTTTAAGGATTCAAATGGCAAGATCAAAATTCTTTTCTAACTCATACACACCTACTACAGAAATTAAAGCTCTTCGAGCCTCTGCAGTGAGCGAGGATCTTGTCGTTACAGTCCCCAAATCTAATTATTTGGGAAATGTAACCTGTGCAAAAGCAGAGTATGCGGAGATAATAATTTTTTTGAATACACACTTTATTCTCCCTGCTCTCACATTACCTCCTGGAGAAATGAACCCAGAAATGGCTCAGTGAATTCTGGTTTACATGTACTCACTCAATTATCTCTGGTGCTTCACAACTCCAGGGTTTTATAGATAATGGTGGTCAAAAGATAATAATCACTGCCAACACCATCCGTACTGTTTAACAACTACCTGTACATGATGTTTATGTACCGCTGCCTGATGGAGATGATGCCAAGGGAGGCATAGTCAATCTCACTAGGATTGACTGCAAATACTCTGTCGACGGCAGCGGTAACCATAAATACTCTACTGTACACAAATCCAAAATGGATGGTGTGTGGAATGCCCTGTTTTCAAATTTCTTTCAATGTTTGGGCACAAAAACCGGGAGCTATGATCAGTTCAGCTCCCTAGAGGCACAAATCAGCTCGTTACTAGTCAACTCACTAAAAGTTGACTATGCAAGTGTGATCTTCAATGAGCTGGTTAACTGAGTCGCTGAGCCTACCAGGGAAAAATATGTGCCCTATCCTAGGTTTCTGTCACTGATCTTTAAAGATCAGTTCAAAGCCTATGATAGAGTTCCTTTCTCTGGTTTTGAGCCAACCCTGGTAGGAACTCAAATATTTTTCAAATCAACGACTGTGTCTCTCCCTGATTTCATGAAAACCAAGGGAGTACTTGCACCCCTGCCATTACAATCTGTACAACCGTCCATGCTACACCGCCATTGACCACGTCACTGACCACACCCCCAGTGCCTACTGTGGTCAAACCACCAGTTAAGAAATCCTCCACTACTCCCAAGAAAAAAATCCAAATTACAGTCCCTGACATTAAAGGTTCAGGGACATAGAAAAACAAAGACATCTACGGATGCCAAGGATGAAGCAGAGACTGAATGTTTAGTCCCTGAGGGCATCCTTGAAAAACCCAAACCTTCATCTGCTTCGCTGGACTCCTGAAAGTCCAGTGACTCTACAAAGAGAAAACTACAGACAGTTACAATGGCTCAACCCATTGTTAGCAGTGATTCGGGTGCATCCCACACCCTCTCATCGAGTCAACTCATCAACCACTTGTCATCCTCCCGAAAGGATGACATTTTAGACAAAGGGCAAGTGACATCAGCGGGTGATAACACACTCATTGCTGATGCCACACCACTGGCTACAGACCCGGGCCAACTCTTATCTACCACTGCACCAGCTGTCAATGTCTCTCCCTAGTCACAGGGAGAGATACAAGCTGTAATTTCTATTTCTGATGATACATCAGCTAGACCACAAGCTGATGATGACGAGGAAGCTCAACCCATGGACACCTTCACCTCTGATGATGATGCACTACCACCACCACCTTACATTACTACTGCTGCTGCTGTTGTAACCGAACCGTGACCCTATTCCTCAATAGAGTTTTGAGGTGAGCGAGAACGTCAAGGTTTTAGCTGCTGCTGGTACTAATCACTCTCAGCTGCTACAAACTAAAGCCAAAGCTCTTGCTAATCTATCTACCTCTACACACATCAACTTGCTCACTCATGATGATGCCATCTCCTTTGTTACTGATGCACAAAAAGCAATGGCTTCTTCTATATAGAAGTACATTAATGCCACTGATGAAATCGTTCCACAGATGATTGCTCATCATCAAACCACTAAAGCTGAAGTTGCTGCCCTCCGCATTGATAATAAAAAACTATATTGCTAGATCAAGGCGTGTGTAGCATCTTTCTATGATGAAAAGGGGGAGAGAATAGTTGCTGACAACGATGCTTTCATCAGTCAAGATGTTGATCACAGAGAATTATTGTTGGAATCATTTTCTCTCCGCCCAATCGCTGAAAAGCTTGAGTTAGAAGCTGATGCAGTGGCTGAATTGATATGGATGCTGATGATGATGAGGAAGTGTATGATGAGATTGCATTCCCTGAGTTTCATCCAGGTGAACTCAGGATGTATAATGGTAGAGTGAAGGAGTGGGCTGCTGATGAGGTAGCAAGGATTAAGGGGGAGTCACTGACTTTTTAACTGACTCGTTGGGAATGGATGAATAAGGAGGTAAATGAAAGTGATGTTGATATGGATGGTGGTGATGATGATAATAATGATAATAATGATGGTGATAGTAAAGGCAATGGTGCTGATAAGAAAGAAGACGATACTGAGGAAAACATGGAGGATCAGCAACCTATCTCTTCTGTTCTGTCTAAAAGAAAAAGGACCAGTGAATTTACTTCGTCTGAGCCCACCTCCTCCAAACAAAGAAAGAAAACATTCATTGAGGAGGATGTATCAGCAACCATGTATCATCTCCAAACCATACTTGAAAGCCCTGAATCACCAACTGAACCTCAATTAGATATTGTCATACCTGAGGAAATCCCAGCAACCAAAATAGCAACCCAACAAATTACTTTACCCATTCAAACAACCATCAACCCTACAGAAGCCATAATAATAACAACAGCCACCGATCCTTTTTTCTGCATCAGCTCTCCCTCTCTCTCCTGATTCTACATCAGGAAGCTTACACAGTAATGAACCTAAAGAAGAAAGAATTGCAAGAAAGATCAGAGAGAGAGATAGAATAAGGAGCAAGAAATGATTATGAAGATTCAAGCTAAAGCAGAGGCAAAAGAAGAAGAAGAAAGAAAATGAAAGTTAAAAGAACAGTCATATGATGATAGAAAATATCTGTTTGAACTAAGTGGAAAAGAGGCAGAGGAAAGAGAAAGGTCTCTGAAGTTAAAAATAGATCAAGAAAAAGGAGATGCAATGTTTTCTCGTATACTGCAAAATTTAGAAGAGACAGAGGAACAGCAGGAAAAAGCTGGTGCTGTGTCCAAAAGAAAGGGGAGATAAATCATCAGTGGATAAATTATGGAATGAGATTGATAGAAAGAAATATGTAGCTAGAATGATTGGAAGATCCAATCCTTCTCCTATTACCAAGGTAAATCTAAAGAAACCAAAGAATAAATCTCAAGCACAGCTACTCATCCATAGAGGCACAGAGACTCAAGCAATTGATCTTGATCAAGTATGCAAGTTACACAGAGAGGAATGGAATGAGATCAGGCTTTCTATGAGTCACTCATCAAGTGCAGCAAAAAGAGAAGTGCTTAATGAGATTGATCGATTATTTCAGAAGATGGTGGATCTGCAACTACTAAGACCAGAAGATACAGTCATACATGGTGAAGAGATAGTGCAACCACCTAGCCCAAGGTATAGGTCAGGTACCAGCATGCTTGACAAGAACTCACACATGAGAAAAGATATCATTGAAGAAGCCTTGGCCAGACAATTCGAATACCTTCCTTCTATGGAGAAATATGAGCTAGCTGATGAGCTTGGTATTGTGAAAGAAGAAGAAATCTAAATCAGCTTGTAATAACATTTGCAATAGATTAGATGAACTGTACACTGATCTCACTTGTAATATCTTTCATTTAAACTTTCAATAAGATCTGATCTTTTAAGAAAACCAAAGTGCAAACCTCAAATCTTATCAAAAGAATCCAAAAAGAAAAATGAATGGATCACAAGTACAAGTCACTGAATGCTTAAATTTCAAAAGCACTGACTATAAATTTCTACAGCAACAAGTTTGTCCAGGAAGCTTCGATCACAATCAATTAGGGGGAGATTGTTGAGTCACTGGTCGCTGACCAACTCAATAATGATAACTCGATAAAAGAAAATGATTAAGTCGAAGTTGTTGTTGATGAAGCTATTTGGTTGCTGATCATTCTACTCAAGGAAATTGATATGCTGGGGAAGATTAAAACTCAACTTGGTGTGTCGCTAACTCCAAGACTAGAATCGAGAGTTTACATCTTCAAATGAATAAAGGCAAAAGTCACTGCCAGAATCAATGCTAGTTGCTGAAGATATTCAATTCAAGTTATTCTACAAGAGCACGATAGTTCACAATGAGAGAGGAGGATTATCTCATCTTAAGTGACCTCTATAAAAAGTTTCTAGTCAAGTGCAAGTTGCTCTTCAGTCTTATGTCAGCAAGTGTCTTTCATATCTTCATAAATATCTAGGGGTTTACGTGGCAGCAAATGATTGGTGTTAAGGATGACGTGATATTCGAGGTAACAGAATTGGGACCACAATATAATCAAGACTCAGAGATTAAACCAATCAAACAGTGACACGTGTCATTCAAGATCATGATTTGAAGAAAATATTCACAAGACATCTGCACTATAAATAGAGCAGTACTATGTACTTAGAAACTTGCCGTTTGTATGTGTTAACCACTTGTTTGTTAACTTAGATAAAATTAGAAAAAGTTTTAATTGTATTCAACCCCCCCCCCCCTCTACAATTAAACTTTACTTATTGTGACTCCATTTCACTTAGTAACAGTGATTACAGTACTCTCAACACTACCAACATTAATTAATATTGGTCATATCCATGTCTATATTTGTACTGCTAACACTATCCAGCTCATTAATACTATTAGAGTTATAATACCGCTAAAAGTATTTTTGCTGCTTGTGTTGTTGCTTTGAAAAAAAAAATATTTGCCTTGTTTCTATCTTGGTTACCACTTCTTAGTATCACTAATACTGCTAGCCTTGTTTCTATCTTGATTACCACTGCTAGTTGTTATTAGTATTGATATGACACGCAAAAAGTCAAGTTTTTACGTGCATTATTCTTACCGTTTTAGCCCAATTTATGATGAAAACATCCAAAATGAATACTTTATTACTAAAATTCAATCACATGGGCTAAAATATAGACAACGTTTCAAAAATCAACTGAAATGATCGAAAAACACGATAAATCCAATGAAAACGATCATAAGCATTCTCGTTCACTCGTTTAAGCACTTTTTGAGCTATACTTAGAATTATGACCTCTACCTTATGTCATTTCTTCGTTAGAAAATTACGAAGGCGTGAGCATAAGAATCAATCAAAACGGATAAACGACGACGAAGTTATGCTAAAACGAAGAAACGAAGAACCGAAGAACCGAAATACGGGCAAACCAAACCGTATACGGGTGGTCTAAGCTGTATACGGCTGGACACAGACCGTATACAGAATGTGTAGACCGTATACGGCCTAACCCAACCGTATACGGCCCAGTTTGCCCGTATACGGTTGGTGTTCACCCGTATTTGCCCTAGTTTGCCCGTATACGGCCAAATGAACCGTATCTCGTGTTTGGACACTAAAAATGAGATTTTTATATGGGTGGGCAATACGGTTGAGCATTTGAGGGTCAAAATACGGGTCAAGAATACGAGAAGCATTTTCTGTATATATGGGGCTTTACCTCACCATTTTAACACACACTGTTGGTACATTTAGTGTGCTAGTCAGTTGGTCTATCGAGTTGTAAGTGTCGTGAGTTAAGTTTAATAGAAATATAGATTTTTTACTTAGCGACACTTAAGTTTAGTAGTAGGCGACACTTGCCTTAGTGACGCATAGCGACACTTAGGTAAGTGACGCATGAAGGCGGCCACATGCGACACTAGCCAAGTGACGCATGTCTGCCGATTTGTGTTAGTATATAAGCAAACCTACGGGTTTCTAGCTAGGGTTGATGAAACCCTAGCACCATTTGTCGACTAAACTACCTGTAATCATTCTCAAACGTTTATAGTTCATAATATCAAGCTAATATACTTTGATTATTCGTTCTCGGTTTGATATTGTGTTTGTTTACATTGATTACTTGTTTCCGCCTTGTAATCGATTACTTCTATCATCTGTGATCCATCCTACGGGGCACTCACAACTGGTATCAGAGCCTTTGGATGATTGATTGAAGTTTTGATCTTGAATTAGAGAGTTTCCGGTTTTGTTCGTGAAGAAACACAAGAAGATTCAAGGATTTTTGGATCAATTGGGTGCTATTTAGACGTTCAGAATCAATATTTACAGGTTTCGTTCGATTGGGATTGAAGAATTTTTGTTAGGTTTACGAAAATTCGATTTTTAGGGTTTTTGGGACTTCACAGCCGTTTTTGCGTCACTTGACAGCGACACTTCGTGCGACACTCTGTAAGTTCCATTTAGGGTTTTACCGACACTCTGGTGCATCACTTTGTGCGTCACTAAGAGCGTCATTTGTGATTAATACGACACTTACCTCTAGTGTCGTCTGCTTTAATCTAGCGTCACTCACGTGCGTCACTTCAGCACGTCACTTGTTTTTCATGCGTCACTTCCACTAGTGACGCCTGTTTGATTTACTGCGTCACTCAAGTACGACACTTGGGTGCGTCACTTACTTGATTGAGCGACACTTGCTTCTAGTGTCATCAGTCACTTTATACGTCACTCGATACCGACACTTATTGAGTGTCGCTAGTCGTTGCGACACTTCAGTGCGTCACTTATTAAGTGACTCCTTTGGTACTAATAAGTTTTCTAGTTCTTGTTTTTGAGCTATTTTTCAGGATTTCCTTTAATGGTTGTTGCTGCTGATAAAGAAGATATTAGGGGAATTAGAGAAATGATCAAACAAAATCACGATGTTGGTTCTAACAGTAAACCTCCTTTGTTTAATGCGGATATGGATTATGCATATTGGCGTGACCGATTTGAACAATATGTAGATTTCCATTGTCCAGAGCTTTGGGGTCTACTTAGAGAAAGATATGAGGCTCCAGTAGCTAAAGGAGACTATCGTGGTATTCCTCCGACCAAGACGTATAAAGCTATGACTCCTGAAGAGAAAAAGGAGTATGACATCGAGAGAAAGGCTCATTCTGCTATCTGTATGTGCCTAACTAAAGATGTCTTACGACTTTTCAAAACTCATGACATCACATACGATCTTTGGAAGGCTATTGAAACAAGATGTGGAGGAAACGAAAAGTATAAGGAGGCTAAACTAGAGCTAATCAAGAAACAGTACGATCTGTTTGATATTCTTCCAAATGAAACGGCATCTGGATTATTCACAAGGTACTCACAGTCAGTTAGTGAGTTAACCGAGGGAGGTTACAATTTCCCTCAGATTGAGGTGAATAAGAAGCTGTTAGATGTTCTGCCTAGTACTTGGGACGTAAAAGTACAATTTCTAAAGGAGAACCAAGAGTTAGCAAGAATGAATCTGGATGAGTTGATTGGCGTTCTTCAAGCTCATGCAATGGAGTTGAATAAAAAGGAGTGTAAATCGGGTGATTTTGTTCAAGACCCGACATTATACGGAGGAAAGGTAAACACCGGGAAGACATATGGTGGAATGGCCTTCATTTCTGATACTAGTTCTCCATTGCAGTCTACTGGTGCTCATCATCCAGTCTATATTTCTGGACCTTCACAAGGTTCACAACAGCAAGTTGCGATTTCCCCAGCCATTGAAGAATAAGCTGCTATCTATACACCTTTTCTGAGCTCCTACAAGGATTTGGTTTCACAACCAAATTCTACACTAGAACTTGCTAAAGAAGATTATGCTCAACTGGATGATGATGATCTTGAGCAAATGGACATAAATTGGAATATTGCCAGATCTCAAGAAGAGTTCAAAAATTCCTGCAAAGGACTGGACGCAAGAGTTTGGAAGGAAATGGCAAAATCAATTTTGGTTTTGACAAGAGCAAGGTTCGCTGCTATAACTGTCAAAATTTGGGACATTTTGCAAGGGAATGCGAGAAACCCAAAGTTCCTCCATCGGGTTTTACGAAGCCTGATGCTCCTAAACTCAAGAGAAGGATGAAATGAAACCAGCGACATCTGATGCTTTAGTTGTCTTCGAGCCTACATACACGGATTGGAGCATGTTTGCTGACAAGTACCAACAGTGTCTTATGGCTCACATTACTAATGAGGTACGCAATGAACCTGATGAGCCTTTGAACTGTATTTCATGCATTAAGTTAACTGAATCTTTAAAGTGCTTTCAAGAAGAAAACGTAGAATTAAGAAAAAAGGTTGCAAAACTTAATGAGTCCAATAAGTACTTAAAAGCTAATGGACAACTTTATGATAAGAAGATTGAGGCTTATAAATAAGACACTCAAAAGTACAAATCAAAGGTTTTTAGTCAACAATATGCTATTAACAGCTATCTTGCTGAAATTGAATTGTTGAATAAGGAACTCTCAAATTTGAAAATTGAGTATGATAATTATAAGAACAAGATTCTAGGTTCCTCTTCCTCTACAGTTGCCTTCAATGAAATTCTTAATAAGCAAAGGACAGATAACAAAACTAAGATAGGACTAGGCTATACTGAAGTCCCACCTCCCACTGAATACTGTCCTATGCCTGTTAAGGAAGGCACTGAAGAGATTCCTGTTGACTATGCATTGTTATATGGTATCAAGTCAAAGGTAACTAAGCAAAACAAACATGCAAAGGAGAAAACCAAGCGGCCAAAGTATCCTTCGCCTAAGTTTGTTAAGTCTGAAGCTGTATCTCCAGTTAGTGTTAAGGAGATAGTTGAGATTGAGGATATTACCGATGAGGAGTATCCTAAGGTTGAAAAGGTTGAGGTCAAAATAGAAAAGGTGATTTTGACGAATGAAACTATCCTTAAAGTACAATATGATAAGGGCAAGAAAAAGGTTTTAAATGAGAAAAGTCAAACTTTACAGACACATGTAAAGAGTTTGAAAAATAACTTAAATGTGAACAATGAAAGAGTTTCATGTAAAAAACCTTCATCCTCAACCAATCAACCGAGGCAAACATCTTCTCAAACTTGCACACACTGTGCTTGTTCTAAAACTGCCTCACCATCTACTCCGGTAAATCCTCAGCATCAACCGATTGTTGAGAATCGTTCCTGTTTCTATTGCAAGAAACAGGGACATTTAATTTGTGATTGTCCCAAGCTTTCTCATCAGCGCTATGGGAGAGATATGCCTAGAACTTCCTTTTATAGAAATTCATTTTCACCACCTAGGCGCTATTCCAACTCTCCCAAGCCTGTTGAAAAGCAAAGTAATGTTGGGCAAAAACCTTTGCCAAAACAAAAGCCCGGCATTTCTCCCAAACCAACTTCCGAACAATCTAAAGTTTGGAAACGAAAGGAGTCTGCTAGTGACTCTTCCGTCATCAACAATAACACATTAGATGAAAATTCTGATTTATTAAAAAATAAAATTCTGTCTGATGTGATTATTGTTGATGACCTTGGTAGACCTAAGTCTGTAAAGGCTTGGGTCACCTTTTCTCACTAATCTCCTTACTTTTATGTGTTGCAGCAGTCAAAACATGTTAAAGATAGTGAATGGTTTATGGATAGTGGCTGCTCGCGACACATGACTGGCGATGTGTCTCTTTTGACGGATGTTAAACCACACGCCGGAGGACATGTTGCCTTTGCTGGAGATACTGGAGGAACGATTACTGGAAAGGGAACGCTAACTAATGGAAGAGTTAGCTTTAAGAATGTGAATTATGTGGCTCAACTCACTCACAACTTGTTGAGCGTTTCACAAGTCTGTGATAAGGATTATACAACAGCATTCACAAAAACAGAATGTGTGATCTTGAAGCCGGGTTTCGTTATCCCTGAAGAATGGGTGCTTATGCAGGCGTCATGGAGAAACGATACATATGTGATGAACATGCGAACTGTGGAGACTACAAATGAATACACTTGTCTCCTGTCAAAGGCTTCAGAAAAGGAATCACTACTTTGGCATCGACGGATGGGACATATTCATTTTCGCAAAATGAATTTTCTTATAAATAATGATTTGGTAAACGGAGTTCCAAAACAGTCCTTTGCTCTAAAAGATGAATGTATTTCATGCCACAAAGAGACACTCCACAAAAAGTCCCATAAGTCCAAGGTAGTGAATTCTATCGCTGCACCACTTGAGCTCTTACATATGGATATGTTTGGTCCTATTTCCACTAAGAGCATTGGTGGCCGATCTTACTGCTTAGTAGTCACCGATGACTACTCCAGATTTTCGTGGGTATATTTTCTTGCTGCGAAGAGCGAAACAGCAGATATTTTGGTGTACATGTTGGATAAGTTGGCAAATCTGTGCAACTTAAAGGTGAAGAGACTGTGAAGTGACAATGGAACTGAATTCAAGAACTCAACTCTCGAGTTATATTATGCCTCGAAAGGCATTGATCATCAGTTCAGTGCTCTAAGAACTCCTCAACATAATGGAGTTTCAGAACGTAAGAATAAGACTATTATCGAGACCGCTTGGACTATGCTGGCTGATTCTAAGCTACTTATCATATTTTGGGCTGAGGCAGTCAATATTGCTTGTTACGTTCTGAATCGAGTGCTCACGGTTAAGAAAAAGAACAAGACATGTTATGAACTTTTCAATAACCGTAAACCAACTCTGCAGTTTCTAGAGCCATTTGGGTGTCCGTGTCTGATTATGATCCCAAAAGAAAAAGTCTCAAAGTTTGGAGCTAAAGCTGTTGAAGGGATTTTTCTTGGTTATTCAGTTAATTCTCCAAACAAAAGAGTCTACATTAAATCAACACACCAGGTGGAGGAGCATTTTGAGGTAAAATGCTTGCGTTACAATGATCCTCCTCAAGGAACGGGTCCGGATTGGCTGTTTAATTATAAGGATGTGTTTAACTCTTTCGACATACCCGAAGAAGATGATGAAGAGGAGGAGTTGGTCACCCTACTTCATGGCATCAGTCTATGTCAAGACACATCTACCGCAACACCTACTTCAACACTCACTCCAACACCCACTTCAACACCTACTCCAACACCCACACCATCACCTACTACAACTGAACCATCTCCTATTACCCCATCTTCGAATGCTCCTTCGACTTCAGGAACGATTAATGCAAAAGATCTTCCTGGTGATCCTTATATGCCTCCTTTAGAGGAAGCTGAAGAAGAAGAAACGGTCTTCACCTATTTTAACGCTCAAGATGAAGAAGATGAGGAACCACAACAACCCGCGCAACCTGAAAGTTCTACTGCTCCTGAGACTACCACTGTTCCTGCCACTGAAGGGGATATGAACAATTTGGAGTTAGTACTTGCGCCGGATGTAATCCCAGTGACACGTGTACACAGGAATCACCCCATCAATAATGTTATTGATGATCCTAATGCTGCGGTTCAAACAAGACAACAAGTGAAACAAAATCCAAATCAACAAATGTTGACTCTGGTTGCTCGGATAAATTCTTGTCATTTATCCCAAATTGAACCCAAGAAGGTTGATGAGGCCTTAAAAGATCCATCCTGGGTTGAGGCCATGCTAGAAGAATTACAGCAGTTCAACAAGCTACACGTTTGGGATGTAGTTCCGTTACCCAAAGGTGCTCACTTAACTGGCACTCAATGGGTATTTCGAAATAAGATGGACGATCGGGGTATAGTGATTCGTAACAAAGCACGATTGGTTGTTCAAGGTTTTAGTCAAATCGAGGGCTTGGACTATGATGAAGTCTTTGCTCATGTGGCAAGATTGGAGTCTATTCGTATCTTCCTTGCATTCTCTTCTTTCAAGGAGTTTCGTGTTAACCAACTCGATGTTAAAAGCGCCTTCCTGTATGGACAAGTGGATACGGATCTGTACGTTAAACAACCTCCAGGTTTTGAAGACCCTGTGCATCCAGAATATGTTTGCAAATTGAACAATGCGTTATATGGTCTTCATCAAGCTCCGAGGATTTGGTATGAGAGGCTCACTACTCACTTAATCAAGCATGGTTTTGTTCGAGGGAACATTGACAGTACTCTGTTCATCCGTAAAGAACAGACTGGGGATCGAGAAGATATGCTACTTGTGTAGGTTTACGTGGACGATATTATCTTTGGCTCTACAAATGAGGCAATGTGCAAGCACTTTGAGGAGATCATGAAATCTGAGTTTGAGATGAGTGCGATGGGGGAGCTCAAATTCTTTTTGGGTGTACAAGTTGAGCAGTCTGCAAAAGGTATTTATATTCATCAGTCAAAATATGTCAATGACATGTTGACTAGATATGACCTGCTCAATTGTAAAACCTATGGGACTCCTATCGAACTTAATCACAACCTTAGACTTGCTGAGGATGAGGAAGATTGCAAAGAAAAGGACTATCGCTCAATGATAGGTTCTTTGATGTATATGACTGCCTCTCGACCAGATATTATGTTCGCGGTATCCGTCTGCTCACGCTTTCAAGCCAAACCCAAGGTGTCTCACATGAAGGCGGTAAAGCGAATTTTTGGTTATCTCAAACATAGACCCAATCTTGGTCTATGGTATTTAAATGAGAAATCATTCGCTCTTACTGCCTATTCGGATTCTGATCATGGCGGCTGCAGCATAGACAAGAAGTCCACCATTAGTGGATGCCAATTTCTCGGATCTCGCTTGGTCTCGTGGCAGTGCAAGAAACATACTACAGTTTCTCTTTCAACAGCAGAAGCTGAGTACATTGCTGCTGCCAGTTGCTGCTCTCAGGTTCTATGGATTCAGCATCAACTGCGTGATTACGGATTACTTCTTTCTATGACTCCTATTCACATAGATAACACTGCTGCTATATCTATCACACGTAATCCCGTACAACACTCTAAGACTAAACACATAGAACTTAGGTTCCACTTTATACGGGATTGCTATGAAAAACACCTGATAGACCTTGTCCAGATAGACACCCTAAAGCAGAATGCCGACCTTTTCACAAAAGCTTTTTCGCGTACTCGATTTGATGAACTAATCAACATGATTGGTTTAAGGTTCTTTGTGACCAAAAAGTAATTTGTAACTTGGAACGTAACTTACTTGCTTTTATGTGTGTTATTATTACAAAAAAAATGGGGCAATAGCCACTCTTTATACTTTTTAGTATTAAAGAAATGCACAGTTGCTACATTTTTAAAATAGACGTTGAAGTTGTGTCTGTAAACAACTTGGGATATGATAGTACATCGGGTGACATGCACAAAATGGAATTTTAAGGTTTATCTTGGATGTGTCAGTAGATTTATCTGCCATGTTGAAAACAACTTTTATAAATATTGTCTTCATCATACGATATATTAGTAGGCATGTTACACAAAACTCTTTGATACCTCTTAAGAAGCCTAATATACAATTGTTTATTTCAAGTGGTATAACACCGTTAGATGTATAACAAAAGTCTTAATATCTTACTTATGCTAGACATGTTTTCATGGAAGAAGCTTATTTGATATCATCTGGGGGTATATATTGACAGTTTCCTCTGTTATACGTAAGTATAGACCTGGTTTCTGTTAATATATACTTAAAAACTAAGCAAACACAAGTCAAAGTACTTGCAAAGTCTTTAAAATTAAGATACCTAACAAGGTCGCCAAAATGGTTTGACCAAGTCTGGTTTTGCTTAAACCTGAATCAAGCTATGTCGCTCTGTTGTACGTAAGTGCAGACCTATCACCACTGACTTGATTCTTAAAATTGATTTTCTTATATTCTCTCTATAAGTGGAAGCATGGTCTATGTCTTAAGTTAGGATGTATATCTATGGTGGGGACCACATCGAAATGTACATACGAATAATAATAAAGTTAGCTCCTAGATGTGAGTGTAACATGTTTAAGAGGAAAAATATACTGATAATCATTTTGGAATAATTTCTATAAACAGTGTTTTTAGCATGCCAAGTAAATTTAAAGTAGACAAATATACTGATGATCGAAATAACACTTACTGTTCCTAATAAATGCATGTTATTCCGATATGATCCTTAATCAGATTAAATCAACTCCTCACAAAAAAAAATGTGTTAATTTTGTATTTGTAAATTTTCATTAATTTTGTGTTAATCTATTTTATCGTAGTTCATTTTATTTTGTGATTATAACCAAGTTACAGTTACCTTCAAATTTGGGTACCAAAATCTACATGCAAATAATCAAAAAAATCTCAAAATTTTAAAATTTTTTCACTAAGTGACTATATGCGTCACTTACTAAGTGACGCCCTTAGTGACGCTTCAAGTGTCGGGTTAAGTAACGCTACAAGTGTCGGGTTGAGTGACGCACATTAGGGTTTTGGTATAAATACCCTTTCAAACGACACTCAATTCCATCACTTTCAACATTCAATTAGCGTCACTTACTCTGACATTGCGTCACTTCTGTTCGTGCTGCGTCACTTCGACTGTGCGAGTTTTTCGATTTGTCCGTGGATTTTCAAGCTTTGTTTGGGCAATCGGCCATGATATTCTTGTTCCCCACGCTCATACGCTTCATTAGGTATAAACTTTAACCATTTTAACTACGTATACATGCTTTACTCGTATATTAGGGTTACGGTTTCTAGGTTTACACGAAATCGAACGAATTGGGGTTTGATTCGCATGTGTTTGAAGTTATAATTTATTGCGTTTCACTTAGTATATCATTGCGCACCTTGTGGTTAGCTTGTTTTCGAAAAACCCCAATTTGTGTTCGTCGTGATTTCTGGGGATGAACAGTGACACAATGATCTTCATCGTTGCATCACTTCATGCGTCACTTCCTGTAAGTGACGCTATTTGGCAATTTAGAGTTCTTACCGTCACTTCTTCAGTGATGCTCTTTAATGCGTCACTTCGTTAAGTGACTCCCTTAGTGACACATTTGCTTGTCTTACTATTTAGTCCGTCACTCGTATGAGTGACGCCCATCTATGCGTCACTTCCTTAAGTGACTCCCTCAGTGACGCCCTTATCTGTACCGACACTTTCTAAGTGTCGCTCTTAATGACGCATGCTTTGGCAACGTCACTTACACCAGTGACGCATGATAGCGTCACTTACCTTAAGTGACGCTATACTTGATTTCTGATTTTGAACACTGTTTCCCTGCGACACTTCCTAAGTGTCGGTAGTGTTCATGCGTCACTTCCCAAGTGACGCCTAAACAATGTTTTTGGTTATCTTTGTTCCGTATTTTAGCTTACAGATGGCTGCTCTGCAAAACTATTATCGCCGCAACAACACCCGTCACAACATTGTCGCATTCCTGGAATCCACGCACACGAACTTAATCCCATTCCGACCCATGATTGAGTTTTTACGCCGATCGAGGATTCTCTACGCTATCACCGCATCCACTCCGATGTACATGAATCATATCGAAGAATTCTATGATCACGCCTTCATCAGTTAACAAGGTGATGTGCTGAGAATTGTCTCCAAAATGTTTGGCAAGGAGGTTGAGATTACTGAGGATTCAGTTCGTCGAGTTCTCCAGTTCAACGATACACATGAGATGCCGACCATGTTTGAGACGACGTTTATTTACGGTGGACTTCAGAGGATGGGTTATCCTGCAAACCAGATATCCGACTTCCGAAAGCAATATCTTTGCAGGGTATAGATATATCTATGCCATATCGTTATTGTCTGCCTATCCCCGAGGAAAGGTGGATATGATGCAGCCAGTCATCTCACGTTATCTTTGATGTTGGCACTGATTTACAACAAACCCTACAACTTTAGCGGATACATCTTCGGAAATATGGTTGAGAATGTACGAGCTGGTAAAGATAAGTGGTTGCAGTATCCGAGGTTTTTGTAGCTTCTTTTGAACGATTTAAATTTGAACATTGCTCCGGATCAGTGCTCGTTATTGGTTCCGACACCCATGCTTCTACGCGTTTTCAACGACTGCAAGTTAGCGCCAAAGGGTGAACAGGTTTTGGCTGATCGTGAATTGTTCGGGAACATAGTCGATGAACACTATGTTGCGCCACCAAATGATGGTTTTGAGGATGTGGTACCCCCTCCGGTCAATGATGATGATCTGGTCGATGCTGAGGTAGCTCAGGATTTAAACGACATTGATCGAGTTGAAAATGTTGATGCTCATGATGATGATGATGGTGGACCCACACCATCCGATTCTGAGGGTGATGTGCCTCCTCAAGATGTGCTGGATGCTATACAATCGGTTGATCCTCGCCGATTTAAACGTATTTTGAGACGTATTTCTGAGGGAAGGGTTCACGTATCGAGGAATCCAGGAAAGCGACCAACTGGGTCTTCTCCATCTTATTCTGATTTACGTCTGAGGAGACACCGGAGAACTGGAATTTTAATACAAGAAACTGGTCAGCGACCCACTCAACAACAACAACCACAACAGCCACAACTTCCTTCTCTTCAACAGCTCTTGGCTCAAATGGAAAGGATGAACAAGTATTTTGATGATCAATATGAGCTTATTGAAGTTCAGGCTGCGGAGATCAAGGACTTACAGACCAAGGCTGCTGAGGTTGATAACTTAAAGCTTCAAGTGACAAATCTACAATCTAGGTTGTTAGATTTGGAGTCAGTTACTATTGTTTCGGGGGAAGATGATCCCAAGGAGTTAGAAACAAATGTAACTCCTCCCCCAGAACCGGAAAATGTACAAGATTCTGCTATTAATGAAAATATCTCTTTGGATTATTTTGTTGAGGTTCAAGGTCAGTCAAGACCAATTGTTGTTGATTATTCATATGTAGATCTCACGTTTCTTCAAAGAATGAGGAATGAGAGCACTTCGATACCTGAGGAAGAAATTGTTAATGAGTCAATGGCAGAGGATTTTGATGTTGAAGGAAATAATGATGTTGAGGTTGAGGGAGAGGAAATGCAAAGTGATGAATGTTTTGATGAGGCTCCCATTATCGAATCTGATTCTTCAGAGGATGAAGCAGAAGCAGAAACCACTGAGCCTTCAGCCTCCACTACAGAACATTCAAAAACTTAGTATTCAAACCAATAACTGAGGTACCCGTTACGTGCAAACACTACAAAGTCAGAACTGATTACACGGGTTTGATTAAGATTTGGAAGTTTGATGAAAACAACTCATTGTTTTTGATTAAGCGAAGTGATGGCATTCAGTACTTCAATCTCAAGTTTTATCGAATAAGTACTTTGCCTAAATGTAAACTTCAGAGATTATCTCAAATACCTTTGATTATTCGATCTCGAGATTCAAGAGTAGATTTCTTTCAGGTTACCATACGTCGTGAGATGAATAGTAAGAAATATAATTTGATTAAACCGACGCTTGGCATGAGATACAAATTCAAGAAAAGGTTGGATCCTATTACTCGGCAAGCAATAGTAAGGATGATCTATCCACCAACAAACTGCTTAATGAAGATTCCTTTAGAGATCATTCCTTTGAACTTTCTCAGAAGATTGTAGTATTGGGAATATGAAAATATTACAGGTGAAGTTGTGCTTGTCTTTATACCTGATTCAGAACCGTCAACGGGTCCAGAACCTTCAATCGATGTCGATTCAGGAGAGAAGACCGCGTGGGAGATTTTGAAACCTAAGAAAAGGTCAACATGGGGATTGAAAAGAAATAAATTTTGTGTTTTTGATCCATTAAGTTTGATAAATCTTTCGGAGCGAGACATGAAGAAACTGCATGAGAATAAGATGCAATTCAAGGTTAGAGACAGAAATGAAGCTATCAAATTTCAGAAGATTGTGGATATTTGTGTAGCCAATGGAATACATGCTGGTGGTGTATTTCCAGCTGGCTGGAAGTGATTAAAGATTTTGAAGACCAAGCTGATGACACGGGGGAGTTTGTTGGTACATTTAGTGTGTCAGTCAGTTGGTCTATCGAGTTGTAAGTGTCGTGAGTTAAGTTTAATAGAAATATAGATTTTGTACTTAGCGACACTTAAGTTTAGTAGTAGGCGACACTTTCCTTAGTGACGCATAGCGACACTTAGGTAAGTGACGCATGAAGGCAGTCACATGCGACACTAGCCAAGTGATGCATGTCTGCTGATTTGTGTTAGTATATAAGCAAACCTACGGGTTTCTAGCTAGGGTTGACGAAATCCTAGCACCATTTGTCGACTAAACTCTCTGTAATCATTCTCAAACGTTATAGTTCATAATATCAAGCTAATATACTTTGATTATTCGTTCTCGGTTTGATATTATGTTTGTTTACATTGATTACTTGTTTCTGCCTTGTAATCGATTACTTCTATCATCTGTGATCCATCCTACGGGGCACTCATACACACTTCACAATCCATTCACAATTTCTCTCTCTACTCTCTCTCTAGAAATAATTAGATTAGTTTAGATTAGTTAAGCTAGTAGAGTAGAAGCTTCAAGCTTGTTTGTAACGGAGGTGCTCCGAGACTGCGATTACGCAAGATTTGTATTTACGCTTCGTAAGGTTTTACTGTAATCTCTCTTCTTATTTTTAAAAATGGTGTACTGTTGCTATGCTTATTTAGAAATGCTTGTTAGAATTATTGTCATGCTAAGCTAAACAAATCTGTGTTACTCTACATGTATGCTATTAATATGTATTAGAATTTATGAAATGAATCTCAATGTTTATCTATCCAACTTATGTTCTGGTTTGTAACCTACTACTAGACTTGGCCAATTCCTAGTGATATGCTGATATCGCATAAAAAGTCATATTTTTACCAACAATATCTCTCTCATTCTAGAGCAATACTTGGCATTTGGGCTCAAAAGATGCTCAAATCAAAGAAACTTTACCAAGAAGAGAAAAATGAAGTTGCACGAGAAAAATCAAGCAAAACGGACGAAAAACGAAGATTCCACACACGTTTGAAGATTCAAGACATCAAGACAAGATTTAAAGAAAAACGTCCCCATCACTGAGATTTCTCTTATCCAAGATTTTTTTTTTCAAAATATGAATCTAACAGAAGAAGAATCAACAAAAACGGACGAAGAATGAAGATTCTACGTACGCCAGAAGATCCAAACGATTCGTACGAGACATCCAAATATCAGTGACACATTTTTGGGATTTCTTTTCATAAAAGTCTTCCTTTTTGAAAAAAGAATCCAACACAAAAAGAATCAACGAAAACGGATGCATAACGAAGAAGATACGCACGAATCGAGTAACGAAGTGAAAGACGGCGAACCGGGGCGGAAGGCTGCCAACCGCTGCCAGTTGCCAGGGTGGCGGCACTGGCTGCCTGTCCACCGTCCACTTTTTCGTCCTTGCTCATACTCGCAGGGTACACGTGCTAGGCCTTTATGCGCTTTAGGGTACACGTGCTAGCAACTTTTTCACCTTTTTCTAACGTGTGCCTCAAGTTGCTAAAATGCACCGGATTTCCCCTATAAATAGGAGGCCCATGGTTCATTTGAAGATATACCTTTGATACACCACACACCATACACTTTCTATATTCCATATCTTTCTTTTTCTTGTAAAATTAGTATTTCTTCCTTTAGATAGTTTAATTAATTAGAATAGCTAATTAATTAACTAAGGAAGATTTGTACGGAGGTGCTCCGGGGTCTTGTGTGCTGGATCGTAAGTCTTGTGTGCTGGATCATGCTCGTTTGGCCCTATCTTCTTCGTTCTTGATCCGTTTTTGATGATCTTTATACCCACGCGTTCGTATTCTCCAGACCTAGATTTTAAGATATTTATTAAGTCCTAGATCGGAGTTTTACGATAAAATCGCGCGTCGAACAAATTATGCCTTTTTAAGTGTGTTTTTCGTCCATTTACCGTTGTTTTTGAAATACTTATAAAGTTTTAACCATTTTAACAAAATGTGATAAATGTGAACTTTATTGGCATGATTTTGTTAATTAAGTGCTAAATATGAGGTAAAAGATGTGCGTAAAATATGACATTTTACGTCAAATCAAGTATCCCACACTTAGACTTTGCTTGTCCTCAAGCAAACCGTATCTCACTTTTCTCAAGGTTTTGAGAAATGGATCAGTTGATGAGTACAGATATTTCTTAAGGACATCAACTCCTCAAAATAGGTAAATTATTTCATAAAGTAAGCATCAATAGAATAAGAAATCTTAAAAACTGAACTGGTTATCCCTTTAGCATACTTTGCAACTCTCGAAATGTAGAAGTACATGACTGGGCGATTCTCATAGGTGGTCACTCAATTCACTCAAGAAGTGTATCAGGTTTGCTAACATTCTAAACAAACGAAATCGCTCAAAGCCAGTCATGCAGCGCTTATCATCATAGGCTTGGTCGAGAATCGCATCTTCACCACTCCAAATGAGGACGGTGCTAATCATCCCATGGCATTTTTGTTGGGTTGTAATGTTCGGGTGAGGGTTAAATGGGTATGAAAAAGGGTTGTTTCAAGGTTTAAAGGGTATGCTTATCTTAGGAATTTTCAAATTTTATGAAAAACTTTATTTAGATATGCTTTTTAATGAAAATGGAAACGGATAACGGTAAGGAAGGAAGATAGCTATTTTGACTTCCATCTTTTTGAAAACACACGGAAGATTTAGTCTTTCAGAGATCGGAGTTTTCGGGGGATTTTGAAGCACTTAGCTTTATTTAGATGATTTTTTTTTTTAGAACTTCTTTGCCAAAGAATTTCTAAGGCTTTTTTCTTTCTTACTGCCTTTTGAGATCCTTTCATATTTTCATTTTTCACACTTTTTGATATTTTGAATTTTACTTGATGCCAATTTTTCGCACCGCAGGATTCTCAATCTTTTGAGATTTGATTTTTGAAACGCACGCGAGAAGTTTTTGAGTAAAACACGAATTTTGTGATTTTTGGAGTGAAAGCAAAAAGAATATCTAGATATCATTTTTCAAAAAATTAAAAATTCTAAGATAAGGTTTTGGTGGGTATGGAAAGGAATGGGTTTTAAAATATTTGGTATTGAAGAACTGAAAAGGTTAAGGCTCAACAGAGTTTACTAAGCGGATCATCGATACTAAAATTGAGTATCGGCAGGGTTAGGCTTGAAGAGATATGAGAAAAATGGGTTAAATCCTAATAAATGCCAAGATCCTCTAATTGCACCTATACCGCGTACGGTACTCTTTGGTATGGTCTCGAAGCGTATACCAGGAACAAATTCTAATTCTAAGACGCATGCATCGGCACACACACAGAAATGAATGGTGAAGCATTAAAAATGAATGCTTATTAAAGGCTCAAGTTCCTCACACAACAATATAGGGTGTATGCGCCTAGTCATGCGATGCTTCGAAGATGACCATTTCATTTTTAAGGGATCCTTATTCTGCCTTATCGTACTTTCCAAAGTAATTTATTTATTCTCAAAAAGTGATTATCCTTAAAAAGTATTTTTCTTACCAAAAGATCAAAAAATTTACAAAAGTCAGTCTGCTGAATGAGTAGTCCGACTACTGTCGAAGCGAGACTGTTTTTTTATAGCGAAAAATTTTGAAATTTTTTTTGAAAAAAAAATGGAGTTTTGATTTAAAATTTTTTGTAAAAATTTGAGCAAGAAATGAGTTTCAAGTTAACTTTGGAGGACAACAGAAAACTTTACGGTATAACATACCGTGTATCCCACACTTAAAGGAACATTGTCCGTAATGTTCACTACTAAGGCGGAGATCTTTTGGGAGATCCCACACTTAGAGCTTGATTATAGGATATGCTCACTTTAACGTGTGTTGAAAATGGTATAAAATCCCACACTTAGAGATTAGGCATAAAGGATATGGTATGAATATTTTGGGAAGACAACGGAAAAGAACGAAAAACTCCCCTCATGGATTCACGAGATGCAAATGGTTTGGCTGAAGAAGGATGAATTTCTTGCTAGAGATTCCAGCTTACTTCCATCTAAGAACAGCCTTCCGGTTTAGTGCGTGTCATCAAGTCGCGAATTGTATCCATCATTCTCATCAATCAGTTCAACCACATTTTATTCTACTAAAATAAACAAAGAAAACGTAAGCATAATAATAAAGATAGATAGATAAATCATCCAACTAGGTAACAAGCTGGATAAAAGGTACCAAAAGATTAAAACAAGTTCACATGTCATCCCACAATAATAGTTAGTGTTAATACAGACCAATAATAATAATAAAGTATTGGAGATGAGAAAGTCTAAGGACGAGGAGACCCCTGATCAGTGTTATTTCCTGCAGCCGAAAGCTCTCCACTAGTGGCTCATCCTGATACAGTCTTTGATGTAATAAGCCTGTGTTGTCTCAAAATATCCCTCAAGACATTTGTCGGCAAGTCATCTACAGATTCAAAACCCCACTCCTGTAGGTATTGAGCTGTCATGCGTGCCTCCTCAAGTAATATCAAGTAACCTCTCCTAATGTTGTTCTCATTTGGAAGCTCATTTTTTGGAATGGCATCAAAGTTGAGCATCCCTGAGAATCCTGAGAATGTGAGGCCGTCAGCACTAGTAGTGGGCATGACTGGGTGATAAACATTTGGATCATCAGGCCTCGGGATCCCATAAATCGGAGATAAGACATGGGTAGCTGGGGATGGGTGTCGTGAAGTGGATGGAGTAGCTGAGGTGTGTACAGAGTATATTGGCTCATGGCGAGATGTGGTGGGTATGGTGTATGGTAGAATAGTGGTGGTAACTGGGGTAAAGGTGGTGGTGACCGGTGGAAATGTGGATTGTGGTGTCGCACATCTATACATTAGTGGCTCTGGTATCGGCAATCCAAATCTGCGAGCTACATTTATGTCATGAGCATGTCTAACCTGAAGTGCGTGGAAAGTCCAATACTGAGAAAGTGGAGTCACTGGTGTAGTCTAGTCAACAACACTCTGAACCCTAGATGTAGAACCAGGTGCCCTAGTATCCTCCCGTAGTGCTCGAACATCTCTATCATCATCTGGTATCTCAATCAGCTCATCATCCTCAACATCCCTGTCTCTCTTACTATTCTTCCTCTTCAGAACACATCCAGGAATGGCCTATTTGGTAGCTCTCCAGAATGCCTGCCCGCTCGAATCAGTAGATATCAACCATATAGTGCGGAAGTACTCTAGATCAAACGGCAGGGACCGAACATAAGGCGAGCTGGTGTACTCGCTCATGTGATCCTCTGTGAGCAAACCCATATGGCTACAAATCCTGTTTATGAAAGCTCCCATATAGATATACTTTGTCATCTCAAATGTCGTCTCTCTTTGAATCCTCCCGGCTACTAAGAAAGCTACATTCACATTATTCTTCTTAATCATTGCGTTCATCACAAAGAGATCGTCGGCTCCAACAGCTCCTCCTGTTTCTTTCTTTCCATGCAGTGATACAGCTAGTAGCTTGTGCAGGAGTCGATGCTCAACTTTGAAGAATGCGAAGGCTTTTACATTTGAATGAAAACTAGTACCCGTTAGATTGTCCCAAATCAGCCCATGGTCTTCATTACATGAAATACCCCGTGAACTATCAAAGAATATCTGAGAATGTGTATGCTCTTCTGTGTAGAACCCAAGAAATACCGCAAACTCAGCCAAAGACACATGCTGCTTCACCCCTCTATAGTTAAAGCTGATTAATCACTTATCTGTAATATTGGAAATGCAAGGATTGAATTTGTAGGTTAACATGAATTCGATAACTAGCTCTCGGTAAATGTCTTCATTGAGGGCGAACATCTTGTACCAAGCATCTATTTTCTCATCCTTGATCTTGTATTTCACTAACTTCCTCAACTCTCTCTTGTACCCAAGTGCCTTTACATCTCTCCAGACGATAAATCTGTTCTTTCCTATTGGCCGGTTCATCTAATCCTTAATTAGTTTCTTCTTTTTGGCGGAAGTGGCCAAGTATTCCAAAGTAGGATGGATATCTTCAGAAGCAGACCTCATCTGTCGAGATAAAAGACAATTAGTGTGCATCATGATCATAGATATATGGATTTACTATGTTATCCCAGATTTTAAATAAAAATTTGAAATGTAGGCTTTAAAAATCGAATAATCCATAACCTAGAAAGATACATTTTTAACCAAACCGCAATCACCAAATCACAAATTTATCACCAATAAGTTTCTTAAGCTATGGTAAATGTCATAAGCATTTTTTCTAGGACAATAGATTTTATTTTATGAATGATTCCTAGAAAAGGCTTTAAACAATGAAAATGCATTAGTATTTAACTAAGTAAGCATTAAGATTTTAAAGAAACCTTGTAATTACCTTACTTTAATCAAAACTTTGCAATTTACCATAAACTTAGAAAACTAGTGATGAAACTTTGACCATTTTATGTATTTAAAGATATTAATATCAAGTGTTAGTCAAATTTTGAAAATTGGTATTTTATGATGTGAAATTGACTATCAACTTAACATTCCATCTTTAAATGACATAATTATAATATCGGTTCCTTTGAAAACGTGACTTGTTATTTAAAAGCTTCATACATTTTATTTACTAAAATGATGCTTCTTTTAAATTGAAACTAGTCATTTATATCTTTTAAAGCAAGGTTTCAAGAGTTCAAGTGAGCATTTGATGTCAATATTTGCACGAGTATCATTTTGGTTTGAAAGATTTTAATTAAAATAATGATACTTCACAAATACTCATAAAATGCTTACTTTAATTCTTAAAAGTCATCTAAACCAATTGCTAACTAATTTAGGCTACTTCACTTATGTTTAACACATCACTATAAGCAAAAGTCAAACATAGACAATTCTAGCTAAAAAGTCAACAAAAGTCAATGTTCAACACTTTGAAAATCAAAGTTCGTCAATCTCACATGAAATCACTAGATTACTAACAATAATCATCATATAAACATACAATGGTAAGTAATAACACCTAAAGCCCTAATCTTTAGCCCTAAATTTCAAGTTTCAAATTGAAACCCTAACTTTTTTTTTTTGGGGGAAAATCATGAACTAGAGATTTTAAGTTAGAAATTTACCTTGAAATGGATGTAATGATGATTAATGAAGCATACAAGTAACGAAAATGGAGAGTGTAGAGCTTAAACCTTCAACAATGGTGGAAATTTGGTGGTGGCATGGTGGTTGTGGGGGGGTTTTGGCCGAAGAAGAGAGGGAGGGGAGGGAGAAAGTGAAAAAATATTTTCATTTTTTGCCTTTTAACCTCCTCACCCCTTTTTACTCTTACCTTTTTACCCCAAGTGGTAATTTAGTGAAAGTAAATGGTAATTAGGTTAAAAAGGGTTTATTAGAAATTTAGAAATTATTTTTGTGTTCTAAAAATTTTAATCCCATTAAAACTTGTTAAAATTTGCTAATTATTAAATTTGTGGTTTAATAATTGAACTTTAAACTTTTTGTGATAAATGACGAGATAAAGTTTTAAAGAACGTTTTTAAAGAAGATTATTAAAACTTTTAAATCCTAAATAAACTGAAAAATTAAACTACTATGCGATTAACTAAATTAACTACTTAATTTATTTATTAAAATTGGGTTGCCTCCCAATAAGCGTTTTGTTTTAGAGTCAACGACTCGACTTTTCCAAATAATTAATTCGGGTCCTGAGGTTGAGGAAAAGTATAACGAGGAATAAATGAAAATCGGAGCACTTTAGTGATATGATAAATTAGGTCGGCGGAGTTTAAGAAAAATAATTCAAATTCATTTAGAAAACTAATTTTATAAGTGCATCAACGAAATTATTAAATTCCCGTTTAACTTTCTTGGGATTTGAAATTCCATCTCGTGGTCCGTCGTCTAAAAAGTTAAGATCATGAAGTAACTTTTCCAATATTTTCAAAAATCCCTTTTCTTCTTTTGAATCAGGATTTCCGGTAGTAGCGTGAACTGCTACCGATAATTCTTTAAAAAGTAATTTTTGTTGAAGCGTGAAAGGAATGATTTTTGAAATAACTGAGTTAGCTTAATGTGAATTTCTTTCCATTTTTCACATAAAGATTTCTCAATAGCTTCCTTAGTTGCATTTGGAAAAATTTCTATCAGTTTATTGATTAAATAGACGGCAGGATCGACAAAGAATGGTATTTTCCCATGGAGTAAGATTGGAATTATAGGGTCACGCGTTATCCAAAATTCAAGCTCACTAATCAGATCAGAAATATACTGATTAATCCGTGTTGATGAAACAGGATGGTAATCAGTATTAGCAAGTAATTTCATTAATAGGTCTTGGTCTGATATTAGTAGTAGCTCATCTTTTCTAGTGTAATTAGGTCGGAGTCCTAAAATTCTGTTATCGATAGTCACGAAGGTCTTTCCTTGGTCAACCGAAAAGGGGAAGTCTGATATTTTAAGGTATTTAAGAAAGTTGGCACATATATCTATCCTCCTATCTGGTTTAAAATAATTTCCGACATGACACTCGGTTTCACTCTCGGGTGGAATTTCTATGATTTCAATGATGTCTGTGGGTGGTCCACTTAGTACGATTTTAGCTATGGTGTACCTAGGTTGGACCGGACATCTTTGAAATGGTTCATCTATGTAGGGGGTTCCTAATTTGAATGTATGATTTTCCAAACATGAGACATGCTTATCTTGTGAATAAGTTCTCAAAATGTCAGGGAGATCATATTCAAAGTATTCATCCAAGCAGTGAAGGTGTTCATTTCTATCTAATCCTAACATGGGTGGATAAAAGTAAACCTCAGTGCCGAATGGTACTTCTTTGGGAAGGTCATAGTGTGAGTATTTGGCCATAAGTGAAGAGATCTCAGGGTCAAGGGTAAATTGACTACTTGAAGTGTGAGTAACAGAAGTTGATATCTTCTGCTGAGATTCCTCTACTCCTAGGTCAAAGTGTTTTTTGCCTGATATAAATTTCTTGGACGTTTAAAATTTCTTTGACTTCGGGATATGAAGAACAAGAAGAGTTATCCTCTAATTCTTTTTCCATAAAATCAAAAAATTCATAATCATCCATTGCCATCATCTCATCTGCTGTCTTGTAAGAGAATAGAGAGACGGGGCTAGAAACCGAATCAGATGGTTTTTGATTTTTCATATTTTTATGGTTTTTGTGTTTTAATAACTAAACTATTCTAAGGAAGCAGTAACTTTCGAACAAGTTAGGCTCGAACGAAAGGTTCTCCTAAGGGCTTCTCACTTAAAGGTATGTTTTCCAAATCACAACGCTCGACGATCCCCGATAGCGGCGCCGAAAACCTGATCGCGCCCCAACGGTCGGTCAAGGAATCGTTTCCTTGTCGTTGCGGACCTTCCATTCGGAGGCGGGTGATCAGTGGGTTTTAAATTTAAATAATGCTGGGAAGCCTAAGTTTTATTACTACCTACTGCTCTTGTTAAGGGTAGTAAGCAGTAAGTCTGACTTAGGTGTCGTTCTTAAAATCGGAGCGAATCGAAATGAAGTAAATACTTTAAACAATAGAAGCTAATAGGATGGGTTTAAAAGAGCAGGTAGGGTTTGTTTTTGGTATTTTTTTAAATTAACTACGATACATAAAAGTAAATACTAAACTACGGGTAGGGTAAGCAGATAGATAGAGATTGTGATTGCCGAAGTTTCAATATTCAGGTTTCGGGATGATGTTCATTATAAAAGATGATTGGAGACTTACCTTTAATAAAATTAATAGAGGTTTGGTGTCAACACTAGCATCCTATGATTTAAGTGGAAAACCTAATTCGCATGTCACTGAATACTAGGTTATCATTAGTCTGATCAGATCAGGCTGCAATGTCCCCCAACACTGTCCGATGAGGACTAGTGACCCGTCTTGGAGTTAACTCCTAAGCGCATGAATAAGGCAACAGATCGATATTTAATTTCTGACCTTTCTTAACACCTAATTCTAATTGATTTTATTAAGGGTCGTACTATTGCTTACTAATGTATGTTAAACTGGCAGTTAAGTTGGATCAAGGGGTTTAAGCATTCTACACTACAGCTGAATGTTTGCTTTCTTTTCAAGATCCCTTAGATTTTAATCGAGGAGCACAAATACTTTTGTCAAGGTGTAGACCCTCCTTTGCGATCAAACGTTCATCCCTAGGTTCGTTTCACGGTGTATACTACGTTTTTTAGCAGTTTCACAGCTTTTATATATACCTAGACCATGTTCAGGAAGGGTGACTTCCAGGTATCCACGGTGTCATATGTTTACGACCAGTCCATAGTTTCCACGTATTTGTACTCCACCAATGGTGTTTCCAGCGCTATACTAAGTAATGGGTCGTTTTACAGCATGTCCACAGCTTCATACAAAAACACAGATAACTATCTACCGATACTAGGGTTGATCAAATCCTAATACTAAAGTAATAGTCAAGTGAAAGCTTGGAAAGGGTGGAATGGGTGGTTTAGATCTACCGCTTGAAAAGTTTAACCCGATACATAACATAACAACTTCCAATCACATATTTAATTAAAGATTAATTTAACATCATCCCTACTCCTAAATATCTACATTTCAACAATCACAATATTACACTACTCAATAAACATGGCAATAAGTAAAGTTAATATTACGCATGGATAAATCAGACATAATAACAGTATGAGAGAATAGATATCACCGGATAATAGAGCAGCGTAACAAGATAATAGAACTTGCAATCCTTGAATAAAAGCTTGAACACAAATACTCCTTGATTACAACAGCTACCCACTAACTACTCTCTAACCCTCTATAGAGAGAGGTTAGAGAGAGAAACTAACTAAGAAATAAAAATACAAGAGAAAAGTGTTTGATTTGAATGGAATTGAATTGTTGTGATTTGATTCGAAATGAGGAGGTTGAAGCCTCTATTTATAGGCATCAAAGGAAAAATTTACACTCAACACCCTCGCATCCGTTTTAACACTGAAATACACCCCTAAGCTATGAAATTCAACACCAAAGAGGGCGTATTCGACATCAAATAGGGCGTATTCGGTAGCAAATAGGGCGTATTCGGTAGCAAACGGGGCGTATCCAGCACCACAGGGGGGTATACCACCCCTAGAAGGGGGTATACCACCCCTAGAAGGGCGTATACGGCCTCTACAGGGGCGTATATGGACCCTAGAGGGTGGTATACGTCCCCTGTGGGGGTGGTGAGCCTTGGTCCGTGGTCTTGTGTGCTGGATCGTGCTCGTTTGGCCCTATCTTCTTCGTTCTTGATCCGTTTTTGACGATCTTTATACCCACGTGTTCGTATTCTCCAGACCTAGATTTTAAGATATTTATTAAGTCCCAGATCGGAGTTTTACGATAAAATCGTGAGTCGAACGAATTATGCCTTTTTAAGTGTGTTTTTCGTCCATTTACCGTTGTTTTTGAAATACTTATAAAGTTTTAACCTTTTTAACAAAATGTGGTAAATGTGGACTTTATTGGCATGATTTTGTTAATTAAGTGCCAAATATGAGGTAAAAGATGTGCGTAAAACATGACTTTTTACGTCAAATCACTAACTTATGGGGTACTGGTCACTTAGTTATACTATGTTAGATTGAATCATTGAGCTCGGCATGGCCGGTGTTCTCTAGACCAAAATAGGATCCAAGAGACACGGAATATGGGAATAGAGGTAGATTAAGATCAAATTCATATAGATGATATTTTTGAGACAATTTTCGGAATATCCTCGACTTAAATAATATCTTTATTTTGCTTATATCGAATTGTTGCTATGATCGTCTTATTGCATGTTCTTGTTTGATTGTTGCCTTAGGATTATTATAGTAGTGAAATACAAACGGCATTAAATATCGTGAAGTAATATGACGGCCCCTATTCGACTGTCCTTTGATTTAGTACTGGAAACGCCTACATCGGAGTACAAATGTATGGAAGTCGAGAACGACCGAAGGTAGTTATATTATGAACCGAATAACAAACATATTATTTAAGTTTCCATTTGTAGTACAAACCATCCCTGTATTCTTGCATACCTGAGTAATGGTGATAATTCGTACGAATAAGTGATGACATATTATCCGGCCGCCTAGACCAGTTAGTCCAACCTATTCCGGTGAGGGTAAACCTCGTTCATAAGATTGTTTATTAAAAAAACTATGCCATGATTCGGACATCTCTGACGACCGAGATTGGGGAATAGGATTCGATATTAACTGTCGGATAATATGGGTATACATTTGAGAGAACTTTCGGTGTATGCTTTAATATATTCTGCAACCCACGTGACATTCTATTTGCCTTATTGTGGACACCTCCACGTTAGCCCGATAGAAGGATTGTAGTAATAGCTCACATTAACTTACGAACTTATCTCCATTAGAACTCTCCACATTTAACAACTCCTAAACCACTTCATAGTAGACAATTGCTTTAATTGCTGAACGCCCGAAGTAACCTTCACTTTTTAGTTTATTTTAGTTTAATTTAGAATAGAAAACCCAAAACCAAAACCAACTTTTTCATCCCTAGCTAAATACATAAAAGTTTTTAAATCCCCTAGTTTCAATTTTCCGCGCTTTGAAGAACGATCCTAGGTCATACTTGTCCTTTGCTAGCCCTTTGATTAGCATAATAGTAACCCTAGGCCCCAGCCTTATAAATTAAAACCCACTGTTGTCTCGCATCACCATTAGAAATCCCAACGACCGGTGTGTAGCACAACAAGTTTTTAGCGCCGCTGCCGGGGAGCGTCAGCAACCGATTTTAGGAATTTAGCAACTTTAGTGTTTAGAGATCCTTTTGAAAGATCAACATTGATCAAAAATTACCTTTTTACCTTTAGAATTAGTTTAGTTTTAGTTTAGCACCTTTGACCAGTCATGACAACACCCTATTTTGACTCGACTATCCCCACACCAAATGAATCTTTAACCCAACTTTTGGTCTTTTCCTCACCTACAAACCACCTACCTTCCTTAAAACAATCCTTTTCAGATTATGTGTTCGAACAAAATGTTATAAACAAAAGAGTAACCGGATTTCAAGATAACATTGACGCCATGATAAAAATTTTAAAAAAATTAATCTCTAACATGGAATCTATTTTGAAAAAACTTAAGTTTTATTGAGGAAAGTACGTCGGCAATCACTAATGACACCACTCATCCACCAAGTGATGATGTGTTAATCGTGACTAGAGGAGGAAAAGTAACCAAAGTTGATCCACCAGCACCCGATAACACCCCCGAAAACACTTCTTTGCCCACACCTACACCTAGTGAAAATGTGTCAATTGACATCCCTGTCAAAATATCCGACCCATCCAAAACTCCAGATAATGTACCTCACGCGAGAATACCTTATCCTGGTAGACTAAAGAAGGAAAGCAAGAAGCCCAATTCGGTAAATATCTAGAAATATTTAAAAGCTTACATTTAAACGTTAGATTATTAGATGCTTTAGTAGAAATGCCCTCGTGTGCCAAATTCTTTAAAGAACTCCTTTCAAACAAAGAAAAACTTAGGCAAATAGTTAGTTTACCCTTGAATGCTGAATGGTCTTTAATTGTACAACATGGTCTCCCACCTAAATTAGGCGGTACTGGACGCTTTACTATACCCTATTTTCTCCAAGGAATTCAAATTAATAACGCCTTAGCAGACTGATGTGCAAAAACCGAGTTATAAAATTAAGTAAGAAAACTATCTAAGTATGGACTGTTACACAACTAGACAAGTGTACCTAATCAAGTAGTAGTATAACAAAGATAAGTTTCCAGGTATCGTCCACAAGAATAGTGTAAGTGTATTTTGAAGTTATTTCCGATTAATAATTAACTAAATAGAAAACAAGTAAAATTGGGAGTTTTTGCCTCTTGACGACTGATGTGACTCAAAAAGTCATATTTTTAAGTACTTATTTCCGCATTTTTTGGACTATTCTCTGGTGAAAACATTTCAAAACAATCATTTATCATCAAAAATTACCAAGGTAGTCTAAATACGAGCGTTGCTACAAAAATCAGCTAAAATATCCAATTTACATGCAAATCGAGGCAAAAAACATTCACCTTATATATTCCATTCTTGATTATCCTATCAAGTTAGATCTTAATGCATATTTTATGATTCAATAGGAAAATCCAAGATTGGAGGTGAAAGAATCAAGAGAAATGGGTAAAGAATGAAGAAGATGTGCAGTCTGGAAGCCCGCCGATCATCATCCGGAACACGCAAAAGTCAAACACCTCTAAATTTGGAAAACTTAGTGACATTAGAAACGTAACAGAAAAACGAATCCAACGGCGCAAGAATCAAGCAAAACGGATTCCAAACAAAGAAGATACGGACGAACCAGGCAACCGAGAAGTCAGTATATAGCAAATGGAGCACCAACCGCCCTGGGCACCTAGGTACCGTATACGGTACCCTAGATTTCGTATACGGCCCTTAGGGTGCCGTATACGGGGGTGTTGTGCTTGTGAGGTGCCGTTTGACCCCCCTTGGTCCGCTTGCCCCGTATGCTGCTTTGATGCTTGTATTCAATGCTTCAAGACTTGTACCATGACTACCTCCCTTCTCCTAAGGAGTTAGAGGAGAATTGTTCTTGTAGTTAATATAGTTAGTTCTTCTCTCTAGTTTCTCTCTCTAGAGAACTAGAGAGATATAAGTTAGCGGTTAGAGCTAGAGGAAAGTTGTAATTGGGTAATCAAGCTGTAGCAAGGTTATTCAAGTCAGACTGTTGTAATCCTCAGTATTACTCTTCTAATCAGGTGATATTATCTTACTCTCTTACTGTTATAATGTTTACTTTGCATATTATTTCAGTACAATTCATGATTATTGCCATGCTGATTAGCTAGATTAATATGTGTTGTTGAAATGTAGATGTTAGGATTAGGGATGATGTTTAATTAATATATCTTATATATGATTGGTAGTTGTTATGCTGAATACATGTTTAGACTTATCCTGGATGTAGACTTAATTAATCACCCTTTCTGATCTCTCACGTGACTGTTGCCTTAGGATAGGATCTGATCAACCCTAACTACGAATACACAGTTATCTCCTGTTTGTATGAAACTGTGGGATCGCCGTAACATGGTTGAATACTTGGTATAGCGTTGGAAATACCACTGGTAGAGTACAAATACGTGGAAGCCAAGGAAATGCCGATGGTTTATCTCACCGTGGATTACCTGGAAGCAACCCTTCCAGACACGGGTCTAGGTCCTGTTAAGCCGTGAAAATGCTATAGTACACCGTTAAACTACCTCTGGTTATAAAGTTGTGTAAAGATACATTAGGTCTTTAAAACACCGTAGATATACCTAGGGTTAGAGTACTGTGGAAAATAAGGACAATATACACTGACACATGCCTAGGGATGAACCACCGATGGAAAAGGAGGGTCTAATCCATGACGGAAGTATTAGAACCAAAACAGATAAAATATGAGTTAGGAAATGAAAGCAAGGATGCCGGCTGTGTTCCCAGATGCTTAAAACCCCTAATCTCTACTTAACCGATAGTTTAACTTATTCAGCATACAACCAGTATTACTCTGTTAAAATTGGATAGACATATGTGTTAAGAAAAGTCAGTGTTGTGGACTGTCGCCTTATTCCTTAACTCCATTTAGAGAGTCGCTTGGTCTCCGAAAGATTAATACTGAGGTGGGTCTGAAGACAGTCCCATCTGATCAGAATCAGGATAGCATGGGATTCAGTGACATATGCTTTAGGGTTACACCTAGACGTAGGATCCTAGTGTTTACACCGACTGTTTAGAAGATTCTTAGCTAGAGTAATCACCTATCATCAATATAATATCATCCTGAAACCCTAATCGTCGAAGTTTCAGCAATCACTCTCTACCTGCTGCTTATATTCTCGTTTACTTTCCTGCATTTTAATTCTCGTCTTCAGATTAGATTAGATAAAACCAAACCCATACCTACCTTGTCTCTAAACCCATCCTATTGTCAACTTATCTTTGGTAGGTTCCAATTCAATTCAATGCGTTCCGATTTTGGACGACACTCGAGTTATACTTGCCACCTTACCCACAAGGTAGGAAGCTAGCATAGTTTGAGCCCAGCAAAAAATAAAAATTTTAAAACTTTCACCGTCGCTCACCTCTGTTGCGGTCGGACCAACAACCGGGGTAAAACCCGACCGACGGACAGGGTGACGACAACGACAGATAGTCGAATGGTTGTATTTTAAAGTAAAACGTAAATTAAATTAAAACAATGAAAAGATACTTTATTTCAAATTAAAGAAACATGTTCATCTAGATCTTTTACCTTTAGTGTTGGACAATTTTGATTAAGAACCAGATTGATATTCAACATACGTGAGCTAACTAATTGGTTTACTTGTCCTCACAATGCAAACACCTAATTGAGATTACCAAATGCAAGTTTCCTTGACACTTAAGACCTCTCAATTATAACCAATTAACTCAACAAAATTGATGACTCAGTTGTGTGGTATTACTCTCATAAAAACCAACAATCATACGAGATCTCTCCTAGTATGATCCACCCGTATTTTAGTTCGTCTAATACAATTCAATTCATTTATTGTCTCCAATCAAAAGTACAAGATAAATAAGTAAACATAATGTTAAATGCAAGAGTTTTCACTCATTGAAACAAGCGCAATATCAATTGATTTAATTAAATAAACCGTGATACGAATCGTTCGTTGATCGAGCATGAATATATCGTATAATCAAGAATCAATCACTAAAAACATATCCAACATCTAGAGTTATTGATCTAGATGAACAATAAGAGTTTAGCCCATGATTATGGACTCAAACGCATAAACAATGATAATCAAAAGAGAATTCATAGTCGTAAGAACAAGAATTAACCGATGAAAACTAATGTTGTTGGATGTTTGATGATGAACTCTAGCCTCCGTAATGATTATGATGATGATTGGTAGCCTAGGGTTACCCCAAAAACTACCCAAAATCGCCAAAAGGTAGTCTCCAAGGCTGTTTCTCCCGTCAAAATTCGGATCCCCCCTTTCTGGCCTAATTTTGTGTTTTAAAACCTAAGATTTCGACATCATGGCCTTGACAGAATGTATCATGGCCATGACAGCCAAAGTCAACGATTTAAGAGCTGGTCAATGTGATGTCATGGCCATGATCAAATGATTAATGACCATGATAATATCCTGATTTGATTCTCGTGACCCCTTTTCTCGATTTATACTTAAATTTGGACTCTTTTCCTTGAAACTTCATTATCAAACCTGAAATGAAAATTATAACAAATTAAGTACCAAAGGTTCATGAATTAATGAATAACTTGAACATAAATGAGGGATATTGCCAAGGTAAACATGTATAAAATAGGCAATATCAAAATCCCCCACACTTGAACTTTGTTTGTCCTCAAGCAAACTATAATTTGACAATACCAAAATAACTCCCCTTGCAATTCAGAAATGATGGTCAGATTTTACAAAAGCAATACCAACAATAATCACATAAGCAATCACGTTAGTATTAAATATATAATTACTAGAAAACCTGAGATGATTTATATGTCAGCCCGAAAGCACGACCTAGCACCTCACCAAAGGATAAGTGTCTAAATCACACAACTCTCAACCTATTCTACAAGGAAGGGAATATCAATGATAATAACACTCAATAAAGCCAAGTCGCAATGCAATAGTTACCATAGGCTTGCAAGAGGATCAAATCTCCACCGACTTGGCGTGACCACCAAGTGAAGTATCAGACGAGGTAATTCAGTATGTGTTGTGATCATATAGGTGTGAATGGAATGGGTATGTCAGACTCATAAATTGGTGTAAAATGGTAGTCAAGACCCGTTAAAATGTTGATGAAATGTTACCTCGAAATTTTATGATGTGACTAAAAATAAGCTTAGGATTCTTATATGTTATTTCATTCAACTTCATCATACAACATAATTGACAATTCACTTCAACAATCTCAACAGACAGATATTTAATTAACAAACTTTATTGTAATCTATGACTCTCTATGAAACTCGTTTAGCAAACTTTTAGACCAACCATCCCAGACCGATTAAGACCTTAGGTAATTAGGTGACAAGCACCCCTCGGGAACTAATTATTCAAGCTTCAAAGGCCATTTATTGGATTACAATATACTTTTGCTTTCAATTCCATAACCTTTAATTATTCAACCTTAAGCATTAACATTACAACTTTAACACTTTCAATTAAGCACAATTAACTTATAGAATATAACATATTTAAGAATCCTTTTTTTAAAAAAAAGTCACATTTTCACAAAATCAATTCAAAACCCTAACTAGGCAACATTAACGAAAATATGGTTCGGGAATTGGCTACACACAAATAAGGCTAGTATTATGATGTAATGAATGTGGAAGTGTCTACGGGTTTCTAGCACTGAAAATGAGTGCTACGACATGGGTGGACTGGATATAAATGTGTTTAACTAAAAATAATCCATAAATAATTAGGATTCCTTGACCGATTATTGAGATTAGTATCGATCAAATGAGAACAATACAGTCCTGATAATTGGTTAGAAGATCAAAATTATTAGGCTTCAGCATTATCCTAAGAAATACCTCCTCATCATACTCCTTCACCTATACCACAAAATGTGATCTCACAGCAGCCTAGAAATGCATCACTAGGGAAAGTTCTAGAACAAATTACAAACACCGGCACACTCATAGCAATACGAATTATAAACACTAAAGATAAGTGTTTTCAAGTAAGGCTCAAAAATCTCACATATTTAATAGTGGGGCTATAAGTGTGCTAGTCATGCAATTCACCCAATGAGGTTGCTTTTTGTGACACATCTCCTAATTAAAACTATTAAGCAAAGGGAGTGGAGATTAAGTTAGACAAACCATCTGAATGAGTAGGAACACCTACTGTCGAAGATTGGTGTTAGAGAGATTGAGTTAGACAAGCCATCTGAATGAGTAGGAACACCTACTGTCGAAGATTGGTGTTAGACTTATCTACTTAAAGATCACATTTTTATCTAATATAACTAATCCTAAACATGTGAAGTAACCTATCTCCTAAGGACAAGTTTAATGAACAAAGTTCAAGTGAAACACAACCCCCCCCCCCCCACACACTTGAGTGATGCATTACCCTCAATGCATAGAAAACATAAAAATGTGAAATAACACGTGTGGAAGTATAAATGGAACTAGAACTTCCCCGGGGTTATGAGCAGAAAATGATGGAATGATGAATGTATGATGGTGCTGAAATTACTGCAAGCGTATGCATGTCATCCATTCCATAGATCCCTTTTAACATCAAACATCACAAACAATAGTCACAATATAATACTAATAGAAGGAGTGATTCTGTACAAATTGTACCAGTTGGCATCACTCTGCTCATCAATGTTTACCAAAATAAAATAAAGTACGATTATAAAAGATAACGAGATATAGCTCAAGCGTGAGTTCAAAAATAAATGTACTAGTGCTAAAAATAACAAGGAACTAAAACTCCACCTTAGCCGGAATTGGTGAAGACGGATGTGTCAAAGTGTTGGCATCCACAGTTTTTGAATCAGCAACTTCAATGGGTGTGCTAGAAGCATGAATAGTAAACACTATATGTGGCGGAGGCACAAACGAATGACCAATGTTTCTGAATCAAGAAGTGTAGTGCATTTCTTATCCAATTTACATCACAACCTGAATCAACCTTAGATCCCACAAAACGCAACAATTGTTTTTTTCTCAACTATTTCAAGCCTTTCCAACTCGAGTGACATCATGGTCGTGACTCCCCAATGACAGAAAGTGATGTGTGCTAAGTATAGGCAATTATAATCATAAGTTTTAATTAAGGAAATACTAAATAATACTATCACACAATTCAGGCAAGTGTTATCCTGATCATAGAATATAGCTTTATAAGTAAGTCCAGATTCGAACACAGGGAACGTGATTTAATCTATATCTAACTATTTATTCATCCTAATTACAATTATTACAATTAATATACAAACTTACAATAATACACAATAATATACAAGATAGGGGGGACGTTTTAGTTCCGATCGAACATATTTATATTTGATACCGATTCTTAATAAATAAGTTTTAAGGAACAACTTAGGAATACTCAATTGGATAGAAGATTATGACTATTTAAACTATTATTTATTAAACTTATTATATTAACTTATGTCTATTTGCATGTTGGCTATTATTATTGTGATTTACTAATGTAGAAAACCACAAAGGTTAAGATAATTTTCATATAGCAATACAGTCTATTTGCATGTTGGCTATTATTATTGTGCTACTTAACATCTAATGAAACATAATCACTTAATTTAAAAACCCAAAAGATTAAAAAAGTTTATCTATAAATCAGTTAATTATGATCATTAACATAATATAACACATAATTCTTGCATAATAATATTCAATAATATAGTTCCAACAAAAACATATAATTCATATAATAAACCTAATAAACATACATTTAAACATTCATAACGAAAATCTAACAAGCAATTAATTCAAATAAACGATATCCATAGTAACCCAAAAGGTTAATAAAGTTACAAGGATAAAGAAACCAAACCAATTGACGAACTAGCTTTTCCTAAGGTTGAAAACCTTCAAACCCTAGCTCCTTAGCCTCCAAATTCGTACCTAAAGTTGGCCTAAAATCCTAACTTTCCTAATTCTCTTCTTAGAATCGTATATCCCTAAGTCTGGTTGAGACCTCTATTTATAATATTGTTGGGCGGTGTCCTAACCGGCGGTTGATGGTACCAACCGGCGGTTGATCTCTTTTTCTCCGTATCCTCCAAGGAAATCACCGCCTCATATTTGATCCAGCCAGCCGTCATTATGATGGGTCCCACCTTCTAGAATATTCTAGAAGGTTTCTTTTTCTGCTTCCCGTGACCTGCTTCCACCAAATATGCACTCGTCAATTTCCATCTTATTTCTATTTGACTTTTGACCGAATTTAATGAGTTGGGCCCCACTCTATACTTCTTCACGTGAACCTGCAAACTAACCAAAATGATCATAATTATTTTATTATTATTAACTTTATTATTAACTTAAGATTTATTATTATTACTTACGTTATTATTACTATTATTATAATGTTACTAACAATGATCATATAATTATATTATATTATATTATTATTATTTAGCCCAAATAATTATGTGGTCCAACTCATAAACTCCAATAAATATTCAATCTAATTATTTTTGTTCAACCCATTTAACTTTTCAAACTCAAATATTTGCAAACTTTATTTATTTTTATCAATCTTTTAACCACTTTGTACCAACTATATTTAGGTACAACTAACTTTTATACAAAAATTACTTTTTCGTTCTTTTTCTAATTAAAGCTCTTACTTTTACCTATTTTGAAAATATGAACGAAATAAGTATCTTTTATCAAATATTTGTAACAAAAGTATATAGAAATAAGGATAAAATAGTATATAAATATAGTACTTATTTGATGCTATCAGAAAGTATCCAAGTTTCTGTCATGGTCGCATCATGGAAATGACACAAATCGATTTCTTTCTAAGTAAATTTTTAAACCATCATAGGCATGACGAACTGGTGACAGAATGTTGATAAGCGGTTGTCATGATCTTTGAATGGCCATGACACATATGGTTCATGTATCCCATAAGAGAGGATAATGATCATGGCAATGACAAGCCATTGATAGAATGTTGGAGTCCCTCCATAACATCCTTGTAATGGCCATGCTATTTGCTCATTTTCATATTACGAAATAAGGTATTCCCAAGTTGTAGATCGCGTTAAACTTCCTGTAAAATAAAAAAACAAAACAAAGCAAACAAAATACAGAAATTATACAATTACATGGCTTATTTATTTACGAGTCTTAAGCTTGACTCAACCCCGAATATTATAGTTCAATGGGGTTTAAGCTCCTCCACACTTGTTTCAATGTGGGGATCATGAGCGGAACGAGTACCTCGAATGAGTGAAGTGATCCAATCGTTAGTACCACGAGTTGCCTTTATTATGTCAAGGAATTTTGCTTTTTCTTTCCTTGACAAATTAGAAGCAATACGAGTACCGGTAGAATTCTCACCTCGTGAAACTTCTTGATGCACACATGTGTAGATCTTTTTCATGTTCTTCTCAAGGGTCTCATTATCAACCTTCTTCACCTCATTCTCTAATTTGCGGGCCCCATTTTCATTGTTCACATCCATTATATCTTCTTCATTAATCCCATGACCAACCGATAATTTACTCTGAACCTCAACTTCAATGGATGTATCTATTTCGGGTGTAGGTGATTCGGTCGATTTATTATAAAAAGTCACCTCCACATTATCAACTCTAAGGGTCAATTTACCACCCTTCACATCTATAAGTGCACTAGCGGTAGCAAGAAATGGTCGACCTAAAATGAGCGGGGTATTCGGGTCTTCCTCCATATCAACTATAACAAAATCAACCGGGAAGAGGAAATGCTCAACCTTAAACAGAACATTTTTCACGATGCCTTTAGGATAAGTTAATGACCTATCGGCTAATCGTATACTCATGTTTGTAGTTTTAGGCTCTCCTAAGTTGAGTCTAGCATACATCAAGTAAGGCATAATATTTATGCTAGCTCCTAGGTCGGCTAGAGCATTACTTACGAGTAGACTACCCAATTGGCAAGGAATAAGAAAACTTCCTGGATCCTTCATCTTCGGAGGTAGTTTACCTGTCATAAACGCCGAGCACTCACCATCCATGGTCACAACTGTCAACCCATCCAACTTTTTCTTATTCTTTAGGAGCTCTTTCAGGAAACCAACATACTTTGGCATATGAGAAATAGCTTCAATAAATGGTATGTTGATATGAATAGATCTTAGAAGATCAAGAAACTTACCATTTTTCTCCTGAACTCGGTCCCGAAGCAATACATTAGGATATGGTACCTTAGGTTTATACTCCTTCACAACAGGTTTGGTTCGAATGATGGGTTGTAGTGTTGGGGAGTGTTCTTTATCAATTTCATCCTCCACCCTCTCTTCCTCAACAACTGAATATATTGCATTCACATGCTCGTTTTGAGGGTTTACTTTAGTATCGCTCGGTAAGGCACCCGGTTGCCTCTCAGCTAACATCCGTGAGATGTTGCTAACCTACTGCTCTAAATTCTGAATAGAAGCTTGTTGAGTTCTGAATGACTGAGCAGCTACCGCATTTGTCTGACTTTGAGTCACAACAAACTTATTAACAAGATCTTCTAAGCTTGAATTTTTGACCTCTGTTTGCGGTTGTGGTTGTTGGTAATATCAAGATTCCAATTGTTGATAAGATGAATTGTAGTTCCCATTGAAGTTGTTTCAATCCCTTTGATAGTTATTTGGTCTCTGATTCATAAATGAGACTTTCTCCAACTGATCCACCGATTTGTCTGCATCGCAATCCTTGGTCAAGTGCATACCCCCACATGTCTCACAACCAACCTTGATGGCATGAATATCCTTGATCATCTTTTCCATTTGCCTTCCGAATGTTTCCATCTGAGCAGTTAAGGCATCGATACTGTCATTAGCTTCAACACTAGCCACTCTGGATGCTCTCGATTTTTCCTTCTTTTGATGCCACTCATGAGTGTGAGCGGCTAACTCAGAGATAACAGTGTGAGCTTGAGCAGCTGTCTTCTTCTTTATAGAACCCCTTGATGCAGTATCTATTGCCTTTCTGGTATCTATATCTGCTCCCTCGTAAAATATCTGAACTTGTTCAAAAAGACATTTAATCCATGTTGAGGACACATCCGGGGCATCTTTCCAAACCTAGTCCATGCTTCATACAGGGTTTCCATGGGTTTCTGTTCGAATTGAGAAATCTCTCCCTGTAACTCAGCTGCTTTTGAAGCAGGGAAAAATCTCTGAAGAAATCTATCAACCATGCCTTGCCAAGTTATGATCTCTCCTTCTGGCAAAGAATCCAGCCAGTCTTTTGCCTCTCCCATGAGAGTCCAAGGAAAAACCCTGAGGTATATCACCTCATTCTCAATAGCTCGCAAATTGAATAAAGTGCAAATCCCTAAAAATTTTCTCATGTGCGCATTTGGGTCCTCCTTTTCGGTTCCACTAAATTGGCACTGATTACTGATCATATGCAAGAATTGCCCTTTTATCTCAAAATCATCAGCAATTGCAGGCTGATTGATAGTTGAACCCTGACCATCCCGAGTGGCCTTCATCCGATCTTCCATTGTCTGGTTATCCATTGTAGGTTCTGATGATTCTTCCTGTTCTGAATTTGATTCCAACAGAAAACTTGTAGTTGAAACGTTAATCCGTGCTAATCTCCTAAATTCTCTTTCCGGGTCAAAGAATGGCTCAAGAAGAGGTGATTTGGAGGTACGGGACATACACTACCTGTTTTCTGTAAAAACAAAACCAACAACTGGTTACAAGCACCGACACTAAAAGAGTAAACTAAAATAAAAAATAAAGCAATTAACTTTTCAAGGAATAAATTCCCAAGAAAGGATCAATTAACTAAAAACTAAAAACCAATTCAAAATGACACAATTGTTCCCTGGCAGCGGTGCTAAAAACTTGATGTGCAAAAACCGAGTTATAAAATTAAATAAGAAAAATATCTAAGTAAGGACTGTTACACAACTAGGCAAGTGTACCTAATCAAGTAGTAGTATAACAAAGATAAGTTTCCAGGTATCGTCCACAAGAACAGTATAAGTGTATTTTGAAGTTATTTCTGGTTAATAGTTAACTAAATAGAAAACAAGTAAAATTGGGAGTTTTTGCCTCTTAACCAGACAGTCGAATGGTTGTATTTTAAAGTAAAACGTAAATTAAATTAAAACAAATAAAAGATACTTTATTTCAAATTAAAGAAACATGTTCATCTAGATCTTTTACCTCTGGTGTTGGACAATTTTGATTAAGAACCAGATTGATATTCAACATACGTGAGCTAACTAATTAGTTTACTTGTTCTCACAATGCAAACACCTAATTGAGATTACAAAATGCAAGTTTCCTTGACACTTAAGACCTCTCAATTATAACCAATTAACTCAACTAAATTGATGACTCAGTCGTGTGGTATTACTCTCATAAAAACCAACAATCATACAAGATCTCTCTTAGTATGATCCACCCGTATTTTAGTTCGTCTAATACAATTCAATTCATTTATTGTCTCCAATCAAAAGTACAAGATAAAAAAAGTAAACATAACGTTAATTGCAAGAGTTTTCACTCATTGAAACAAACGCAATATCAATTGATTGAATTAAATAAACCGCAATACGAATCATTCGTTGATCGAGCATCAATCTATCGTATAATCAAGAATCAATCACTAAAAACATATCCAACCTCTAGAGTTATTAATCTAGATGAACAATAAGAGTTTAGCCCATGATTATGGACTCAAACGCATAAACAATGATAATCAAAAGAGAATTCATAGTCGTAAGAACAAGAATTAACCGATGAAAACTAATGTTGTTGGATGTTTGATGATGAACTCTAGCCTCCGTAATGATTAAGATGATGATTGGTAGCCTAGGGTTTCCCCAAAAACTACCCAAAATCGCCCAAAGGTAGTCTCCAAGGCTGTTTCTCCCGTCAAAATTCGGATCCCCCCTTTCTGACCTAATTTTGTGTTTTAAAACCTAAGATTTCGACATCATGGCCATGACAGAATGTATCATGGCCATGACAGCCAAAGTCAACGATTTAAGAGCTGGTCAATGTGATGTCATGGCCATGATCAAATGAGTAATGACCATGATAATATCCTGATTTGATTCTCATGACCCCTTTTCTCGATTTACACTTAATTTTGTACTCTTTTCCTTGAAACTTCATTATCGAACCTGAAATGCAAATTATAACAAATTAAGTACCAAAGGTTCATGAATTAATTAATAACTTGAACATAAATGAGGGATATTTCCAAGGTAAACATGTATAAAATAGGCAATATCACAGACCTATGTGCTAGTGTTAATCTTATGCCTTATTCTCTTTATAAGAAATTAGGACTAGATGACCTATTACCTACTCGTATGACCATCCAATTAGCTGACAGATCAGTTAAGCTCCCCCGAGGAATTGTTGAAGATGTCATGGTGAAAGTCGATAAGTTCGTTTTTCCAGTATACTTTATTGTCATGGACATAGAGGAAGACACCCATATCCCGCTCATCTTAGGCAGACCATTTCTAAATACTGCCAAGGCCGTAATCGACGTTAATGAAAAATCATTAAAATTAAGAGTTGGGAAAGAGGAGGTCACCTTTAATGTCGATCGATTAATGAAACAACCTCTGGAAGAGGACCTTGGTTTGTGTGATACCATGTAGGAAATTTTTAATGAACATCTCCATGAAGTACTAGCACTATCTAGCCAGGATCCGATACCCAACACCATAATCACCGTTCGGAAGCTATATAATGAGGACCCTGGGCTGCATTCCGCAATCACTTCGCCAACAACATCCGACGAACTACTATTTCCCCTATTTGAAAAGAAATATCCTCGCACTGATGGTAAAACAATCGATGTTCCATTAGGATGTGGTACATCGATACCTTGGCTAAAAAGAGATAAACCCATATTCAACGGACCAAACCCATTTCCTGCAATTGAAGAAATCCTAGATTCATTCAAGAGAATAAGTGTTGAGCCACCGCCATTTGAACCACAATTAGCCAACCAACCCGAACCACTACCATTTCAAAACCTTGAAATCACCATAAACCAATCCTTATCCGCTCAATTTCAAGAATTCCAATTCACCAATGACGGAGAGATCATCCTCACCAGAAATGATGAAGTTTCCTCATCATCAGTCAACAAATACGAGCTAAAGACGGACGAATTCTCAAATAAAAATGAGTGGGTTGAAATAGTGTCAATCTCCGAGATAGATGATGCACCATTCCAAGTTGAATATGAGAAGCTAAATAGAGACGAGATAGCTAGAATGAAGCCATCTGTTGAAGAACCACCAAACCTCGAATTAAAAGAATTACCACCCCACCTTGAGTACGCTTACCTTCATGGAACATCACAACTCCCGGTGATGATATCAAAAGAATTAAAATCCGAGGAGAAAGCTCAACTCATCAAAGTTCTGAAATCGCACAAAAAGGCAATTGCATGGAAAATTTCTGATATACAAGGAATCAGTCCCAACTATTGCACACACAAGATCCTCATGGAGAACGATTTCAAACCATCCGTACAAAGGCAAAGGAGGGTAAATCCTAAGATTCAGGATGTGGTAAAGCAAGAGGCTATCAAACTCTTGGATGCTAGATTGATTTCCTAATATCCGACTCACCTTGGGTTAGCCCTGTTCAAGTCGTCCCGAAGAAGGGAGGAATAACGGTCATTACAAACGAAGAAAATGAACTTATACCAACACGGACAGTTACCGGTTGGAGGGTTTGCATCGATTACCGGAAGTTAAACGAAGCAACTCGTAAGGATCACTCCCCGCGTCCATTTATTGACCAAATGCTCGAAAGGCTATCAGGAAACGAATTCTACTATTTCCTTGATGGTTTCTCCGGGTATTTCCAAATCCTGCTCGATCCGAAGGACCAGGAGAAGACAACATTCACATGCCCATACGGAACATTTGCATACCGACGAGTGCCGTTTGGATTATGCAACGCACCTGCAACATTTCAGCGATGCATGGTTGCAATTTTCCATGACATGATTGAACAATACATGAAAGTCTTTATGGATGATTTTTCGGTCTTTGGAGACTCTTTCGCATCATGTCTATCCAACCTCGATAGAATGCTCGCTAAGTGTGAAGAATCAAATCTCGTCTTGAATTGGGAGAAATGTCACTTTATGGTGAAGGAAAGAATAGTTTTAGGACATCGAATATCAAGGTCATGAATCGAAGTAGACAAAGCAAAAGTCAAAACCATTACCAAACTACCACCACCAACCAACGTTAAGGCCATTCGAAGCTTGCTAGGACACGCTGGGTTCTGCCGCCGTTTTATCAAGGATTTCTCCAAGATATCTCGACCTATCACCCACCTGCTAGGAAAAGACATTAAGTTTGTGTTTGATGAGAATTGCATGAAGGCTTTCAACTACCTGAAAAAAGAGCTAACTAATGCACCAATCATGGTCGCTCCAGATTGGAGTCTACCATTTGAGATCATGTGCGACGTTAGTGATTTCGCAATTGGGGCAGTTCTAGGGCAAAGGAAGGATAATCACTGTCGACCAATCTACTACGCTAGCAAAACACTCACAGATGCTCAAGAAAACTACACAACCACCGAGAAGGAGCTGTTAGTTGTAGTGTTTGCCTTTGACAAATTTAGATCCTACCTGATACTGTCCAAGACGATAGTATACACGGATCACTCAGCTCTAAAATACCTCTTCAAAAAGCAAGACGCAAAGCCCAGATTGTTACGATGGATTCTACTCCTACAAGAATTCGACATCGAGATAAAAGATAAGAAAGGAGCAGAAAATGTCACCACATATCATTTAAGTCGACTTGAAAATCCGTCAATGGAACAACTCGCAGAACGAGATATTAAAGATCGATTTCCATAGGAGCAGTTAATGAGTTTAGGAGAACAAATGCAAGGTTCACAATTCACTGACGATCCTTGGTTTGCAGACATTGCCAATTTCGTAGTTGGAGGGATCATAAGAAAAGGGATGATATCATCGCGAAGACAAAAATTCTTCCGCGATGTCAAACACTATTTTTGGGATGGTCCATATTTGTTCAAAGTCTGTCCCGACCAAATTGTGAGAAGATGTGTCGATGGGAAAGAAGCCGAACATATACTCCACCAAAGCCATCACGGACCTACCGGAGGACATCACGCAGCCAATTTGACAGCAAAGAAAGTTTACGACTCAGGATTCTATTGGCCTACTATTTTCAGAGATGCACAAGACTTGGTGAAACGCTACGATATTTGCCAAAGGTTTGGAAATATCACAACGCTTAAGGAGATGCCGTTGACGAATATCCAAGCATGTGAAATATTTGACATATGGGGATTAGATTTCATGGGACCATTTCCGAAATCATACGAAAAAGAATACATTCTAGTAGTTGTCGACTACGTATCCAGATGGGCCGAAGCTCAAGCCTTTCCAACAAATGACTCAAAAGTCGTAACCAAGTTCTTAAAACAGCTATTCTGCCGGTTTGGAACCCCTCGGGCGATCATCACCGATCGAGGCATGCACTTTTGCAATACTCAGTTTATGAAACTATTGCAACAATACGGTGTTACCCACAAAACGTCTACGGCCTACCACCTACAGACAAATGGGCAAGCAAAAATTACAAACCGGGCACTAAAAAGGATCTTGGAACGAACAGTTGGTCAACACAAGGAAAGATGGGTAGATAAGTTAGACGATGCTTTATGGGCATTCCGAACAGCTTATAAAACACCACTAGGAACAACCCCCTATAGGCTTGTTTATGGAAAAACATGACATCTCCCGATTGAACGCGAATACAAAGCTAACTGGGCGCTGAAGAACTGTAGCTTAGATCCTACGATAACGGGAATGCACCGGAAAATGCAACTGAACGAGCTAGCAGAGTTGAGAGATCAAGCTTATGAAAGCTCCTACAAATTCAAAGAAAGAACCAAGTTTCTCCACGATTCAAAGCTCCGCCCTACACGTTTCAATACATGTGATAAAGTTCTACTCTTTAACTCCCGATTTAAGAAGTTTTCTGGAAAATTCAAAACACGGTGGAGCGGTCCATTCACAATCTCTAAAGTATTTCCTTATGGTGCCATCGAACTCGAGGCTCCAAACGGGAATTTCAAAGTAAACGGTCACCGTTTAAAACACTACGTGAAAGACTTTCCCACAACCGATGAAGTCTATAACTACGAACCACCCTAATAGGATAGTAGGTATGAATGAGTCAAGCTACGAGATGCGATAAACAAAGCGCTCTTGGGAGGCACCCCAAGCCTATCTTATATTTTCAGCATTAATTTTTCTTTTGTTTTTGATCTAATCCATTCTTATGCAGTACCTCGCCTTATAAAAGGCTGATGATTATGTTTAGACCATTAACCTTTTATATTTTGCAGGATGAGTTCACATCTAGATAGAGAACGAGCCCCCAGTCAGAGACGCTCACGTGCCATGTATCACTCCCGGAGTTCATCACCGGGTAGTAGCATGAGAACCATCAGGGGATCGCAGTAACTGCCCCCTCGATTGGACGAGACCTTGGCAGACTTGGTGGAGGTGAATGTTCAGGAGACATTCCTTTTATGTTCCATCCATGCCAGGTTACCTTCATCTCACCAATGAGAGGGACAGACCGCGGGGACCTCCAGAGTACCCACCTTTCATCATGGTGTGACTATTGCGGACCCTGCTGTCACTTGGTCGATACTGAGAGCCCTCGAGGTCCAGCACACTGCCATCACTGAGATCCACACTTCTGTGGGCCTTCCTTCCACACCTGTGTGCCCTTTTCAGATGGGACCTGATCCCGCTCCGCACATTCCACTATGGGACCTATTCCCACCTTGGAACCTAACTGCGCAGGACCACCCCACTATTACGAACCCACTAGAGGAGGAGATCGCTGCAGTAGATGTTTGGATTCAGGATCCAGAGGATGGCACTGCATCTCTAGTCTATATGATCGTGGAGTCAGCATCTCCTACATCGGTCGTGGAAAACACGATCTTTATGGATGATGACTTCATCGATTGGGAGGCGCTCTACGCTGACATGAATTAGTTATGTTATTTCTGTTTAGTATTAACGTGTATTGACGTTTTTGTTTCCTGAAGGATATTTATTATGCAGAACTTGAACCTGGTTCATAAAATCCAGTGGCAACACATGCAACATAAGGAAGTATCTCTTCTAACCTTACTTTACTTGATTAAACACACTAAAACTCTAAGTAAAACTCTAAAGTGTAGGATTATGACTCACAAACAGAGAATGACTTCGAAAATATTGACCCTAATTCAAAAATCTAAGTGTGGGATTAACCTAACTTAGAAATTGAACATTAGGGACAATGTTCTTTTAAGAGTGGGATAACAATAGTATTCACTACTGAAGTGCAACATAAAATTTTGATCAATCTTCAACAAAAATTTCAAAATTTTGCATCAAAGAAAGTCTAAAAAGGGTATTTATGGTCAACGAAAATCCAAAGGTTTGGGAAATCGACAGTAACGGGTAAAACTCTTTGAAAAAAATTTCAAACTAAGTTTCAAAACAAGCAATCGCATGACTAGGCATTAAACTACCAAAACAAGTGAGAAATCTTGAGCCATATAAAAGCTTTTATCATTAATGCTTCACTTTTTGATTGAGAGTGGGCCGATGTATGCCTTTTAAGTTAGAACTTGTGTAGGTTCCCTGTAGTCGGACCTAATCAGATCGTCAACTCAATTGAAAGTGCGGAATCCAAACAATCAAGTATTGAACGTTTAACGAATTAAACAAACACAATATCTATAATCTTGTATATATTAACACTTGAAATATATCGATTACAGAATATAATCACAGCCTCTCTCTCTGCCTCATGAATTCTCTCTCTCTAGGGTTTGATCAACCCTCAAATGAAAATCTAACTCTCTACTTATACTCACCACTTAACCTACCTGCGACATAAGCCTTAATGTCGCAAGCCCAACTTACAATGTTGCTGGTGCGACATTGAAGCTAATGTCGCCTAATATTCTATGTATATTCTATAATTACATTTCATTTACAAACTCGAATATACACACTAATTACTAAGACTAATTGACTTTGACAAGTACAAATGTTTGACCAACTGACTGACACACCAAATGCACCAACAAACTCCCCCATGTCAGCAGCTTGGTCAAATAAGTCTTCAATTAGTCTTCATCAACAAACTCTTTAATGTCTTCAACAATCAGAATCTCCCCCATTGAGATAGCATGGTCTTCAAAGAAATCTTGATGTCCAAATTCATGTGACTAACACAAATTTATCATACAATAAGATCTTCAAACTCTGTGACCATCTCTCAATCATCAACAGCTTCTCCGATAGAGTTTATCTTCACAGTTGTTGGAGAAAAATCGACATCCTTTACATCTTCAATATTTGACTTTAACTAGATATGTGATATCGAAGAAAATAACATAGAAATAAAATCTTTTTGTATTTTTCTATATAAATGAAAAACAAAGAATACTTAAAAATTAAGGAATTGGGGATAGGATTGTTTTAAGTCTGCTTAGGGATCATATCAGGCCAATATGCAATTATTAGGAAATAGTAAGTGTTATTTCGATTATCAGTGTATTTGTCCACTTTAAATTTACTTAGCATACTTAAAGCACCTTTTATAAAAATTATTTCAAGACGATTACTGGTATTGTTTGTCCACTCAAACATGTTACATCAGGGTCTGTGAGTTAACCTTTTATTGTTAGTTTGAATATTTCTCCATAGTCCCCACCTATGACATACCCCTGTAACCCAGACATGAGCATAGCTTCCTAATCCAGAGAGACTATAAGAGTATCATTTTTAAGAATCAAGTCAGCGGTGACAGGTCTGTACAAACGTACAACAAAGCGACATGACTTGATTCAGGTGTAAGCAAAACCAGACTCGGTCAAACCATTTTGGTGACCTTGTTAGGTATCTTATGATTTAAGACTTTTTCAAGTTCATTGACTTGCGTTTGCTTAACTTTTAAGCATATACTAATTGAGACCAGGTCTGTACTTACGTACAACAGAGGAAACAATCAGTATAGACCCCCAAATGATTTCAGATTAACCTCAGGTATAGAAATATGTCATGCTACGTTAAGGAATTAAGACATTTAGTCGTACATCATATGGTGTTTACCACAAGATCATAGACACGTATTAGAATTACTTCTTAAGAACCCAGAAACCGGTGTGTATCATGCCTACCAGTACATCATATGATGAAGCTAATATTTATAAAAACTATTTTAAACATGCCAGATAAACCTACTAACACATCAAACATAAACCTTAAAATTTCCATTTTGTGCATGTCATCTGATGTACAATCATTTCCCATGTTGTTTACAGACACAATCCAATATCTTTTTGAGGAATAAGAATCTTGTTGTTCACATTTCTGATCCAAATAATCAGAATTTTAATTACTCCCCTTGAACAACAAATTCTTTTCAAAAATTCAATTCAAAGGTACTCCCATTAAACATTAAACATATTTTTGTAATTTTTTATTTAAGATATTTCGTAACATTGCATTTCTTTGATACTAAAAAGTACAAATAATAGCTGATGCATTACTAACAAATAAAAATAAAAGTTTCAAAATCACATATCAAGTCAAATCAAATGCCTTTTAGCACTTTTACCACCACGAAACTTCAGAAACTTCAGAAATCATCATAACATTCTTCCAACAGTATCCACATCCATGCAGTCACTAAAAATATTAATTTACAAGAAACTGACAGCATCACCACAAACAATCAAACATTAGTACTTATGGGACACCCAAGCCTTGATAGACTTGGGTTGTCCATGATCATCCATAATCATCACATCAATGAGTTTATGATATTTTAAAAACTCAGAAGATTTCATTGATGCGTTGTTTGTGGATTTGGGTTTCCAAACCTGTTTAGTTTCAGATGATTTTTTTTTCAACAATGTTGTGATGTTGAACGTGAGGTCTACTAGGCACAACTTTGTTTACTCTTGCCATAGGTTTTGGAGAGTTTGATGCACAATTAGATACAGGCGAATACGAACAACGCCTTGAAAAAGATTTTGAAAAAGAATTCCTGAAAGAGGAAGTTCTTGGCATCCCTCTACCAAACATATCTAGGGATAATAACTTACAATCCCTAATAATATGGACCTGTTGACCACAACGAAAACAAGAACGTCTCTCAACATAAGATCGATTCCAATGGGTTCCCTCAAATCGTTTCGGTGGAGGACAGTACACAGAAGGTCTATTAGCAGGAACATTTGTTGAACATGCACTCTTAGGTGTACATGTTGAAGTAAATGTTCCCGAGGTTGAGTTAGTAGATTTAGAATCCCTTTTAACATTTTTAACACTAACGGAAGGTGAACTTTCTGGCTTAACAAACTTAGGCAAGGGATACTCTGGCCTCTTGGTTTTCTCATTTTCCTGTTTGTTTTCCTTAGCTTCTTTTGATTTAATACCATAAAGCAATGCATAATCGACTGGAATCTCTTCAGTGCCTTCCTTAACAGGCATATGACAGTCTTCGGCATGGGAAGGTGGTGGAACTTGAGTATAACCAAGTCCTGCCTTCTTTTTACCGCCTGTCCTTTGCTTATTAACAATTTCATCAAAGACAACTGTTGCTGAAGAAGAGCCTAAAACGAAGATTAAACAATAAAACCTTCACGAATCAAATCGAAAACGTTCTAAACACGATCCGAAACCGTTGAATCCTTGATTCACGGCTCTGATACCACTTGTAGGTTCCCTATAGTCGGACCTAATCAGATCATCAACTCAATTGAAAGTGCGGAATCCAAACAATCAAGTATTGAACATTTAACGAATCAAACAAACACAATATCTATAATCTTGTATATATTAACACTTGAAATATATCGATTACAGAATACAATCACAGCCTATTTCTCTGCCTCACGAACTCTCTCTCTCTCTAGGGTTTGATCAACCCTCAAATGAACATCTAACTCTCTATTTATACTCACCACTTAACCTACCTGCGACATAAGCCTTAATGTCGCAAGCCCAACTTACAATGTCGCTTGTGCGACATTGAAGCTAATGTCGCCTAATATTCTATGTATATTCTATAATTACATTTCATTTACAGACTCGAATATACACACTAATTACTAAGACTAATTGACTTTGACAAGTACAAATGTTTGACCAACTGACTGACACACCAAATGCACCAACAACTTGCTCGAGCAATACATTTCAAAACTACAAATATGGGCGTCATACGTGACGAAGGTGCAATTAGAGATCTTGACATTTCCTAGGAGAAAACTCTCATAAAAACCCCTGTTTTCAAGCCTAACCCAATCAATGCTCACTTTCAGCATTGAAGATCAAGTAGAAAACCTGTTGAGCCTTAGCCTTTTCATTTCAATAACTCACTTCAAGAAAACAACCCTTCCTTTACATCTCTTGGCCATAGCCTAAGTTTCTGTTCTGTCAAGAAGAATTACTGCAATAAACACATTGAAATCCCCGAAGGATAAAAATACCATCCAAAAAGAGAAGGGGGACTCCAAAGAAAAGCATAATTCAGCAAAAACAAAGCTGCCAGGAGGAACCAAAGAACTAAAAGACTCAAGGATCATTTAATGCCAAGGGAAAGGTTCTTCAAATGAAAACTTGAAAAGAAGGCTCTCAAAGAGAGAAATCTAAAAAGAGGTATCACTAAAACGTCAAAGATAAGTCATCACACATAAACTCTTAGGCTATATCAAAACCCCACTAAACCACCTACAAAACACTTTTTCCATAACCATCTCCACCCTCTTACAAATGTCTAGGGATAATTAGCACCGTCCCCATTTAAGTATTGCAGATCTGATTCTCGACCAAGCTTATGACAATGAAAGAGCTACGTGGCTGGCCCCTGAGTGAGTTAGAAATTAGGAAACCTGATACACTGAGTGAATTGAGTGACCACCTGTGAGGGCCACAGTCATGTATATCTTACATCATGAAGATTGAAAAGAGAGCTTGTTAGAACCAGTAGTTTGGGAAAACATCAAAGGTTAAAACCCCGTTTGAAATCTTTTCACCCAGCCTGCAGGAATCAAAGTTCTCCAGGATACAAGACACCCTTCCAGACTTTCTAAGCAGCTTTTCTAAAAATTTGCTTGAGGACAAGCAAAACTTTAAGTGTGGGATACTTGATATCGCGTAAAAAGTCATGTTTTTACCAACGATATCTCTCTCATTCTGGATCAATACTTGGCATTTGGGCTCAAAAGATACTCAAATCAAAGAAACTTTACCAAAAAGAGAAAAATGAAGTTGCACGAGAAAAATCAAGCAAAACGGACGAAAATGAAGATTCCACACACGTTTGAAGATTCAAGACATCAAGACAAGATTCAAAGACAAAAGTCCCCATCACTGAGATTTCTCTTATCTAAGATATTCGTTTTCAAAATACGAATCTAACAGAAGAAGAATCAACAAAAACGGACGAAGAATGAAGATTCTACGTACGCTGGAAGATCCAAATGATTCGTACGAGACATCCAAAGATCAGAGATACATTTTTGGAATTTCTTTTCATCAAAGTCTTTATCTTTGAAAAATGAATCCAACGCAAAAAGAATCAACAAAAACGGACGCATAACGAAGAAGATACGCACGAATCGAGTAACGAAGCAAAAGACGGCGAACCGGGGCGGCAGGCTGCTAGCCGCCGCCGGCCACCATCCAGCCGCCGCCGGCTGCCAGGGTGGCAGCTTCGGCTGCCGGTACCCCGTCCCCCGTCCGCTTTTTCATCCTAGCTCATACTCACAGGGTACACGTGCTAGGCCTTTTCCGCAACTTTGGGGTGTGCTAGGCCTTTACGCGCTTTAGGGTACATGTGCTAGCAACTTTTCCACCTTTTTCTAACGTGTGCCCCAAGTTGCTAAAATGCACCGGATTTTCCCTATAAATAGGAGGCCCATGGTTCATTTGAAGATATACCTTTGATACACCACACACCATACTCTTTCTATATTCCATATCTTTCTTATTCTTGTAAAATTAGTATTTCTTCCTTTAGATAGTTTAATTAATTAGAATAGCTAATTAATTAGAATAGCTAATTAATTAACTTAGGAAGATTTGTACGGAGGTGCTCCGGGACGCATTGTAGCTACGAGTTATTTGTATACCTTTCCAGGGTTTAATCTATCTTCCATATTTAAATATGTTTGTTCTTTATTTTATAATTTTAAGTATGAATGCTAGAATCACCATGGTTAACTAGATAACTCAATTGTCTGCTATGATAGTCGTTTAGAAAGTTTTAATATGTAATTGTGTTGTATGTTATGAGATTGTGGATGGTTTATATTATAAATAGATGTAGGAATTAAATCTTTATCGTTTATCTGCCCAACTCATGTTGTGACTAAAACCTTATCCAAAAATGAACGTAGCTAACTCATGGGGTATAGGTCACTTAGTTATACTATATTAGATTGAATCATTGAGCTCGGCATGGCCGGTGTTCTCTAGACCAAAATAGGATCCAAGAGACACAGAATATGGGAATAGAGGTAGATTAAGATTAAATTCATATAGATGATATTTTTGAGATAACTTTCGGAATATCCTCGACTTAAATAATATCTTTGCATGCTTCTATCGAACTGTTGCTTTGATTGTCTTATTGCATGTTCTTGTTTGATTGTTGCCTTAGGATTATCATAATAGTGAAATACAAACGGAATTAAATATCGTGAAGTAATATGATGGCCCCTATTCGACTGTTCTTTCATATAGTACTGGAAACGCCTACGGCGGTGTATAAATGTATGGTAGTCGAGAACAACCGAAGGTAGTTATATTATGAACCGAATAACAAACGTATTATTTAAGTTTCCATTTGTAGTACAAACCATCCCTGTATTCTTGCATACCTGAGTAATGTTGATAATTCATACGAATAAGTGATGACATATTATCCGGCCGCCTAGACCAGTTAGTCCAACCTATTTCAGTGAGGGTAAACCTCGTTCATAAGATTGTTTATTCAACAAACTATGCCATGATTCGGACATCTCTGACGACCGAGATTGGGGAATAGGATTCGAGATTAACTGTCGGATAATATGGGAATACATTTGAGAGAACTTTCAGTGTATGCTTTAATATATTCTGCAACCCACGAAACATTCTATTTGCCTAATTGTAAACACTTCCGCGTTATCTCGATAAAAGGATTACAGTAATAGCTCACATTAACTTACGAACTTGTCCCATTAGAACTCTCCACATTTAACAACTCCTAAACCACTTCATAGTAGACAATCGCTTTAATTGCTGAACGCCCGAAGTAACCTCCACTTTATAGTTTATTTTTGTTTAATTTAGAATAGAAAACCCAAAACCAAAACCGACTCTTTCATCCCTAGCTAAATACATAAAAGTTTCTAAATCCCCTAGTTTCAAATTGCCGCGCTTTGAAGAACGATCCTAGGTCATACTTGTCCTTTGCTAGCCCTTTTATTAGCATGATAGTAACCCTAGGCCCCAGCCTTATAAATTAAAAACCCACTGTTGTCTCGCATCACCATTAGAAATCCCAACGACCGGTGTGCAGCACAACATATGCCGCTGATTATTCTGTGTCTGATGATCGTTGAACTCGACATGGCCGATGTTCTCCTGGTTGAAACATACCGGAGGGAGACACGGAGCGTAGGATTAGAGATAGATTAGATTCATTTCATATAAAAATGTTTTAGAGAGAATTTTCGGAATATTTGTGACTTAACCATTTATCCATAAACTCTGCATGAAATAATTGACCCCAGTTATGCTGCATACTTACATGTTCTTGTTTGATTATTGCTTGGGGTTTACATGCTAGTATCACTTGTGCTATTTTATATATGATTAGGTTTTCTGATATGGATTAATTGCATGCACCAGTTTAACATGCTTAAAATAGTTATGATGATTTATATGGAATAATGATGAACAATTTAACTGGCCGTTAGACCGGACCATCCCAACTTGTTCCGGTGGGAAACCCATGTTCATGTTTTTGTTTATTCAAAAAATCATGTCATGATTCGGATATCTCAAATGTCTGAGATTTGGGAACAAGACTCGAGGATGGTTGTTGGTTAAATTGGTCACTACATTTAGGACAACTTCCGGTGTAGTGTACTCTCTATAGTTGTTATCTATGTGACATGTTATTTATCTGATTGCGGACAACTCTAAGTTAGATAGATAATAGGCTAGGAGCTATGGCTCATTAGGAAATATATGACTAAGTCCAGGATAGACAACAAGGAATACCTAATGTAGCAACAAAAATACCGTAAAATAGCTGAATACCTGGTATAGCGTTGGAAACACCTCTGGTGTAGTACAAATACGTGGAAGCCATGAAAAGGTTTTAGGTAGAATACTAAAACCTTGGTGTAGTACAATATAGCGTTGGAAACACCTCTGGTGTAGTACAAATACGTGGGTACAGGTCTGTTGAATCCTGTACCCATCGTCTTAACTAACGCCCTAACCAATATAACTACCCCTAAATAGCATATACGATGGTCATAGTAAATGATGAACGCCAAAATGTACTAAATTATAGTACTAATTACCCCCTTGTTCAATAGAATTTTTATGCATTTTACTTGAATTTGGTACTCATTTTGTTCATATTTGCATTTAGGATTTATTTGGAGCTTGAATCGGAAAAGAAGCAGAAAACGAGCTAGTATTGAAGAAAAGAAGCTAAAATGATTGAAGCTTGAAGAACTGAAGTCGAGTGGCTAAAAAATTGAAGAATTGCATCCATACGGCGTATGGAAATCCATACGGTGTATGGATAGTGTGAGCCAGGCCGCCAGATTATGTGGGTCTGATCCATGGGCTTATTCAATCCATACGGCATATGGAAATCCATACGGCGTATGGATTGATTCGACAGAAACCCTAAATAGTTTATTTTGCTTTCATTTTGAGGGTTATCATTTCTCAATTCTCTCCAACCATTTTTGCACTCATTCTAGCCTTATTCCAAGAGCATTTTGAAGGTATAAGCAAGGAGAATTAAAGCCTCTTTCGATTGTTCAATCATTATTTTGGTTTCTCGGTTTGAATACTTTAATCCTTTTTCATTTGATTATGATTTCGGTATTGATTATGAATCTGATTTTCTGTAACAATATGATTGGCTAAGTCTTTTATGTGTTTACTTGGATGATGATACTTAGATGATGGTTTGATTATTGAATTGTGAAAACTATCGGATTTTATGAATGTTTATGCGTTTACTTGTTAATCCTTGATTGTTGATTGATTATTAGTGGTTACCTAACGTGGTTTATGGGTCAATTGAGATTGAATTCCTTTTGATTAATAGATTATTGATGATTGTTGATTTTAGTTAGCAATTATTGCTGAATATATTGAGTTTGACAGGTTAGGGTTAATAATCGGTATTAATCATTAATGAACAAGATAACTATTATTGGTTATAGACTTTGTTGATTCAAGTCACAAAAGTAAATCACATAAACGGCGTAGGTTTAATTTATAATACAATTTAGTGGGCAACGTTACTTGAATGTTAACGTGTTGAAAACAATTTTGTGTCTTTCTCAATTGTATTAGGTTAACTTACCTCGGAAAGGGAGTTGTCTTATTTGTCATGTCGCCATAAAATCCATTGTTTGAGCAATTCAATAAAGTGATAACCGGATTCTAAGGAAAGTAATCCAAGTGAATACATTTCTTTTATCATTTGAATTAAATATTTTATTTAATTAATTATTTTATCATTTCTTAATTTTATTTTATTAAGTTTTATTTAATAAATCATTTTTCATAATTGTTTGCCAATTGTTCGATCGGAACCAAAACGTCCCCATTATTTACTGTTTTTATTTACAACAATTTTCAATTTATTTAATATTGACATCCGTTCCTCGTGTTCGACTCGGACTTATCAGGCTATACTATATTACGACCAGGTATTCTTGCTTGTGTTGTGTATAGTAAGCAGGTACTCCCATTTATAAAACTTAACTCTGTTTACACAGCATCAAGTTTTTGGCGTCGCTGCCGGGGAGCGGTTTGATTCAATTCAATAATTTGGAAATTGTTTTCATTGTATAGTTGTGATTTACCTATTAGTTTGTCGGTTGTAAGGTGTGCTTTTGTTTAAGATTCTGTCTGTTCATACTTTTTCTTTTAATTAAGAGCACGATAGTTAGTATTACGCTGTGTTACCTAAGTAACCTGTTCTACTTACTAGGTAAGTTTAATTGCAGGACGTTTATGACCCGGACGTCGGATCCCAATCCTGCCTTTCCATTTGAAGAACCCAAACGCATGTTTCATCAAAGAATACGCGCGCATTCCGCATCGCCCCATTCACCAATAATCAACCCATTCTTTAACGAGGCGGACGGGATATTAGACTGCAATCTTCACATACCACTGGCCTCCAACTACAAGTCGGATTTTGAGGACGAATACAGAGAGTATCGCGAAATACCTCCAACCGAGTATCCCAGCGATCAATCGGAACCAGACCACAACATGGCGGATGACATTGACAACATGACTCTAGAGCAATACTCAAGCCGAATGCGCACCGATCTTGAGCCCGGAGTAGTGAGGCCCGCCATTGCGCGAGAAGTGGAATTCGAAATCAAGGGACAGTTCCTCAAGGAACTTAGAGAGAACCCTTTTCTTGGTGAAGAAAGAGAGGATGCTAACGAACACGTCGAGAAGATCTTGGAAATCTCCGACATGTTCAACGTTCCCAACGTTACGCGCGATCAAGTCATGCTCCGAGTGTTCCCAATAACACTAAAGGGAGCCGCTAAGAGATGGATTTCAAACGAACCAGCTGGATCCATCACCAGGTGGGAAGATCTACGCACGAAATTCTTGAAGATATATTGCCCACCATCCAAAACATCAAAGATGATCGATGAAATTAGGAATTTCAAGCAGGACATCGACGAATAACTTCACCAAGCGTGGGAAAGATACAAGGATTTGATGCATAGGTGCCCACAGCATGATCTAAATGATCAACAAATAGTGATGGTGTTCTACAAAGGAGTGGATCGTGCAACAAGACAAAGTTGGATGCTCAAGGATCTCTACCGAAGAAGATTCCAAGAGACGCGTTAGAAGCAATTCGTGACCAAGCAAAACATTCTCAGCTTTGAGATGATGGAACCAGTCAAAGAAAAAGGTCGGTTAGCAATGAGGATTGACTCGCCGCCATCACTGCTAAGCTTGACAGCATGGGAAGAGATCTAAAGAAGGTAACCGAAACAGATCATGCAATCCAAGTCGGATGTGATAACTGTGGAGGATCGCATCTAGTCAAGGATTGTCCTGAGATTGAATCCGGAGAAGCGAAAGACGAAGTCAAGTTTGGCGAAGGTCAGGGAAACTACCGCCAAGGCGGAGGGACCTTTTTCCGACGACCTTATCAGGAAGGAAATCGCCCGTTTTGCCAAACTCGGCCGGGACTTTACACCACGGAGCAACCTGCAGCACCTTTTCCCGAGAAGAAGACCAACCTTGAAGAAATGATGGGAAGGTTCTTGACCACTAATGAGCAATTTATTGCTAGTTCTGGACAACGTATGGACACGACTGAAGCATTAGTGAGAAATCAAGGTGCTGCTATTAAGCAGATTGAAGGAAGTATCTCGAACATTTCTAAAGTTCTCCAAGAGAGACATATTGAAGGAAGTATCTCGAACATTTCTAAAGTTCTCCAAGAGAGATTTCCTGGAACTCCTCCCGGATTCACCGAAACCAATCCATGTGATCAGGCTAAAGCAGTGATTACTCGAAGTGGGAAGGTTCATGAAGATCCACTTGTAACGAAAAAGCCTGTATCTCAACCTCTGCTTGAAAAAGAGAAGGAGGTAGAAGTTGTCGGAAGCCCGAAGGTGAACACTAAGGATGATCAAAGTGCTAGGGATGAGCAATACGCGAAGAATCATGCACCTCTACCACCTTATCCAGCGGCTTTGAGAAGAGGAAAGGATGAAGCTCATTATCACCAGTTTCTCGAGAACTTGAAGCAACTCCACATCAACATTCCATTTGTGGAGGCCATTGCTCAAATGCCTAAATATGCAAAATACTTGAAAGAATTGTTAACCAACAAGAGCAAGCTGATGGAGGCAACCACGGTGACAATGAATGAGAGATGCTCAGCGGTGATGCAGAATAAACTACCACCGAAGATGACATACCTTGGAAGTATTACTCTTCCTTGTCTTATTGGAAGTTTAGACATCACTAATGAACTGGCTGATTTGGGAGCAAGCATACCAATAATGCCTTATACTATGTATGCTAGACTCAAGTTAGGAGAACCTAAACCAATCAGAATGTGCATTGAGTTAGCTGATCGTTCAATTCAATATCCTAAGGGTGTGGTCGAGAATGTTTTGGTTAAAGTAGGTAAGTTTGTCTTCCCGTGGGATTTTCTGATTGTTGACGTGGTAGAAGATTCAAAAGTACCTATCATTTTGGGAAGACCTTTTCTAGCCACTGCGAGGGCATTGATTGATGTTCTTGACCGAAGGATCACATTAAGGGTAGGCGATGAAGAAGTAGTGTTTGATATTAACAAATCAATGCAATACCCGGCATCGGTAGATGATACCTGTTACTTCGTGAGTGCCAAAGAAATGACAGATGATGAGGAATTTCTACAAGGTCTCATGGAAGATGAAGATATTGATCCAATGATTCTGGAAGGTTGGACAGGAAGTCTTGAAGCTATTCGAGAGATTGAAGAACTCGATAAGTTGCTCGAGGAAGAGAGTGAGACTACAGGCGAAGATGAATTAGAGACTGAGGGAGTCAAACTGAAGGAGAGTAAAAGGTCCATTTTGGAGAATGGAGTGTCAATCATCACAGAGACACGAATTGCTATATATGGTATTCCTTGTTTGAGGGAAGAGGTGTCGATGGTCAAATTTTCATTCGAAGAACCACCGAAGTTAGAATTGAAAGATTTGCCGAACCATTTGGAATATGCATACTTGCAAGGAAAGTCAGACCTGCCAGTAATTATTTCATCTTGGCTGTCAGCCAACGAGAAAGAAAGTTTATTGAAGGTTCTTAAGGAGCACAAGCATGCTATCGCTTGGACGATTAGCGATATCAAGGGAATAAGCCCCTCCTACTGCACGCACAAGATTCTCATGGAATCTGATTTCAAACCTATAGTGCAACCATTGAGGCGCTTAAAACCTAAAGTGACTGATGTCGTAAGGAAGGAGATCATTAAGTTACTTGACGATGGGTTAATTTACCCAATTTCCGATAGCCCCTGGATAAGCCCCATACATGTTGTACCAAAGAAGGGAGGAATGACTGTGGTAGCTAACGAGAAGAATGAATTAATCCCCACAAGAACTGTCACCGGATGGAGAGTCTGTATCGATTATAGGAAGTTGAATGATGCTACACACAAGGATCACTTTCCTTTGCCGTTCATTGATCAAATGCTCGAGCGTTTAGCCGGAAAAGAATACTATTGCTTTTTGGATGGATTTTCTTGTTACTTCCAAATTCTGATAGATGCTCATGATCAAGATAAGACCACGTTCACATGCCCATTCGGGACTTTTGCATATCGGAGAATGCCTTTCGGCTTGTGCAATGCGCCCGCAACATTTCAGCGGTGCATGATGGTGATTTTTGATGACATGGTGGAGGATAGCATGGAGATATTCATGGATGATTTCTCCATTTTCGGAGATTCTTTTGACAAGTGTTTAGCAAATCTGAAAAAGATGTTGCAAAGGTGCGAGAGTTCGAATCTTGTTATAAATTGGGAGAAGTGGCATTTCATGGTACGTGAAGGAATCGTATTAGGACACAAGATTTCAAGTGTTGGGATTGAAGTAGACCAAGCCAAAATTGAGGCAATAGCACAACTGCCACCCCCAACAAATGTCAAGGGAATACGAAGTTTCTTAGGACATGCTGGGTTCTACAGACGATTCATTAAGGATTTTTCCAAGATAGCTCATCCGATGAACAAACTGTTGGAAAAAGATGCTAAGTTTGAGTTTTCCAAGAAATGTCTTGATGCATTCAATCTTTTGAGGGAAAGGTTAGTATCAGCACCCATCATGATTAGTCCAAATTGGGATCTTCCATTTGAACTAATGTGCGATGCCAGTGATTATGTTGTAGGAGGAGTGTTAGGACAAAGGATTGATAAGAAGTTTCAACCTATTTATTATGCTAGTAAAACCTTAACAAACGTGCAAGAGAATTACACTACGACCGAAAAGGAACTACTTGCAGTTGTGTTTGCTTTTGATAAGTTTCGGTCTTATTTGATCCTATCAAAGACTGTAGTGTTTACCGATCATTCGGCGTTTAGGTACTTATTTAGCAAACAAGATGCGAAGCCAAGATTGCTACGATGGATTCTGCTACTTTCGATATCGAGATTCGTGATAAGAAGGGAACTGAGAATTTAGCTGCTGATCACCTTTCAAGGTTGGAAAATCCCGAGTTAGATAAGTTGGATGAAGCGGAGATTAAGGATACATTCCCTGATGAGAGTCTACTGAAGGTTATTATGAATGGACTTCCATGGTTTGCTGATTACGCAAATTTTCTAGTTACAAAAACTCTTCCCACCGAAATGAAGTACAACGAAAGGAAGAGATTTTTCTCGGCTTTGCGACATTACTTTTGGGAAGATCCGTTTTTGTTTAGGGAATGCGCTGATGGTATGGTGAGGAGGTGCGTTCATGGAGAAGAATGCATAAAGATTCTAAGTCAGTGCCACAACGGTCCTACGGGAGGACATCATGGGCCATCATACACAGCTAGGAAGGTGTTTGAGGCAGGATTTTATTGGCCAACTGTCTACAAGGATGCGGATGAGTTTGTGAAGGAATGCGATGCTTGCCAACGAACGGGAAGAATCTCTAAAAGAGATGAGATGCCACAAAATCCTATTATGGTTAGTGAAATTTTCGATGTCTAGGGAATCGACTTTATGGGACCATTTCCCCCGACCAACGGAAATAAGTATATAGTTGTGGCTGTCGATTATGTTTCAAAGTGGGCTGAAGCAAAAGCATTACTGACTAATGACGCACGAGTGGTGATTAAGTTCCTCAAGCAGCTGTTTTCGCGATTTGGAACTCCTAAGGCGTTGATTAGTGATCGGGGAACGCATTTTGCAAATGCGCAATTGGAGAAAGTTTTGAAGAGATATGGAGTCAATCACAAGTTCTCCACTGCCTATCACCCACAGACTAGTGGACAAGTAGAAACGACTAATCGCGGTTTAAAGCGTATTTTAGGACGTTCAGTTGATGGAAATCCAAAGGATTGGTCGAATAAACTGGATGATGCATTATGGGCCGCAAGGACTGCTTTCAAAACGTCCATTGGAACCACGTCATACCGACTCATTTATGGGAAAGCTTGTCACCTACCGTTTGAGTTGGAACACAAAGCATATTGGGGATTGAAGCAATGCAATCTCGATGATGATGCAGCTGGGAAAGAGCGACTGGCTCAGTTGCAGGAACTAGAATAGTTAAGGACAAATGCATATGATAATGCTCGACTGTTTAAGGAACGCACCAAGAAATGGCACGATGCACGTCTTAGATCGAATAACTCATTTGAGCAAGGTGACAAAGTGCTCTTATATAGTTCTCATTTGCATTTGTTTCCTAGGAAGTTGAAGACTCGTTGGACAGGACCTTTCGTAGTTGAAAAGGTTTATCCATTTGGTGCTGTTGATTTGAAAGGTCATTCTGGTGCGACATTCTAGGTGAATGGAAGTCGTTTGAAGAAGTATTATGGTGACGCAAGGGACTCCAAAAGGGATTTGGAGATGAATTTCACTTAAGTCATGGAACATAGTGTCGAGCTTACCGGCGTGATAAACAAAAGCGCTTTCGGGAGACAACTAGTTGTTTTTCTTAATTATTGGTTTTGTTTTGTTTTGTGTTAATAAAGCTCATGGAAGAGGATGTTGGTTGTTTGAAGGCGGCAGTCTAGCTTGTATATTGAAGATAGCTCAGGGGAGTTTCTGTTCACTTCTTTTCTAGTCCCTCTGTTATTGTTTACTTTGCAATGAGGACATTGCATATTTTTAAAGTGAGGGATGGAGGGAAAAGAAGTTTGTTTGTCCTTAGGATATGAATGGTAAATATTGAGTTAAAGGGCATTCTATGTTAGTCATTTCTCAAGCCCAAAATCTTTCTTCTAAAATTGTTTTATGTGTAAAGTTTAGCAAATCTTGTAACACATGTGGGAATTCAAAGGATGAAATGAACTTAATGTTAAATATTAGATAATTCATCATATGATGTATCGATAGGCAATCTATATGAAGGTTATTGAGCTTTTAAGAAAATTTAATGTATAAAGTAGGATTTATCCTAAGAGGATCTTTTAGCAAGGTATGACCTTAGTCTTAATCCTTATATGATAGCGTGTTATAATCCATAATTTTGGGATCCTGATTATCATCATTTGGGAATATACTGGGTGTTGTCTCCTCTGTTGTATGTAAGTACAGACCTGGTTTCCGTCAGTATATTTGATATATATAGATAAAAAGAAAAGAGTACAAAGGACTCATGAACTGAAAAACCAAAGCCAAGTTATGTCGCTCTGTTGTACTAAGGTACAGACCTGTCACCAATGTCTTGGTTTGAAAAATGATTGATTTATTTGGATATTCATTATGTGGAGAATTGTGGCACATTAGTTGTATGAGGGTATTTTGCTATTGAAAATCAAGGGAAACAGCCTGCTAGAATAATAATAAGTTGAGCTCAATTTCTGAATTATAGATTGTTTAGGTAGACAACGATATCGATAATCATTGTGAGTTACCTTTTATACCTAATAATATATGAGAACTTGTTTTCCTAGAAGAGTTTCAAGATTACTAAGCTGTATAGTAGAAGCAATTTTAGGATAAGAATTTGGTTTGTGAAATGCTAGGTGGTATGTAAGTCCTTTTGTACTTTTATTTGCCGTTCATATTGAAAGTTTTTGAAGGTTTTAATTGATAGTCTACATGAGGGCAAGTAGGATTCAAATGGGGGATGTTTGATGAACGCCAAAATGTACTAAATTATAGTACTAATTACCCCCTTGTTCAATAGAATTTTTATGCATTTTACTTGAATTTGGTACTCATTTTGTTCATATTTGCATTTAGGATTTATTTGGAGCTTGAATCGGAAAAGAAGCAGAAAACGAGCTAGTATTGAAGAAAAGAAGCTAAAATGATTGAAGCTTGAAGAACTGGAGTCGAGTGGCTAAAAATTGAAGAATTGCATCCATACGGCGTATTGAAATCCATACGGCGTATGGATGGGGTGAGCCGGGCCGCCAGATTACGTGGGTCTGATCCATGGGCTTATTCAATCCATACGGTGTATGGAAATCCATACGGCGTATGGATTGATTCGACAGAAACCCTAAATAGTTTATTTTGCTTTCATTTTGAGGGTTATCATTTCTCAATTCTCTCCAGCCGTTTTTGCACTCATAGTAGCTTCATTCCAGGAGCATTTTGAAGGTAGAAGCAAGGAGAATTAAAGCCTCTTTTGATTGTTCAATCATTATTTCGGTTTCTCGGTATGAATACTGTTGGTGCATTTGGTGTGTCAGTCAGTTGGTCAAACGTTTGTAATTGTCAAAGTCAATTAGTCTGCATATGTATAGTGTTTAGTGTGTATATGCGAGTCTGTAAACGAATAGTGAAATAGAAAATATACACAAATGTTGACATGCGACACTTAGCTCAGTGTCGCAGTATGCAACACTTAGCTAGTGTCGCAGTATGCGACACTTAGCTAGTGTCGCATGGGTCGGCTTCTGCGACACTTGGTTAGTGTCGCAAGATTTAGTATAAATAGAGGAGTCGAATTCAGTTTTAGGGTTAGACTTTCTGAGAGTGTAGGAGAGCCGTTTTCAGAGTGAAAGAGACTGAAAGTGTATGTAAACGTTTATACTTCAATTGTTAATATACAGAAAACGTTATAGAAATCGTGTGTTTATTTATTCGTTCAATAATCGCTAACCAAACGGACTTCGCACGTTTAGTTGATTAAACGATCCGTTAGATCAGAGATACGGGATCTACAAGTGGTATCAGAGCCACAATCTTTGTATTACGTGGTATCGGATCGTAATTTGTTCGTTTTTCGATCGATTCGTGAAGTTTTTGGAGTTTGATCTTGTTGTTCGGGTGTAATTGGTTAAAGATTTGTGTATTTGGACGAGTTTTTGGTGCTGGTTCGTCGTTTGTTCTTCAAAATTCGTTAGGGTTTCAAGAAAATTCGATTTTTAGGGTTTTTGGGACTTCACAGCTGTTTATGCGTCACTTCGAGCGTCACTCAAGTGCGTCACTTCGTAAGTTCATACTAGGGTTTTGCCGACACTCAAGTGCGTCACTTAGTGCGTCACTTTCCGACACTTAGTGCGTCACTTAGTGCGTCACTTACTAGTGCGTCACTTACCAGTGCGTCACTTACCCTCTAGCGTCACTTCAGTGCGTCACTTTAAAGCGTCACTTCATAGCGACACTTACATAGTTTTTTGGCGGGAATATCCGAAAAAAAATTTGCGTTTTTAAAATTTTTTCATAGGCTTAAAAGTGTTCAATTTTAGCCTGGAAAAAGTTTCATTTTACCCGGTCATTTTTTGACGTTTTCGGATGAAATTTTGGCGGGAAAAACGCGAAAATTTTGGTAATTTTAAATTTTGTTTTTAAGCTTAAAAGAGCTTAATTTTAGTGTCGGAAAAGTTTTCGCAATACGCGAAAAGTTTACGAAAGTTTCGAATTCATTTTGGAGGGAAAATTCAGAAATGGCTTTCGGTACGAAAATGCCTCCTTCTACATCTTTGTTCTATAGTGATTTTGCTACTTGAAAGATTAAGCTATGCAACTTCATTGAACACAAAGATCCAAAGTTGTGGAACTGGTTTACCGCGATTGATCGATATGAGCAACCAAGACTTGATGGGGTCCTTAAGTCAAGAGCACAAATGTCAGTCAACGAACGGGAAGAGTTTGACAAAGACAATAGAGCATATGAGATGATTACCATGTGCTTGCCAGAAGTTGTGATAAATAAATTCAAACATCAAGCAACTTCTACAGATTTATGGGACGCTCTTATAGAGGCTTATGATCAAAAGAAAAGGTTGATAAACGAAGAAGAGGATCAACACACTGCAATGGTGTCTCAAATAAATCACGTTGATTCTAATGCACCTAAGGTAAACATTGAACCTGAAGCACCTCTAAGTTGTATCTCATGCATTAAATTGACTGAATCTTTGCACGTTTTTCAGAAAGACAACTTAGATTTACGGGAAAAAGTTGTCAAACTTACTGAATCAAACAATTTTCTTAAAGCTAATGAAAAACTTTATGATAAGAAAATTAAGGCATATAAATTAGACACACAGACTTACAAATCAAAAGTTTTTAGTCAACAAGATGCTATCAACAGCTATCTTATTGAAATAGAACTGTTAAGAAAGGAGCTCTCTGATTTAAAAAGTGAGTACGATAACCATAAAAGCAAAATTTTAGGTTCTTCATCCGCAACTTTTGTCTTTAATAAAATCGTTAACAAGCAAGGGACAGGCGATAAAAAGAAGGCAGGACTTGGTTATAACGAAGTACCACCACCTTCCCATGCCGAATATTGTCCTGCGCCTGTTAAGGAAGGGCTTGAAGAGATTCCAGTTGATTATACGAAGCTTTATGGTATTAAAGCTAAAGAAGCTAAGCAAAACAAACAGGCAAAGGAGAAAACCAAAAGGCCAGAGTATCCCTTGCCTAAGTTTGTTAAACCTGAAAGTCAATCTCAAGTTAGTGTTGAGGAGATTGTTGAGGTAGAAGATATACCAGAAGAGTCTACCATTAAGGTTGAGAAAATAACTGTCAAACCTGACTGTTTTAAATGCAAAGGAAAAGCTAAAGTTGATAATGAATCTTTCAAAGTTAAAAATGTTAAAAGGGATTCTAAATCTACTAACTCAACCTCGAGAACATCTACTTCAACATGTACACCTAAGAGTGCATGTTCAACAAATGTTCCTGCTAATAGACCTTCTGTGTACTGTCCTCCACCGAAACGATTTGAGGGAACCCATTGGAATCGATCTTATGTTGAGAGACGTTCTTGTTTTCGTTGTGGTCAACAGGGCCATATTATTAGGGATTTTAATTTATTATCCCTAGATAGGTTTGGTAGAGGGATGCCAAGAACTTCCTCTTTCAGGAATTCTTTTTTCAAAATCTTTTTCAAGGCGTCATTCGTATTCGCCTGTATCTAGTTGTGCATCAAACTCTCCAAAACCTATGGCAAGAGTAAACAAAGTTGTGCCTAGTAGACCTCAAGTTCAACAGCACAACATTGTTGAAAACAAATCATCTGAACCTAAACAGGTGTGGAAACCCAAATCCACAAACAACGCATCAATGAAATCTTCTGAGTTTTTAAAATATCATAAACTCATTGATGTGATGATTATGGATGATCATGGACAACCCAAGTCTATCAAGGCTTGGGTGTCCCATAAGTACTAATGTTTGATTGTTTGTGGTGATGCAGTCAGTTTCTTGTAAATTAATATTTTTAGGTGACTGCATGAATGTGGATATTGTTGGAAGAATGTGTAACACCCGCCAAATTACGGCTAGTCATTAGGTCCTAATCGTTTTTGTAATACATGTAATTAGTACTGTGTTAGGCTAATTTGTGTATCAAATAATATATTGTTGAATATATACAATTGCGCGATTTGGTTAAATCGAGCATCTCGAAGGTAATTCGGTTCAAGTAAATACGGACGTTGGTGATCAATTTTATTAAATAATATAAAATTTTATAATAACGCGACTATATCCCAAATATTATTTTGATAATATTTCATATTCATTTCGTATAATTAACAACTTACGCGATTAAAACGTAAACGCGCAAACAAAACCAAATAAATTAAAGTTATGATTTATAATCCAAGTATTAAGTATTTTGATAAAATACTTCAACATAAATATCGAGTAATTAATTGCTCTTTAAAAATATTCAAGTATTAAGTATTTTGAAACAGAACCAAGATTTTTACTAAGTGTCGAGACCCAAATCTTAGATGCATCTCGACCCCAGCCAGGGGCCAGCCCCTTGGACCCCGCCAGGGGTTGCCACCCCTGGGACACCGCTAACCAGGGGCGCTGCCTTCGGACCCCCATCACCTAAAGTTTGTAAATACTTTTTAAGTATAACACTTCGACATAATAATAATATTATTGCAAATAATCAACAACGGGTCGTACACATTTTCAAAACTCGAACTTACCAATCAAATCAAATCAAATCATTGGACATTACTAGTTGGATGAACAACTAGCATAGGTTATCTTTTAAGATAGCTACTTATTTTATTCAACCTTGCGCGTTATAAACGCCCGGCAGGTTACAGTCTTCGGACACGCCATTTTACTTCACCACATTTGCTTCATTGCAACTCTTCAGGCTCAGGTGAGTCTCATAGCCCCGACTTTTACTGTTTTTACTCCCGGAGTGGGAATACATGCTCTAACTGTTTTACACGTGAACACGAGTACAAAACTCGCTATATTCTGCATGAGCTGTTTTCTAATCACTTTTAAGTCCTCTACGATCATAGTTCTGGTAATACTTTATGTAGCGCGAATGTTAGTGTATGGTACCATATAAGACTGACCATCCTCGTCCGGGTCAGCAAGCACTGACTGGTTAAACGGACGCATTAACCTTTGTTCATACGAGTGTGGATTAGACACTCGCCCGGAGGCACCCACGATCAGGCACTTTATTGTGATCCTGACACCCACGTTAAGTGCAGACTATGACCTCATGGCGGACGTATACATTATTTGATTCATTTCACACAATCATTACTAAATCTTGTGGTTCACACTTACTTTATTACTACGCAAACCTGTGAGCTCACCAGCTTTTAGCTGACTTTTTAGTATGTATTCTCAGGTACACAGCAGTAGTAGGACTGCTCAGGAGATTCAGGAGATTCATATGCATTTCTACATTTTGTAAAATAGATATGCCTTAGAATCTCTTACATTTTGGCTTACGAGCTTTTGTAACTATTATAACATTGTAAAACTTTTGAATTATCAATGAAATGTTTAAAACGACGCATATAGAGTCGTTCCTTATACCTTGATTAGTAGCACCCCAAGGCTTGCTTTCGCTAAACAGTAAATTTGGGGGTGGTATAGATTGGTATCAGAGCCTAAGGTTATAGTGAACTAGGTTGCATTTAGTGGGCCTAGACTATGACCTTTAGGCAGTATTCCAAACTAAGTATGATTACGTTCAGCGACTACATGGTATTGGTTTAATTTAACATAGCCTGATCAACTATGTATAATTAAAAGAATATGATGTGGGATCTGAAAGGAGTCATGATCGAACAGGATACACTAGTTGACTCTGACCACGAGAGAAACCGAAACTCAAACATGTCTGTGTTAGACACCCTAGGCTATTATGTGATATGTATATATACATAGTTAGGCCTCGCTCTCTCTTAATAACTTAGGCTATATTATATATACTAAATGAATATAGGCCTCATTCTTTCTAACGCTCTGTCTCAGAATGGCAAACACACCACCCAATTCGTCACACACTCAATCCGGATCGAAGAACCCGAGGGTAGCTAGGAGGAACACCCGGTTGCCCCGAGCTAGCCCGTATCCAACCCACTCCACTCTACCGGCCTTGGCCGCTAGGCTAGACCGCCAAAAGCAACGACTTCGCACCATGGATGTCACTTTGCAAGAAACCAACGAAAACTGGAGACTCACAGTGCTTGAGCGCATCGACCAAGTCTCCGAAGATCATGAAAACACCGTTAGCAACATGAACATACTCCACGACCGGGTAGTGGAATCAGGAATAGAAGTCGAGCTCTTGCGGGGTTCAGCAACATGTTAAGAGTGCCTTTTTGTATGGCAAAGTTGAAGAATTGGTGTATGTTTCACAACCGCCAGGGTTTACTGATTATGACTATCCAGATAGAGTATATCGTTTGAATAAGGCTCTATATGGATTACATCAGCCACCTAGGGCATGGTATGGAACGCTATCAACTTATCTACTTGAGAATGGATTTACAAGAGGATCAATTGATAGTACACTTTTTGTAAAATGGAATAAGAATGACTTTCTATTAGTACAAGTATATGTTGATGATATTATCTTTGGATCTTCTGATGAAAAGATGTGTCAAGAATTTGAGAAAGTCATGAGAAAAAGGTTTGAGATGTCTACAATGGGAGAGTTAAATTTCTTCTTAGGATTACAAGTTAATCAAAAGAATGATGGATTCTTTATTCATCAATCTAAATATACATATGAGCTATTGGAACGCTTTAAGATGGATGAAAGTAAGGTCTATAATACTCCAATTCCAGTCAATCACAACCTTGGACCAAATACATCGAGTGATAGCAATGTGGATCCAACTCTTTATAGAGCAATGATCGGATCACTAATGTATTTAACTGCCTCTAGGCCTGACAGGACATATAACTTCTCTTATTACATATTCATGAATTTGGTTTCTAATCTGACTGAAGATGGATTTTATATGTATCCTCGTTTTTTACAGTTGCGCTTCAATGAACATATTCAAGGCTTGACTTTCTATGGTAGAATTTTAAAGTACACTCCCATGCAAAAATGGGGTTTTACTGATTGTAATGGATACAGGGGAAAGCCTATGCCTCCTACTGTGGAGTTATTTAGACATATCATAGATGAAGATTTTCTGCCTCCTCAACCAGAGATAGAAATGAATTCTGATGATGAGGTTGATGAACCTATTAATGAGGAGGACCTGGAAAACATTGTTCCAGAAGATGCTGAGAATATAGAGGAAACTGAACCTCTGATGATTGATGCAAATGTGGAAATAGTTGAAGACACTTCTGAATCTTCTGAGTCTACTGATTCTGATTCTTCAAGTTCTTATCAGATTATCAAGCCTTCTTTATCAGAGTCTGTTGCGAAACAATTACAAACACAGCAGAATATTGAGTTGAATATTGAATTGGAGAGGGAGCAATTGAGAAGAGAAAGGGAAGAATCTAGAGATCCAGAGTATATTCCTGATGCACCTCCTAGGCAATGAAGAAGACTTACTCAAATTAGTGAGCCTGAGGTACATGTTTCTTCACTTCCTACTACTTCTACTGTACAACCAATTACATTCTATGGCTGTTGGATCTTCTTCTAGTATTCCTTCTTCATCATCACGGCATACTTCAACTCCAGAAAGCTCAATTGATGAAAGAATGATTAGAGCTATTCAACCTATTATGGATTTAGTTCAAATGTTGCAAAATCAACTTATTGAAACTGATAACAAGGTAAATTAACAAATTGAACTTATCTCTTCGCAAAATGAGATGATTCGATCTCAGAATGTCAAAATTGAACATCTGGAGAAAGAACTACAAATCTTGAAAGATAGATTTGTTGATCAGGGGGAGTTAGGTGATGGTGATAAACCGGATGATGATGATGATGATGGAAATGGTGATGGAGATATTGGTGGAGATGAAGGACCAAGTAATGTAAATCTTGATGAAGATATTGGTGGACATGATGGTTCTACTTCTGACCATCACCAAAAGGATAAACAACATCTATCTCCTGAAGATTTGTCTGAGGAACAGGTTGATGAGGAAGCTGATAAGGAAGTTGATGATGAAGTTATGGAGGATGTGGATCATATACAAGATTCTGTGTTAGTTTAAGCTGAGGCCGAAGAGCCCTTGTATGTTGAAACACTTAATTTTGCACCTCCATCTCCAAGGGTCAGGATTGAAGATGAATTTGATGATTTAGAGTTCGATGATTTGACAAATGAATATTTGGATTGAATTGACTCTAAATTTGATTTTAATTTTCAAGATAAAGAGGATGAGTATGATTTCCATCAATTGATTACTTTTGATGAGATTGATGAACCTTCAAGGTTTGAAACTGAAGAATCTTCTTAGAGATTTGAGGAAGTTGAGGAAGATTATAATGATGAAGCTGAAGTCTTATGTCTGGTTCCTTTGAATATCATTGTAGATGACTTGATTCCTTTTATTGAGTTATGTATAAATGAAGTCTATGATTCGGATGAATTAGAGTTTCCTCCAGGTTTTGAGCCAGATCATGTAAATGTTGAAGACTGGGTGGATCCTGAAGATGAATTGCATCTTGAAAATCAAAATGATAATGATGTTGATGAAGAAGAACCGGAGATTAGATATGCTCCAGAAGGTGTTGAAGAACCTGAGATTGTAATTCCAGATTGGTTTCCTAAACCACTTGATCCTAAGCCTGAAAGACTAGCAACCAGAAAATTTTTCAAGATTCCAAGAAGAGAGTGTGTAGTTCGGATCATCAGTTGGAAGTATGATAACAATAATAAAGTTATCATTGTTAAAAGAACAGATGGCCTGCAGTACTTCCCAATATCTTTTGAAAGATTGAGTACTCTGCCCAAATGTGAAATCAATCACTTTAGACAAATACAAATGATTAATAGATCTGGAAATGGAATGAGGGATTGGTTTGCTGGTGTGGTAACCAGGGAGGTAAGAGAGAACAGGTTTGTATATCTTCATGAAACATTTCCTAGAAGGGTGGTGGATCATTTTGATATTGAGCCTATCTCAAACCAACCAAGGGTTAATTTGATATATAAAAGGGTTAAGTCCAAAAGGAATATTCCTTTAGAAAAATTACCAGTGAATTTCACTAGGTATTTTCACTACTGGATGTATGTTCACAACACTGGAGAGGCTCAAATTATCTGTTATGATCGGGCTCAAAACGACATGATCATCTGGCCAAGAAAGTTCATTATTCATGTTTATGATCCTTTAAGTCTCATCAATTTATCTAAAGAGGTTCTGCAAATGCTTTCTGAAAATTTAATCATGTATGATGATCTTCAAGAAGATGAAGAACTGTAACACCCTCAAATTTTGGGTTGCGGAAGCGATCGGGTCGGGTGTTACCAAATCAAATATCACAAGCACAAAGGTAAATAATGAACGACTCTAAATGAGACGTTTGAAAATAGTTATACATTTCCATAATAAAAGTGTATACAAGTTGCGAGTTCGCAAAATAATTTCAATACATAATTTGTAATTCAAAAGTTATGCAGAGAAATCCAGTTGTTTGAAAACATGCGACTCGAGCTAGCATATCTTGTAGCAATCTTAATCCTGCTGGGCACCTGAGAACACATGCTAAAACGAGTCAGCTATAAAGCTGGTGAGTTCATAGGATTGTCAGTTGAAACATAAAGTATAAAACCTTATATGTTTTGAAAAAGTTCAAAATCTACGGTTTTGATATGTATTGTATTGAAGTTGTAACACCAATGTGTATACATCCTACAAGATATCTCATACCTAAATGACCGTGATGTATACCTAAGTACATAAACATTGAGGCATTCTGTGCCTGGATACTTATCAGGTATTAAGTAATCTATCAATGTGAGGCAATACATGCCTAAGGACTATCGGGTAATTGTATGACCATGTCATATGTTGTTGTGTGATAATTGATGTGCCACTTGGCATAGCGTGTTGCATCCAGCAACATAATTGTAGTCCCACGGACTATGATTGAGTATTTAGTCAAATACTGAGTTGATGGCCTCGCGCGAAAGTCGCTGATCCGTTAATTGTACGGATCACGAGCATAAGCTCGCCCATCCGCATATGTGTGTAGATCACGAGCATAAACTCGCCCATCCATCGAGTGTATCGCTTTACCGCGATATCGTACTTGCGCCCACTGCACTACCGTGGCGTCGTTTTGTGCCCACTCTACCGTGGCATCGTTTTGTGCCTATCTGGCATTGACCGAATTGCTCGCAAGCAAAGTATGTAATTGAGCCGGCAGTACTACGACATGCCCGACTTGAGTAATTGAGAGCCGACAGTACTACGACATGTCCGACTAGTGTAAGTGAGAGCCGACAGTACTACGGCATGCCCGACTTGAGTAATTGAGAGCCGACAGTACTACGACATGTCCGACTAGTGTAAGTGAGAGCCGACAGTACTACGACATGCCTGACAAATTTGATTGTGTTTGTATGCGTGTTTGTATACCTATATACATAACTAAATTGTAGATGGCACCAAGTGCTCGAGATGAAGTACAAGCATGTATGTATGTATATATATATGTATATATATATATATATATATAAGTCAAACTAACAAATACCTCAGATAGGGTATCATGTAGCACATGAAGTTGATTTATTGTAGCTAAGTATGTATATACAGTACTTAATTATCGGTTGTGTCGCAATAAGCCTAGGTATGACTAATCATCACCTAGTTGTTTTGGTATTAGTATAAGAAATCCATACTAACGTATATTGCTAATGTATACTCCTAGCCTCAGCCTAGCAAGTATATTGAGATCCTTGGTTGTTGTTTACTTGAGTTCAATTCCAATTTAAAGGTCCTGGAATATATATGAGCAGTTTTAGTTCCTAAAAGGAAGACTAATCCTGTAAAAGTCTAGTTGTTGTCTTGGGTAGGTAGGACTAAACAGTCCTAGTGTGTTTGATAGTATTGTCCCGTGACAATATGATCCGGGTATAATTGATAACTTAGTCAAGTTATGTAGTGATAATTGTTTGCCAACAATCTAACAGTGTACGGTTATAACTATCTAGGTTAAGTATTGATATTGTTCCAAAACAATATGATGGGTGTAATTCCTAAGTATTACACATTTCGTATTACATGGCAGCAATATAGATAAGTGTGAATTATAAAAGTTTATTATTATAATTCGAAAACAGTAGTTGAGCATGCGTCTCACCCCGAAAACAATAAAACAGTTGAAATAGTGGGGCTATGAAACTCACCTGTGAGTTGTCAGCGATCCTAAGATACGCGTGTCGTCCGGATGGTAACCTCCTAGTGTCCTAAACACGTGAGGTTATATAAGTAAGAGACAAATCAATTTGTCTAAGCGAGTTGTGCAAATATTCGTTCGTCGCTCAGGTTTGAAAACTGTGTACGGAGGTCCGGGGGTCGCGCCCCTGGTAGCGAGGTCCAAGGGGTGGCAACCCCTGGCGGGGTCCAAGGGGCAGAGCCCCTGGTTGGGGTCGAGCTGCCAAGTCAGCTTGGAAAATTTTTATTTCTACTATATTGCTTTAGTGTAAACGCTCCGAAATTTCATTTTGGAGTAATATTAGGCGGTAAAATTTGAGTTTCGACACTTAGTGAAAAATGTGTATTTTCTGTTTTAGGCGACACTAGGCAAGTGTCGCTATAGGAGACACTTAAGATTGGCGTCACTTGGGAAGTGACGCTACAGGCGTCACTAAGGGGCGTCACTTAAGGCGACACTCAAAGGCGTCACTTTTTTAGGCCGAATCTTGTTGTTATAATGTTAATACATGATATATTAAGTGTTTTTAACATGAAATAACAAGGAAAAGTAGGTGATTCCTTACGATTTGAAGATTGAAGGTTTGAGGATGATGATGAACTTGATGGTGATCTTGATGAAGATGAAAATGATGATGATGATGATGACGATTTGCGGCTGTTTTTGATGTTACTCTTGTTGTTATTGTTGATTATTATTGTTGTTGTTGTTAAAAAGTTAAAGAGAGAGATGAGATGGAGAAAAAGAAGAAGATGATGAGAATGAGGTGAATGAGATGGGGGTTTGGGTTTTTGTTAAAAATCAGATCCCCAATTTGGGGACTGTGGTCTCCAACCACAGTATAAAATACCCGTATTTTTTTTGTACCCGATCGTAATTTAAAATAGTATTTTAAATTCTAAAATTCGTTTATATTAATTTGAGATGTTTTCGAGTTGAAGTATTTTATAAAAATACTATTTTGAAACTAAAATTTAACAAATTGTTTTCGCGCGGTTTTATATTACCAGAATGCGTTTTAAATTAAAACGACTTACATTTTTTAATGTTTAATATTTTTCCTCCAATGTATAATGTTTATTGCAACTAATAAAATATTATTTATGAAATTTTGTCACCGAAATTCGGACGTTTTATCCAGCGTTCTTTCAAATGTGATTTGTTTGCATATAAAAAATACCATTATACGAAGTTTAAATTTGACGCGAAAATTGACTTTTTGACCAGGTGTTACAAGAACAAGCTTTAAAGTTTCAAAGAGTTGTGGATGTGCGTGTTGTCGACATGGTGTGCATGCAGGATGTAATCTGCCAGAATATGATTAAAAGTATCGAAGAAATCAAGCTTCATCCAAGGGGGAGTTTGTTAGGACAATATGTATAAAGTTTGATTTCTAAGTTTTGAATAGATTTTTGTCTAAGTCTTTTGATCTGCGACAATAGGGATATGCGACAATTACATTGTCGCATGGTCAATCTGTTTGCGAGTTTATATTCTCGCATTGACTAAAGTCAACTCATTAATTAGATTGTCGCAAATGTAATTGTCGCAAGTGTGTTTTCTTTTGCCTATAAATAGCTTAGCTTAGATCATTCGTAACTAAGTCTTTGAATCTGAATCTTTGTATTCTCTCTATCAATACAAAGCTATCAAAGCACTGTTGGTGAAATACAATTTGTCAAGTGTTCTCTACTTGTTCACAAACACTATTTCCGCTAGTGTCTTGTAAGAATTCAATTGGGTTGTGGTTCGATTAGGTAATCTCGTGGACTATCAAAGGCTCTAGAGATTTCAATACATAATTAATATTACAAAAATAATGCAAGGAAATCTCCAGAAAAATGTATGCATTCGACTCGAGCTAGCATATCCTGTAGTAATCCTAGTCCTACTGTGAACCTGAGAATACATGCTAAAATGGGTCAACAATAATGTTGGTGAGCTCATAGGTTTTTGCAGTTATAATCATAGTTAAAAACATAGTATAAGAATCATAGTTGGAATCGTAGTAAAGATAATAGTTTAAATCGTAGTCTAAACCATAGTTTAAAAATCCATAGTTAAGAACCTAGTAAGAATCGTAGTTGAAATCAAAGAAAAGGTCATAGTTGAGGTCATAGTTCAAAGCAAAGTTCTAAAATCGGAGTACAAGTCTTAAGTTTTCAAAGTTTCCAAAGTTTAATCACAGATGTAATCGTAGTTGGAATTGTAGTTGTTATCGTAGTCGTTATCGTAGTGGGGCTCGTAGTTGTTATCATAATTGTTATCATTGTGGGGCTCGTAGTTATTATCATAGTTCCCCAAAAACATTTTAACAGTACATTATAAAATAGTACATAAAATAGAGTTCAGATAATCGATAAATCGGAGTTCAAATAGTTGGTAAATCAAAGTTCAAATAGTTCACAAATCAGAGTTCAAATAGTTCCTAAAACATAGTTCAAATGGTTCGTAGTAAATCATAGAAAATGAGCATTAAATAGTTCGCAAAACAGTTTATAAGTAGTTCATAAATAGAGAGCATATATCTTACCCCAAAACAGTTTAAAAAGTGGGGCTATGAACTCACTTGAGGGTGCTATCTTTCCTAAACCGGAAGTGGGTCTAGCTCGTAACATTCTAATGCCCTAAACACACGAGGTTATAATGTAAGTAGAGACCCTATAGTTCATCTATTGCTAGTTGTCAATCAACTTGTATTGTCCAAGTGTTTGTTGTTTTAAAACGTTGTGGTCCGTTGGTGAAGTTTAAGTGTGTAGTAATAATTTTCGAAGTTATTATTATAATGTTTCGTTACATTGTACATATGTATTTATGTTCAAGTGGTGTCGTATAAAGTATATTTATTGTTACACAAATTTGATACTTGGTAAATGGGTGTGTGTTGCTAACGGATTATTTAGTCCACAAAATCTCAAACCGCTGGTCAAAGCTGGTCAAACTGGTCAAGCTGGTCAAACGAGCTCGGTTTGACCCGAAACTTTTGGGGAGTCCTTAAATATGTTTTTAAAGCCCCTAAGAAAATTATCATTGATCTTCGGGGTTAACCCGAAAGTGTCAGTTTTTAATTGGTTCAAAATCAGTCCACTCGAATATATACCTCGGTTTTTAGGTCGTGTTCAAAGTCCTATTTAACAATGATTTCTTGTGATATAAAATCTTAGAAAGATATATGTTATATTCCTATGTTTTAGCTTCGAAACGCCTACTTTTATGACATTTTTAACTAAGTAAAACTCATGGAATAAAATCGCAAAGCCAGAGTGGTCCAATCAGCCCGTTTTTAGTGTATATGTTCACTCATCAGGTTATAAATCCATTTGTGATCATTTCCAATCCAAGTGGTTCAAATGAAAGTTGTAGAGGACAAAAATGTTGAGATTTTCCAAGTGGTTGGAGCATCTAACTCGTCCTAGATCTCGAGATACAACAGTTTGAAGTGGCTGGAATTTCAGCTCAGGAAAAGCAGGTTTGACACTTTTTCTTTTTCATTTTTCTAAAAATATAAAATGCTCTTTTTAAAATACCAGGCCTTCATCTTACGAAAACAGACTCCTTAAACTACAATTTTGACTCAAGAAACATGAGATTTCATTAAAGGATGGGTTAAATATTGCCGATCTAATCTCGGTTTGAGTTTTGTCCAGTGGGTAAAGTCATTGTCCAACGGTTAACCACACATATAATCGATTTTTAGCAAAGTATTCGGACAATATACAAGCAAGATCGACCTCTAACATGTATACACACATTATCCGAGAAGATCCGGAGGAAAAAGAAGTGGATCTACCTCCAAAATCGTGGGTTTCAAGCTGAAACGAGTGAGGAGATGCTGCTGGCTTTGGTTTCTTGTTTTCCTTGTTTAAATCGACTTGGGGAGTGATGTAGCTTGCTAGAGAGAGAGTGGCTCGTTTTAGAGAGAGGGGGCAGAGAAAAAAAAACTTTGTATGTGTGTGTTTTTGTGTGTATTAGGTGTGTTTAGGCTACTCTTTCTTAGGCCGATTATGGGCCATAAATCATGACCTGGGCCGAGGCTAGGGCCTGACCCATTGTGGGTTGGGCTTAAGTCTCGGTCCTTGAGTTTGTTTTATCAATTTAAATGTATATTGTGCGCTAATCCTATATGTTTTTAACGATGAATTTTTCTAGCGTTATTTTCTGTATGTACATGTACTTATATAAATAAATTGAGTATTTTGAAATACTAAGATTTGGGTTACCAAAATATTTGTAAAGTTCTCGTTCGGGTGTCGGGCTCGATTCGCGCATTTTCTCGCGTGCGTTACGTTTCACTTAAAACGTAATAGTTTTTCGTTAATATTATTTTAAAATAATATTTCAAAGTGAATAACGACTATTTTATAATGAAAATAGATTTATGTTAGTTATGGAGTGTTTCACCAACGGCCATGTGTGTCGGAATCCATCCGACGAGTTTACATAATTATAATCAATTACGTATGCGTATATCTATAATATACGAAATGTTTTAGGTGCTCAACCTAATGTGATGCTTTATACATGTATTAGCGTTAATGATCTTTGGTAATGACGACCCTTAAGTACGGGTTGTCACAGTGATTCATATAAATATGATTTATGGTATTGTACAATCAACACTGTAAAACACAATTAATAGTGTATGAATAATTTTCGATGATGTATGAATCATCACCTCTAATTCAAACATAACTATTAAAAATCAAACCTACAAAAAAAAAAAAAATTTGTTTTTTGTTTTGAAATGAGTTTTAGGAATTAGAATCTAAAAACTTGTATGTCTCAAAATGATGGGTCTAAAATTGTGTATGATTAAAAAAGCATGGTTATCTAAAACCTGCAACTTTGTTGAGTTAATATCTAATTTAAAAGATCGCATCTTTTTCTCTCTTTTATCTCTCATCTTTTCATAGTTAATAATACACTATTCAGTTCATATTTTGATTACAATCTTAATTTAGAATACAGAATTTCTTTATTAAGCCATATATCATACCCTTTATCTACACTTTTTTCAAACATATATACTTATCGACATATTCGACTTCAAACCAAATGCCACCTTAAAATTGTTATATATATGTTAGAATGTTACAATAGATGGTGTTATTGTATATAATCTTTTGGTTCCGGATCACGACGCGTTTAGTTACTAAAAAATTTCTTCAATTTTCTTTTTCCATTCCTCTAAAGAATGAGAAGTGTTTTACCTCTCTAGAAAAGTATAGAAAATCTAGAAAACGTGTTTAGTTGTAAGGTGTGAAGTTTTCCATTATCATGAAGAGTAGGGATGAGAAACTTAGATAAACATTAAAAGTAGTTTTCAACTTTTTAGTTATAAAAAGGAAAACAAAGATTTTTCTTTTCTTAGAAAAGTTTTTTTGAAAACTCGAATTTGAACACCTTTTCTAATTTTGTTAGAAAATTAATCTAGAAAAGTGAAGAGTTTTTTGTAACTAAACAAACCCTTAAGTAATCGATCTTTCCCTTTAAAATCCTTCTACGGTAATATAGAATTTAACTAAGAAATATGAGAAACCTACTAAAAGACACCTTATTGTTGCATTTTACAACATGTGTGTTCAAAAAAAAAAATTGAAATGACAATACTTGATGCAACAATCAATGAACCTTACCTTAAGGTTAATGGAACTAATTTTTCTTAGATATCTTTGGTTTGGGTAACTAAACTGAATTCATCATTCATTTCTACTCTCTAAAAATATCTATATTCTTCAGATTATAATATTGAATCAAACAGAACATAACCAATGCTATAGTTAGTTCTAACACAAATGCAACTTGACAAACATCAAGTACCCAAATAACTTTTTATAATGTATTATACTTTCTAACAACCTAGAGAGTGTATAAGTTCATATTTAACCACATAACCTAGCTCCATACATTCGCTGATAATCTTGTATATGTTGATGTAAGCATGTATAGTGTATAAGTTCATTTAAGTTGATTAGTTTTTAAGTTCTGCCTTTTTTTCACCCTTAATTTACCCAAAAAGACACAAAACTTACATATTAAGTTAAATGAATCTCGATTATTATCAAGAGTGCATTTTCATCTTCCCTTGAGCCAAAGTTTTACGCAATCACGATGGTTGTTGTTGTTGTTAATACTTTCATAATATAATTACTTAACGACGACTAACTACTTATTTACCAACTCGAGTATAGGAGATGCTAGTTTACAAATCCATAATCAACTACCTAGGATTCATGAATCATGATCATCTGAGCTGTTTCTTGCTTGTGATCATTTTAATAAAATCAGATTGCCATAACAATATGAAACTATTACTGTATATAACTTAAATTTAGACACACAAACCGGGATTCGAATAATAAGCTTAATAAAAATGTCTATATTTAACATAGTAAAAAGAAATTAAAGCAGATCGACTTTACCATATATGTAGAATCCTCAAGCTTATGCATCAAAACTTATAGAGAACTACTCATCATAGTTCTAGCATGTGAGTACCGGATAGATCATGTAGCCAAGGACAACTCGCCGATAAATACGTACACGTTGTCTTTTCTTTCTTAATCTATGAACTAATGAAAAATGAAATTAAGTTTAACATGGGTAGCAAGACGTACTAGAAATCGGTTAGAAAAATGATATAATGTATAGAAACTTTGTTTATAGATAAATGAGGAACTAAGAATGTTGCCGGCAAGTCATCCTTGGCTGCACTACACATATCTTGTGTTCACATGCAAGAACTTGGATGAATTTTTCATGATGATGATGACGAATTCTTTCCAATTATGGAATGATGAAGATGGTAATGTGGGACTTAGATTTCTAAATGTAGAAATGGTCAGATTCTTAATTTGTACATTCATTCAATTTTATAGGTTGTAGGAAAATAATATAAAAAAATGTGAGAAGAAGGATTATAAGCATATGGTTGTTACATTTATAAAAATGAATAATGATGATTATGGTGGATGGAAAGACATGTGAAGGGTCCCATGAATATTGCAAGTTGAAAGAGGTGTGACATTGATTATGTATGGTCTTCCTCATCCACTTTATGGGATTGTTAAATCTTTTATCAAGATCTTATCAACCTTTTTGTCATTTCAAAGTTTCCGTTGGATAACAAGATTTTGTATTTGTGGTAGTGTGTGTATATTCATATTAAATATAAAAACTAGCTAAAATCTTGTTTCAAAAATAAACATGACACTATTATACAAATATGTTATTCTTCATTTTCATCATCTACTCATTCACTAAAATAAATATATTATTGTTCACACTTTTTTTTCAGATTGTTAGTACTATTATATTCACGTTTTTAGAAGTGTAAAATATATAACCAAATTTTGTAGACTTATTAATTTGTATAAAATGTTCATTGTGATAAACGTAATGAGATGTAGATATTAGTACCAATTTTTGCATTTATAATTAGTTAAGAAAAAAGAATATTCATACTTAGAAATGTGAATAAATTCAGTAGAACTCGTTGACACTTCTAAATGTGAAAATTAGTTATAACATCTAATTTCTTCATGCAAAAGGAAGCGTGAAAATAAGCGAGTGTCACAAAATGAATTCTACTCTTCTAAGTGTGAAAACTTTATACATTTGTTAATGCTAGAAATGTGAACATATAATTTTTACTACTATAAATGTGAAATATATTACGACTTCTTGAATTTCTTCACACGACTATTTAGTATTTTGTATGCATTTATAACCGTGAACATTTGTTAGAAAAATGTAAAACATGGATATTTTTGTTATATTGATTTTCAAATGAACCGCGTTTATAATACATCCAATCATCATAGTAACAATATAATACATCCCTAGCCCTACAACAAAGAATGATACAACTTTCAAGTTCTAAAGATATTATATAAATGGGGAGTGATAAATACAATATGACTTTTATTTCATACAACAAAACTGTACAGTAGAGAGTTATACTCTATGTATAAAAATTATAAATTTTTGATGTATGCATCACAATATTTGATGTATATATCAACGTTCTATATAAATAAGTAACCTCATATATTAACACGTTAAAAGATACACGATTGGATGAAATCTTACACACGGTAAAAGAAATTATTGTTTTTATTTTAATCCAATGTCACTTATTGCTTTTCAACGAGTTCTTTTTGAGGACGTACACCACTATCGACTAGGTGTAAAAACAAACTAACACTATTTAGAAATAGCAATACAATCTTTAGAGCACACGGTATGGTATGGGAAGGAAAAATCGGTGTTTTTTGTTGAGAATGTCGTCGGACAGCGTTCTGCTACACCGGGACGGCGTTCCTAAAGGTATTTTCCGACGACGTCTGGCACGAGACGTTGTTTCGAGTGGCGCTTTTCCCTTTTTTCTTGAAATTCAATAGTAATATATACCAAAATTAACAATATAAATATATATATATATATATATATATATATATATATTAAAATTTATTTTCTTAGAACATGGTAGTTGATGATGATAACATTAGGTAATTGCAATGTATCATGTGTAAAGATTTGAAATTTTTTTATAATAAATTATAATAACATCGAATTATGACTTTTTACAAATTAGAATGTAGTAGTTTGTTAGGAATTTTTATTTTTATAACTTTTTAGATGAAAGTGTTAATATTTATGAATTTTTAAGAAGAAACTATATTGATGATTTGGCATAATTAGTAGGGTTTTAGAAAAAGGTAATGAGATGATGTGGCATGGTTAAAAAACAAGTAAAAATCTTTGTTTTAAGGAAAAACTAAATTGATGATTTGACATAATTATGGAGGTTTTAGAAAAATGTAATGAAATGATATGACATGGCATGGCTAAAATTCAAGGAAAAATCTTAGTTTCATAAATATAGACAGATAGACAGATAGATAGATAGATAGATAGATAGATATGTTCAAACATTTGTATAATAAACATTCTATTTTTGTTTAGAAACTTAAGTGTTGAGCATGATAAATAAGTACTACTCCCTCTGTCCCAAAATAATTGTCCACCGACAAAAAACACGCAGTTTAATAAAAGCATAATCATTACTGCTTTCTCTTTCTTAATTTTTGTAGAATGACCGTTTTACCCTTAAGCAATTAATTACTACTTTCTTAAAAGTTTGAAATAAAATTCAAAGTAAGGGTAATATGGTAATCACGACCAAAACTTTCTTTCTGTTTTTGATTTGAAAGTGAATAATTAATTTAGGACGTTCAAAAAAGAAAACGTGGACTATATTTTTGAGACAGAGGAGTATATGTTTAGAACTAGCAAATAACTTCTTATAGTTAATTAATGTAGTATTACAAATACAAATGTTTCCTGATTTTAGGGTCAAAATTAGAATTATATACTATATTAGGGGTAAAAAAATATGTCTTTGTCCTATTATTTTGAGGGCAAAATTTTTTAAACATTCAAAATTCCTATTAAAAATTCTTTTAACATAATTTTAGATTTCTGCAGGGCAGCTATCTACTTATAAATCTACATTTTTGTTGCTTTCATTTACACAAAGTTAATATTCGCAAAATATGTAAATTGGTGGAACACCCTGGTCCCATGTGTCTTTAGCATCAGTCATTGTCCACCCCACAAGGATGACTCCGGACAACTTCTCTGGCACAGTAGAGGCGTCTGGAGTTGGAATAAACCTTTATCCGCAAGTTCCTGTAAGATCAGGTATTTTACGAGTGTGGATACCTATCGTACCCAAGACATGATCGAACCCCAGATCTATAGCCAGCCGATAGCCCAATATACCACTTAACCATTTAGTCAGGTTATACAAAGTTGATATGTTCAAGGTAAAACAATGTTATAAAATTTATGCAAATAACTTGTAAGATTCAATAAAATTACATCAACTTATAGCATGCATATCTCGGACGGTCAGAACATATCACGAAGTTAATGATGATCGTACATATTACTATTGTTACTGTAATGTAAATCTTTATAATTAAAATTAATTGTTTTTAGCGTGCAGTAGTCGACCAGAAATGAAAAAGGAAACAGAAAAAGATGGGCCCAATAAAGTTTGTCATGTAATGGGCCTGAAGTGGGCCAACGCGATTTTAGTAATTGATGATAGGTATCTTTGAGTGGGGCCCAACTGGATTGAAATTGTGGCCAAATTCACCGTCTCCCGCCGCATCCTCGTCGCCTTTACAAATGCCAGTGGGACGGCCCATTTTTCACCTCTAATCATTACGAATTTACGAGCAATGTTATGCATACAAATGAAAGTATAAAAAATATATGGGTTTGTTAAGGGAAGCCCTTATGATTTTTTTTTAATGAAATCTTACATGCATAAAGTATTGTACGTTCAACCCAAAATTATGGGTAAACATAAATTCAGGAGGACACAGTTTTGTATGGTCTTGGTATAAGTTTATATGCATGTCTTAAAGGATTAATGAGAGCTCTAAGGGCTTCTTTTATCATTTTCCAAAATATATTTACGAAATGATTTGGTAACATTGTTGGTAATCGGTATGTTGTGGGCTTAATTTATATGTTCGGAGGAAAAAAATATATGTCACGTATTTCTTTATGTTTATGTTATGTTGCTGTTTTATTTTTAGTTTTGCATGATAGGTATTTTTATTTAATCATGTTGCATGGTGAATGGGTCAAAAGGCCATGTTGGCCACTATGTGAACTTTTGAGTACATGTAGGAAGAGAGTGGGATGTTAGCTCCTCAAATGTAGCTGCTATTGCTATTTGTTGGTGTACTTTGCATTTGTTTTAAAAGTGAATAAGAGATATCAGAAAATTGCTCCAAACGTTTTCTTTCTTCATTTTTTCACGTAAATATATAAATTAAACCAACAAAAATCACATTGGCTTATTCATTCTCTTTCTTCTTTCTCTCTCTTCATCTTGATGTTGCTACACAGTGGCGGATCCAGAACTATAAACCACGTGGTTCATTACCAACCTAACTCGGATGACAAAAGAAACTAGTCAGATGGACCAATTAAGTGGGGATGGATCGGGTCGGATTTTTTGATAAAAAGCATATACCACGTATTCAATAATAGCATCAAGTAAATATAATTATTCCCCATGTATGAGGTTTCACAAACTGAAAATCCTTTGCAGGTGTATCATTATTAGTACCAATGTGTTCCTATATACTACACTTATTTAGACTACAACGACAATGTATAAACATATCACTCATTTTTGCTATGTAAATAAATCTTTATTTACTTTAGTGTTGAAAATGCATATTTATCACGTTTCATCAACAAGATTGATTGCATCATGTTTAAGATTATAGTATGGATTCGTACTGAGTATAAACTAGAGTAGAGGGTTTCAAAGTGAAGTTTCAGATAATATCAGGTAGCTTACATGTTTAAGTATATAATAATACGGATGAAAAATAAACTAGATGGGTGCAAATTGAAGTTTTGTATAATAGTTAGGGGGTGTATTTGAAAGTTTGATGATGAAAAAGTTTTGTACACGTTTTTCAATTTCAGGGATTATCTTCTTCACATATACGGTACATCAAAATCCTCTATTGAAGTATAAACTCAAGCTTTCTTATCTATCATGATTATGATTTTCTCACCTTATATTTAAATAAATTATTAACAAATGAGCTACTAGTGGTTTAAAAACAAAGGTAGGTCATCCAATATTTACAACATGGTTCATATATTAAAATATTCAATATTCTCAAATTAATTTTTAAATTCAAGGTAGGTTAGATGACCTATGTTATATGCTACTGGATTCGCCCTTGTTGCCACATCATTTTGTATTCAAAATTTTGTAAAACTTTTGTAACCAAAGCATTGCTCATAGGTTATTCAATAATAACCAATATTTTAGTGTTCAAGAAGTTTCAAAAAGAGATCAATTGCATATTTGTGTTATCAAATCGTTTTGTGTCTAGTCGAGTTACAACAATCGTCAAACCTTCATGGCTTAGGTGTTCCCTTTAATCGTCATTCAAAAAGCATCATAATAGTTTCAGTCAAGGTTCAAGTAGATATTTGCTTGATATGATTCATGTGTAGTTCCTCATCCATGTTACATTGGTGTAGGCATTATTGGATCTATTTGCAAGTGTATTTGTATTTCTTCAACATTGTTGAAGTTCCCAATTTGATATATATATATATATATATATATATATATATATATATATATATATATATATATATATATATGTTTTTTGTCAAAAAAAAACAAAAAATAAAAAAATAACCAATATTTTTTTGGGAGAATTTCATACATATCAATGTTAAACTTAAAACTATCATACTATCATAGTTACCCAACTTAATTTCATCATAATATCATATATGTCACTCTTAAATCACAAAGATCATATGTGCCTAAAAAGATTAATTTAATTATTTTATAAATATTTCCCAAAAGAGAATTCAAAACTAACTACTGACCATAATATCCTTCATTTTAAAATTAGTTATTCAAAACAGCAAACCCTAATACATAGCTCAAACAATTACCTCAAAAGAATCTTCTCGTAGCTAGTCGTATACAAAAAATCTTTCTTAGTTTATTCGTATTTTATTTTCAAATTTTATCAAACTAGTTTAGGACCTGCGAAATTTGCGGAATCTTCCATGAAAAATACTTAAGAAATCCATAACGTATAATTGTTATTATTATCTTGAGTTTTATATAATATATATACAATATATTTTTTAAATATAATAAAATAATGTACCACACGCAATTATATTTGAATTTTCATGATATGAAAATATGAAATTGTTCGTTATCTTAAACGTACCGAAACTTTACATTAGTTAATTAAAAAGATAAATTGTTAGCTTTAAAAATTTAAATCTTGAATATACAATAGTTTATGTTATCTTGGTTTCATTTTTTTGTCGTGTTTTAAATTTGCGTAGTATTTTCAATAATTAATTTTTTTTGTTTGGCCAAAGTTACATACATTGGGATAACCGAAACACACTAATAAATACAAAAAACCGATAGGTAATAATAATTGGGTATCTAGCGGGTATTGGATCAAGTATGAGTACGAATATTCTAAACGGGTATGGATATATATACATTAAAACCCGGCGGAACCCGACCCATTGGCATCTATAATCTAAGCATTGTAAATTATAAATGATAAAAGAATTAAAAAAGTAATGGTATGGGTCAGATACAATAAAGCATGTCGGAACCCGACCTGTTAGCATCCATAATCCAACAATTGCAAATTATAAATTCATAAAAGAATTCAAAAAAGGCGTTCGTACAAGGATATAAATTACTGGGCGACGGAATGAAGTCATAATCTTTTTGGAATTAAAAATAACTTATTGGAGCTTTTTTCAGAAAAAATAAAGTAAAGAAGATTGTATAAAGAGTTTGAATTATGGAAGAAATAATTACATATTTATTAAATTAAATTTCCATAAAGTATTTGAAGATTATCTACAATTAAAAAAAAATGAAAGAATTAATATAGTAAATATTGAAGGGTCTATATTGTAAATATAAAAGGGTATATTAGTCTTTTAGTCATATAAAAAATGGGATTAATGATATCATTAAATAAATGAATGGTTAGATCTTAATTGTGAATCTTCATCTAATAGTTATCATTCTTTCAAGGTTTTTCTTTTAATATATAAGATAGATATCATTAGCGAAAAAAGAAAAGGATAGAATGAATCCATGATTACTGCCCTTAATGGATCGAGTGGTCGACTTTGTTATGTTTTACTGTAATTAATATATCTCCATACTATTTATTGAGTTTAATAAGAGTTAAGTAACATCTCATGTCACCTTCCGCGGATTGGGGTCCAATACCAGGCTGTTTAGAGTTTTACGAGTTAAGTAACATCTTATGCCGCCTTCCGCGGATTAGGGCCCAATACCAGGCTGTTTAGAGTTTTACGTAAAGGTCGAAAGAACCTCTGACCTTTTGCAGGGGATGGGATTCGAACCACTGATTTCTTGTTCAGAGGCAAGGGACTCAGCCACTAATCCAACCCTGCTGCTTTTATTGAGTTTAATAAGAGTTGTATTTAATAATTGATCTTTATCAATATATAACAAATGAACAATAAAACAATTAGGTAAGAGTAAGTGACTCAATTCTAGATTCTTTAAAGATAAAAGATTTCAAAGAAGAAGGGTATAATAGTAAATAATGAATTTATGAATATTATTAAAGATTTCATTGTTTTAAAAATTATTAAATTAATTTTTGTGGCATACTTGATATCTTTTAGGTTTAAGAGTAGCGTATTTGATATTATGAAATTAAGTTAGACAAATATGATATTTGAAGTTTAACAGTGGTATATATGAAATTCTCACTATTTATTATTATTATTATTATTATTATTATTATTATTATTATTATTTTGACATAGATATATACGTGGTTAGATCAGGATATTCACATGATTGAGTCGATCATTTCATTTACCACTCTTCTGAATCATGATCTTAAAATCCTACTCTTATAAAGCATACAAGGGCGGAAGTATAAAAATATATGTGAGGGGCATTTTAAATTTGTCACTATTTGACATAGATAATTATTATTTTTTCTGTAATTTTTTATTTTTGGGAGAAAAGTTGTACCATTGCCCTTGCCTCTGATCACATATTATAGTCTCATACATATGTGTAATAATATATCTAAAAAATCATATGCATAACAAATAAAGCAAATTTTATAGATTAAACACTCTAACATATTTTATATGTTAAACATTAAACACTATAATATTAATTCAATTCTACTCATAACTATTTAGATTACTTTATTTGCTACTAAAAATATAGATTTTTCTATAAAAACTATTTTAGTTGGATAATTGTATAGTTTTACGTCTAGTAATTATATGAATGAAAGGATTCAATTCAGAGGGGTAGGTTGTAAGGAGAGGCAGACAATACAGTTGTATCTTAAGGTAATATTGTAAGGGTAAGATACAGTGATGTTAATAACATGTAGCATTTTTAAGATGAATTGATGTTATAATGCAGTGAATCTAAGTTGTAGATCATAAAATCGATTGTGGAGATTGTCTGCCCCTCGTGCCATCTCTAAGATGCATACCCCTCTAATCCCAAAAAATTACTAGCATTTATTAAACAAAATAAACTTTTTATACTTTGTTAACTCATTAATTCATCATAAGTAAGATCGGATATGATTAAATTAGTAAGATCATATGCTCGATATCGACATAGGATTGAGATTTTAAGCAAATCATATTATTTTAAGATCTTATGAAAAATCGGGATTATTTTCGTTCATGGAGGTCGTAAATCGTAATATCTTGATATCAAGATCGGACTATTATTAACCTTACCTGGAATGGTTCCATCTATATCTTTTATCATGATCATCATCAAAAAAATGTCTTGTAAAACATGGCGGAGGATGGCTATCAAGTTTTGAACTAAATGATTAGATGTACATACTCATACTAATGACAACAATTTGGATAACCACAACGATGACATAATTGCTAGGGTGAGATGAAGCAACACAACGATAATTGCTGTAATGGAATTTACAAAGAAAATAAAAATTTCCCTATAAAACAAATGTCATCCAGGCAACGATGGTTTATATAAGCATGAGGTTCCGAGATCACGGTATCTAGGTAGCAGGCGATAAGTTTTTTCCCTAATTAAGCAACAAAACATAATTACAAATGTATCATTTTCGTCTGCTCTTCTTGTTTAGGCTGGATGCATCATCAAAGGAAAGGTAGGTGTTCATAGCTGGTACAAATGGAAAAGAGATGAGTCAGATGACTAAAGAAAAGAGCTTTGGACTTACCAACAAGACTTTCTTCCATAACTTTAGATTTACGATGTACCATTAGTGTTCAAGATAGTTATATTAACTCGATAATTTTTCGATTAAGATGATTTATTAGCGTTCAAGATAGTTATTTTAACTCGAATTTTTTTCAATTAAGATGATTTATGAGACTTTATGCATTAAAGATACACATTGAGACTTTCAACTTTTTTATCGTGTTAGCTTAGATTACGTCTTTGGCCGGTTTGAAATAAAGCCAACCCGAATTCCTAATTGACCCATTCTTAAGTGAATGGGTCGACATTGCCCCCTCTGTTCATTAAGCACTCCTTAAAAAAAACTCAAGAATCCAAATGAGAATTAGAAAAAACAAGAGGAAACAATTATGTACCTTAATAGCCATGATGTTTCCCATGGGAAATAGGATTAGATAACCTATTGATATGAGACTTTATTACAATCCAAATAACGTTTGATACTTTTACAGAAACGGATAACAAAAAATAAACCAAACAACTTCAATGAGTAACACGTAACAAGTTATGGAAAATAAAAGAACAAAAAAAAAAAAAGACAGATCTTTACCCGCCACTAGCAGGACGTTCAGAGTAACCATCATATGCTCCATAACCACTCTCAGGAATCTAAAAACACAGGAATGGTGATCAAACATAAATAAAGATCATAATGTAAATTTAATTCAATTGTTACCTGGGAGCCACCGTAACAGTCAGCCGGAGGCAACTCTGAATCATACCGGCCAGAGTGAGAAGCACGTCCACGCCCACGCCCACGCCCACGTCCACGCGAATTACCATCACGGTTTCCATGCCTTGGTGCATGTGGCATGTCGGACATGGGATGATACGGGATAGCCGCCCTACTTCCCTCCATCTCAAATACATTGGCTCTTAACCGTGTGCTTACTTGTAAAAGAGCATCGCTAGCAGCATTGATATCTCCGCTGATCTTTTGAGGTGGAAAAATGGGTGTGTTGGTTGGTTAGTTGGGTTAGGGTCAAAATATGTACTTCATGTACGATAGGTTTTTGGTGACCTGAACACTTTTAGTCCCAAAAATGAGTTTTTTCACAAACATGTAGTGACTCAATTATGATTACAGATATATGTTAATTCAGAAATAATCTAATTTTGATTCAATGAAGTAAATTGGAAGGTTTACTATACTAATGATATACTTTGGCCGACTCAATCATTTTTAGGTAAGCTTTTTTATTATTATTTTACACCTTTGACCCGTTAGAGATAAAAGGATAAGTCAAATGGGTCAGAATTACCACATTTACCATTATATATCACGTTCTTCAGATGTTGGCATTCATACATTTATGTGATGGAGGTAATTTTAAGTTGTAGTTATTTCTGAAATTAACAAAATTACCTGGACCATCTCATCATCTTCGGATGCAACTTTGGGGAGATTTTCCATTGTAATAATACGGATGTTTGCTCTCGTTGAGCTTCTCATCTCAGAAATAATCGCCCCACCTTTACCGATCAAACATCCTATCTGTGAGCTTGGAACAAGCAAGCGAGTAGTGACTACATAGACTCCAGAATCCTTTTCACTCTTCTCACTGCATCGTGGTTGCAAACGAAGTGCTGCATCGATCGTTGGTGAAGGATCTTCAAATACCTGTGAATATTGGACAAATCATAGTAGTGTTAATCTATGAAAAGTTATCTTACTCCGTAGCATTAAGTCATTCAAAGCTTAATACTATAATAGAACTCGAAAAAGCATATTTCAACCCAATTACTTACGGGCTATGTTTAATCATTAGCGGGAGAAATGGGTAAACAAAAAATAACCAAAAAGGATACGGGTCAAAAGGGTTAAAATGGTATAAAAATGAGATATTGCTTAAAATGTCGGGCCAATCCAATCCGGCCTGCCCCTTTTGAAGTATGCCAACAATATTACCCTTGTTCACCTATTAACCAACCCGCCCATTCTGGACCTTTGGATAGAACTCTGGATACCTCCTTTGCAGATACAGTTATAAGACAATCATCTCCTTCAGCAGCAGAGCTATCAACTTTGATGGATGCGCCAGATTCTTGCCGTATTTGTTTAATAATTACACCACCTTTGCCAATCACAGCCCCGATATTCTCAGTTGGGCAAACTAAACGAAGAGAAAAATCCTTTGCATATGCTGCCCAATCTGCCCCATCACTGTTGTAAGTCCCGTAAGGACCCATTAGAGAGCCGACAGCTGTGAAAGGTGCACCAGTGTTTGGACCCATGTAACCACCACCAGCTCTATGGAGATTGGAAGAAGACAAAAGTAGATGCTGGGATCGTGATGGATTATCATGAAGGCGAGATGCCAGTTGATAAAGAGCATGCCTCACAACTGTAGTGTCGCCACTTATCTAAAATAGGCCAATGATATTTCCAACATTCAATTTGATAAATCCACCATTGACATGCATTAACAGTTTGTACATTTGATAAATCCACCATTGACATGCATTAACAGTTTGTACTGTACAAACTGTTAATGCATGTCAATGGTGGATTTATCAAATTGAATGGTGGATTTATCACCACCCATCTAAAATTATATACAATCTAAATGCTTTAACACAGCTAATTAATGGTTTATGACCTAATATTTCATCAACTTAATCAGCAACTAGAATACAAATAATTAAGGGGTGTCAGGATGTGCTTTTCGAAAGTGATTCCGTGATTTAAATCATTGAATTCAAATAATCAGCTGTAACTAAACAAACTGTAGTGTGTAAATGTGTTTTTGCGAGTGATGTTGTTATAATTACTATCAGTTAATAGAAATTTTGGCGAAGTTTTAATACATGAGATAAATTTATACATAAGAGTGTATTATACCCTCTGATAATATCTTTCAGTGTAACTACATGAAACTCTGATTATTTGGCACCCACCATTGGAAAACTAATTATACGCAATAACCAGATAATGAGTTTTAGAAAAACATCCAAACACCCCATTAGTCATTACTTTACACGTTTCAATATTTTTATCAACTATAGCACCTATACCACTGTCGGATAAAAGTTTAAGAAAGACGGCACTAATACCTGGAGAAGCTCATCAGAACTCAATGCACAGTATGGTAGATGATCACTACTCAGGATACGAATTTGAGCATGTGTTTCACTACGTATGTTTTGGACAACTTGCCCACCTTTCCCAATCACACATCCAATCTGATCAGAAGGCACAAGCATTCTTACGGTAACAACTTGTTGAACATCGTCAAATTCATCAACAATGGGTGTTTCTTCAGCAATAACCCTATCATGAACCTTAAACAGAGCATCCAATGCAGGCGAAACAAGATCATCCTCATTGTCTCCAAAACTATTAGTTTCCTCACATGAACTATATATTATGACAACTCGCTCCTCACAACCAGGCACACTTTCAGTAATTCGAATCTTTGCCTGAGTGTCTGATCTCATTTGCTTCACGATTTCTCCGCCCCTACCAATAATACTTCCAATCTTTCTGGCAGGGCACAAGTATCTGTACACCGTGTCTTCTGGTCCAATACCATGCGACTCCTTTTCATCTGCAGGATTTGCTCTTCCATAGTCGTTCTTCTGGCCAGCCATTAGCAGAAAATACTATGACCAATCACACTAACTGAAAGTCGGAAAACATAAAACAATATAATAAATAATATTTCAGAGCATAATAACCAGAATTAGCTTTATAAATTTTTAGCACACAGACTAGAACTCGATATCATTTTATCAACCAATGAATACATTTCTCAAATTTGACAAATAGTATATTTAGCGTTGATGATAAGATTGGATCGATCGCAGTTTGCTTAGATAAGTAAATAAGCCAAATATAAAGAAGCAGAAGACCTATAACCTAGGATCAATCTTTGTTTTGCTTGAGCTTATGGGCTACAAATTATAGCGATGGTGTGATTAAGGGATTAGTTTAGTATGCGGTATGTATTTTTTGGGTTCATAAGTTGGTTTGATGTCTCCAGCCCGTTTCAAGCTTGTTGACTAACTACAATTTTCTTTATAGTATACAGATGATTGCTGTTCAATGAAGCAGTTACTATAATCCTAAATTTTGAGAGGAATTAAAATTAGTAGCCACTTTGGAACTGGCCTTTTGATGGGTATTGAGACTTACAGGGTATTTCACGGGTCAGTTGGGTTCAAGATGAATTGAAGCAAAAGTTCCAAACTGGGCAGCTGCTAGAGGCAAAACAAATGATTTTGTTTTGTAAAGTCAATTTAATTACAGATTGTGAATGCTGAACCCAAGACTTTTCTAGTGATAGAAGATTATAATTATAACATAGCAATCGCTTAAATCCATGAAGCTCAAACATTCATTAATTGTTGTTAGAATCTCACATATATTTATTTAAATAATTCCTCCTCTCGGCTCTCTCCAAGAACAATATAAAGACAAACACTTTTTACAACCCTAAGAGTTGTTATAACTTACCAAAATCCAGATTTTACTCATTAATCCCACCTACGAAGTAATGACCTCTTATTTACGAGAAAACACACACACAGGCCGAAGTACAAGTGTTGGGTGAGAATAAGGACGTTCGGTGAGTAAGAACTTTAACATCACTTATTCACAAACTAAATTTGCAATGCCTACACTCAAACAAACTGAATTTGATCTGAAGGTTGATTTCGTATATGATTTTGACTTTGAAAGTTGATTCCTTTTCATTAACAGCACAAGTTCTTATACGAAATCAACATTCACACCACTATTGGCTTGTTTGCATACAGGGATTACAACAACAAAAATAAAACTCAAAAGGTTCTTGAATGCGTAAAACGTGATGCTAATCTACTTTATCACCAAACCTACTTGTTTACTAATTAAGTTTTTCAACAATCAACATGTACACATTCTAACAAACCTATACAACAAACAATCTTAGTTCCTTCACTTCCAATTTCATAAGTTCGAATTCGGCGAATAAAACTTTTAAACCAACTATCAACACAAACACGGTTACAGCATGATTATGGATAACTAAATAACTATTATCTTAATCAATACATAATCGACTCAAAAGATCAAATTGCAAGCATAACGATCGATTCAAGTTTAATACACCGATCAATAGTTCGAAATTAAATACAAACTGCGTGATATATAGTAGTAATAATAAAAATTAAAAATAAGAATGCTTACTGAGTGTAGAGTTTGAGCAGGGTACGTATGAGAGCTACAGTTAAGTTTCAAGTTTTGATTGTAGGGTTTTTCAGCACCGAAAGAGGGCCACCGTTACTCCATTTTATTTTACATTTACCACCCTTTTAGTTGCGTGTATATGACATCTAACATCCTTTAAACGCTTTTATTTTACATCTAACCTCCTTTAAACGCTTTTAGTCTACTTGTATATAGATAGATTATGCAAATGAGGTTTCAGAGCGTGTTCTCGAGTTAATTTGAGGGTGAAAAGAAAGGAAGTGAAATGTTTGAAAAACAAAAATGTGTTATTGAGTTTATATATGTGAGGAAAGAAAAAGAAGTGTAAGAAAGAGGAAAGGAAGGCTCAAATGTATTTTTCTTTCTAACACTTTCCCCTCATTTTAAGGATGATTAGGAGGCACGACTTTCCTTTCATTATTTTGAGCAATATTTCTAAGTTATATATTTTCTCTCAATTTCTTTTATTTTCTTCTTTGTTTCTTTCTCTTATATTCAATCTATATTGAAATTCAAAAACGTGGTGTAACTTTAGATTGAGAGAGCAAATGAGTGGAGGCACAATTGGAAAATAAAAGGTGTATGGGGACTTATAAGACTTATAATCTTTCCACACGACTGAGCTTATGAAGCTCTAAATAAACATGCCTTTCATCTTCTAATTTCAATTAGAAACACATCATGTTTATCAAATGGTGTTTTTATGGGAAAAAAATCAATAACTTTTTGTATTTTGTTTATGCTTTATATACGAGGGTATCAAATAATTTGATTTTTATAGAATGCATCACTAAATTAAAACCAGACAGTTACCGATTTAACATTAATCGGTCATTCTTATGGTCACTAATTGATTTCTAAGAGAAAAAACTCATTTTGAATATAATTTTTTTTAATTAAAATTTGAGATGGTGTATTATGAAAACTATAATAACACTAGCATAATGTGACGGTAGAAGTTATGGTGATAATTGACGGTGGTGTTTTTTGTGGCGCAGTTGAAAAGTTAATTATTTATGTGTTTTGTAGAGGGTATTTTCTAAGTTTAATTACATAACAGTAAATTTAATATAACAAAAGATATTTTATTAATTGACGGTCATTATAATTAATTAGTAATAGTGATTAGAGATGTATAAAGTAAAAATAGGTTGATAGATTATTAGTATAGAATAGTTTTTATCAATGAAAATGTTACAAACTAGTTAAGGAAAGTTTAGACATTTTCTTGCTTGTATTAGAGATAAAAGATACTACAAATAAAAAGCGTGTAGAGAGGATGTTAGATGTCATATATACGCAACTAAAAGGGTGGTAAATGTAAAATAAAATGGAGTAACGGTGGCCCTCTTTCGGTGCTCAAAAACCCTACAATCAAAAACTTGAAAACTAACTGTAGCTCTCACACATCCCCCTGCTCAAACTCTCCAACTGGGTAAGCATTCTTCTTACTGAATTTTTATTGATTATAGAACAACCAGTTTGTGTCCAAGATTTGAATCGATCGTTATGCTTGCAATTTGATATTTTTATTAGTTGATTATGTATTGATTGAGGATATATTTATTTATTTATCCATAATCATGCTGCTGTTACCGTGAATGTGTTGATAGTTGATTTACAAGTTTTATATCCGAATTTCAACTTTCGAAATTGGAAGTGAAGGAACTAAGATTGTTTGCTGTGTAGTTTTGTTGAAATGTGTACATTTTGATTGTTGAGATACTTGGTTAGTAATTTGGAATCGTCATTGATGTGAGAACAAGTTGGTTTGGTGATAACGTAGTTTAAGATCACGTTTTACGCCTAATAAAACCTTTTGAGTTTTAAATTTTGTTGTTGATTTCATATCCAAACTTGTGTTGTTAATGAAAAGAAATCAACTTTGAAACTCAAATAGACTAGTAGTGGTATTATCATTTATATTATACAAAATCAACCTTCAGATCAAATTTAGTTTGTTTCAGTATAGGCATTGCAAATTTAGTTTGTTGTTGAAGTTCTTACTCACCGAATGTCCTTGTTCTCATCCCCAACACTTGTAATTTGGCCTGAGTGTGTGATTTTCTTGTAAAATGAGGTCATTACTTTGAAGATGGGAGTTAAATCTGGATTTTGGTAAGTTATAACAGCTATTAGGATTGTAAAAAGTGCTTGTCTTTTTATTGTTCTTGGAGAGAGCCGAGAGTATGAATAAAATAAATATATGTGAGATTCTAAATACTAAATACGATTAGTGAATGTTTGTGCTTCATGGATTCTAAGCGATTGCTTATACTTATAATCTCTAACACTAGAAACTCTTGGATTCACCATTCACAATTTGTAATGTAATTGACTTCACAAATAAATGAGAATGTAATTGTCGTGCTTCTAACAGCAGCCCAAATTGGAATTTTCGCTTCAGTTTATCTTCACCCCAACTGACCCGTGAAATATGCCGTATGTCTCAATAACCATTAAATGTCAGTTCCAAAGTTGCTACAAATATAATTCATCCTCTCAAAATATAAGGATTATAGTAACTACTTCTTGAACAGCAATCATCAGTATACTATAAAGAAATTATAGTTGGTCAAAAAACTTGAAAACTGGCTACAGAGACATCACACCAACTTATCAACCCAGAAAATACAAACCGTACACCAACTAATCCCTTTATCACACCATCTCCATATAACTTGTAGCCCATAAGATCAAACAAAACAAAGATTGATCCTAGCTTGTAGTTCTTCTGCTTCCTTATATCTGGCTTATGTACTTATCTAAGCAAACTGCGATCGAGTTTATAAGCCAACCATTAAGGTTTTTGTATGTACTCTTAGAGAAAAGTTCTAGGCTTAACTAAACTTAATTACGTTAAATTACTGAGTATTTTTATATTTTTTTGGAGATTTTGTTTTCCGCAGTTGATGACCACCAATTGTATTCATATTTGGCAGTCGAAAATAGAAGATTGAAGGAAGAAAAATACAAATGGTGGTGGGTGAAGGAGACTGTAGGGAGTGGGATGAAGATGCCTACAGAGACAGCATCTTAGAAGAACGAGAATCCCATTCTCTCACCATTTTCCGTACACTCTTCTCACCATCTCCGACAGACCAAAATCCTAATTTCATCGTCGCTGCTTCTAGCGACGGTTCAATCGCCTCATACTCTTTATCATCTCTTATCTCATCACTTGTATGTTATTTTATCACCCCTCCCTTTTTCTTTGATTTGATACTAATTGAATAGCTGCTGCATATTTAGTTATAGGTCTATGTATGTGTATATATAATTATATATATGTATGTAATGTAATCTTGCTTTTGTTTTCTCTGCAGTCATTAGGTTCTAAAGATTCTAGGTCCCAAAAGTAAGTAGCTTTTGGAAATTGCCATGCAGTAAAATTTATATTTCGATTACGCATTACACATTGACTTTCAAATCGTTCATTTAAACATCTCGCTTGCATTTTCTTAAGGTTGCATTTTTTTTATCTAGTATATTTGTTGCTGAACCGAATTGTTTACTTCGTGGGCATGATGGGCCGGCTTATGATGTCAAGTTCTATGGTGATGGTGACGATTCCTTGTTATTAAGGTGAACGATTAGTGATGCTTGCTAATGGAAATTGACTAGTAATGTAACCTTGTGCATGATGGTTCGCTTCTTTTTTTTATTTAATGAAAAATTATGTTGATTGATTCCGTAGTCGTTCTTCCTAGTGTTAGTTGTTATGGAACATTTAAAAGATTTACTAACGTCTGTGTCTTTTAGTTGTGGTGATGATGGTCGAATTCGAGGATGGAGGTGGATGGATGTATTGAATGCTGATCAGGATAGTTTGTCACAAGGTTGTCGATTCATTATGAATGTGTGGAGTATTGAGTTACATTTTAAGAATATATCCGATATATGATATATTCATCTTCTGACAGGTTTTCTATGCTACTGTTGTTAGACTTTATTAAGTACGCATTTAATTTTTTCAGGTGGCCACTTGAAGCCGCAACTTGACTTGGCAAATCCTCAACATAAGTGAGTCACATAAACTTAAAACTATGATAACATACACGTTTTTTTTATTACTGTCATGCAATGAAATACTTCTTTATACTCTCTGCTTGATAATGTGTGGTGTGTCTGGATCATCTGCAATTATCCTCAATGAATTACCCTCATAAATGTAGATTTGAAGATGAAATTTTAATTACTGGAAACATATTGCTCTATGTGAAATGTGGTTATGATCTACGATTTTAGGATAGAAGATTTACTAATTTAGGATTGTGATATATGTTTTCTATTTGGTTCTTGAGTTTTTCTTTGCTTTAGAATTCCATTGACCACTGGTTGGTTCTAACTACCACCTTTTGTTTTCCCTCAGGGGTCCTTGGGGTGCTCTTTCCCCTATCCCCGAAACTAATGCTATTGCTGTTGATACCGAGGTATGAAAATTAGTGCCTGTCTCATTTGATTTATACTAATTATCCCTTATTATCATTTAGCAAACACTTATGAATAGTAAGTTGTTTGTCTTTTTGTTTAATCCACTTTATATCACTTAATATATAATATATACATTTATGAGAGAAACTATATATATATTTGATTTAACCTGGCTTTATGGTAAGGTTGCTTACATATAAACACTAGGTCAATGGTTCAATTCTTAACGCGTGACTTTTATTTTTGAATATTAATTAAATTGACCACTTATACTTATATTGTACTCCGTAGTAATTAATTAGTAGATCATTCAAGGTAAAATGCCTAACTAAAAATAAATATTTATGAATTATCAAACACTTATGAATAGTAAGTTGTTTGTCTTTTGTTTAACCCACTTTATATCACTTAGTAAATACATTTATGAGAGAAACTATATATATAGTTGATGCAACTTGGCTTGATGGTAAGGTTGCTTACATATAAACACTAGGTCGATGGTTCAATTCTTACTTATATTGTAGTAATTAATTAGTCAATCATTCAAGGTAAAATGTCTAATTAAAAATAAATATTTATGGATTGTTAATTTGTTATTATGTTATAAAAAGAAAAATAGCATACCATAAGTATTATACAATTTTTATTTCAAAGGTTTGTAAATATACCATCATACGTCTTTTTAGCATTGTATTTGTTTAACGGTTTGTAATTATATGATGTTATTATTTGAAAATCCCGACGCAATGCGTGGGCATGATAATCCTTGTTACTTATTAATCTACATCAATGCCCTATTTATTTATCGACTTCATTACTAATAGAACTTTTTGCATATATGAACTTATATGTTGTATCTGATTTTAATCTATCATAGGGTGGTTCTATATATTCAGCTGCTGGTGATTCATTTTTGTATTGTTGGGATGTGGTATGTATCTCCTGAAGGTGATCAAACAATCAACTGCAGAGATCCTCATACATATATGTCACCGTGTCTTTTTAAAGAAGCTCCAATTTATCCAATATAAACTTTCAGGAGAAATCTAAAGTAAAACTGACTTTCAAAGGGCATGAGGGATATCTACACTCTGTTGTTGCCCGAAATTCGTGTAAGCAGGTATACTGTTTTTGTTTCTTTTCTTGACTGTTTCTTAGTTATGTTTGTGAGTGTACGAAATAAACCATCACAATATAGCCTAGTGATTGGCGTCCTGTTATCCTCACAAGAGGTCTCAGGTTCAAACCTCACTAACAACATATCTTGGGGTGGCCAGGGAAAGGGTCAGAAACGGTTACGGGATAACCCGGTTAGGCCACGTACATCCGAGTAGAAATCCTCGCCCTCCCGAGTAACCTGAACAGGAAAACCTCCTCCGTTTACCGTTTTAGTGTACAAAATAGTCAGTGTACGTATTAGCTAATCTTGTTGTCCTCTGCTCTATTTGTAGATTATAAGTGGCTCAGAAGATGGAACAGCCAGAATTTGGGGTAAGTACTCTTATATCTTATCTTATTAGTGATATACGGGAATGTTTTAATAAAGAGCACATAACCCAAAAAGGGAACATAAGTGTCCAAAATTACCAATCGAGGGAACATGAACATTGACATAACCCTAAAATGATACATATTTTGATTTTATGCCTAAAAGGATACATATTTCAATTATAGGCCGTAAACGATAATTTTTTAAAATGTTTTTAGTGCCTGAAATACGTACGTTTTTAAATAGCTGCTTACTTGTAATTGCCAAGTCAGACGCAAACCGGGAAAATTTTTTAAAAAAATAGAAAATTCCGGCCACTTTTCCTTTTATTTTAATTTTTAGCCAAAAACCTTCCTTTTACGGCCTAAAAGTGAAATATGTATCATTTTACAGCGTAAAATTTAAATATATATCCTTTTACGGTCTAAAATTTAAATATGTATCATTTTAAGGTTATGTCAATGTTCGTGTTCCCTCGATTGGTAATTTTGGACACTTATGTTTCCTTTTTGGGCTATTTTCTTTTTAATAAATGACAATTGTTGTTCCTTCTGCCTCTTTTACAATCTTTATAGGTTAGTTTACACCATTACATGTAGATGTGATGGTATTACTCATCGTTTGATTTGGTTTATATTCTTTTTTTCAACGGGATCAACTTGGTAAAATTAATTATGTTAAAAGAAACTAAACAGTTCATTACTTATTATATTTTATATAGAAGGAAGCAAATCTCCGGTTAACTTGCCTGACCAAACAAAACAATTACTCGTCTTGACCATTACTACTGCACATTTTTCCACCTCTGATTACATGTCTTAATCTTCATCGTCTTTCATTTGGTGATTTATTGTAGATTGCAGAAGTGGAAAGTGTATTAATGTTATTGAGCCAGGGACTGATAAGAAATCTGCGTATGTCAGTTGCATTGCCCTTGATGCTAGTGAAAAGTGGTTGGTAAGGGTTCTAGCAGCGAAGAAACTTTTAAATGCTGGTCAAAATAAAATTTCTTTTGACATCATAGGCTGCAGTTAGAGGTGATAAGTAAGTGGGTTGGTTTGGGTTTACGGTTCAGGTTTTATCTGTCACGGGTCAAAGTGCCCGAGGGGTATTACAAATGCATTAAATTTCCCAAATCAGTTTATTCATAACTTCAGTTTGATTATTAAAATAATATTTTTGTTAGCATATTTGACACGCTAATTCTTTAAAATAAATTAGTATGTGGAACATGTGCATGCTGATGAAACTAAGGTATGTTTAAGACTTTAAGCAGATATGTTTCAGTTTGATGCAAAAGCTGCCTTACATGTGTTCGAATTTTGTTGGCACATATTTTTGTAGGCTTGTGGCAGTGGACGAAATCTATCTGTGTGGAATCTTTCTGCTTCTGAAAAAATTTCAGGGATATCGACTCGTGCTTGCATTCAAGATATGTGCTTTGACGATAATCAAGTAAGTAATATTATTAGGCTCATCTGTAAAAAATGACTCTAATTAAAATGTTTTAATTCTTTCCAGATATTAGCTGTGGGAGCAGAACCAGTATTGAGTCGATATGACATAAATGGTGGTATGCTTTCTCAGATACAATGTGTACCGCAGTCAACATTTTCTGTTTCCCTACATCCATCTGGTGTATGTTTCTCGTTCTACTTTTTCTTCTTGTTGCAACTTCAATATGGAAAGATTTAACTTTTTGACTTTACAGGTCTTTGTGTTTTACATATATTACGAAATTTAGCCTTTTATAAAATCGAATTCAAACTTTACGACATAACTAGAAAAATGTCAACTTCTTGCTAGAAAGTCATGGGTTTGACCAACGAAATCAAAATTTACATTATCATTCTCGTAACAATATTCATGTCATCTGGTTTTAGGTCACTTGTGTTGCTGGTTACGGTGGTGTGGTAGATGTTATTTCTCAATTTGGAAGCCACTTGTGTTCATTTCGCTGTCAAGCTTATAGATGAAGTTATTGTTCCAAACGTGACACAAGTGACTTTGTTTTACTTTGAGAGGTTGGCCATATGAGGCTGCCTTATTGTTATAAACCAATATCTTTCAGCTACCTAATGCACCGATATTAGTATTTTGTGTGAAGAAATGTAACATCTTTGTGTAGCATGTAGAGATGTTGGGAGTTGGAGTAGGGATGGCAATTGATCGGATATGGATCGTGTGGAGCCATATCCTCATCCATTTATTCTGTGCAACTACCTAATGCACTAATTTAGCATGGGTGGCCAGTCAATTAAGCTTGTGTAGTGTAAATTTATTTGAAAAGTTGATGGTTGTGCTATACGCCATTTTTATGTTCGTTTTAAACTGAGTTACTAGCGAAATTCAAGTCAGTTGCATGGTTTGGTTTGGGACTGAACGTGTTCTAACCCATTGATAATAGTATACCAGTATTCTCCGGTACAATTATTATATTATCAAATTTACGGATTCAGTACAACACCCATTTGGCTTTGTACTATTGCACGATCTAATACCCCTTCTATTTTGTGTACTTAATCACTTATTACTCATTTGCGGCCAGTGGTGTTAACAACTCTCATGCAAATAATGTATGAATATATCCGTTGATGAAAACTAAGCCCAATGAGGTTGCATAAACCTATATAGTCCTTTTCTCTTTTCTTTTCCTTTTTTGGGATGTATGTAGCTGAGAGTTCAAGCCAAATTGCTCAGAAATTTAACTCATTATATCAAAATTAACATTATATTGTTTGTGAATATTGCCTTTTAAAAAAACTATGCCCAATGGGTTGCATAAACCTAAATAGTACTTTTATTTCTTCTTTTTTTGGAATGCAGCTAAGAATTCAGGCCAAATTTACCATTATGCCTAATTTCTCTCTTATCATAAAGGGTTATAGGTCTCTTTTTGCAAAGAAACGGTGTAAAAGTCTAATTTTTATGATTACGAAAATGTAAAGCTTAATTGTTGATACATTTCGGATCCAAACATATTCACAATGGAATAGCGATGGCGAAAAGAAAACCCGATACCCGCGAATACCGCTCGGTCACGGGTAAGTAAATCTGTAAATTCTTACCCGTGGGTACAAGTATGGCTAAAAATTGTACCCGTTATCACGGTTGAGTTGTGGGTATGCATTTTTATCTACGAGTATACCCGACCTCCAAACCCCTAAAACCTATTTAAGTTACCCACATATATATATACATATGATTTTTCAAATATATACCCTTATATATGTAAATATAATACTCTATAAGATAATTATTCATATTTTGAATAGAATGCATGTAATTTATGTTTCAATTAGCAAGATTGCATATCATATTAAGAAAAAAGTAATCAAATAAATCAATGATTATCAAATTATTTGGTTTTTAAATTAAGATTTGTTGTTTTAGCAGTAAAATATCTGTTTGAAGATTTTGATGATAAACTATTTGATTATTATATATATATATTTTTCAAGTTAATTTAAACCCGTGGGTCATGGGTACAAAAATAAACCCATTGTCAAATACCTACCGATTCGCAGGTTGAAAAAAAAATCCACGAGACAAATTGTGGATGTATGACATCCGTACCCGTTAATCGCGAGTGCCATCCCTAAATCACATCGTCCTGTAATATCGAGATATGAACATCCACTCCCTCTCTCTCTCCCAACTAAAAGATAAATACTTTAGATCAACGAGTTATTGGCCTAGTGTTATCAATGTGACCCTTCAATTAAGAGATTGAGAGTTTAAGTCCAGTGACTCAGAGATGTATATATTTTTGGAGGAAATGAAAATATTCTAAATATTCCTGGTGGGTAAGTAACATTGCCATTAAAAAAAAAAGATCACTGCTTTGGATAAGGAATAAATCAGTGACAAATAAAAGTAGAGAGACGACTAACTAACCAAGAGAATGTGGTAGCGATGAATTATTTAAAAAAATCCATAATTCGCTTTTCTATGTGGAAGTAGTCTTGGAATATATAAATTATTTGCTATTGAGCTTATTTTGAGATCATAATAATTTTATGAAGGTGTAAAGTCGCTTAACTAATGATTTGATTTGTTCTATAAAGAAAGAAGCATTTGACTATATTACAACTAAAGTTAATTATCGTTTTTCATCTTCTAGGTGAATGTCGGGAACAACTATAAAGTGTTATTTTGCTAGATTGTTTCTTTTCTTATAGTTGATTGTTACCTTTTCATTGGAATCGTACTCTTAGTTGAAATCACACTATTTTATGTCATATATGTTTGTCGAAATCGTACGTTTATCATTAATTATGTTTATTTTTAGAAATAGCAAGGAATCATTGTTTATATGTTTGATCTAAATCTTATAGGAAAATCGCGTCACTCCTAAGATCTCAATCTTATTTCCGCCCCTTGTTCGCTAATTTGTGATATTTTTTTGAGTTGAATGGTGATGATGACCAAATTCGAGGATGCATACGATGAATGCTGATCAAGATAGTTTATCAATGGGTTTATTGTTTCGTTATGTATTTAACTTTACACTATATAATATTGTATGATACATAATTTTATTTGTTATATTGTATAAATTAAACTTGTAGATATCGTCTGTTATTGTAACACCCGCCAAATTAGGGCTAGTCATTAGGTCCTAATCGTTTTTGTAATACATGTAATTAGTACTGTGTTAGGCTAATTTGTGTATCAAATAATATATTGTTGAATATATACAATTGCGCGATTTGGTTAAATCGAGCACGTTTCAAATCGAAGGTAATTCGGTTCAAGTAAATACGGACGTTGATGATCAATGTTATTAAATAATATAAAATTTTATAATAACGCGACTATATCCCAAATATTATTTTGATAATATTTCGTATTCATTTCGTATAATTAACAACTTACGCGATTAAAACGTAAACGCGCAAACAAAACCAAATAAATTAAAGTTATGATTTATAATCCAAGTATTAAGTATTTTGATAAAATACTTCAACATAAATATCGAGTAATTAATTGCTCTTTAAAAATATACAATTAAATGTTTTAAATATTTATTAGACGTTTAAACGATCGAGAAAACGAACACTGCACGAAACACAACTGCACGGGAACGAAAATGGGTGAAGTCCACCTCCGTGGACCCCACCTAGCCGACCCCTCTCCCTTCCCCCTCTTTTTCCCTCCTCTTCCCTCTTTTTTCTCATTTTCTAAACTCTCTTTCTCTCTCTTCCTTCTTTTTCTCTCTAAATCATCATCCACCACCATCACCTTAATCTCACTAAACACACCACCAAACGACCTTGATCTTCACCACCCGTTTGGAGAAAAAGAACCGCCTCGCAACGATCTACGTTTCTATCTTTCCAAATCCTCCGCGCAACGATTTGTAAGTTTCCGACAAAATCCGAAACCTTTCGATTTTGAGTATTTTTAGGTTCTAGTTGTTCCTTTAAGCTTAAAATGTCCCTATAAGGGTTGGGTAAAAGAATCAGTCCAAACGGAAACCCGAAAACTCATTTTTGGCTCAAAAAACTCAATTTAAGGCTTCGCCATAACATAAGAAAGTCGTGGAGTACATAAGCCCCTTTAGAGAAGAGATAGGGGCGAGTACTACACGAGCTTCCGTCAACAGCCTTAAGTGTCGCAACGAAGGTGCAGTATAGCGTCACTTCATGCGTCATTAAGTGACGCATTGAGTGTCGCTAAAAGCCCTAATCATGCGTCACTTGCATAAGTGCCGCATAAAACCCCTTTTTCCTGACACTTACCCCCGTCACTTGCTTAGTGACGCCTAGGACCTTTACCGTCATTAATAACCCGACACTGCTTTAGTGACACCCAAGTATGCGTCACTCCTTTAAGTGACGCCTAACCGACACTTACACCCGACACTGATGAAGTGTCGCCACCTTATGCGTCACTTACCTAAGTGACGCCCTAAACTCAGAATTTCCAATTTTATGCGACACTTCCCAAGTGTCGCCCAAGCCACTAAGTGACGCCTCACTATGCGTCACCTCCATAAGTGACGCCCTTACCCAGACTCTACTATTTCATGTGTCACTTCCTAAGTGACGCCTAAGACCCTAAGTGTCGCTATAAGTGTCGCATGGAACAGAACCCCGATTTTTTTTTACTAAGTGTCGAGACCTTCTGTGTACTGTCCTCCACCGAAACGATTTGAGGGAACCCATTGGAATCGATCTTATGTTGAGAGACGTTCTTGTTTTCGTTGTGGTCAACAGGGCCATATTATTAGGGATTTTAATTTATTATCCCTAGATAGGTTTGGTAGAGGGATGCAAGAACTTCCTCTTTCAGGAATTCGTTTTTCAAAATCTTTTTCAAGGCGTCATTCGTATTCGCCTGTATCTAGTTCTGCATCAAACTCTCCAAAACCTATGGCAAGAGTAAACAAAGTTGTGCCTAGTAGACCTCAAGTTCAACAGCACAACATTGTTGAAAACAAATCATCTGAACCTAAACAGGTTTGGAAACCCAAATCCACAAACAACGCATCAATGAAATCTTCTGAGTTTTTAAAATATCATAAACTCATTGATGTGATGATTATGGATGATCATGGACAACCCAAGTCTATCAAGGCTTGGGTGTCCCATAAGTACTAATGTTTGATTGTTTGTGGTGATGCAGTCAGTTTCTTGTAAATTAATATTTTTAGGTGACTGCATGGATGTGGATATTGTTGGAAGAATGTGCAACACCTGCCAAATTACGGCTAGTCATTAGGTCCTAATCGTTTTTGTAATACATGTAATTAGTACTGTGTTAGGCTAATTTGTGTATCAAATAATATATTTTTGAATATATACAATTGCGCGATTTGGTTAAATCGAGCATCTCGAAGGTAATTCGGTTCAAGTAAATACGGACGTTGGTGATCAATTTTATTAAATAATATAAAATTTTATAATAACGCGACTATATCCCAAATATTATTTTGATAATATTTCATATTCATTTCGTATAATTAACAACTTACGCGATTAAAACGTAAACGCGCAAACAAAACCAAATAAATTAAAGTTATAATTTATAATCCAAGTATTAAGTATTTTGATAAAATACTTCAACATAAATATCGAGTAATTAATTGCTCTTTAAAAATATTCAAGTATTAAGTATTTTGAAACAGAACCCAGATTTTTACTAAATGTCGAGACCCAAATCTTAGATGCATCTCGACCCCAGCCAGGGGCCAGCCCCTTGGACCCCGCCAGGGGTTGCCACCCCTGGGACCCCGCTAACCAGGGGCGCTGCCCCCGGACCCCCGTCACCTAAAGTTTGTAAATACTTTTTAAGTATAACACTTCGACATAATAATAATATTATTGCAAATAATCACCAACGGGCCGTACACGTTTTCAAAACTCAAACTTACCAATCAAATCAAATCATTGGACATTACTAGTTGGATGAACAACTAGCATAGGTTATCTTTTAAGATAGCTACTTATTTTATTCAACCTTGCGCGTTATAAACGCCCGGCAGGTTACAGTCTTCGGACACCCCATTTTACTTCACCACATTTGCTTCACTGCAACTCTTCAGGCTCAGGTGAGTCTCATAGCCCCGACTTTTACTGTTTTTACTCCCGAGGTGGGAATACATGCTCTAACTGTTTTACACGTGAACACGAGTACAAAACTCGCTATATTCTGCATGAGCTGTTTTCTAATCACTTTTAAGTCCTCTATGATCATAGTTCTGGTAATACTTTATATAGCGCGAATGTTAGTGTATGGCAGCATATAGGACTGACCATCCTCGTCCGGGTCAGCAAGCACTGATTGGTTAAACGGACGCATTAACTTTTGTTCATACGAGTGTGGATTAGACACTCGCCCGGAGGCACCCACGATCAGGTACTTTATTGTGATCCTGACACCCACGTTAAGCGCAGACTATGACCTCATGGCAGACGTATACATTATTTGATTCATTTCAAACAATCATTACTAAATCTTGTGGTTCACACTTACTTTATTACTACGCAAACCTGTGAGCTTACCAGCTTTTAGCTGACTATTTAGTATGTATTCTCAGGTACACAGCAGTAGTAGGACTGCTCAGGATTAGCTAGCTCGAGTCGCATGCAGATCTCAGGAGATTCATATGCATTTCTACATTTTGTAAAATAGATATGCCTTAGAATCTCTTACATTTTGACTCACGAGCTTTTGTAACTATTATAACATTGTAAAACTTTTGAATTATCAATGCAATGTTTAAAACGACGCATATAGAGTCGTTCATTATATGCCTTGTGTGTTTTGATTATTGATTAGTAGCACCCCAAAGCTTGCTTCCGCTAAACAGTAAATTTGGGGGTGTTATAGTTATAGAGATGCACATATGGGCTTTAGCGCGAGCTCGGGCCTAGAAAAAGCCCGAAATAGCCTGAAAAAGCCTGGCCTGAAAAAGCCCGACCCAAAGTCCGGCCTGGCCCCATACTATATCACTAATTTTATTCATGTACTATAAATGAGTCACCCATCCTTCCTTAACTATAATATCGAAAATCCTAAAGAGGCCTAAAATTATTCGAAAAAGCCTGATCCGGCCCGGGCTCAGGCTAAGCCCAAAGCCCGAAAAAAGCGCGAAGCCCCAAAGCCCGGACTTTTATTCAAAAAAGCCCGAAATCCCGGGCTTTTTTTAGATAAAGCCCGAGCTTTTTTTTTAAAAAAAAGCCCGATCCTATTTTAAATTACATGTTTTTAATATTTATTATTAAGTTTTTACTTATATAATATGTATATTACTTATATTTTGTTCATACAAAAAATATCTTTGGTATATTATATAACTTATACCTTTTGAATATATATAGTTTTCAATTCATTAAGTATGTATACAAGTATATATTCATTTTATCGATTGATACTTAAACAACTACGGTAATATCGTATATACATTTTATTTGTATATTATAAAATATAACAATAACTCATTTTTACCTAAATATATATGAAATTGGTAGTTATATAGTGTTAAATAAATGCAATAATTAATGGATGAGGTTCAGAGGAGAAGGTTTCCTATAAGGAGAAGTGAGGAGAAGTAAATTGACTAATGAAAATGCACCACATGTCACTATAATATTTCATTCAAATCCCTCTACATTTTTAATATTATATATCTACCCCTCCTACTTCCCGATTTAGATTTTCCATCTCCACCACCACCTACCACTTTCTGCCACCACCTGCTGCCGCCGCCAGTCGTCGGCCGATTGCCGGATTCTGGCGACGTGAACATAAAATGCAGTAAGCATAAAATGAAGTAGTTTTTTCTTTACTTTTTCAATATATGAATGTATAATGTAGCAAAATTTACGTTAATTGCATTTAAAATGCAGTAGTGTAAAATGCAGTAGAGTTTATTTTTTGTTTGTTTATAATTATTATTTCAACATATTCATGTAAAATGTAGCATAATTCACATAAATTGAAAGTAAAATGCAGTAGTGTAAACATACAATATAATCTCTTTTAATATATAAAAGAAAATCATATATAGGTTGCCCTTCCAAAAATAAATCATTATAAATTAATCATCACCATTAAATGAATGAGGGCAATTAATATAGTTCATTGATTTCCTTTTTGAACATTGACTACCTAAATAGCAAAATGGATCATATGTGAAAGACCAAAATACCCTTAACAATTAAGGATATTTACTCTTAATTAATTAGTAGCATTTAATTAGTTAATTAGTATTAAAGTAAATAGTAAATAATTTTCCAATATAATTAATTTAAATTCATAAACAATGATATTCTTTTGCTTTAATATAATTCAAAATTCATAATCAATGTGTATGATAAAAATACATAAATCTTAGTTACACACAATGTTTTAAAACCCAGATTTTTAGTCGACCCGGAAAAGTGTTAATTTCTGGTCAGACTGGAAGGTCGGGCCGGAGTTAAACATAGTATACAATAGTAGTATTTAGTATTTTATTTTTATTTTTAATAGTTATAATTATAATTATTAATTATATCATGTATAATAACTATAATCCATAGAGTAATAAAGAGTGATGACACATCAATTCCCTTGTTATTATTGGATTACACATCAATATAATAATTATATAATTCATAAAGTAATAAATGATGATGACACATCAGTCAAAAATTCCCTCATTACTCTCATTATTCTTAAAATACACAATTAGTCAATATTCCATACTCGTAAATGATTAAATGTACATAGAAATTATAAAAAAAATAAAATGAAACCGGGTTAATGCTCCGGTTCGGGTCCCGGTCCGACCGGTCGGGTCAACTGGGTCGTTGACTAGTCAACATTTTGAAAAACCCTGATTTTTTTTACCCGAAAATCTCTAAAAATGCGGTTCAATCGAACCGGTCGAACCGGGTCTTAAAACCCTGGTTACACATGCAAATTTTAATTCCATTTTAAACAAAATACTGATTATAATATTTACTTAAAGCGTTTTTAATCTAACAATTTACATACTAATATCATGATCCATATTCATAATCATCATCTATGTTTTTTTCTTAGAAATTACATATCTCATAGTTACATGTACTAGCAAGATACCCGCATAATGCTGCAGTACCTTATATATACAACGCGACTATCTAATTTATTTATATATTAAATAATAATAATAATAATAATAATAATAATAATAATAATAATAATAATCAAGTACCATAACACTTTTACACACGTAGTGAATTATCAATATATTAATTTTAAATTTAGTATATGATTGTAAAAGTATATATAATATGCTTTTAAATGTATGTTCGAACAAAGTATGTAACATTAGGATGTTATTTAATTTAATATTTAATATTCATGTAACATTCAAAAAAATTGAACATTGAATTTATTTGACTTTGGTCACTTCATCTTCCTTCCTATTATTGTCATACGTTGATGTCATATATTAATTTGACAAATCTTATTAAAATTACCTTATTTGTTATTGGTATAGATCAATGTAAGTTAACTTTGTTCATTTAATTAATATAGAAATAGGAATAATTAGAGAGTGGCAATTTAATCATTAATTAGAGTTGAATCTAATTTTTAAGATATAAAGCAAAATGCTTTATATGTAGTAAAGATAAATATTAAATCGATTTCAATTACAATATTGATTATAATGTTTATTAGGATACATAATCATTTCAATGTGAAATTATATAAAAAAAAATACATACATCATATTTTCAAGTATGATTGGTGACATGACTATTAGTATATACATATAAATTTTCAAGTATATAAAAATAATGTGGTTGAATTTGAACAATTCCAAATTATTATTACTATTTGATTCAAAATTATAAATTTTGAACCCAACCTACACAAATAACTTTATAAAATGTTGCAACTTCATTAATAATACAATTTTATATACATTGTTGTTTACAAAATCATCTTCAGTTAGTGACTCTCATTGTTTTTTAAAATATATGGTTGTTGATCAAGACTTTACCCCTATGAACTTTATTAACAATGAGATTGATGACTTTAAAGTCCGTGTTAAAGTATTTTTTTTAATAAAACAGAGCTACTTAAACATCCTAAATCAAGTTACAAATAGAACGATGATGCGTATGAAATATTTGCTACAAAGAGATCATGATGATGACTTCCAAACCTTATTCTATAATTGTCAAGACAACGCTACATTAAATATTCAATCAGTACGTAATCCAATTGTTTAATCATTAAGAGTAAATTCATATAGCTAAACAATTCGTGTGGTTCAATTACGAAGTTATGAATGTGATATATCTATTGTTATAATTATTAATAAACATTGGTCGATTTTTTACATTTTAATGTTTAAATAGATGTTATTTACGATGTGTATTTTATATACATGTATTTATGGTTTGATACATTTTTATATAATTAAATGTAGCTAACTAAATTGTTAACCTTTATAGCCATTTGTTATACAATTGAACGATCATGTTTAAACTTTAATTGAATAGTATTGGTATTTAGGATATATGTATATGTACATGTATTTAGGAGATATCATTTAAACGATTATCATTAATCTATTCCAGACAAACAAATATTACGCGGGATCAATTTTATTAAATTAACAATCTTGCATGTATAATATTTTATATGTATTTCTTCTCAAATATACCACTTTATAGTTTTTACGACTCACATATATATTGCTTATATATTGCTTATATATAGATGTTTTAATGATATTTAGTTTTCAGGTAAAACTAAATGCCATAAATATAGGTGCAATTTTATATACATAACTAAATAAAAATTTATGAGTTAAATAGGGCGAAATATTACTTGCAAAGTATCTTAATCTTAATTATTATAGTTTTATCCCACAAGAATGCCTACCCATATATATAATAAATTTTATGGTTTTATTCCTTCCATTTCTATGAATGCATAAGACTTTGAACTTCTTTTAAATACAAATAAATACATTTCATTATATTCAATACATCATTAAATTGCGAACAACGCAACAACGTCAAACAAAACAATAGTATGTAACAATATGATTTGTAAAAAATAAATAAAGAAAATTATGGATTAACCCGCGAATTCGCGGGTTATAAACTAGTTAACCATTAAAATATTTGTTATAATGTGAAAAAATATAAAATGCAGTAAACTAATTGCATCTTATGCTACTGCATGTTACGCTACTGCATTTTACGTTACTACTGCATTTTACGTACTGCATTATTTTTTAAAATGCAGTAGTTTTTTTCAAATCTACTTTTAGATCTAGATCTGGAATTTCATATCTATTTTCTCATATATACGTTTTTAGATCTATTCCCTCCTAGATCAACATCATGTGTTGGTACACTACGTAATGACGGTGACGGTGGTGGCGGCGTTGGTGGTGGTTACAACGGTGGTGTGATGGCGGTGGTGCGATGACGACGGAGCTGTGGGAGACAAAAGAGACGGTGGTAGTTCAAGGTGATGGTGGTGGTCATTTGTGGTGGTAGAATGGAGGTAGAAATGGGGGCGGTGGTTAATTTTTGTAAAGAGAAGGTGAGAATTGTAGAGAGAAGCTACAGAAATGTAGTAGAGAGAGAAGATGAATTGTAAATTAAAGTTAATGGAATATTAAAAGTAATAGGGGAAAGTTTATAATATTATAAAACTTGAGGGGATAAAAATTAAAGATTATAATGACATGTGTCAAATTTTTATTGGATAATTTTGTTCTCCTCACTTTTCCTTCAAAGAAGTTTTCTCCTATGATCCTCAATCATAATTAATTAGTAATAAACAAAATTAGATATTTAAAAAAGTCCGAAAAAGCTCGGTTCGGGTTTTTAAAAGCCCAAGCTAAGCCCGTTTAGTCCGTTCGGGCTCAAGTAGACCTAGTTTTTTTTGTCAAGACCCGGAATTAGCCCGGCCCGAGCTTTTTTAAACCGAAAAAGTCCGAGCTTTTTTAGACCCGGTCTGAACCGGCCCGATACGAACTTTGTGCACCTCTAGTCTGTTATATTTAAATGCATACAATAAAAGTTTTTAAATATCAACTCACAGTGAAATGTTTAATTTATAAGGAAATAATAAACCCTTTTATCAATAAAAGAAATGAGGTGTAAAATAGTCAATATCCAAATGGAAGTTGGTCTAGTTTTCTAACGCCTCTATCATCATCGTCTCCAATTAGGGTTTAAAAACAAAACAAAAACAAAAACTAGAGTCGGCAATGGGGAATCCAAAGCAGAAGTGGACGGCGGAGGAAGAAGAAGCCCTACGCGCTGGCGTCGCGAAACACGGCACCGGTAAATGGAAGAACATCCAAAAAGATCCTGAATTCAACCCCTTCTTATATTCTCGTTCCAATATCGATCTCAAGGTTCTTCCTTTTACCCTTTACATATCCATCTCCATCCTTAATTTGCTCTTATTTTCCATATGTCACTGATAACCATGATTTGTATGTAAAACCCTGATGGTTTTTTGGGGACATTATTTGATAACTGTTTTTAGATACTTATATGTTTCCTGTTAGGGTTTACACATTTGTCCCACAGTTTTGAATTTGTTCTTTATATGAATAACTTTTTGAAGCTTCACTGTTAAAAAAGATTACAACTTTTGAATTATGCATCTATTCCTATTCCTAGTGTATGTATGTATCCATTATAAATAAGACAGGAAAGTTGTTTTTTTTAACTATGTTATATAAATAAATGTAAAATAATTACTTGTCTTTAGCTTGTGACAATGTTTATCTTGTTATAGGATAAATGGAGGAACATGAGTGTAAGTGTGAATGGTCAAGGTCCAAGGGAGAAATCAAGAACACCGAAAACCAAAAGTAGCACAGATGCTCCTGCAACACCTATGGCCATTGCACAAACTCCTGGTACCTCAACGGCAGTTGTAGTTGATCCATCATCTACTGATGTGCATATGGATGATGCTTCAAAATGCTTACTTGACGGGAAGACCGCTTCCAAGTATGTGATTCTATTAAATTGTAATTTGTTTTGTGCAAAGTTTATGGGTGATGTTTAACGTTAGTGTTTTTATTGTTCAGGTATAATGCAATGATATATGAAGCGTTGTCAACCCTGAAAGATCCAAATGGATCAGATACTAGTGCAATTGTTAGTTTTATTGAGGTAAATATTATATGATTCTTAAAATTGTATTTATAATGGGATTCATCTCAAAGATTTGATTTTAAACGATTGTTGATAGCAATGATTCTAACTGAAGATATCGTAATCTTTGTGATGCACAGAAAAGGCACGAGGTGCCCACCAATTTTAGGAGGTTGTTAACTTCAAGGTTAAGAAGGCTTGTTGCTCAAGAAAAACTTGAGAAGGTGAACTTTTGAATGTTTTCAGGTTTCAAACTATTAAGTGGATCAAATGGGTAGAAACTTTGTGTTTTCAGTGCATATAATAGCCTGTTTATTTTTATCTAAATAAGCTTGAATCTTATTTGAAATAATATTGTTTTGCAATTATAATTGATCTACTATATATTAAAAGAAATAGTAAGCTAAGTTTCTTGGACAGAAAGTGTGTTGGGTCAACCCAAGTTACCCAACCCATAGCCGCCATTGCCCAACGCACTCTTTTTGCAACCTTTTTTTAATTCGATGTTTTTTTCAAATATTCGTCTTTGGACCTGGAAACATTGGTTATTATGATTCTGCATCTGACAGTGAGCAACGTATCCTGATGATTAGGTTCAGAACTGCTATCGACTTAGAAAGGAGGTACAGAATGGAACCAAGGGCCCAATTCCGAAACCCAAAGAGATCCGCCCTAGGATATCCTCGATCAACAGTCATCTTGGTGAAACATTAGAAGAGGCTGCAGTTGCTGCTGCTTATAAAGTTGCTGAAGCAGAAAACAAGTCGTTTGTTGCAGCCGAAGCTGTCAAAGAAGCTGAAAGGGTCTCCAGAATGGCTGAAGAAGCTGAAGCTTTCCTGAATCTGGCCAAAGAGATTTATGAGAGATGTAACATTCCACATCCCTCTCAAATGGGCCTGGATCCACACAATGTAGTACTGACCAGTTTCAACTTGTTTTGCAGGTTCGCATGGTGAAGTGGTGATGGTGCAATGATGCGTGTCTGTGAAGGTTGTAATCATTAGTTTGCCTATTACATATCTTATGAAGGTGGTAGGCGTATATAATATCTAGGTTCGCTTTAATGGTTTAAACTTGAAAACACTTTCCTTGAAAATTGTGAATGTTTTGTGTAGCCATTGTTTTTTTGGCTTGTGATAAAATGTTGTGTAGCTATCTGTTTTTGGTGTTGTAGTAGATGTTATTTCTCAATTTGGAAGCCACTTGTGTTCCTTTCGCTGTCTAGCTTGTACATGAAGTTCTTGTTCTGAGTCCGGCTTTCTTTTTGGGTTCCAAAAGACAGAGTAGCTTCAGGATCGAGCAGGTCAAGTCTCAAGAGCTTTGGGTTGGCTGGTATGGGAACTGAGAAGTGTGTTTGGTAATTGGACTAATTGCCAACCTGACTTTGTTTTACTTTGATAGGTTAACCATACGATGCTCGCTTGCTATAAGTCGTTATCTTGTACTAGTACCTAATGCACCAATCTTTGGTGATGGTCACCATTGATTTTAACAATCTCTTACGTCACAAAAAAATAAAAAAATAAAAAGATAAAATTTTTGATATACATGCCGTATATAACTAGCTTTTACACGTGTATACATGCGTACATGAAGGCCATTTAAACAGTAAATAAGAGATTAATAAACTATGTTATTTGATGTAAAACTCATTAATTATCCCGCATCAACTTAATTATGTTAATATATATCAATATTGTTATCAGCGTAACAAATCATACCATTTGATTGTTTTATTATATCGATTATATAGTCTAACTTACCAGATCAATATTTGAAAGGGTAGTAATTTTAGATAGGGGTGTTCTAGAATCCGTCAAAACCGCAAAAACCGGCCGAACCGTCTCAATTTAGCTGGTCCGGTTTGCCGTTTGAAGAATACAAAATCGGATGTTCCTGATCCGGTTTACGGTTTCTATTAATAACCGTCCGGTTAAACCGGACCGAACCGTTAAATAATAATATAATAGATTAATAATAAAAATAAATTTATGTAATAAGTGTAAGGATCATATGAGAACTAGTAAGTACGTGAGAACTCTGAGAACAACTATCCACATTAAATCCACATGTAAATCAAAAAATCTATCATTATCAAAATTCACGCGCCCCTCTTTCTTTCAAATTAGAACTTTAAAAGCTACCAAATTCCAGTCTAGAATGTTCTATCTGTTTGCTATCTGTTTCATAACATAACACTGCGATACCAGTGGATTAAATTGCCAGCCATGAAATATATGAAAGACGGCCAGAAGCGACTATCAATTTGTAAAGGCGATGGCTTTTTGTCAAAAAGAAACAAATTCAAAGATATAATGTAATGCAAAAGTGGTAAAGATGAGTGGCGCCATGTGATCTTTTCATATTCATCTATATGATTAATTTAATTGAATGTGTTCAATTGGTAGGCTATTTGTTGGTAAGCGTAATACCCTAGTTCATATCTTAAAAATATTAGTTCAGATTGTATCTAAACTGTCTTTTACATTGCATTTGATTTTAATCAAATTAATCAATTTCATCACGGCTGCCAAGAAGAAACTACCGTAATGGTCATAAGAGTTGTATTCTGTGTTGTATCTTTGGGGGAAATACTTATTGGTAGTGGGGTTCCATTGGTTTGCACAGTCTCTGGATCCACTCGGGGTGCTATAAAAAACGATATAAGGTGAAAACCGGTGGCTCGGCCCTTATTTTCGGGGATTTTTTCCTGGACTTGTTCAGGTTTTTTTCATCCTTTTTAGTGCCCTCCTAGTTCGGATCTAGAGTTTTGGTTGTATTAGCAATGGGAGCTTTTTTCATGGTGTATGTACGTTTTGTACAATTGCGACTTCTAGTATCTTGCTAGTTGTCGAATATCTATAATATACTGCCTTTAAAAAAAAATCAATTTCATCTATTTCTATCGACAAAGATGAAATTATGCGGATGCATCGATGGATGCAACGATGGATGCAACGATGGATGCATCTATAAAAGTTAGATGCATCTACGTCTTCTTCATCCGATTATGCCTAATTTTTCTAATTTAGTTGTATATTTGTAAAGATTTCATCAAATTGTCTCTAATTATGTGCGTTTAATGAGTTGCATCTGATTATACTCGGATGCATAAGACACTTTTCATCTAATTTTAGTTCTGTATCTAATCTAATTTACAGAATAGTACAAGCTTAACCTACAATGATTTAAAGATGATAGAAAGTTGAACTTAAAGATGTAATTTGTTTGATTAAAATGTTAATTATATGAAACTAATCTTAAGTTAAAAGATTTCTGCAATGAGCGCTAACGTGTGGCTGAGATGTTTCAGTTCTCACACTTCTCAGCTTTGGTTAGTTGTCACCCGATCCTTACCCTATATAATAAATATTATATACACAAAATGTGTAGTAATCGTATATGGCTATATGCTGGCAATCTAGCATTCTGTAGCCCAATTTTAGGCCCAACAGCCCAACTTTGTGTAAAATATCTTAGACAATAGACACCATCATTCATAATTTCATTTAATAATCAACCATAATCCTAATGTCATTAGACATCATCGATCATTCATAATTTCATTACGATTATTGTTGAATATTAACTAGTAATGTTATATTCACATTTATTCAATTCTTTTGGCAAAACGTAAAAAAACCAGCCGAACCGGACCGGTTTTCCCGGTTTAGTCCGGTCCGGTTAATACATCTAACTGGTCCGGTTTGGTTTGAAATTAATTAGGACCGTGAACACCCCTAATTTTAGAACCTTCAATTAATTAGAATTTGGAAATGATAATGTCATATAAAATTAAGTATTAAAATCTATGCTTTTTTCTATTGCAAAATTTACTTGCAGCACTACTAACTCTCGTTCATACTTGTTACCCTTTTGTCGCACCCTCAAATTCGGGTTGCGGAAGCAAATCGGGTCGGGGTGCGACTAATCAATATTCACAGCACAAAGATATAATGAACGACTCTGTATGCGTCATTTTACAATTTGTATTGATAAAATCAAAGTTTACATCAAAATATAGTTTACATTAGCTCAGTTTGAAATCGAGAGATTTACATACATAATTAATTTATACAAAATATAATAATGCAGCTAAATCTCTTAATGTTTGCATGCTGACACGAGCTAATGATTCCTGAATTGGGCAATCCAATCTACTGCTGGGTACCTGTGATACATGCTAATATGGGTCAGCGAAACGCTGGTGAGCTCACAGGTTTGTATGTCAACATATATTGTATGAAACGCAAGATTTAATTGAATTTAAGTTGCAATTAAGCAAAATAAAAGTTTTACATCCATGAGCACATAATCTAAGCTTAACTCGAGGTGTTAGGTCCACATTTAAGGTATCCTGATCTAGGTGCCTCCCACGAGTGCCTAATCTACACTCGTCTGAACAAATATTAGTACGTCCGTTTACCCAGTTAGTGCTTGCTAACCCGGACGAGGAGGGTCAATCCTATATGGTACCATATACTAATATTCACGCTACAACGTATTACCAAACTATGCCGAGGAGGGCTTAAAAGATTAGTGAGATAACTCATCTAGTAATTGTTTGTTTTCGTACTTGCGTTCATATAGTTAAAATAAAACGAGCAATGATATCACACCCCTGAGTAAAATAGTAAAATAGGGGCTATGAGACTCACCTGAGTCTTGAGAGTTTAGTTAAATAAACTAGAGTTGATTAGCCGAGAATCGATGTCCGAAGACTGGTAACCTGAGGGTGTCCACGACACGCGATGGTTATAACGTGAGTAGGTATCTATAAAGATTACCTTTGTAGTTGTTCATCCAACTAGAATGTCCAAATTACTACGATTTGGTTGATTAACTTGTCCAAGTTACTACGACTTGGTTGATTTAATTATGTTTTGAAAACGTGTACGACCCGTTGGTGATTGTTTGTAATAATAATTTTCAACATTATTATTTTGGATTTCGAAGTGTTATACTTAAAAAGTATTTACAAACTTTAGGTGACGGGGGTCCGGGGGCAGCGCCCCTGGTAAGCGGGGTTCCAGGGGTGGCAACCCCTGGCGGGGTACAAGGGGCTGGCCCCTGGTTGGGGTCGAGATACTTTGGTGAAAAACGCATCTGAAGTTGAATTTGGGTGAAATCAAGTGATGAAATTTTTGGTCTTGACACTTAGTAAAATCTGTGTTTTCTAGATTCTGTTTCATGCAACACTTATAGCGTCACTTGAGGAAGTGACGCATAAGGGGCGACACTTAAGCAAGTGTCGGGTACAAGTGTCGGTATCAGAGTCATGCGTCACGAGGGTTGGTGTAGGATGAAATCAGGATTCAATTATAGGCGACACTTAGACAAGTGTCGCTAGAAGTGTCGGTTAGGAGTGTCGGGTATTGAATTTGCGACACTTAGAAAGTGTCGGGAAAAAGGGGTTTTATGCGGCATTTAGGCAAGTGACGCAAGATTAGGGTTTTTAGCGACACTCAGTGCGTCACTTAAGTGACGCATTAAGTGACGCTACGCTGCACTGGTCTATGCGACACTTACGTCTGTTGGCCGAATTTTGGGCCGAAATCGTGTTTTTCGGTTTTCGTTTGACTTGAAACTTTTACCCAACTCATATTTGGACATTTCAAGCTTAAATAAACAACTTTTATGAAAAATAAATGAAATCTAAGAGTTTTTTTGAGAATTGTCGGAAACTTACGAATCGTCGTGAGAGAAATCCGAAAAGATAGGATTGTAGATCGTGATGCCGTGAATCTTTTCTTCCAAATGAGCTAGATGAGATGAGGGTGTTTGATGGTGGTATTTGGTGGAATTAGGTGGTGGTGGTGTGGTGGTGAAGTTGGGTGAGAAAAAGAGAGAGAGAAAAAGGTGGGAGTGTATGTGTGTGTTGTGTGAGTGAAAGAAAGAGAGGGGGTTTGGGCCGGTTTAGGGGGGCCCACTTGAGGTGGGAGTCTCCCAAATTGTTCTCCAGTATTCTCTCTCCATGCGGTGTTTGTTTCCCCGATCGTTTAAACGTTAAATAAATTATTTTATACGTTTAATATACGTTTTAAAATACGAATGTTTAATCAATATTTTGTTGAAGTATTTTACAAAATACTTAATACTTGAGTTATAAAATATAACTTAATTTCGTTTTGATTATTTGCGCGCTTAATATTTTAATCGCGTAGGCGTTTGTTTGTACGGCACGAATTAAATATGAAATATTATCAAAATAATATTTTGAATAAAATAGTGTTATTAAATAATGTTATATTATTTAATAAAATGGTTCACCAACGTCCGTATTAATTGGATCGAATTACATTCGATTTGAATTGCGTACGATTTAATCAAATCACATAATTGTATATATTCAACAATATATATTTCGATACATTAATTAACCTAATACGGAACTAATTACATGTATTAACAGTTGATTATGCACTAATCACTAGTATTAATTTGACGGGTGTCACACCTTTCAAGTTTCAAAAGTCTACTTTTATATTAATTTAATATATGAGTAATCCAAGTTACAATAAAAATTATAATTTGATTAGAAAAATGATAGGTAGTGTAAATTCAGACTTTATAATCTCACTGATAGATATGAAAATTTTTATTGAATGTGATTGAAAAAGGGGGGAAATCGACAAATAAGAAAATTATATATAGTTTTAGATTTATTTAAGACCACTCCCAACAGTTCTTTCTTCTCTTGTGCCATCTCAACGTCATGTCAGAACATTCAAAATTGACAAAAGACTGACAAAGTACTGCCACCAATCCTTTCTTACTGTACATTTCTAAGACCCACTAGCTATTAAATTAATTAAACATAAACTAAATATAAACTATTTCATTAATAATTACAAACATTACAGTGATAAATAAAAACATTACATTAATTATTAAAAACATTACACTAACGAAAGAAACAAATTATGATAATGAAAATAAAACATTATGATAACGAAAATAAAGATAATGAAGTTCACACATGTTAGATAAACTATTTTCTATTTTGTTCCACTTGGTGATTAATTGATATGTAGTACGTTTCACCGCAACTCTAGAGTTGTAGTTTTTGTCGTATGGTTTCCTAAAAACTTTGTTGCGTTGGTGAAGTTCCAATCGGATTGTGTTGGGTTCTCCCATTCTTCGATCAAGACGTTGGCCTGGTTCTCGGCCTATGGTACGGATGTTGGTTTTTGAAAATGATTTTGGAAAGAATTGTTGGGATGCTGTGACATTTTTGTGTGTTAATTATGTGAAATATTATTATGGTTGTGTATAAAAAATTGTGAGAACTGTGTATATATTTATAGTGTAAATTTTTGTATAATTAATATTTAAAAAATATTTTTTTTAAATAAAGGATTGATAGCCTTTATATATTTATTTATTATTGTTTGACGGTTAAAATAAAAAATTTACAATTGGGCCCTACCTCCCCCTCCATCATTTCATCGCGGAGCCGAACAAAGGCAACCTAAGAGAGCACCAACGAAGCCGTACTAAGCGCATCGATTCGCAGGGCCTCGTCGGCTCCACACCAACGAATTGTGTTGGCACTCATCTAAGTATGCTTATATCTACCAATCATATAAAAGTAGATATTTTCCACTATAAGACTGCTCCCAACGAGAGTCACTTATCTCCGACAGTTTAAAACTGATATAGGTGACGGAAGTTGGCGAATGCGGAGATAAGGCGGGGCAACGTAGGAAGATGTCCCCACAAAAATTTTTAAATTACGTAATAAATTATTTTTTTAAGGTATTAATGACATTTGAACATTTCCGTCCTCACTAAACTATAAAAAAATAAAAAATATTTTTTTTCACCCCCTCCACTTAGATTCTCTAGCTCCGCCCATGGTCATTGGCACCACCTGTCAGTTTGGTCTTCGGTCAGGTTTCCGTCAGTTTGGTGACGACATCAATTTCTTTTTTTTATTTGTTTAGTCTATAAAAATATAGGTATATTGGTAAATGTAGAGTTTGGAAAAACTAATGTGATGTTTACTGATTTGGTGTCAAATTTGTAAACCGCTAACGTATAACTGATTTGATAAAAACTGACGTGTTAATTAATGTCATTGTTGGGAGCGGTCTAACAACCAATAAGCAGATGCCAAGTCAACATGTAACGGTGTGTCTTACTATACACGATTACACGCATTACACTCATCTACCTATGATACCAAAAACAAAACAAAAAAAATTCACACACTACGAAAATTTATAAACCTCTATTTTATTTCATCCTCTTCTTACATTCAAAACATCTCACAAACCTCCATACCCATTCGCCTTTTTCACTCTTGCTTCTTCTTCAACCTACCTTCTTTGTGTTATTTGATTTTATGTATGTTTCTATGTGTTTTTTTTCCTTCACGATTTTTTTAGTTGTATGTTATGATTTACATTGTTGCAGGGCTTGCACTTTTAATCAGCTCATAAAGCTCATAGCGTATGACTCGACCTCAAGGTATTCTTCATCGATGTTGTATGATGTGTATCTTTTTTTTTTTGCTTCGAGTTTTTCATAAGTTGGTGTATTCATGCATATATCGGTGTGTATGTGTGGTTATTTGCAAGTGCCTAACTTTTTCCTCAGGCATCGTTTCCTTGTTGGATTTTTATTTTTATTGAATTTTGAGTTGAGAATGTGTATACGGAATAATTCATCTTACGAACATGATATTTAAACTAATTTTATTTAATATTATATAATCTTATAACTTGTATACCCTATTTTAGTACATAACTTAAATTTAGTTAAATCATTCAATAAGATTAACCATTGAAATTTTAGTATATTTTAATTGACTTTTTGATCAATTGTAATTGTAATATAATATTAATAAAAAATTTCTTATATTGGTTTTTTTTTTTTTTTTTTTTTTTTTTTTTTTTTTTTATCATTTTCCCCATCTCATACCTCCTTCCACCCATCTAATCAATTATATCATTTTTTTTTTTTCTAATTCCTACCCTTGATTAGTCTAAAATTGAAACTGATTCTGTATTGAACTAGGACCAATCTTAGATAAATCTGGATTGGAAAAGGACTGTACCGGCACTAAAGTGGGGTGTCTTCAGAAAAACCCTTCTTTTAGTACTGTATTCATTGAAATGTAAAACAAAAATCATTTGGTCAATGAAGAAATAACAAAGGAACGTAGGCTGAGGTAGATATATAAAAGATGGTGAAGTGGGCTAGGAATAGTCATGAGTGTGCACTGTGTAAGAATGCTTATGGAGATGAACAAAATGTCATCTCCGTCTCTTCTAAATCAAATCAGCTTTATTAATAAAAATTAGAGAAAATTTATAGAATGGACAATCAACGCCTATGTTATCACCTTATGGTCTGTGTCAGATTTTTTTTCTTTGACAGTGGACACAATTTTCGAAAAAAATTACTAGTGGACTAGCGGGATTTTAGCCAATAAAACGACGTCACATGTGCACTAAATCCCGCGAATCGACGAAATATCACTCAGGTCAACTAAATCCCAATGCAATTTGTGACAAATTAAACTATAGGGACGAAACGTGTAATTTTTTCTAAATTTAAAAATAAATAAATAAACAACTATAAAAGAAGGAAAGTTATGGAATATAATGAGAACTCAAAATATGTGTAGAAATCTTATTTATTTGTATTGTGAACGACATTATGAGAATTCCTTGTATTATATCTTTTCTATCTTCTCTCTTAAAAGAGAGCACTAATTAACTAATCACAATAAAGTTCAACTTTAAACATTTAATCCCCATCTTTCATTACCCAACCCTTTTTAATCTTAACTATTGATTATCATTGCAAAATTGATTAATTAATCACAACCTTTCCCCCCCCCCCCCCCCCCCCTAATTGTCACGTATCTCCCCACGCTACAAGAACCCACTCTTATCCTTCTGCATCTAAAAGCTCGCACACTTCCAATTCCAACCCTAACAAACCGATCGACACAAATTGCTAGGTATCTGATCAGAAGCTACAATAACAGATTACCTCTAATTGTGATATTTTTCCAATCGTTTGATTCTCATCTTCACGAATTTTTGTTTATCAACCAGGTTACAATCAACGATTTTAATGGGCCAATAACAGGTAATTCATATATAAAGATGGTTTATTACTTTAGCTTTTTCTTAAGTGATTCTCATAGAACAACTCTTGGCTAGCACACCAAGTGTTTGATTGAATGCTTGAGTGAAATTCAAAATTAATTTGCTAGCCACTGATACGATCAATTTGAGATGATCAATCTCCCTAGAATGAAAGATTAAGAAGATAGAGACTTTTTGGAGCAATTTTCTGAGTTTATTCCATAATGCCAGTTACACTTAAATAATCGAAATACAAATGCATGATTTCCTAAACTTTGGGAGCAAGACTAATAATCTGGAAATAATGGGAAACGTGCAAACAAAAATGTGAAAGTGGTAGTCTACTTTTAATCCTAAAAATATGCATGCAGCATACACATTCAATGTGCATGTGAAATAAAAATGGAGAAGTTGTTTTAGTTCCCTTGAGACTCGGTCTTTAATCAGCATATCGTGTCGGCGGTTTCTTGACTCGAGTGGGTCGTGTACTGACTTTCTCTTGGGCATCTCGAACCGTATCAATATCCCCTCCTTCAAAATGGACCTTGTCCTCAAGGTATGGCATGTTAGTAACTCCCGTAATCTCATCAGTGGCCTCCCATGTAGCTTCAGATACGTCTCGTCCTTTCCACTTGACAAGGACCTGGTCTTCGTGTTTGCCCTGTTTGTTGATGGTGCGGCGGTCAAGTACCTCTTCGGGTGCGAGAACTGGTAAATTGTCGATGAATTTTTCTGGTAGAGGAAGTGTGGAGGGGTTAGGATCACCGAGGCTTTGACGGAGTAAGGACACGTGAAAGATTGGATGAATGCGCGAACCCGGTGGAAGGTCTAGTCGATAAGCAACATTCCCGATCTTTTCAAGCACCTTAAAAGGGCCAAAATAACGTCGACTAAGCTTTTGAAAATCCCTTTTTTGCAACAGAGGATTGACGATAGATTCATAATCGTAAATAAACCAAGTCCCCAGTTTGAAATTCCTTGTCCGTGTGGTGCTTGTTGGCTTGGTCAGTCATTCTTTGCCGCGTTTTTCTCAACGTTTCCTTCAGCAAGGCTATGACACGATCATGTTCCACAAGCGTGGCGTCAATGGAGGCTACTTGCGAACTACCCAAGGTATAGTGTGGAATAGAAGGAGGCGGGCGACCATAAAGAGCTTGAAACGGTGTCATTTCAATAGCGCTATGATAACTTGTGTTGTACCAAAATTCGGCTAAATAGAGGTACTTATTCCAATGGGTAGGCTCGTCACAAGCAAAACAACGCAAATACGATTCGAGACAACGATTTACAACCTCTGTTTGTCCGTCTGTTTGTGGGTGGTAGGCGCTTGAATGAAGAAGCTTTGTGCCTATCTTTTCAAAGAGTTCTTTCCAAAACCGACTAAGAAAGATTGGATCTCTATCGGAGAGTATGGTTTTGGGCAGTCCATGCAAACGGTAAATTTGGTGGAGGAACAAGGTGGCGAGTGAGGCAGCGGTGTAATGTGATGGTAAGGCTATGAAATGAGCAAACTTAGTGAGTCGGTCTACAATGACCCAAATGGCCGATTTCCCATTGGAAGGTGGTAAATTGGTGATGAAATCCATGGAGATCTCTTCCCATACCTGGTTGGGAATTGGAAGTGCTTGTAGGAGCCCGTATGGTTTATGGGTGGAATACTTCGTCTCTTGGCAGATTGTACATTCCTTGACAAATTTGGTCACCTCTTTTCTCAATTGAGGCCAATAGAAAGACCCATTGATCCTGCTAATAGTGGCGGTAATACCCGAATGTCCACCGACAGTACTTGAATGAAACTCCTGTAAAAGCTTAAGACGAAGAGAAGGTATATCGGGTATTAAAAGGTGATTATTAACGTAAACTAACCCATCATGAATGTGATAACCAGGAAGTGTATCGGTTTGGTGGGAGACCCGGGATAGCCAGTCTCGGCCTTCTTGTGTGTTGGCATAATAGTCACGTAACTCTTGAAGCCATGAAAAGGTAGGCATCGAGAAAGTGAGGAGTTGTGACTCTTCTATGCGGCTTAAAGCATCAACGACATTATTTTCTTTTCCCGGTTTGTAATGAACCTCAAAGTCGTAACCCAACAGTTTGCTCGCCCACTTGTGTTGATCGGGTGTTTGGATGACCTGTGTCATCAAGTGTTTAAGACTTCGTTGGTCCGTGAATACCCGAAACTTTCGACCTAATAGGTATTGTCTCCACTTCTTGACGGCTTCTGTGATTGCATATAACTCTCGGATGTAAGTTGATGAAGCTCGCATTTTAGAGCATAACTTCTTGCTAAAGAAGGCAATGGGTTTATCATGTTGGGATAACACTGCCCCAATACCAGTACCTGATGCATCTGTGGTTACATCAAAGACTACCGAAAAATCTGGTAGTGCCAACATGGGAATAGTAGACATGGCTGTTTTGAGGGACTCAAATGCCTCACGAGCCTCATCATTCCATTCGAATTTGTTCTTTTGAAGGAGATCAGTTAATGGAGCAGCAATATGAGAGTAATGCTGAACGAACCGACGGTAATAACCTGTGAGGCCGAGAAACCCACGAAGGCTCGTAACGGAAGATGGCTTGGGCCAATCTTTTATGGCTTTGATCTTTTCTGGATCGGTGGCCACACCTGAATTAGAGATAATATGGCCTAAATAATGTACCTCTGTAACACAAAAAGTACACTTGGACAACTTCGCGTAGTAGCAGTGCCGAGAGAGAGTGTCAAAAACATGACGAAGATGTTCGTAGTGTTGCTCACGATTGGAACTATAAATCAGAATGTCATCAAAAAAAACCAAGACAAACCTGCGTAGTACGTCGCGAAAAATATCGTTCATTGCCGCTTGGAAGGTTGAAGGTGCATTCGATAAACCAAAAGGCATGACAAGAAACTCATAGTGACCATCAACTGTGCGAAACGCTGTTTTGTGAGTGTCGGGTTCGGCTACACGAATCTGATGGTAACCTGCTCGGAGGTCAATTTTGCTGAAAATGTTAGCTCCGTGCAATTCATCAAGAAGTTCATCAACTGTGGGTATCGGGAAGCGATCACGGATAGTAATAGCATTGAGAGCATGGTAGTCGACGCAAAAACGCCATGTACCGTCCTTCTTTCGTACCAAGAGAACCGGTGAGGAGTATGGGCTATGACTCGGTTTAATAAGACCTTCTTTTAACATCTCTGCGATGAGATCCGTCATTATTTGTTTTTGGTAATGAGGGTAGCGGTAAGGTCGAATGTTAACAGGCGGTGTGTTTTGTTGTAATGGAATATGGTGATCATGGTTGCGTGGAGGAGGTAAGGAGGTGGGTGTGTTGAAAATATGGGAGTATTCTGTTAGCATACTGTGAATGTTTTGATCAACTTGTGGTGGATGGGAAGGAGTCAGTGGTAGGTTTTCATGTTGGAAGATAATGGTATGCATTAAGGCAATTGCATCTTTGTGCATTAGGTGTTGTATGGTACTTGGAGAAGCTGGCATAGAAATAGGTTCACCATAAAGAGTAATGGTGTTCCCATTAGTTTTAAATGATATCTTTGGAACAGAAAAATCAGCTAGAATGGGCCCCAACGAACTAAGCCAAGACATGCCAAGTACGACATCAGCACCTTCGATTGGAAGAACAAAAAATGGGATGGTGAATGAAGTATTTGTAAGATTAAGATTGACGGTTTGACAAAACCCGTTACAATGAATATGGGAACCGTTCCCGACCATGACTGGGAAGGATGGTATTGGTGTGATTGGGAGGTGGAGGAAGGATGCAATGCGTGGTAGAATGATGTTGTGGGTACTCCCGGAATCGACAAGGACTTTCACAGGGTGGCCGGCTATATGAGCCGTGATACGTAGGGCTTTAGGGGAGGCAAGACCAAGGAATGCTGCTGGGGAGAGAGACAAGTATTGTGGGAGTGTAGTGGTGACAGCGGTTTCGGTTGTGGTCAATAGTGGGTTGTTTGCGTTTGGTTGATCAAAAGTTAATTGGGTAGAGAAAGGATCAGCAGTCGTGAGAGCTTCTTGGGTGTCCTCGTTATCAACAATTAGTAGGAATTGAGGTGGGTTACACTTATGACCAGGGTGGAACTTTTCGGGACAGCGGAAGCATAAGCCAGCAGCACAACGTTGTTGCAAAGCCTCAGCTGATAGTCGAGTGAATGGGAGGTTGTTGGGTGGTTTGGTTGGTGTCGGTAATAGTGCTGGTGTAGGTGTTGTGGATGGGGTCGGGGAAGGGGAGGTTTGGCTAGTGGGAAGTGGTGAGAATGGTGGGGATCGGTTTTGGGTGGTGTAACGTGGACGATAGTTTTGGTGATTGATTTTGTCTTCGATGAGTTTCGCGAGAGCCGTTGCTTGAGTGATTGTGTGAGGACGGAGAACAGTGAGTTCCTGTTGAATATCTTGTCGGAGACCCGATAGAAAGCAATTTAATAATGCTTCTAGTGGGAGACCAACAACACAGTTGCTCAAACGTTCGAATTCTGTTTGATACGCGGTGACAGTAGAGGTTTGTCGCAGTTTAAAAAGGGCAGCTTGATGGTTTTCATACGTGGACGGGCCGAAGCGTGTTTTGAGTGCGCGGGTGAACGCATCCCAGGTTGTAAGAAGATTGTTGTTAAAAAGGTATTTGTACCAGCTAAGTGCATCTCCAGTGAGATAGAAGGCGACCATAGAAAGGCGTTGCGGTGGTTCGATGCGGTGGAATGTGAAATATTGATCGACTTGGAATAACCAATCAAGGGGATTTGAGCCATCAAATGCTAGAAGTGAGTTTCGGGGGACGAATTTGGTTGGTTGAGGGTAGCATTGTTGGTGGTGGTGACAGTGGTGGCTTCTTTGGTGGCGTGTTATCGTCGGCTTTCACTAGGGCAGTCACGAGGTTGGCAGTCGTCTCGGTTTGTTTGGCGAGTTGTGCGGACATGGTGTCAGATTGTTTAGCAATTTGGGCTGTGAGGTTGTCGATGCGGTTGGTTGTGGCGGTGGTGGCGGCTAGAAGTTGTGCTAGGTGATCAGTGATGGCAGCGAAGGACTCCTCTTGGGACTGTGGTTCACGGCGGGGAGGCATTGTGAAATCGATGAAAGCACCAAATGATACGATCAATTTGAGATGATCAATCTCCCTAGAATGAAAGATTAAGAAGATAGAGACTTTTTGGAGCAATTTTCTGAGTTTATTCCATAATGCCAGTTACACTTAAATAATCGAAATACAAATGCATGATTTCCTAAACTTTGGGAGCAAGACTAATAATCTGGAAATAATGGGAAACGTGCAAACAAAAATGTGAAAGTGGTAGTCTACTTTTAATCCTAAAAATATGCATGCAGCATACACATTCAATGTGCATGTGAAATAAAAATGGAGAAGTTGTTTTAGTTCCCTTGAGACTCGGTCTTTAATCAGCATATCGTGTCGGCGGTTTCTTGACTCGAGTGGGTCGTGTACTGACTTTCTCTTGGGCATCTCGAACCGTATCAGCCACACTGAATTTTATTTATATTTTCACAGGAAGGTTGGCAAGAAATAATATATATGTAGTGTTATCATTGTATGATCTTAATGTTATATGATTTTTAGATTTGACCTTAGTATAAGAGAGATTATTAGTGATTGTGTACAAAGAATTGATGAACCCTAATTTTGATGCTATAAATTTGATTTCGAAAATTAGGGTTTGGTGTTTAATTCATATGCTCTTTATGATGTTATTTGATTTGTTTATTTTTTATTTTGTGATCTATAAGGTTATGATGGCCATATCAAATTCTGTAAAATTATTGTAATGCGATTTAAATTGTGTTATTGCTACTTTTTACACAATTAAGTTACCGACCATAAATTTAAACAATATCGCCTCTCCAAGTTCAATCAATATATTCGAGTAGCTTCCACAAAGAGATCATCAAGTGTATGCTATACGATTTGAGGATAAAAGTTCAGAGAAAACTTAGCATTTTCATTAAGTAATACAAATGTATTCAATAATTTTGTATTTGTAATGCTTTTATTTATGTATGCGTTGGGCAAGTTATGTTGGTTGTTAGTACTGGCTTATAAATATGTGTATGGATATAGGTATCACATTGATGGAGTTATCCTTTGTCTAGGAAGATTTATGCCATATAAACATATCTTGAAATTATCAACAAATGCGGCTAAAATTGGGGTTCCCTTGGCTGTCAATACTCTTGGATTGGTTGAAGGTATGCTTATGTGTATATATATGTTTGCTATAGAATGTTTCTTGCTTAAAGTTATTGATATATTTAACATAATAACTATTATCAGGAAATGAATGATCAAACCTTAGCAGCTGGCACACGATCAAAAAGAAGGTTGTCATATAAATCGCAGTATGCTAACACTAGGAACTGCTATTCGCAAATGGAGGTGCCCACTTTCATTTACTTTCCATGTCTTGTACACAAAGGTAAACCGAATCGATCTTTGTGCAGAAATTCAAATCCTAACATTTTTTTGTATTAAATGTAGATATAAAACAAAAAGGCAACCCGGGCATCTTGATGCATTTCTCCAAGATTAATATAGTAGTTTAGTGGACTTTGCATTGAGTAATCGTGTTTAGTTTGTGCGGTGAAGTCATAATTATTTTCATGAGGTGCATGGGTGGTAAAAAAAGGAAGACTTGGTAGTTATGTCTTGTGGTGAGAATGTACAGAGCAATAAAACTATATGAGCTTGTGAAGTAAACGGAGACCCTTCGGTTATTTCACTTGGAAAGTATCAAAAGGTTGAATTATATTTTTTTTTTATCATTCTTTCAATTTATATATATCTACACAGGCATATGTTTACAAGAACACAACCATAAGCTGTTTTGTTTTTCTTGTAGATGATTATAAATCGGTTTTTGCAAAAGGTCAATTTACAGAATTGGCCTCACGATCTTCAGCACTCTTCCTGATTGCAATCACTCTGTTATAATACAGTAAGCGTAAGAAATATTGTATTTTTGTATATTTGGTCAAGTTTATTTATTATTTTATACAGTTTATTTTATTATAGATCAGAATGTGATTAATAGGTAGGTGCACAAACGACCGTCATAAAAAATTACTCGATGACCGACAGAATTTGCAAGGCAATTGTACAATGACGAGACAAAATATAAGGATGACAATACATTTGCTACAGTTGGATTATTGGAGCAGTTTTTTGTGAAGAATTGCTTCTAATTACTTGTGGTACATGAATTAGTGCAATACAATCTTTGTTGGCATATAGTGTCTAAATACAGTGTGGCAAAATGGACGGGTTTGATAACATGGTAAAATGTCATTAATAGTACTCTGCAAAATAGATTACCAAAATTTAGTGTCAAGAAACAAATATAATCAAGGGATCATTTTGATTTCATTGGTATCAATTACTAACAACAAACTATACAACATATACCAATTTGGCTAATACCATCAATCACAGTTAATACTAATTTGGCTAATACTTTGTTATTTGTACAATTAATTCTGAATTAATGTTGATAAGAGGATTGACATTCTTGAGATATTTTTCACATTATATGTAATAATAGTTACTTAGCTTGATAATATTTCAGGTTTCCATTGAAAGTTATGAAAGTAATGCACAATTCAATGTGGCATTGAGGACCGAATCAAGTTCATTTTATGATTCCTCCTGTTAATAAATTTGCTTACAAGGTACGTCTTAATCGAAGGTACTGCTTAGAGGTGTCAATTATAACCCATTTACCTATAAATGAGTCGATCATAGGTTATATTTCTCTAAAGCTCCAACTAAAATGAAAACTGATCAACTTTATCATGTTGATCTAAAGTGTATTCAGATGCATATAACCTTCAATCTATTAAATAAAAGTTAGGAGGGTTTTTTTTAATGAAAAAGAGACTAAAGATATAATATAATTAACTTTATATAATGAGGTAAAGTAATGTCTGAAATCAAACAATGAAATTAAGTTAAACAATTTGGTGAAACATTAACCCACATTCACCATACAATCTAAACATACTATCCATTTAACATAACCCACGTTCATACTCAAAATTACCAAATTACAATAAACAACAAATATATCTCAACTTCAACAACTAAATGAGTTCAAACATAGTTTTTTCAGGAGATTCACATGTAAGCCACGTAAAGCTACTCAACGAATCCATAAACCATAACAAAGCATATTTATTGACAACTCATGGATGCATATCGCGCAGCGAAGGCGTCCGTCGCGTTGCAATATGCATATTCTATTTTAAACATCATACGACTCAAATTGACAAATGAAATAAGTCTAAAGCATATACAAATATAAACAAGAAAGGACACAAGTCTTAAATAGATATAAATATAAATACAACAACAATCACGGGTTTGAGAAAAAATGACTTCTAGGGGAAATGGGTCGTGTACTACCCATAATCCCTTAAAACCACAATCCACAAACCCGCATACAAGCACCAAGATGGATGCAAAATAAAAAGTAATAAAGCAAGTAACTTTCAAAGAAACGAAATCCAAGAAAGGGTCGAATGATTAAAAGCCCAAACAATCTCAAAATACATTATTGTCCTCGGTAGCGGCACCAAAAATTTGATGTGTTGATACCATGTTATAAACAAACCAAGTAATATCAAAGAAATGGATTACTACACAATAGGCAAGCGTACCTAATCGAATAGTAATATAGCTTTGGTAAATCTGTGTTTCGTTCCCACAAGGACAATGTGTGTATACTTCGAGAATTGGTTGAGCTAGTAATCAAACTTTTATTGAAAGCAAGTAAATGGTTGGATAGTTGTGCCTTTTAACGACAAACAGTCAAAAGTATTTATAATGATAAATAAATAAAGCAAGTAAAGATAGTAGTGATCTTACACATTGGTATGAACTATGTTTATTTAGATTTATTCCCCTTAAACTTGAATGTATAGATTAAGCATGAGACTCGACCAATTATGTGCAATTGACAAAATCAATCACTTTGTTGTCACAAAACCAATTGAGCAATTAACCTTTCTTAGTGCAAGATGTCTCTAAACACCAATAGTTGCTAATCACCTATTGACAATTCAAGTAACTTTATGGTTCAATCGATAGCCTTACTTTCGTAAAAGCTAAAATCACACAAGGTGTCCCTTAGTATGATTCCCAAACAATCCAAGTTTTAATCATAATTTAATTCCTTGTATTCGATGGAATAACAAGTCACACTCAAAGATTTCTTAATAGATTATAAACAAATGACTAACAAACATAAGTTTTCAGTTAATGCAATAATCATTCATCAATTGAATCAAAGATAAAACACAAATCATTCATGGCTCTTTGATCAAACACAAAGTTAACACATAATATAACCAAAACCATATACAATACATTCACAATAAAGGATTTATAAACCTAAATAAACATAAGAACCTAGCCCTTGAAGAGCACAATCAATAAAAAATCACAACCCATAGAAAAATCCATAAACGTGGTTATGAGATCAAATCGAATAGAGCGATGATACCGAATGATTGGGTTTTGATTCCATGCTCCGGATCCATAGGCTACCCTTAGAACACTTAGGATGTCTCCAAATGCTCCCAAAATTGCCATGGCCATCACCAAGTTGTAGTATAAAAAACCTAAGTGAGAGAAATGAGACTATTTATATTCAGCACAGCTCTCGTCTCCAGGAGTGCTTCTTGGAGTCGAGAACAGGTGGCAGAGATCCCTGCAAGTACTTCTCGCCTCCAGGAAGAGGTCTTCTCGCCTCCAGGAAACCAAAATCAATATTTTTCCTTGTTTCTTCACTTTACTTCCAAAACGCAAGGGGTCTTTACCATTTCTTCATAATTCCTCAATATTAGACCTGAAAGCAAAACCAAACGATTAAGTACCAAAAGTTCATGGAAATGCAATCAACCAAGTACATAAGAACTCGATAATGCCTGAGAAAATATGTATAAAATAGGCATTATCAATTTTTTAGTGATATTTTATTGTATCAATTCATGTGCCGCAACACAGATTTTTGGCTACGATCGAAACATGTGCGAAGTATTTCGGGTCAACTTTTGACATGTTTAAGCTAATTTGACATGTTCCAGTTTAAGCTAAATTATGTGGTTCTACCCGTTAGAGATATATAAATTATGATATTCTACCTGTTAGAGATATAACATAATCTGAATTGGCTCATTAGTTCTATTTCTTATAGAAGAATATTTGATATTGTTTAAAAATCAAGACTTGACCATTTTTAGTTTTTAAGTCAATATATTTTCTTTGGGAAATAAGGGAACATGGATCAAATATAATTATTTGTGAAAATCCCAGCAATCACGAGTATGAGTTGGCCTTAAGTGATTACATCTTGATCTATTTTTCTTTTTATTAATTGTTATTTTAAGTACTTGCATGTGCAATATTTTATTTGCAATAAAATATAGTTGTTGTCTTACTGAAAATATTTCTTATTCTTGAAAAATTCAGTTTCAGGTGGGAGCATCAAACCGAGGAACTAATTTATGGTCATTTGCATGCTACTGTTTTTCAGCAGACTTCAATGGGGGAGTAACATGCTCTGCTTGCAATGATATTCAAGAATTGAGTTTGTTTGATCCTTATATCCAAAAAATAAAGTTTCTCTGATAATCTATTATAATCTCATTTGCAGATACATAAACACATCAGCAGGGAAACACAATTGCTTGATGAAATAACTTATTTACATTGAAGGTATGAACCTGGTCATCACCATGTAAATAAATTTATTTCAATTAAATGTGACCTTTAATGTTCAACCTTCCAATCGCAGCATGCTGCTCTACCTTTCATTTTAAATATTAAAAACTGTTCCTGGTTCGAAGGTTCCAGTTGATGGTTTTGTTGTGTCAGGTTCAACTTATGTGAATGAGTGTAGCACTATATGGTTACTCGTGAATCAACGCCTGTCTTCAAGGAGACCAAATCATTAGTGACCTGAGGTACTATAAAGTTACAGGGTTCCCTCCATGTTCAAGCTATCAAAATAGGTTCTAATATTAGGCCAGATTATATCTCTGGTTGAGATAACATAATACTTCAAATAATACGGCTAATGGATCTAGACTTGGTTTTCTCATAGTAACACCACCCATCTTTATTTTTCGTATAAATTTGCAACATGATAAGAAGAAGGTGAACATGGCTTTTGGAGGATATAACATCTAACTGGTGATGATTTTAAGATTTGTTTGTTTTGACATTTGATTGGTTCTATTTTACAAGTATGCTTTGATATGGAAAGACTTGAAGCTTTGTTAGTCTAAGCACTCTTAAGTTTCTTTGTGAATATCAATCTAAAGATTTCAATTTGACGTTTATTTCATAGTTAGTATTGCAAGTCATTTTTGATGGTAATGTCTAATTACTCAGCATTAAATGAACCTTTTTTGGTATTTTATGGCTGCTGTATGTATGTAGTCGTGGTTAATTGGGTAAAGTAACCCAATGTCTATTTTTTAACTCTTACAACTTTGACATTTTATTTAATAATAAAGATGTCAAATGATAGTGTTATCATTAGAATAAAGTTTACGGTTATTGTGTTTGTAATTTTTGAGAAAACCTACTCCTTCCAATGTTATAAGGCCAATGTGACAATCTTGACCCATTAGCCTTATGAATGAGTCCTTAATTCAAAAAGGATTCTTAAAAGCGTGAAGTCTACTAAATTATTTCAGTAAAACTTATCTAATGTTAATGATTCAATATAATTATTTAAATTGATCGAATGAGATAATGGATGTGATCTATTTCAAAATTCTTAGGGATATGATTAGTCCAACTTTCAGACATATGCTTGATTAGTCCACCTGAATTAATATAATTATCTCACGTACAAATATGCACTAAATCAGTTACCCAGTTAGAGCTTAACTAAATCTAACCGAATCAGTTACCAGTTAGAGCTTAACTAAAATTTTAATCCTATGTCGACCATGAAGATGGCCTAAGTGGGAATTAAATGTAACACCCTCCCCCTGAGCCCATCCGCAGATGCAGGCCTGAGGAGCAATGTTAATATAAGCCCATTGGGTCAAGCCTGTAGCTCAATGCACCCCAACCTATCTAGTGAGCATATAACATCCACTCAGGTTGTTGAGAGGACTTGAACTCAAGACCTCCCCTTTGATACTAAGTTTTACCACTTAGTATCACCAATTTTTATTTCTACTATATTGCTTTAGTAAAAAAACATTTGAAATTCTAATTTGGGGTAAAACTAGGTGGTAAAATTTAGTCTCGACACATAGCAAAATATTATATTTTTGTCACGATACCCGATCGGCTAGGGCATATACCCGACTGGGGGCTGCATACCGATCGGCTGGGACAAACTACCCGATCGGCTATGGTTATATACCCGATCGGCTGAGACAAATCACCCGATCGGGTGAAGTTGTTTCTAGGCCTGTTTCAGGTCTGTTCGTGCAATTAACTTAGAGAACGAGTTTTGCTTCGATTTTTCGGACATAATCAGTTTATATAACGCTAGCATATGATGATATAAGCATTTTAAACACGAATTTAAAGTAAAGTTTGAGTTTCCTTACGAATTAAAATTTGAACCGAAGTGAAGAAGACAATGGTGATGATGAGCCGATTATGAAAAAGAAGATGATGATGATTATGTTGCTTCTGCTGTTGTTGATGATGATCAAGAATGATGATGATTTTGACGATGAGCCGAGAGAGGGAGAGAGCCGAGAGAGAACGAGATGGAGATGGATAGATATGAAATGAAATGGGAAGGTGAATTATTAGGGTCGGTTGATATAACCGGCTCCAATAATTGAGGTGTGTGTGTGGATTAAAGCCCGTGTTTGTGTACTCAATCATAAAGTAGTATAATATTTTCAACTGATAAATTTCTAAATATATATTTGAAAATGTTTTCAATTGAATTATTTTATAAAAATACTTTTAATGAGATATAAAATTATGTCTTTGATTCATTTTGAATATACGGATAGTTTTCTCGTGATTTCAGTTGTGCAAAAATATGTTTAAATATTTTCTGAGTAAATAATTATTATTCTCGACAATATTATATTTTTTAGAAATGTTTTGCACCAACGTCCTTATTTGAGATTGCGTATTCTTTTAGATTTGTTTGTATGTGATTATTAAATAACCCTTTAATGTTATATATATATATATATATATATATATATATATATATATATAATATCCGAATACTTTCGTATTAACACGTACTGAGTACGAATGATTTAGTTTAAATTGGCCGCTAATTTTGCCCTTTTTGACCGGGTGTCACATGAGTTGCAGCTCAATTGGTGATACTTTAGTATCACCAATTGAGCTGCAGCTCACTAGATGGGTTGGGGTGCATTGGGCTGCAAACCTGACCCAATAGACTTATATTAACATTGCTCCTCAGGCATGCATCTGTGGATGGGCTCAGGGGGAGGGTGTTACATAAAAAGTGCACTGTTTATGTAACACCCTCCCCCTGAGCCCATTCGCAGATGCAGGCCCGAGGAGCAATGATAATATAAGCCCATTGGGCCAGGTCTGCAGCCTAATGCACCCCAACCCATCTAGTGAGCATATAGCATCCACTCAGGTTGTTGAGAGGACTTGAACTCAAGACCTCCCCTTTAATACTAAGTCTTTCCACTTAGTATCACCAATTGAGCAGCTCAATTAGTGATACTAAGTGGTAAGACTTAGTATTAAAGGGGTCTTGAGTTCAAGTCCCAACAACCTGAGTGGATGCTATATGCTCACTAGATGGGTTGGGGTGCATTGGGCTGCAAACCTGGCCTAATGGGCTTATATTTACATTGCTCCTCAGACCTGCATTTGCGGATGAGCTCAGGGGGAAGGTGTTACATAAAAAGTGAACTTTTTTGTAACATCCTCCCCCTGAGCCCACTGGGCCTGAGGAGCAATGTCAGGTCTGCAGCCCAATACACCCCAACCCATCTGTTAGCCTAATGGCATCACCTAGGTTGTAGAGAGACTTATACTTAAGACCTCCCCTTTAATACTAAGTCTTACCATTTAGTATCACTAATTGAGCTGCTCAGTTGGTGATACTAAGTGATAAGACTTAGTATTAAAGGGAAGGTCTTGAGTTCAAGTCCTCTCAACAACCTAAGTGGATGCTATATTCTCACTAGATGAGTTTGAGTGCATTGGGCTGCAGACCTGGCCCAATAGGCTTATATTAACATTGCTCCTCAGGCCTGCATCTGCAGATACACTCAGGGGGAGGGTGTTACATTAAACATGATCTTAACAATGCTAAATATGTTATCATGAGCTGAATGTAGTGATTTATGTAAACAAGTAGGTGGTCTGACCCGTCAATGCATTTTTTCATATTTATCCGATATTAGAAATATTTAATGCACTAAACAAGATTATAAACCTGTACTAATATACTATCAGAATCGTTTTGTATAGGGATTTGGGAAGATTTTACTTTAAAAACACTTTTGAGTGACTTTTGACCCATCCGACCTGTTTATATTAGGTAAGTTCAAAAATAGATCACGCGTTTAACCCATTTGAGATAGAATATAATCAAATTAGGTCCGCTCTTGGGAATGGTGAAATTGTCACCTCAATGTAGTTTATATTGCAAGGTTTTATGCAAAGAAAAAAAGAAACTATCCTATGTGGTTGTTATTTGGCATAAGATTTTTCTAATGTAGCCTGCGAATTTCACGGGTTATGATCTAGTTTATCTAAAAAAAGATAAGATTTGAGCGTTTGTTTGGTAGGGGTGAATGGAATCCTGGGAAATGGAATCAAGACATATCTCGTGTTTGGTTGAAAGTGAGAATAATCAAGAATCATTTTTTGATTATCTTTCCTTCTTGCATTCCCTTAAAAAAGCGTAGAAAGACGAGAAGGGATAGATGAAGGGTAAAACTTATTCACCCTAATTCACTGGAGAATTGGGGTATTTGTTGACAATTATAGAGGTTTAAAATGAAGGGCATGTGGAAGGCCTTTACGGTGACATGTTAACTTATATTAGCAATATCAAACCAGTACCCACAATTACATGTTTAGGATTATATGTGCATACGTATCAGTTTTTGGTTTTGAATAAGTAATTAGATGGATAACCACATTAATTAAATATCTTTTCATTCAACTGCATAACATTCCCAAACAAAAAAAATCATTCTTTGTAGGTTGATTCTCAATTTATACCAAAAGATACATATTCTCTAGAGTCATTCTCTTTCTCTCCAATTCCATTCGCTTCTTCGATTCCATTCTTTACCATTCCATCGTACCAAACAAAAAACAGACCGCGATAAAAAAATCTCTCTCTAGGGTTTTCTTATGAGAGTCTCCCCATCACGTTATGACGGCTCGAAAAACCCAAAGTTTCTTTCCGTTTTCGCTGTGATCTTCTATCTCTCCTTTTATGGTGGAGATCAATTACCACATCCATTCGTTCTCATCTCCTTCGAAAGTACACTTCTCTCTTTTGAAAGATTTGTGACTTTTCTTTCTTGTAAACCGATAGAAAAGATTAGTTACAAGTTCAAGGTTTGGGATCGTGGAATCATTCATATGAGGTACCTTTATAAGTTCTTCCTAGTTTTCTTGAGGGTCTCTTGCAACCAGATCTGGATCTTCAAGAAGAAAATGATTTGGTTTATTTATTATCTTCAATGGCATCTTCAAACCCTATTTCACAACGGAGTTCAACGGTTGCACAACTAACTTATGCGAATTCCCCTTCGCATTTTTAAGGTGATGTATTGGTGTGTGGTTGTTTTTCTCCTGGTAGAATCATGTCAGATCAGCGCAAGAATCTTTTCTCCTCAGATTTCTTTGGATTTGATTTCAACTTCTCGACAACAATTTGAGTTAATTTTTTACATTTTGTATGTTATTCTTATATTGCGAATTTGGAGTTGATACTGTTATTATAATTCGTGGATTCATATGTTTGATATTCCCCAATTTTGAAGAGTTTGCGATTGTTGATAGAATTTCAGGCTTCGCCTTTTCTAAAAATAAAAAATCGTACCCAACGTGCCCTAAGATGAGATGCACATTCCTTGTTTGCTATCTTTATTGGGCCTTTTTAGTCTGTTCGATTGCCTATCAAATGCACCGCTATTGTGGCTGACCCAACGTCCAAGCCTTCCAAAAGTATTGAGATTTATTTATTGCGCCAGGGAGACTGTTTTATTTTAGGGAAAATCACTAATTTGATCCTTTAATCAATCAAATTTAACAAAATAATCATTTGACCAAGCATTTTAACAAATTAATCCTCACTTTCACGCCATATAAAGCATGAATGGCGAGACACCAATAAGACAAACTCAAAAACCATGCCAGTGTGTCAGAGTGGGACCGGTACAAGAGAGAGAAAAGAAAAAATAAAGAAAAGACGCAACAGAAATAAAAGAAAAACTAATTTAGCTAACCTAAAGGCTAAAAGGTAGGATAAAATTTATATATATTTACTAATAAAATATGAGGTGATTTTTTTTTTTTATATAAAGTAGTTTATTTTTCACTCGTTTTGATCTAAAGTTTTTATAGTTTTTTTTTAATTTCTGTCGCGCCTTTTCTTTGTTTTTTTATTTCTCTTTTTTGTACCGGTCCCACTCTGACACACTTGCATGCTTTTTGAGTTTATCTTATTGGTGTCTCGCAATTTACGCCACGTATGGCGCGAAAGTGAGGATTAATTTGTTAAATGCTTGGTCAAATGATAATTTTGTTAAATTTGATTGGTCAAAGAATCAAATTAGTGATTTTTCCTTTATTTTAAACAATCAGTGTGCAGTGTCTAATAAGTACTCCCTCCGTCCCATATCTATTGTCCACTATTCCTTTTTGGGATGTCACAATTTAATTGTCCACTTCCATAAGTAGAAAAGAATAATAAGATAAAATTCATTTTTGCCCCTAATTTATATATGTAAGACAAAAAGGTAGGTAAAAAATAAAGGGTAAAATTGTCTTGTTACAAAGTAAGAGAGATAGTGATGTTTTTCCTAAACTGCGTGTTTTTTATCTGGGGACAATAAAATTGGGACGGAGGGAGTAGTAACTGACTAATTTAGCTAACCTAAAAGGCTAAAAAGTAGGATAAATTTATATATATATTTACTAATAAAATATGAGGTGAAAGTTTATTTTTTTTTTTATATATAAAGTAGTTTATTTTTCACTCCTTTTGATCTAAAGTTTTAGAATCTAATCTTGACTAATTCGTTGAGAAATATTGAATTTTTCGGTCATTATAGAAGATTATATTCAAAAAAAGAGTTAATAGAAACTCCATTTTGACTAGTCTTGGATGTATATAACATGTATTGACATTCTACTCTTTATTTTCTTTTTTCTTTTTGGGAACAGGAAAGAATTCACCCTTTAATTTCCATCAATGTGTTTGTGTAAGAAATGGTGGAGGATTATATCTAGTTGCTCCCAATTAGAAGCTTTTAACACTTACAATAAATCCAATATTTATGCCAACTCAATCAATTAAATAAATAGCAATAAGATGATCCATCAAAGTATTTAAAAATAGATGTATAGGATCGCTGATCGGGGTTGTGATCACGAGGTACATATATGGTTTCAACCTATATGATGAATCGCACCCTCAAACTTGATATGTGTTCTATACAATACATGATCACAGTTCACTGTTAACAATTACACAAAAGGTACTGAGATATAACCATAACCATAACTAATATACATATATATATATATATATATATATATAGGATAAGGTTCCAATGAGAACACTTCAAAAATAAGAACGATAAAAACACTTCATATATGCACAATTAGCCAACAAAATCAATAGATTCACACTCATATATCTCAAATATGTGTAGAAAAATTGATTAGAATAGATGCGAATTTTCAGAAATACACAAAAATCGAAAAAACGATTGATGCACAATTATAGAGATAATCGTGCATCAATCGTCTTTTTTGATTTTTGTGCATTTTTAGAAGTGTGCATTTGTTTTTCTTTGCATATTTGAGATGTATGACTGTGAATCTAATGATTTTTGTTGGCTAGTTGTGCATTTAAGAGATGTTCTCACCGTTCTTATTTTTGAATTGTTCTCATTTGATCCAATCTCTCTCTCTCTCTCTATATATATATATATATATATATATATATATATATATATATATTGTAACACCCAGTTTCTGAGCTTGGAAATAAATGATTATTTAAATAACGGGAAATAGTTATTTAATTTATTTGAAAATAAATAAGTAAAAGAGTCACAAGTTTTATTGTGACTAGTAGAATTGTATTTGTTTTAAATAAATAAAGTTGACGGTAAAATAATAATGTTTTGACTCACAGATATTTTTGGGTTCCAGACAATAGGATTATAAGGGGATAAAAACTTATACTATATTTAAAGTAGAAAGAGGCGGTGACCGACTCACCTCTTTATCACCTAACAATTTCAATAATTCATCCTTCTTAATTTATACATATAACTTGAAAATTTAAAAGAGAAATTGGAATCAAGATTTTATCTTGGGATTTTAAGGTTAAGCATCAGATTCATATCTTCATCATCATCTTGATTATTTTGATTGGTAAGTGTTCATCATAGTTATTAATCTTTTGTGACTTCAAGTGTTAGGGTTTATGATATAATTTGAGATTGAGCTTGAATTAGTTGTTATAGGGATTAGTATGATGATATATGATGTTACATGCTTTTAGTTAGCTATTATAATTGAATTGGTTCCTAGTTTAAGTTTTTGAGGGTTTGGTTACGAGCTGGATTTTTGTTGCAGTCGTACAAATTGCTGGTAGGGGTGGATTATCCGGCGGGTCATCATAGTGATCCGGCGGATCATAGTATAAAATTGGTGATCCGGCTTTGATCCAGATATGATCCGGCGGATTATTTATTCTAGCGATTGGATTGCGGATGGCCATAATGGCACTTAAATCTTTATGGTCGGAATCGGATGACGACATTATAATTTTCAAGTTTACCTTTTTTTTATAGATGAAAAAATGGGTTAAAAGATATATATATATATATATATATATATATATATATTATATTGTGGAGAGAAAATAGATGAAAAATGGGTTTAAGAAGTTATATATATTGTGAAGTAGAAATGGGTTAAAATTGTGTTGAAAGAAGTGTGTATATATTGTTGAATGAAAATTGGTTAAAAAATAAGTTGATAGTAATGTGTATATATAGTGTTTAAAAATGGATGAAGTTTAATTTTTTTTTCACCAAACGGATACAAAGTACATATAATTTTTTATATATTATTTTTTGGATCCGTTTTGCACACCGAAGTGGGCCCCCCTTTTTTCCCTTCACCTTCGGTTTTCCGACGCAGCCCACCGACGCCGAGCAATCGACGCCCCGTGCCAACGGCGTCGGTTGCGTCGGCCCAACCGATGCTCCTCATAGACAGACCGTTGGCAAAGGTCTAAGATCCATCAAACACTTGTTAGATTTACTTTTCATACACTCATTAACATGTTATGTTGCTCATATAACCATATTATGTCCAAAATATAAGCTCAAAAACGTTTTCATGTACATATACACTTGACAGTTTTCTGCCTCCGTAAAAACGGCTCACAAAATCATCTATAAATCGAAATCTAGAAGGAACCAACTCATGACATCTAAATGAAAAATGTCCATTAAGATACTAGCTACAACTTTCGTTTTTGGCTCTCGGACCAGATCCTCTCGGATCATGGTGAAAAACATGAATCTTTGGACTGAACTCACTTTCGAACCTAATCTGGCCACTCATGTTTATTTTTGTTAAAAATAGTAAATGAATATATAAAATCACAATAAATTGCAGAAATGGTCTAGGTTCATAGGTGAACATGTATGGTTTTTTTTGAGACCAAACTCGGTTTAAAAAGTGTGGAAAACGAGGGTTCTATCGAGTTAAAATCTGGAATTTTTTTTTACTAGGGACTGTTTCTTAAAAACAACACTTCGCGAGACCCACGAAACGTAACGACAACTTTTATAAACTTATTTTATCAATTTAAGGGTTGTGTAAAAGTTTCGGGTCAAACCGAGTCCGTTTGACCAAGTCAACGTAAACAAACCATAAAACGATAAACTTAAACAATGTTAAGATTTTGACTCAAAACAAATGTGTTAAGAAGTAGACCATGTAACTTGAACTAAAAATGATGTTACAACAATTATATTTGGTATAAATATACGACATATTTTAGAACGAAAAGGATTATTTGATATATATACGGGGTATAATTGGAACGAGTAAAACGATTGGTACAAACTATATTTTATATATTTTTTTATAAATATATAAATACCTAAAGTTATGGATAACATTTTAAATGTCAACTTATAGGAACAAAACAAGTGTTTTAATACAACGGAACAAATGATAAACATATATACTTATACCAAAACAAATAATAAACTTAATCGGTTTCACAATATAACAACCAGTTAATCATACATTAAACGGATGAATGGACAAATATCGGGAATGAATTATATATATACGTTTATTCATATATGACCTTATATGCTTGGGGCGTAGGAGGATTCGGACTGTCCATTCCACATCGGATACTAATTGCTCGATGACTCAGGTGAGTCTCGCAGCCCCTTTTTACTTTTTTTACTTTGGGGGAGATGCATTACTTGTTTTACTTGAATACTTGTACAAACTTATGCTTTTATCGACTTACTATTAGACTGACTTGTGAACTTACTGTATTACAGACTTACTGCTTTACAGACCTACTATTTTACAAACATTAGTACTTCACTGACTTACTATTTTACAAACATACTACTTTACAAACTCACTATTTTACCGACTTATAAACATATCGTTTTACCGACTTCCTACTTTACATATATACTACCTTAAAACTTCACAAACTTTATATTTTACAAACTTACTTTTTTTTCTCGGCTTATAAACTTATTGCTTTACTAACTTACACTTATTGTGATGACCGACTTATACTTACTGTTTACCGACTTATGACTTTACTATTTTACAGACTTACTATTTGATAGACTAGTACTATATTACTTAACTACTTTTCAACTTACCGACTTACTACCTTACTACTTACCGACTTACAACTTACTGCTTTACTAGACTTATACTTATTGCTTTACTGACTTATACGTACTGCTTGACCGACTTATAAACTTACTGTTTTACCAACTTATATAATTACTGCTTGACCGACTTACAAATTTACCATTTTACAAACTATACCGACTTACAGACCTACAGACTTACAGACTTACTGAATTGCATGAGTTTCTGTTTAATCCAATGAAGGCCTCTGAATCATAGTTGTTAATTATGAGATAAGCGCGAGTTTTAGTATATGGATCCATATGGGACTGACAATCCCCGCCCGGGGTTGCACACACTACCATGAACCGTACTCGTATAAACGGGCATTTTCTACTCGTTTCGTATGAGTGTTTTTGGATTAGCACTCACGGGGGCAAATTACAGACTTGTTAAGCTTCGACTATGATGGCTCATGGCATAGTAAATCTACCCCATTACATTCGTGCAATTATTACTTACTGACTTATTGCATTCGTGAAATCATTACTTACCGATTTATTGTATTCGTACAGTGTATTACTTACTGATTTTTGTTCAAATTACTATTACTATTTACTACAAACCTGTGAGATTCACCAACCTTTTGGTTGACGCTTTTAGTGATGCATTTCAGGTACACAGCAACACTAGGGTTCGCCTTCAGGATCCTAGCTTGACATGCTCACTGTGCCTCTGTGCGATGATTACCGGATTAGTAGCACCCCAAAGCTTGCTTCCGCTGAACAGTAAAATTGGGGGTGTTACAGATTGGTATCAGAGCCTAAGGTTATAGTGAACTAGGTTGCATTTGGTGGGCCTAGACAATGACCGTTAGGCAGCATTCCTCATTAGGTATAATTGGTGGGCCTAGACTTAGTTTAATTTAACATAGTGTAGCTAACTATGTACAATTAAATGATGATGATGTGAGATCTGAAAGGGGTTATATCAAACAGAAATGCACTAGTTGACTCTGACCACGAGAGAACCGGGACTCATAATTGTTTTGTGCTAGACACAACTAGGTGGACATATATATGTATATATGGTATATACATATATGATTAGGCTATTATGTGATATATGTTGAAGCAAGATTGTCTAAAGCTAGATTAATTTTTGTTTTGAAAATCTGTCTAAGTATTTTGTTTTGCGACAATAGGAGATCCGTGAATGGTCATTGTCGTATGTAAAAGTCATTCCGACAATAGCATTGTCGGAGTTGACCAAGTCAAATAGTTTAAGTATTATCGCACATAAGTATTGTCGCACAGATTAAGTCTATATATAGGCTTTTAGTTGAAGTTTTTGATAAGTCTTTTGTAATATTCACATAGATTTTCTCTCTGTGTTTTGTGAAATACAAAAGCAAGTTTAGATTGAATACTCTTTGTTCTTTAATTCATATATTGATAGATATCTTGTATTCCGCACAAGATATATAAGTTCTAGTTACGATTCGTGATCCACGGCACTACAAAGTGGTATCATAGCCGTACGAATAGAATTAGGACTACTTGATTGAATTAGAGTTTGTATTTGAGGTATTTGATTGATTTGAAGGACTCGAAAGATTCAGTTTGACACTGTTTGATTGATTTTGAGGTATTTGAGGTATTTGACATTGTTTGATTGATTTGGACGATCAATTTTGCTTCGGATTTGAAGAGCTTTATCAAAATCTGAAGACACTTATTGCTGTACGTGATTCTGTGATCATAATTCATCTGAATTTGATCTGATTCTCTTATTTTGATCTTTTGATTGTTTACATACTTATTGTCAAATTGTACGAATTCGTAAATTTGACGGCAAAAGATCAAATTGAGTAGATACAAGTATCAGAAATTGAATTCCGAGCTCAGTGATATAAATTTTACCAAAAACAAGCTAAAATTGAAGATTTTACAACACTTTTCATTTTCTGGAAATTTCATGCGAGAATAAGTACTTCCGACAATAGTGATAACCATTTTCTCCGTGATTGCATTTACGTGAATAGTAATCTAAGAATAAGCTATTGTCGCATGAACAGTAGTTGATTATTGACGGATTTGTGTGATTAGTGATCCGATAATAAGCTATTGTCGCATGAACAGTAGTTGATTGACGGACTTGTATTCTCGGACTCTCATTGACGGATACTCATTGACGGATTGACTGTGTTAGTTTCGCATAAACAGTGTTTGGAGTGTTTGTTATTGACGGAGTAATTAGTCACGGACATTTGTTATTGACGGAGTGTTTATCACGGATAGTTGATATTGACGGAGTGTTTGATATTCTCGGAGTGTTTTGTTATTCTCGGATTGACCATTATTCTCGGTTTGACTGTTATTCTCGGATTGATCATTACTCTCGGATTGATAGTCATTCTCGGAGTGTTATTCTCGGAATATTTTCCTATTCTCGTACTTTGGTATTCTCGGATTTTTCTAAGTGTTTACAATGGCTCATGTGAATTGGCAAGCTATGATGAAGAGTGAACAAGAGACTGGAACTACAACCAAACTACCAAAGTTTTTATGTCAAAATGATTATGATGATTGGCGGTATCGGTTTGAGTCATTTATTGCTCTATATGATCCGGATCTAATGATTCCTATCTTGGAGCAATATATTCATCCTAGAGCTAAAAGAATTTATAGAGATAATAATCCCCCTCCCAAGTCACTCAAAATGATGACTTCTGATGAAAGGAAAGAACATGATCGAGACAAGAAAGCTAAGTCAGTTATCTCTATGAGTCTTCCTAGTGATATTCTTGCTGGATGGAAAGATTTGAATACGGCATATGAGCTCTATAAAGCAATGGAGAAACGTTTTGCTGAGAATGACAAGTTGAAGAAAAGTAAACGTGACTTGTTAAAGAAACAATGAGATGTATTCACATGCATGCCAAATGAATCTTTTAATGACTTAATTGTCAGATATTCCCAGTTAATCAGTGAGCTCAAAAGACATGGTTTGATTTTGGAACGTCTTGAAATCAATGAGAAGTTGATTGAAGCTTTACCTTCAAGGTGTGTGACACCCGACGATTTAGGGTTACTGATTAACCCTCTAGAAACCCTAATTACGTGTGTTTAGTTAGTTTTAGGCTAAATACTTGTAATTACTGGTAACTATTTGTATATTTTTATGTGAATATACACCCCCGTAATTGATTTATATTACGCTATGTAATTAATTGTAATTACGCTTACGCAATTTGGTGAAATTGTGCAAAACAACCGGACGGATTCCGATACAGTATAAATACGATGTTGGTGAAAACATCTTTATAAATAACTTGAATCTATTTATAGAAGTTATTTATCATATATTATTATTTTAATATAATAATACCGAAAAACCTAGACGTTTCGATTAAAATGTCTCAAACGCAACGAAAACGCGCGATACGCGACCGACAATCGAACGACAACCAAAATGTATTTTATAAACTAAAAATATATTAATTCAAGTGAAACTTTCATCTAAAATATCGTACTTTGAATCGATAACGGAAAACGTCTATTTAAACGTTACGCGATTAAATCCCCGTACGACTAGCACGCGAATCGAGGCCGATAAATAAACGGAACGTTCTATAAGTATTTTCAATTACTTAGAATAAATATTTAATGTGAAATTATCAAGATTCAATTTTTATTAAAAACGCGTGCTTAAAACGATTAACGTATACATAAACATCAAACCGACCGAGTAAACGAACGTAAAACGCGATAAATTAATTTGGGAACAAGAAAATGATCAAAATACCCTTATGTGGGCTCCCTAGGCCGCCCCCCCTGCATTCCATGTGCCACCACCTCCCTTCCCCTCTAATCTCTCATGCAAAGTGATGATGAGATTCTTTATTGATCCCACTTACACCTCATGCATCACTTTCACTTTCATTCCTACACTCTATCACTTTCTCTCAAAATTCATCACATCATTGTCTCCCTAATTTCCAGAGATTAGAACCACCAAAAACCACCATTCAACCACCATCATCACCATCACAAACCACCATAGCACCACCACCATAAAAGTCACTATTTTACAAAGAAAGCAAGCTCAACAACAACTTCTCCTTCTCCTCATCTCATTTCCATCAAAATCTTTATAAGGAAACTCTTTCTTACCCTCATATTGCTTATTTACATGTTATAAAGCTCATCTAACAAGATTATGTCTAAATATAATCTTAAATACGTTTTTATGAATCATATACAAAGAGTATACAATCTGTCCAGAAAATCACAGCACACTAAAAACGTCATATCTTGAGTTCTAGGACGAGTTAGAAGATGATTTTTTTTTAAAATTTTCGTATTGAAAAGATCTACAACTTTCGTGTTTTACACTTTTTCCAGAAACGTACACGTTTTTCTCTATTAGACGATTTGTGGGACTGATCTGGGTGAAATCATAATCTGGGCTATGCATGGCCATTTATATTGTTTCTATTTAAAGATGGGACATAAAACTCTTAGGAAACATATGTTAGACACTAAACACATAGAAGATCAGTTGGTAAAATTTGTGAGACTTGATTTGGACCAGAAATATGTAAGACACATGGTGAAACAAACCGACAAAAAGTTGAAAATGTGAAATCTTAAAGATTTGGGACTTTTATAAGAACCGACACTTTGGTGAATTTGGACATGAACCGACAATATATTTGGACTCTATAAACTGATATTTGGGTTGGGTGAAAGTTTCAGGTCAAACCGAGTAAGTTTGACCAAGTCAACAAAAGTGGCTCGATTTCGAAAAACTTACTATATTTGGAAAATGGTAACAAAAATGGGTTTGAGTAACTTAGTTAGTAACTTGGACAAAAAACTAATTTTGGAAAGTTTCCCGAATGAAAAACCGACACTTAGAACACTTGGATTAAAAATTGAAAATCGGATCAGGCACAAGTGCCGCCCTACCAGCGACACTTACCCAAGTGACGCCTATAGCGTCACTTACCCTTAGTGCCGCCTGAACCAAGTGTCGCCTATAGCGTCACTACCCCAAGTGACGCTGCCAAGTTAAAAATCACATTTAACGTCACTTGACCTAGTGTCGTTAACCAACCGAGTGTCGCCTATAGCGACACTTACTTGAGTGACGCCCCTAAGTGACGCACAGAGTGACGCCCCTAAGTGACGCCTAAAATAGAAACTTCAAAACTAGTTTCACACTAAGTGTCGAACTCTCATAACTTCAATACTTGTATGCAATACAACACACGAAACATATACCTGGAAAGTATACGATGAAACAACATATAATAATATTGATTTAAGACTTTTATTACAAACTTTCATCAACGGGTCGTACACGTTTTTGATAAACAAACTTGAACTACTAATTGGACATACTAGTTGATGAACTAGCTTTAGATGGACATAAACCCCCCACCTACCCGATTGGCTTAAGTGAACATTAACCCCCACTTATACAATCGCTATAGATGGTCTTTTGAGACATCTACTTATACAACCTCATACGTTTAGGGCGTTAGGAGGTTGCACCGGGAACGAGAACACCCACTACTTGGTAATATTTGATATTGCTTGCTACCTGCTCAACTCTGGTGAGTTTCATAGCCCCTTTTTACTGTTTTTCACTGGGGTGAGAATACATACAACTGTTTTATAAACTGCTTTATGATCACAAGTACTGGAAACAACTTTTTGTACGGATTGCTGAGACCTGAATAATCCACTAAAGTCCTCTACTTATCATAGTCGTTAAAATTTGTGCGTGAGTATTATTGGGTGAGAAAATTGCGTGGATCGTCCCTGTGGTTTGCCGTAAATTGCACGTCGCGTCCCTGTGCTTTTTTTGACCTAGCTCATTCTTGTACTATCATTTTGTTGCACGGGTCGTCCTTCTGCCTTATGAACGCAGGGATGATCCATGTCAAAAAAATGCAAGTACAGGGATGATCCATGCAACAAAGTGAAAGTACAGGGATGAGCTAGGTAGAAAAAAAAGCACAGGGACGTGGCGTGCAATTTAGGGTAAACCACAGGGATGATCCACACAATTTTCTATTATTGGGTGGTACCATCAGGGTTTGACAAACCTCGTCCGGGCTAGTCGCGCTAGCCAACCTACGGGCGCAGTATTACTTGTGATTTAGAAGTGTATCGGATTAGTATAATTACCGGAGGCAAACAACGTTAAGCTTGACTATGAGACTCATGCAAATGGTATACTTATATTGCTGTATGCAATACTTTTACTTGTCGTTGGATAATGATACTTTTACATATCATTGACGAATGATGCAAACCTTGTGAAATCTTGTGGATCATTTTAGCAACTGATTACTTAACAAACCTATGAACTCACCTACTTTATGTTGACCTTTTAGTATGTATTTATCAGGTAACCCGCCGCAGTAGGAAGCTTTTGGAAAGCTTAGCTCGAGTCGCATTGTTTTCAAAACATCAAGAGATTAGATTGCATGTAGCTGTAATTTGTAAATTCAGTAATATATTAGAAATCACTAAACGGTTTATGTGAACTCCAGAATTATTTTGTAAACATTTGAATTATGGTAATGTAATATTTTCAAACGTCTCATATAGAGGTCGTTTGCTTGATCTTTGTGTTGATGATATTTGATTTGGTCGGCGCCCCCGTGACCCCTCCCACTTCCGCTGCCACGTGTTTTGGGGGTGTGACAAGGTGGGATATTAAGGCTAACATTTTGATGGAAGATGAATCATTGGGTGGATATCCATATGAAGACTTGATTAACAAGGTGCAAGTATATGATGTTTCTTTACAGAAAAAGGAGACTGGAAAGATGATGCAATATTCTCAATTCGGTTCTAAGAAAACTTCAGAAACAACAACATTGTTCTCTGGTTCTGAGACATTCAATAGTGGGAATTCTAGTGGATCTACAGGTGGATATTCTGGTTATGGATTTTATGGATCTGGAAATACTTCAGCTACCAGTCATCTACAGGTGGATATTCCAACCAACATGTGTCAAAGATTACTGAAGAACATGCAAATGTTGTCACAGCTTTTCTTTCATCATATGAAGCGTTTATTTCTGGAAAGGTTGGTAATGTAGACTTGACAGAAGAGAATTACGATCAGTTACATCCTGACGATCTTGAAGAAATGGATCTCCAATGGAATCTTGCTATGTTAACAAGAAAAGTGAAAAAGTTTCTTCAAAGAACTGGAAAAAGCAAGTTGGGGGGTAAACCAGGATTTGACAAGTCGAAGGTTCGGTGTTACAACTGTCAGAATTTAGGACACTTTGCTCGGGAATGTGAGAAAAGCAAAGCACCAACATCTGGTTTCACCAAGCCTTCTACATCCAAAACCTATTCTTCTGCTCAACCACAATCTTCTGGAAAAGATACATCTCCTGCTTCCACATCATCAGCACTAATTTCAACAGCAGATGAATTTTATGATTGGAGTGTGCACGTGGAGGAATATTCTCATAACCAAGCTTTCATGGCAAATGTCTCTGAGGTTGATTCTTCTCTATTTGAACAAATTTGTTCAAAATGTACTGACTTGAGTGATCAACTCAGTCTTTACACAACTCAAAATCAACAGCTTTTAACTGACATTGAATTCATTAAAAATCAAAATAAGGAGTTGGTGAAAAACAACAAGCTTTTAAATAAACATTTTGAGTTAACTGATGTTGAGACTCATGATTTGAAAGCTAAAATTTTAAATCAGCAATCCATCATAAACAGTTATTTGGTTGAGATGGATTTACTTAAACAAGAAAAATCTAAAGCTGATTCTAAAATATTAGATCTTGAAAGACAATTGTTGAATGTTTCTACATCAGCAGTGGTTTTTGATGAAATTATCCATAAACAGCGTTTAGATATCAAATCTAAATCTGGTATTGGATATCAAAATGATTTAAATGCAAAAACCAAAGCATCAAAAGCAGAATCTAATGCTGGAATTGGATATCATTTTGTTCCACCACCAAAATCTTATTTTCAATTGCCAGTTAAAGATGAATCTGATGTATGGGAAGGGAAAAGTTGATGATTCAAAACCTCAAGATGAAGCAACTCAAAAGGTTTTTTTTTAATGAGAGTTTTGAATCACCACATGAGAATAATTCATCAGATTTTTCTCATCAATCTTCAAAGATGAAGAATAATGATTGTGATGATTGTGAAAAGAATAAGAAGTGTGTTTTGAATCAAAATGATAAAGAAAAATCTAAAGCTTGTGAAATTTCAAAACAAGTTATCAAGATTTTGAAAAGAACTTCTTCTCCAAACAAATCACAATCATCTTCTTCATCAACAAAAGGTCAATATCATGCTTTCAAACATGACTTTTCAAACTGTGAAGCTTCCACTAGTAAAAGCTCATATTCTAAATCTGATGCTTCTACAAGTAAACCTTCATATCATGGTTCTCATAAAAGTTTTCATTCTCGGAGAAAGTATGAAACACGAAGTTGTTTCTATTGTGGAATTCGTGGACATTTTTTGTATGATTGTCATAAACTTGCTAGAAAACGTTCGAGAGAACATTCAAAGCAAGTTAAATCTTCAAAGAACGAAAATGTTTCAAAATCACCTGATGAAAATCCACAAAAACCGAGAATCAATACTTTTGTTTCTTCCAAGAAGAAATCAACATCTTATGATGCGTCAATTAATCACTCAAAAGATTTCAAAAAGGATTTCAAAAAGAATTGATGTTTTCATCATAGATGAAATCACTGGACGACGCAAAGCCTCCAAGGCTTGGGTCTCCAATAGCAACTAATTGTTTCCATCAAATGTTTTGCAGTCATCCCGAGCTATCGATAATGTGTGGTACATAGATAGTGGCTGCTCAAGACATATGGCCGGGAATCTCTCCTTACTCGAAGATGTTAAGATCAAAAATGGAGGGTTTGTTGCTTTTGCGGGAGATAAAGGAGGAATGATTTTAGGCGAAGGAACTGTTACAAATGGTGAAATACATTTTGAGAAAGTGAATTATGTTGAACAACTTCAACATAATTTACTTAGTGTTTCACAAGTGTGTGATAAGAAGCTGTCAACATGGTTCAATGATGAAGAATGTTTGATTCTCAAACCAGGATTTGTTGTACCAAAAGAATGGATTTCTATGAGGGCTCCTAGGGTTAAAGATATGTATATCCTAGATATGCGTTCTATAACTCCTACAATGGAGCATACTTGTTTGTTGTCAAAAGCATCAGAGAAGGACTCAGTTTTATGGCACCGACGAATGGGTCATATCAACTTTAGGAAAATGAATTTTTTAGTCAAAAATGATTTAGTGATTGGAGTTCCTAAACAGAATTTTTCACTAAATGATCATTGTATTTCCTGTAAAAAGGGAAAACAAACTAAAAAGTCTCATAAACCTAAGTTGGTGAATTCTATTAACACTCCATTGGAAGTTCTCCATATGGATTTGTTTGGCCCTGTTAGTGTGAGGAGTATTGGTGGTAAATCCTATTGCTTGGTAATTACTGATGATTACTCAAGATTTTCATGGGTTTACTTTCTAAGTACCAAAGATGAGATGGCTGAGAAAATTAAGTATCTGATTTTACGATTAGAGACTTTATTTTCGTTGAAAGTAAAGAGGTTACGAAGTGATAATGGAACGGAGTTTAAGAACTACATCATGGAAATGTTCTGTCTTCAACATGGTATTTCACAACAATTCAGTGCTTCTCGAACTGCATAGCAAAATGGAGTTGCTGAAAGAAAGAACAGAACATTGATTGAAGCTGCAAGAACTATGCTTTCGAATGCAAAGTTACCAACAACTTTTTGGGCAAAGCAGTTAATACTGCTTGTTTCGTGTTAAATAGAGTGCTTGTGGTCAAAGACAAGAAGAAAATGAGCTATGAGTTATTGAATAATCAGAAGCCGAATATTCACTTTCTGGAACCTTTTGGATGCCCATGTTTATTGATGAAAACTAAGGAACGTCTTTCAAAATTTGCTGAGAAATCTGAATCTGGATTTTTTTTAGGTTACTCAGCAAATTCTCAAAATAAAAGAGTTTATAACACGACATCACATCGAATAGAAGAATGCTATGAGATTGAATTTTTACGGTATTCTTCTCCATCCAATGGGATCGGTCCAGAATGGTTATTTGACTATGACTCATTCTTTAATTCTCTCCCTACTTTTCAACATGATGTGTCATCTCCTATTGAGGATTCTGATGATTTTGTTATTCCGGTTCTTTCTTCTCCTGTTGAGCCGATTCTTTCTCCTGTTCCACCAGTATCTACTTCTAATCTTTCTCCTCCACAATCAACTGAAGAATCTGTTGCTCATGAACCTTCTCAACCTTTGACAAATGATGAAGTTGATACAACTTCAAATCTTGATGATACCGAAGATTTTCATGAACCTTCTTCTGAACTAGAAGATTCAACTCATGATGATTCTAGTGATGATGTAGTAAGTAATCCTGAGGATCCACATTTAGGAACCAACTTGAATGTGGAATCTGTTCCTACTTTGCGAGCAAATTGTGAGCATAAACATCCACTCACAAATGTGATTGGAGATGTTTCTGATGGGATCAAAACTCGACATCAACACAAGTCTTCTACTTATTTCTTATCACAGATTGAACCAAAGAATGTTTAGATAGCGTTGTCAGACTCTTCTTGGGTTCAAGCAATGCAAGAAGAATTGCAACAGTTCGTAAAATTGCAAGTTTGGACATTGGTGAAACCTCCCAAGGATATTCATCCTATTGGCACGCGTTGGGTTTTAAGAAATAAGAAAGATGATCGAGGAATTGTGGTTCGTAATAAAGCAAGATTAGTGGTTCAAGGATTCACTCAAATTGAAGGTTTGGATTATGACGAAGTGTTTGATCCGGTTGCTAGACTTGAATCCATTCGGATTTTCCTAGCATATGCTTCTTTCATGAATTTCAAAGTGTATCAGCTAGATGTCAAGTGTGCATTTTTGTATGGGAAAGAGCATGAAGAAGTGTTTGTCAAACAACCACCGGGTTTTGAAGATCCTAAATACCCAGATTATGTGTTTCGGTTGGATAAAGCCTTATACGGGTTGCATCAAGCTCCTTGAGCTTCGTATGAGACTTTATCTCAACATCTTCTCGCTAATGGGTTTTTACGAGGTCAAATTGATAGTACACTCTTCATTCGGAAAACAAAAGGAAATTTGCTACTCGTTCAAGTATATGTGGACGACATTATATTCGGGTCTACGAATGACAGTTTGTGCAAAGAATTTGAGCATATCATGAATTCTAAGTTTGAAATGAGTTCAATGGGGGAAATGTCTTTCTTTCTAGGTTTGCAAGTTCAGAAACTAGACAAGGGCATTTTCATACATCAAATGAAGTACGTTCATGACATCTTAAAGAAATTTACGATGTTGGATGCCAAATCTATTTCGACTCCCATTGATCTTGTTGACAAAATTAGACCTGCTCTTGATGACACACCAACTGATCAAAAAGAATATCGGTCAATGATTGGTTCTCTCATGTACTTAACTGCTTCAAGACTTGATATTATGTTTGCTGTGTCTATTTGTTCGTGGTATCAAGCAAATCCCAAAGTCTCACATATGAGGGCCGTACAAAGAATCTTTAGATATTTGAAGGGAAAGCCTGATCTAGGCATCTGGTATTCGAAGGATGCAGACTTTTCACTTTCAGCATACTCTGATTCTGACTATGGTGGATGTGGTATTGATTTCAAATCCACATCTGGTGGATGTCAATTTTTGGGAGATCGACTCGTGACCTGGCAATGCAAGAAACAAAATACGGTTTCTACCTCTACTGCGGAGGCAGAATATATTGTTGCTGCTAGTTGTTGTTCACAAATCCTCTGGATTCAACAACAACTTCGAGATTATGGTTTACTTCTTACCAAAACTCCTTTGCATATTGACAATACTGCAGCCATAAGTATCATACGTAATCCCGTTCAGCACTCAAAAACTAAACATATTGAAATACGTTTTCACTTCATATGGGATTGCTATGAGAAAAACTTGATCATTTTGGTTCATGTTGACACATTGAAACAAAGAGCTGATTTGTTTACCAAAGCTTTTTCAAAACCACGTTTTAAGGAACTCATTTCGATGCTCGGCATGAAACATTTGAATCAAATTAAGTAAACTTTGGATCTTTAACATTTTATTTTCTGTTTGTTGTTTGCTTATTTTCTTTTATAAAACTAAAAATCCAAAAACATTTGAAAAATAAAAATCCGAAAACATTTGAAAAATAAAAAATCGGGGGAGATTTTATGTAAAAAGTTGGGAAATGATAGTACATTGCGAAATGTATTAATAAATAATACGTAAAAGAAATGATAAGTACTATATTTGATGTGTTAGTAGGTTTACATAGCATTTTTAAACCAAATTTTCTACTAATTAATTTTATATGTGATTTATTGGTAGACATTTTTGCATTTAAAATATCTAGTCTAAGAAATGTTAACCATATATGCATATTATTTTACATAATCCAAAATACTAATATATGACAATCAAAGGTCTACTCAAAATGATCAAAGGTTATCAAAATGATGATAAATGTCTTAAATTTTGAAGGATTAGTATATTATGATTCATGATTTAGGGTCTTAATATTATGATATCTGGGGAAATATTGTGACTATTTGTTGTACTAAGTACAGACTTTAGTTGATATATTTTTATAAAAGGACGTGCAAATATTCCAAAGTTTCATATATCAAATCAAAATAAACTCTATCACTCTCTTATATGATTTATAGACCTGTGATACAGTTTATAAGTCCAACCCGTGGTATGACATGTGTGACTAAGTGTCATTCCAACATATGTATGTACTTCTAAAGATATTATCATATTCTCACTCTTTATATGAAAATATTAATATATTATGAATTTAAAAGTATATTTTTATTTAAATTATATAAAGTAATATGCATGCTAATAATAAAAGAATTAAAGATATTTAAATGCAAGAGTGTTTAAGAGAACAATAATACCAATAATCACATGTAGAATGATTCTTAGAAAGCAGTTTTTATTAATGCTAAGTAAATTTAAAGAGGTCAAAATACTAACAATCAAAATAGACTTTCATTTCTAAACAATAAAAATAAATACATTCATTTATCCCAATATGATCCCAACTCATAAGAATTACCCCAACAAAAATATTTTACTTTTATTTTGTTATGTTAGTTTGTAAATATTTAGTTTAATGATTTTTAATTTTTTCAAATTTTTAGTTTTAAAATAGTTTAGCATTTCATCCAAAGTATATTTGATTTGATTAAAATGTTTTCATTAAAAGTTATTGTCGGAATTATATTCTCGGATTTTATTCACGGATAACAAAAAGTGGGAAAGTGTATAAGTATTTCAAAATTTGAAATTTTACACACTTTTTCATTTTTATCCGACAAACACTTTCACTCCGACAATATATATCCGACAATATACTGCCGTTTGAATTTCTTTTCGATTACTTGTTGTGTGCTACATTTCATTCGATTTTGTTCTGACAGAATTGAACGCCTTCTTATTCCGCATCGATTGGTATAAATTTCCCTTTTTATCTTCTTGTAACTAAGTTTTAATCGTTGAAATTGTGCGAAATACACTGTTCATGAACAGTATTCTAGAATCGTCCGACAATACCTATTGTCGGATGAACAGTGAATTAGGGTTTGATGCGTGAATAGCTTATTCACGCATGAACAGTGTTCCGTGAAATTGACTTGTTGACTTTGACTTGTTTGAATACTTGTTACGACAATTCATTACTATCGCATGAACAGTACTTATTCACGCATGAATAGTACTCTGACAAATGTTATTCACGCATGAACAGTGTTTTGTGTATAACTATTGTCGTATAATAATGTGATTTTCGCATGAATAGTGCTCAAAGTTCTTATTGTCGCATACTTTCAACACTTAGAAAATTTTCAGATTTTTGAGACATGAAATTTTTTCAAAGTATGTTTAGGTTCTTTGCTTAACATATACTTTGTGCAGTTTGTATTTTTATATCCATGGCAGCTCTTGATCCTATCGCTGCTGCACAACCTGATGTGCTTCGAAGGCCTGTTGTTTTTGAAAAGAAACACAATGCCACAACTTATCTACTTGAGGAACCGGATAAACCTGAAACCAGGAAATTCTTTCCTATGGTTAGATTTCTTTTACGTTCAAGGATATCTCATGCTTTGACGGTTCCAGTGGCCAACATCTATGAGGATCATATGACTGATTTCTGGGTATCTGCTGAATATCACACGGATGTTCAACCTTCTTGTATCACAGCCACAGTTGATGGAAGACCTCTTGTTCTTACCGAGGAATTGATTAGGCATACTTTGCACTTAGGTGTTGCTGTAAATGCTTTAAATAATATTCCCTGAAATATTATTGATGATTGTCTTCAACAAATGGGATGTACAAAAGGACCATGAGATATCAAGATTATGAAGAATCATTTTTGCCCACATTGGAAGTTCTTGGCTCACACATTGATTGGTTGTATTTCTCCAAGGAAAGTCGGATTTGACGCAATGAGTTACCACTTAGCTGGTTTAATGACAGCTTTGGTACTCAACATTCCATACAACTTTTCGAAATATATCTTTGATAATTTGGTTGGGAATATCAATGAAGACGGATTTTTCATGTACCCACGATTCCTTCAGCTGATTTTTGATCAACATATTCAAGGGATTACACACCATGGAGCAATTTTGCATTATACTCCGATTCCCAAAAGAGTGTTTGCTGACTGTAACATGTGGTAAACCTACACCACCAACTGTTGATCTCTTTGGGCATATCATTGATGATGACTTTCCTCCACCTCAGATTGATATTCAAATGGAATCAGATGATGATAGTGAAGAAGCTTCAGCTGAGGGGGAGTAAGTTCAAGAAGAAGATGAACTTCAAATGGTTCATGAGATTGATGATGTTGTTCAACAAAATCTTGATCATCCTGTTGAGATTGAATCATCTAGTTCTGAGGATGAGGAACCTATTCGTCCTAAGACTATTGAAGATTATTTAGCTTCTCAATGACTTACTGAAGAAAATATCAATAAGGAAAGACAAGATTTGAGATGACAATGAGAGTAGGCACATGATCCTGAGTATATTCCTGAGTCTAGATCTACTCAAAGAAGGAAGCTGTTTGTATCTTTTGAAGCTGAATCTTCTTCTTCTTCATTACCAGTGACTTCTTCTGCTATATCTTTTTTTGAATCTTTGCCAGTCACTTCTTCAACACTGCCTTCTCCTTCTAAATCAATGCCTGTTATTTCTTCTGCACCTGGTATTTCTACTTCTCTTCCTATTCGTTCATCAATACCTGTTACTTCATCTTGTACAGCTGCTGGAACTTCATCTACCACAACTACTCCTACTGTGAGTATGTCAGCTCTTGATGCTGTGAGTATGTCAGCTCTTGATGCTTCTCTTCAAAGAGCTGTGACTCCTTTGATGTCTCTGGTGGATAAATTGCGAGATGATTTATTTCATGCTTTGCAACGCATTGGCACTCAGGATATTCTTATTGCCAATCAAGGTCAACAAATCGCTTCTTAGATCTTAAGGATTGAATCACTAGAACAAGAAGTCTTTATCCTGAAAGAAAAATTAGGTGATCAGGGAGAGAATGTGCATGAAATTGTTGAAGAAAAATTAGATGATGATGTTGATGATAATGAAAATGATCAGAATAATGATGATCAAGGAAATGCTGGATTAAATGATCAAGGAAATGAAGGATATGATGATGATGATGATGATGATGATGATGATGTTGAAGGAAATGATGATAGTGATTCTGATGATTCCGATAATTCTGGTGGAAATGATGATAATGGTGATCAACCAAATTTTTCTCAAGCAATGGTATTAGTTCAGAATGTTGAAGAGGAAGAACCTTTGAATGTTGAACCAATAAGTTCTGTTCCTGCTCTGGTGTTGACTCCCGAACCAAGTTTTGAAAATATGAAGTTTGATGATCTTGGTGAAGAAGATTTAAGTGATTTATATCTTGGAAGTTTGTTTGATGATATGGGTGAATCTTCTATGTTTGAGATTGGTGAATCTTCACGTAAATTTGATCAAGAAGAGTTATCAGATAGTATTGACGAAGAAGAGATTCTATGTCCTACTCCTTTGAATATTATCGTTGAAGATTTGGTCCCGTTTGTGGAGTTGTGTAACAATGGAGAATATGATTTTGATGATCCAATATTTCCTCCAGGGTTTGAGCCTGATTTTGATGATGTACATGTTGAAGACTGGGAAGATTCTGAAGATGAACTGCATCCGGAAAAAGTTCAGTCTGATATGTGTTCTCAAGAAGGGTTTTGGGTTGATTCGGACGAAGAAAAAGAACCTGAACAAAAAGTTCCTTGGTGGTTTTTTAAACAACCTGAGCCCAATATTATAAAGACCAGAAATTTCTTCAAAATTCCAAGACATGAATGTGTAGGAAGGATTATTCGATGGAAGTATGATAATGATAACAAAGTGTTTATCATCAAGAGAACAGATGGGCTGCAATATTTTTATCCAACTTTTAAAGCTCTTGAGAAACTTTCAAAGTGTGAAATCAATCATATCGCTTCAATTGACATTATCAATCATTCTAAGAATGATCTGGTGAATTGGATGACTGAAGTTCTCTCTCGTGAATGCAATAAAGGAAAATACACTTGGGTTAAAGAGACTTTTCCAAGGAGAACTGTGGATTACTTCGACATTGAACCCATCTCAAATCAACCACGAGTAATTACTACTTATCCAAGGGTAAAATGTCTGAGGAAAATTCCACTTGAAAAACTTCCGGTTAATTTTTGGAAATTTGTGAGTTATTGGAAGTATAATGGAAGCACTGGAGAAGCAGAAATTGCATGTTATGATAGAGATACCAAGGGAGAAATTATGTGGAATCACGAAACGATTGTATATGTGTTCGATCCCTTGAGTTTGATAAATCTCTCAAAAGATGATCTGGAAGTTCTACTAGTGAATCCGATTATCTATGATGATGCATTTGATGATGAAGCCATGGCCTTGAAGTTTCAAAGAGTTGTTGAAGTATGTTGTGCTCAAGGTGTTCATGTCGGTTGTAATTTGCCTGGATATACATAAAGCTGAAGTTTCAAGATATCAAGCATTATCTAAGGGGGAGTTTGTTGAAGCAAGATTGTCTAAAACTTGATTAATTTTTTTTTTTGTTTCAAGATTATCAAGCATTATCTAAGGGGGAGTTTTTCGACCTTGGGTTCTGTTTTTCATCTTGCTTGTGTCGCCGGTAAACTTTGGTAAAACCGTGGTGGTGATTGATGGATGATGAAGATTTGTTTTCACTGTTTTTTTTATCTCCTTGTTTTCACAGGATCCAATTCCTATATATATATATATATATATATATATATATATATATATACATAATATAGTTTAAATTTATGATTTCACCAACTATTAACATCAATCTACATTAAACATCTATTTATTGATGCCTTTAAACATAAAATACTAGGTGAAAACTAATCCAAAAAACCCATTAGTGTCTCTTCCCATTACTGAAAACAAAACAACAATAACTCTAACATTCATTTAGTTTTGTTGTTGCAGAAGACAAGAACAAGAACAAAAACACAAACAACAAAATCTATTTACAAATCTTTTAAAGTGGACACAAACAAAACATTATTGTTTCCTTAAGCCCAGCTAGGCCCACACTTATTTGTCTTAAATAAATAATCCGGTATTCCGGTGTAACTTCATTTTCATTTATTTTGGATCGAGGATAAGGGATATTTGAGGGGAAGGAGGGTAAGATTAAATGAAGATCATTGGATAATCTTTTAGGTTGAATCAATGGTGATAAGGGATGACAATTTTGTAATTAGTTTAAAAACTAGGGGTTATAGTTTAAAAAAAACATAACATAAATTTATACCCTAAACCCCTTCCACTTATTAAACTTTTACATTTTAATCCTCCCACTTTCTTTTCTTCCTCCCCGCCTTCTTCTTCCCCTCCCACTAGAGGTGCACAGAGCCCGGGCCCAACCGGGCTTAAAAAAGCCCGGACTCTTTCGGTTTTGAAAAGCCCGGACCTAAAAAGTCCGGGCCAGGTTAAGCCTAGACCTTGACAAAAAAACTAGGCCTACTTGGGCTCGAACGAGCTAAACGGGCTTAGCTAGGGCTTTTAAAAGCCTGGACCGGGCTTTTTCGGGTTTTTTAAAAATCTAATTTTGTTTATTACTAATTAATTATTGCATTTATTTAACACTATATAACTACCAATTTAATATATACTTGAGTAAAAATGAGTTATTATTGTATTTTATAATATACAAATATAATGTATATACGATATTACCGTAGTTGTTTAAGTATCAATAGATAAAATGAATATATATTTGTATACATACTTAATGAATTGAAATCTATATATATTCAAAAGGTATAAGTTATATAATATACCAAAGATAGTTTTTGTATAAACAAAATATATGTAATATACATATTATATAAGTAAAAACTTAAATATAAATATTAAAAACATGTAATTTAAAATAGGATCGGGCTTTGGGATTTTTTCGGGCTTCAGGCTTAGCCCGGCTTGGCCCAGGCCCGGGTCAGACTGGGCTTTTCGAATAATTTCAGGTCTCTTTAGGATTTTCGGGCCTGGCCGAGCTTTTTCGGGCTTTTTCTAGGCCCCGGCTCAGTCCAAAACCCATATGTGCACCTCTACCTCCCACCTTTTTCTTCCCCCAACCCTAATAATGCCTCACGGATTGATGTTCCCCCTTCTGATATTCATAATAAAAGACATGATCATGAGGGTACTTCTATTCCTGCTCGTGAAGAATCGAATAGAGATGATTATCTTTTTCAGTTAGAAGATGAGGTGATTAATCTCAGAGAGTTTAAAAGGCAGACGGAAACTGCATCATCTCAGCAACGTTCTCAGCAACAAATACCTGTGTTCGGTAATATTCCTCCTTTTCAGTCAAATAAACCGTGTTCATTTAAAACTTTTATGGCAAGTAAACCACCAGAGTTTAGAGGTAGTACAAATCCATCTGTAACTTTAAATTGGTTAAGAGATATGGAGCGGAAATTTGATGTTACTCGCTGTGAAGAAGAATTCAAAGTGTTTTATGCTATTCAATGTTTAAAGGATGAAGCCATGGTTTGGTGGGACTCGATTACTGTTCATTTAACTCAACAACAGAAAGAAGCTATTCGATGGTCTGATTTCCATCAAGCTGTTTGTAATCAGTATTGTTTTGACTTTGATATGGCACGTATTAGGAGAGAGTTTGTAAATCTTCAATTAACCGATAAGATGACTATTGATGAGTTAATCGCACAGTTTTTAGAGAAACTACGGTTTGTACAACAGTGGGTTCCCGATGAGAAAACCAGAATTGAGCAGTTTGTGGAAACCTTACCTCATAATTATCGTACTACAGTAAGGTTAGCTAGTAATCTATCCCAAGCGTTTACTCTTGCACATTCGGTTGATAGTGACATTAGAGGTTTTCAAGAATCTCAAGCTAGAAATACTTCTTCTTCATTTCAAAGAGCTAGAACAGATTCTTCGGGTAAAGGAAAGTCTAGGTGGCAAGGAAATCGTCAGGGTCAAAGATTCAACAGTAAAAGTGGTTCATCCGGAAGTTCTAATTGGTGTAGTTCTTGTCGATCCAAACATACTGGCCCATGTACAATTCAGACGAACAAATGTGTTAAATGTGGTGAATTGGGTCATGAGTTTAAGAATTGTAAGTTTCCCAATTATGTATGTTGGAACTGTAAGAAAGAAGGGCATCGTGTTGGGCAGTGTCCTGAGGCAGGAAAGCAGGGTTCGGTTTCGGTCGGGAGTTCGTCATCTTCCGGTCAAAAGCGGAAGAATCCTCCGCCAGCGATGAGTAGGGCTTTTCAGATGACAGTCGATGAGGCTGTCCATACAGATGACGTGATTACTGGTACTTTTCTTATAAACTCTGTACCAGCTCGTGTTTTATTTGATTCTGGAGCAAATTGTTCTTTTATATCTGTGTGTTTCTGTGATAAGTTGAAACTGATCCCTACTGTGATAACTAAGCCCTTGGAAGTAGAGATTGTTAGTGGCAAATTACTTCTTGTTACCACCTCGGTGACTGAAGCTAATATTGTGATAGATGGTCAGACTTTTCTAATTTCGTTTCTATTAATGCCGATTCCAAGTTTTGATGTAATTATTGGCATGGATTGGTTAAGTCAGTTTAAAGCAAGTATAGATTGTCACCATAAGCTGATTAGAATCCCAATCTCTAAAGAGTCATACGTTGTGGCTCGAGGAGAACGGAATAGTGGGTATATTCCTCTGATTTCTATGATGAAAGCTAGGAAATCGTTGTTTAAAGGCTGTGAGTCTTATCTAGCTTATGTCATTGATGTTAAATTAGAAAAGAAGTCCATTTCTGACGTTCCGGTTGTCTCTGAATATCCAAAGGTGTTTCCCGATGATTTACCTGGGTTACCACCAGTTAGGGAAATTGAATATCAGATTGATCTCATTCCTGGTTCCTCGCCTATAGCTAAAGCTCCCTATAGATTAGCTCCATCTGAAATGCGGAAAATGATGAATCAGATTCAGGAGTTATTGGATAGAGGTTTTATTAGACCTAGTTCTTCTCCTTGGGGTGCACCGGTTTTGTTTGTTAAAAAGAAAGATGGGTCATTCAGAATGTGCATTGATTATCGAGAATTAAACAAAAGAACAATAACGAATAAATATCCTCTACCTCGAATAGATGATTTGTTTGATCAGTTGCAGGGATCTTCTGTATATTCTAAAATTGATCTGAGAACAGGTTACCATCAGGTTCGTGTTCGTGAACAGGATATTCCAAAGACTGCTTTTCGTACCAGGTATGGTCATTATGAATTTCTGGTGATGCCTTTTGGTTTGACTAATGCTCCAGCAGTTTTCATGGATTTAATGAACCGGGTATGTCGACCATTTCTCGATAAGTTTGTAATTGTTTTCATCGATGATATTTTCGTGTATTCTAAGTCCGAATCAGAACACGCTATGCATTTTGATGTTAGTTCTTGAAACCTTGAAAAGGGAACAGTTATATGCAAAATTTTCTAAATGTGGTACCTTCGAATTGGGCCGCAGGGTATCATAACCCCACTTGGGCCGATACCCCCTTCGGTATTTTTCAAATAGGTCGAAGATTGCCATTAGAGGTGAGGTGTTTAAGTTTTGTGTCATCCCCTTCGGTTCACTTTTAATCGAATGGAGTCGGGGTACGTCATCAATGCACTAAGTACTTGTTAGAAAATTTATGTTTGTCGAGCTATATTAAAGTAGACATATATCATACTTTGAGCCTTTGAGGGATAGTGTCGTTCTACCTTTTTTTTCCAAATACTCCTATACACGTAACTTTTAATCATTTTACACAAATTATTTATTCATTTGATTGAAATGCACAATTTCGTTCGTACTATAAGAGATTTGAACTACGAAATATTATTGGAATAATGAGTTAATCGTATACTCGTATTGCAGATTAATTAATTTTAATATAGTCCGTTCAAATTATTATTTTTTATGAGAGGCAATTTAGTCATCTTGATGTCTTGCTATCGACTAGAAATAATAAACGTACTGTGGGGTCACATATTAAGATCAATGAGTGAGGTTCAAATGAGTACAACAACTTTGAATGAAAATTGAGAAATCAACCATAATGCGTCACGTGTTACAAAAACTCATTTCTCCCTACGCTGTTAAGAATTAAATATCTCATAAACCGTACGTCGAAAAATCATAAAAAATACACCATTAAATTTAGTTTTCTTCTCTCTTCGATTTGCTATCTCACAAGGTATACTTTCGACGATTTTTTGTTTGTTTTACAAATGGTACTAAATTGGTAACACATGTGTTACTAGAAGGTATCACATGTATTACTCGTTGGTATCACACAGTAACACAGTTGTTCCTAGCCGGTAACACATGTGTTACTCGCCGGTAACACATGTGTTTCTCACCGGTAACACATGTGTTACTCAATTTCAAAACCCACCGAAAAATGAAAAGAAAAAAGTTCGTCGAAAATTTACCTTCTCACATCTCTAATCGAAGATAATAAAACGTTGATTTTTATGGATCAACTTTTATGTTTTTTGAACATAAGTTTGAGAGATATTTAAGTTTAAAAAATGTGGTGGAAAGTGAATTTTGTGATACGTGACGCATTATGGTTGATTCCTCTATTCTCACTCAAAATTATTGAACTCATTTGAACCTTACTCTAAGATTAATAAATGGGATTATACATATTTTTACCTAGTCACCCAGTGTCTAGTTAATTGATTTAATTTAGGGTGTGTTTGTTTTTAATAGCTTGGAGTTGAAGTTGGTAGTTAAAGCTTATTTTTTAAATTGAAGTTTAATGTTTTATAAGTGTTTGGAAACTAGTTATTTTTTTTAAGTAAACGTTTTATAGATTGATAAGTATAGAAGAACTATACTCATATTCAGTGGCGGACCTATTCACAAGAGAGGGTATGCACTTGCATACCCTGTGACCTAATAGTTGCAGTGTTAATTTTCGATTTTTTAGGTAGTTTTGATGAAATTCTTAAGGGTGCATACCCTATAGAAAAAGGTGAACACCATGTTACAATCCAAAATGCAAATCTCCTTGCTCTTAAGAAGAAGAAGACGAAAGAATTAAATTAACGTGATTTTGATTATGAACAAGGATAATGACAAGAATAAATGCTTCAGGTTTTTTGTTTCGCTTAACTCCTCTCATGAAGAAGACGGTGAATCTGTTGGGAATGAAATATTAATTTAATAGTGGAACAAGGTCTTGTGCAATTAAACAAGGATATTATTGCCCAAAAAAAGGTTAAAGTTTAGCCTTGAGTTTTAGGTTGGCTAGAATTGAATTAAACTTATTCCCTAAGTTAGGTCTAGCCTATAAATATTAACCTCTATCTAATTGTAATCCTTGAGCCGTAAATATAAATAAAAAACTCTCCGGTTTGGCCCCGTGGACTAAACCAATCTTCAAGTTGGAGATTAGACATAACCACGTTAAATCCTTGTGTTCGTATTGTTCGTGTTTATTATCTTGTTTGCTTTGTTTAATTGCTTGGTGAGCGATTTGTCTATCCGTTTATTATTTGTGGGTGTAACGCGTTTACACAAGCGTTGTTTGAGTTTGATTTTTTGCTAATAATAGGTGTTATTGGTGGGATGTTTCCGCTCCAAATTTCTGAAAACTGGTATCAGAGGTTAAGGTTGAGCGATTGGGAACAATAGCCGATAAAAGCATGATCAAGATTGGTTGTTGATGATTAGGGTTTTTTTTGTTCTTGGGAGATAGAGATCTTGGATTATTGTATGCAGATAATCGGAGTAGATCTGGATCCGAAAGAAGAGAATCATCGGGGGTAACGACTGTAACGACACGGTTTAGGATTTAATTGCAACATATTGTCGAGATCGTCCAACTTTTTTTGGTGGATCATGAAGAACTCAGATAGCAAAGTTTATTTGTTGAGCGAGTTATTTGTCTAGATTAAACAGGTTAGGGTTTTTTCTAGTGGGGTGTGACGTGACCGACACGGCATGAAGCCGGTTACGTTGTGATGGTGATGGTTCACGATAGTGGTAACGGAGTGGATGATCGGGTTTGATTAGTTGTTTGTTGTGGAGAGAGTTTTGGGATCCGTGTTGTAGATTCGGGTTCTTTATTTTTTGCGATCCCGTGCAAAAGAATAAATGAACGTTATCAAACTTTGTGTTTAATGTTGCGAGTGTAGGGACGTGATATCTCAAGATTTTCATCGATACGTATTGGAGTTGTTCAAAGATGTGAGGTTTGTTACGGTGCTCAAGAGGATGGTTTCTTAGTTTGGGTAGATGGGTAATAAACGGTACCACATGTGTTTGGTAATCGACAGTGAGAGTTATCGAGGGAGTTTGTTATTGCTCGTAGGGTTGAAACGGAAAACCATATGTTTGGTTGGGTATTCCATAGGTTTGAAATGATTAGGCAGGTTAGAGCTTGCACACTTGAGATAATTGATTGATATGTAGAAGAAGTCAGATATAACACGTTTGGCTAGGCTCGAGTATCGGTTGATAAGTTTGGTTTAACGATTGAGCAGATCTTCTGAAGGAATCAATTAGGAATTTTTGAGTGGGTTAGAGGCGGATAATCTTATAAGTCTTGTTGAGCTTTCGAGATATTGTTGAGAATGTCGGGAACTCTAGGGAATTTGGAACCTAGGGAAGTGTCGAAGCTAGTCGGAGTTTAGCAACTAGTGGGAGTCTTGAGACGGTTGTGCGATTGACGGATCTCGAGTTTCTACGGGTTTAGTGTGTGGATTCTGGCAACACTAGAGCATTCGGACATTCGTTGTTACTCTCCAATGCCAAAGTAATTTGTGACTGACCGGGTGTTATGAACCAGGATCTTCCCATATAGCCGCGGTTGTTATTTGATTCATACAGTGGGAGCGGGCTGAGTTGGAGAAGATGTGTTCATAGAAATCGTACGTACGTTTTTTTGGGTCGGTGTACCAGCGGGAAAGCGAAAGTTGGTAATGTAGGTTTCGAGGTTGTGACTGCGTTCTCACTGATAAACCTTGATGATCTACGCGTTGTTCTATCGGCGATTTTCTGATTGTTGGGAAGGAAAATCGGATGGACAAAATTCTGTACGGGTGGTCGTTGACATGTCGGTGGCAGGATCAGACGTGGCTGTAATCGACGAATTGAAAAGATATGTTTCTCTTGAAAGAACCCGTGGTTGGAGTTTCGCACGCTTCAACGAATCTTCTTGGGCCTAGAAGATGATGACGGTGGTTAGAGAGTGGTCCCAGTTTCATGATGTGAGTGTAGCTTTGTGTCGAAAGTCTTTCGACTCTGTGTGGTCGAGCAGCGTGTCCCGAATGGTATTTCGGAAGTGTGAAGTTTGAACATGTGACATTGGTGAAGGGAAAAGATTGTGAAAGATTATTGATTTTGGGGTTAGATTAATCTTCAAGTGGGAGATTGTTGGGAATGAAAAATTAATTTAATATCTTGTGCAATTAAACAAGGATATTATTGCCAAAAAAAAGGTGAAAGTTTAGCCGTGAGTTTTAGGTTGGCTAGAATTAAATTTAACTTGTTCCCTAAGTTAGGTCTAGTCTATAAATATTAACTTCTATCTAATTGTAATCCTTGAGCCGTAAATATAATAGAAAAAAACTCTCTAGTTTGGCCCCATAGACTAAACCAATCTCCAAGTTGGAGATTGCACATAACCACGTTAAATCCTTGGGTTCGTATTGTTCGTGTTTATTATCTTGTTTGCTTTGTTTAATTGCTTGGTGAGCGATTTGTCTATCCGTTTATTCTTTGTGGGTGTAACGCGTTTACACAAGCGTTGTTAGTTGAATGTTTCCGCTGCAATCTCTAACAGAATCATCTCCTACATGATAATGCTAAAGTGCTCAACTCCCGATATCACAAATAACCGTTTCAATTCTCAATTATCACGATGAAAAAGAGAAGTATTAATATAGATTTATTGTAGTAATGTGTTTTTGAATTTATTTAGTATTATATTTATATTGTAGGTTTCAATACAAGTAAGCAATGAAATGATATATGGATGGCGACTTATGTGACAACTGTCACCAAACCGTTATCGCGGTTCAAACCGTAAAAACTCATTTTTATGTTAAGACTCATCTCATGGAATTCTTTACATCAAAGTATTCATTTTCGAAAAACGAATCCAACGTAAAAATAATCATCGCAATCAGACATGCAATGAAGAAGATACAAGGCTAAACGTAAATGCGTTATTTATTGAAAACTATACGGTTTATTAAAACTACGTGAAATACGAAAATAATTTAATTGAGATCGGTTATTCTTAAACCGTGTGACCCGAGTTTTTTTTTGTGTGTCTTCCTTGTTTGGCCCAACAATCGACCCAAACCCCCTCCCTTTTGGTGGATCATTCGGCCCAACCCAAGCCACACAACCCTAGAACTATAAAAGTCATCCTAAAACAAAACCCTAACTTTGTTGATCACAAAAATCGTCCCTCATGCTGTCTCAAAATTTACAGTCACGAAAAAGGGCCGATTTGACCTATTTACGTTCGTTTTTAGGTTTCGGTCAAAACTAGAAAGTTGTAGATCTCGATGTTTTACTCTAAATTTAAAGGTTTCGGCCTCTGAAACGCAATAGATTATTTTATAAAAATTATTTCGTAAACTGCTGCCGTGGGTGACGAATTTTCTGAAACTTTGGTAAGTTTTCGATCTTATAACTCTCGTATACGTTTTATCTACTCCTAAAAACGAATTATAAGGTATATAATCTCATTATTTACAGATTCTAAAGAGGGTTTCCGTGCGGTTATTCGAAAGTTGGTATTATTCTTATCCGATTTCCTTCGTTAACATTCGATTTCGAGTGTTTCGTTATTGTTGTTTTCATTCGGTTCAATTCCATTGTGTTCCTGGTAAATGAAATGGTTAGGATATTGATAAAATCAGTTCATATGATGGTAGAATTAAGAGTTTTGATTGTGGTCGCGGTTTGGATTGATTATATGAATGTTTAGGGTCGGTTTCTCATAAACCCTAATCTGTCCAGATTTTGTTTAGGTTTGGGAAGCTTGTAACTTGGGCATATCAGAATGATTTTTGATGAAACAGGAGTCTAAACTTAAGTATTTTGAGTCTATTTTCAAATGGCGTTAGTTTCATGGTTAAATGTTGAGTATAAGTCAGTCAAAATGATTTTACAAGATTGTGTGTCAGTTCTGAGTTCTTCGGTTCCAGATTTTGGTTAGATTGTCGATTTTTGAAACGTACCATAAACTAAGGACTAGGTCTTGACATTTTTACATAAGTGTATTTAAGGTGTAAAATATTTTCTGTAAAAATATTATAACCAATTGAAGTCTCTAAGTATTTTAAATAAATTATAACTTTTGGGAAGTCAGAAAGTGTCATCGGTTTAGAGCAGTTCATTTTGGTGAATTTTTAAAAATAGTAAATCAACGTAATTGAAATTGGTAAAATTAAAGGATCTCTTAAACACATTGAAATATCATTTGTTAAAATTTTAGAGTCAAATGATCTCATTAAGTAATATTTAAAAATACGTAAAGTGGTATGAAAATTTTGGACAGAATCTGATTTTTACTCGCTAGGTTGATTCAAGTTAATATACATGAGTTGAGTTGTGAGGGAACGTAGTGGAAGTGTTTAGATTTGGGATACAATGGAATGACTTAGTTATGTCTAGGTTGTAACCCATATGCATTATGATATTGTAGATTGCGAGTTGTTGGTGGTTGAACTTAAGGGCAAAACTTACATCATTATTGAGGTGAGTTTTCGTGGCCCCATTTTCATTTACATGTTTTCAAATTGGGGGAAAAGTATGCTCACATATTTTATAAATTGTTTTATGTTGTGAAACATATTCATTTTCATTTTGGACATATGCTTGAAATGTGTGACACTATGTGACTTATATGCATTGGTTGTTGGATTCATTTTTATCAAAGGCCTTACCCTTTCGAGGGTAAGTACCTAATGTGTACTGTTGGTATACATTGAAGGTCATGATTCGGGTGTTTTTATTAAAGGCCTTACTCTTTTGAGGGTAAGTACCTAATGTATGCTTAGGTGTACATTGAAGGTCATTTATGGGTAGCTACCGCATACGCTGGATTTGGTTGGGTCATACTCCTTTGTGGGGTGATGACGGTTTGTGGATTGTTTGGTTGGATTATTTCACTTGTGTGCCATTTCTATATGCATTGTCCTAAACCATTATTATCACAGCAAAATATTTTATCTTGTGGTGTTTGGTTTCAAACCTACGAAACTCACCAACATTCGTGTTGACGTCTTTGAGCATATCTTTTCAGGTTATACTAGTGGATTTAAAGCAGAGGACAAGAGAACTTAGTGGACCTTTAGGGTTGCATTAAGAAATGTTCAAGACTTGTGGTACACCATAGTTATTTGTGAAGGCACGTTTCGCCTTAACATTATAGTGTACGTTTGTTTGTAAGCTTTTGAATTCATTGTTGGAATGTATGAACGACATGAACCGTTATTCATGTTATTGGCATCATGACACATTGGATATTGTATTTCATATAGAATTCTTTATAATGATGTGTTATGATTCTATCGCCGTTATACTCCGTTGTTTCCGCTTTAGACGGGGTGTGACAGATTGGTATCAGAGCCATTGTTTATAGAGATCTAGGTGGATTGACCTAGACTATAAATAAGGAACCCACATATAGAACATGAGTTAGGAAGTTATGTGTGCATACAATTCCGCGAAACTAGTTGTAGCTAATGTCGATCATCAATCTTAGTCATTTCAAATAAGAAGGACGTTTTTTAACGTTTCTTCATCATCTTACGACTCTCCATGTGATTCGTCTACATGTTGTTTATGATTCTATAACTATCTGATCTTTTTCCGTAAATCCGAAGTTCATTGTGATACAAAGATTTGGGGTGATAAGAATATATATGAAAGAATACTTTCACAATTATGGCTGCAGACGTAATTGACAAAGGTGTTCTTACATATGTGTGCTTATCTGACCATATTTGTGTGTCTCATGTGCTATCTTCGTGTCGTATCGTAATAAAATTCCAATCATATTTCTTACCGAATTATTCTTATGGTTGTGAGTCTTGTGCATTTATGCCTTGACAAACTCCAAAATATTCATCTATTCTAAACTCATATGAATTCGAACTTATAGTGAGCATATTTTTAAGTCGCGTTACTCGTAAATTTCACTCGTGGAGGAGAAACACTCGGTGGTGGAAGACATGGTGGTCATACAAGTAAAGGTGGCGATTGAACTGATGGTTGAACTGGAGGAATTTGAGGTATTGAAGGCAAGAACTCTAAAGTTGTTGCGACCATTGCACAACAGTGGTGGGCCTTAATATTAAAAAAAAATATATCATGCAAGGTTTGTAACAGCATATTGAATCGTGATGGAGCTAGCGGCACTGAAGGAGAAAAACGGAACTAATAGTCGAGAATTCAAATAATAATAATAATAATAATAATAAGTAAAAATAGATAAGTTAAAAAAATAAATAAAAATAATAATAATAAATGCACTATTATAGGAGGAATATTCTTTCAATAACGAAATGAAGAAGTTAGTGAACAAGTTTTGAAATTTCTCTACAATGGGAGTTAATGATGCAACATATATCAGACAATTTCATGAGTTGGCAAGGATTAGATCTCATCGCGTGGAACTCGAAGCTAAGAGAATTGAGAAGTACACCAACAGCTTTTTTCTGGAAACTCACGGGACGGTAGAAGTGACTGAGCCTCCTACCATCCAAGGCATAATACTGATGGGTAAATTGTTAATCAATGAGATCAATAAGGCAGGGAAGGTAAAAATAGTACCAAGAACGAGAGGGTACTCAAGAAATCCGTTGATACTAACGCATGAAGAGAGGCTTACATTGGTTCACATCTTCTGTGAGTAAGATGTAACTACTATCATCACAAATCTGCATCATGTTATATTTATTCAAACTGCAGCTTAAGAGGTCGCTTTACAATTAAATGTTGGATGACAGCTCGTCAAGTGGCACCAATCAACACAGTAGGGAACTCGATGGCTTGTTTTGAGTGGGAGACTTTGAAATAATTTTATTAATGAGTGCGCATAGAGACTAAAAGACATAGCACAAGGGTATACTCTAGTGCTAGAAGATTACTCTTTTAACATTGACATGTTAGCCTTCCGACTCGGAAGTTTTGGTGTAGTTGTGAGAATGGGATAGTTGATGAAATTTAGGTAGAAATTGTACGTTTGAGAAAATATTTCGTATAGCACTTAAATAGTGGTGTAATACCTGAGGTTTTCAAAGAACACTTCAAAGACGAAAAGAAACGACTCATGAGTGTAAAGGCTGATGGGTTAAAATTTCAAAACATCCTGTTATCGACGATTTCTTCGAGGTCTTCTCGGAAGACTTAGAAGGACTATATCCCTCTGTACTCGTAAATTTTTGTATTGATCTTATTCTTGGAGCAACCCCAGTTACAAATGCTCCAAATCGCTTAACAATAATTGAATGCAAGAGTTATTTAATTCACTTTAAGATGCTCCAAGACAAGGGTTTTATTTGCCCTAGTCTTTTCCCTTTGGGAGCACCTGGTTTATTTGACTTAAAGAAAGATGGTTGTTTTCATTTGTGCATTGATTATCATGAACCTAACGTATTTACGGTCAAGAATCCTTGTCCTCTTCCAAGGATGGATGATTTGTTTGATCAACTTTAAGGGGTTAGTGGTTTAAAAAAAAAAAAAAAAAATCTTCGTTCTGGTTGCCAACAATTGATGGTACATGAATCAGATACACCAAAGACTGCATTTAGTACTCGTTATGAACATTTCAAATTTCTCGTTACGCTTTTCGGTCTTACTAATGCGACTATAGCATTCATATATTTACCAAACACGTATGTAAACCGTATCTCAACAAATTTATTATACTTTTCATTTGCGACGTTCCGAATTATTCTAAAACCAAGGAAGAGCATGAAGTTCCTTTGAGACTAATTCTGGAGTTTCTGTTGAAAGAAAATGTCTATGCAATATAATTGGAGTATGAAATTTGACTACAAGAGGTTTGTTTTTCTTGGTCACGCTGTGAACAACGAAGTCAATCTTGTGAATTTTAGCAAAATAGAAGTTGTAATGGGATGGAAGGTCCCACAGTTATCATCGGAGGTTCGTAAAGTATTTAGGATTTACAGGCTATTATCGGCATTTTATTGAGAGTTGTTCAAAGATCTCTCTACTACTCACATATATATATAAGAAGTTTGTTTGAGGTAGGAACTAAGAAGAATTTTTTTTCAAACATTGAAGGATGCCTTGTGTAATGCATCAATCCGGATTCTTCCCGACGGATCGAAGGATTTAGTTTTGTATTGGGATGCATCAAAACCGAGGTCTAGGTCGTGTGTTAATTAAATGGGAAAGGTAATCGTATTCATTTCTCAACAACTAAAGACACATAAGCATTACTACACTACTCACGATTTGGAACTTGGAGCGGTAGCGTTCGTACATATGTGTTGAAGGTACTACTTGTATGGGATGAAGAACTTAATGTATACCGATCATAAGAGTTTTGAACACACCTATGTTCAAAAGAAGTTGAACACGAGACAAATGAGAATGCTCGAATTATTTAGAGGTTACAATTGTGAAATTTTGATACCATCCGGGGAAGACGAATGATGTGGCAGATGTTTTGTGTAGGAAGAAAAAGGCAAGCCAAGGTGAGTGCAAATCAAGTATGACGATACACTCTGGCATTAAGTATAAGATGTTCAAAGTACATGATGAAGCGTTAAGCGATACTCTTATACAAAATAAAAAGTTGCACGGGTTAGACAAACAGTTGGAACACGAAGTGGATGCGCTGTTACATCTCGTGAGAAGGTTATGGATTTCTTGCTAGTTGGTCTATGGACACTAGTATGAATAGAGTACATAAGTCAAAAATATTCCATGCGTCGAGAAGTATCTTGATATTATGGAATTGTATTGGTAGCTGGAATGAAGAAGGACATCGTTAACTACATTATTCAACTAGTCAATGCATGACCTGGGAAATACTCGAGACTCTCGGGTCTATTACAGCAAGGCATAGAGTATTTGTATCAATTATATCCGATTTTGATAATTTCTTTACTTTACGATTTTGGCAAGTGTTACGGAAAGCTTTGGGAACGCATTTTGATATGAGGGCGGGTTATCATTCTCGTACTGATGGACGGAGTGAGTAAACTATTCAAACATTTGAGAGTGTGCTTAGAGCGTGTTATCTATTTTGGTGAAAGTTGGGATACCCACTTACCACTAGTCGAGTTCTCGTACAACACAGTTATCATTCTAGTATTCAATGTGCACTATTTCAAGCACTTCAAAAGTGTAGGAGTTGTTCATTGTAGCATGGGTTGAAGTGGGATTAAAGTCAGTTGATTGGATTGAAATAGTCCATGAAGTTATTGACAAGATCATACAAATCAATGAAAGGTTGGAAACAGTACGAGATCGGCAAATGAGTTACGCATACAAACATCGACAGCAATTAGAGTTTTGTGTTGGGAATCATATATTGTTAAAAGTGTTACTTTGGGAAAGTGTCGTACATTTTGGGAAGTTTGAAATATTAGCATATGTGTTTGTTGGACCGTTCTAAATTGTTGAACGTATGGGTTCAATAATGTATCGGTTGGAAATTGTCGCAAGAGTGAAGTGTTGTTCATGAAGTATTTCATGTTTCAAATCTAAGAAAGAGTTGACTGATAAGTTCTTACACGTATTTCTAGAAGGAAATTACAGGGAACCACATATAACTTTGGGTAGAGAAACCGGTAGAAACCATGGATTGAGAGGTCAAAATGTTGAAGCACAGAAAGTTTTAAATTGTCATTGCCTGATCGAACGATTAGCGAGGATTCAAAATTTACTTGGGGAGGAAAATAGTGAACAAAATTTAAATGTACGTAGTTATTCAGTGATCGTGTTGACAGTATAGCTCCGACTGAATTTCGGGACGAAATTCTCTCAACTGGGGGATACTGTGACAACTGTCACCAAACCGTTATCGCGGTTCAAACCGTAAAAACTCATTTTTATGTTAAGACTCATCTCATGGAATTCTTTACATCAAAGTATTCATTTTCGAAAAACGAATCCAACGTAAAAATAATCATCGCAATCAGACATGCAATGAAGAAGATACAAGGCTAAACGTAAATGCGTTATTTATTGAAAACTATACGGTTTATTAAAACTACGTGAAATACGAAAATAATTTAATTGAGATCGGTTATTCTTAAACCGTGTGACCCGAGTTTTTTTTTGTGTGTCTTCCTTGTTTGGCCCAACAATCGACCCAAACCCCCTCCCTTTTGGTGGATCATTCGGCCCAACCCAAGCCACACAACCCTAGAACTATAAAAGTCATCCTAAAACAAAACCCTAACTTTGTTGATCACAAAAATCGTCCCTCATGCTGTCTCAAAATTTACAGTCACGAAAAAGGGCCGATTTGACCTATTTACGTTCGTTTTTAGGTTTCGGTCAAAACTAGAAAGTTGTAGATCTCGATGTTTTACTCTAAATTTAAAGGTTTCGGCCTCTGAAACGCAATAGATTATTTTATAAAAATTATTTCGTAAACTGCTGCCGTGGGTGACGAATTTTCTGAAACTTTGGTAAGTTTTCGATCTTATAACTCTCGTATACGTTTTATCTACTCCTAAAAACGAATTATAAGGTATATAATCTCATTATTTACAGATTCTAAAGAGGGTTTCCGTGCGGTTATTCGAAAGTTGGTATTATTCTTATCCGATTTCCTTCGTTAACATTCGATTTCGAGTGTTTCGTTATTGTTGTTTTCATTCGGTTCAATTCCATTGTGTTCCTGGTAAATGAAATGGTTAGGATATTGATAAAATCAGTTCATATGATGGTAGAATTAAGAGTTTTGATTGTGGTCGCGGTTTGGATTGATTATATGAATGTTTAGGGTCGGTTTCTCATAAACCCTAATCTGTCCAGATTTTGTTTAGGTTTGGGAAGCTTGTAACTTGGGCATATCAGAATGATTTTTGATGAAACAGGAGTCTAAACTTAAGTATTTTGAGTCTATTTTCAAATGGCGTTAGTTTCATGGTTAAATGTTGAGTATAAGTCAGTCAAAATGATTTTACAAGATTGTGTGTCAGTTCTGAGTTCTTCGGTTCCAGATTTTGGTTAGATTGTCGATTTTTGAAACGTACCATAAACTAAGGACTAGGTCTTGACATTTTTACATAAGTGTATTTAAGGTGTAAAATATTTTCTGTAAAAATATTATAACCAATTGAAGTCTCTAAGTATTTTAAATAAATTATAACTTTTGGGAAGTCAGAAAGTGTCATCGGTTTAGAGCAGTTCATTTTGGTGAATTTTTAAAAATAGTAAATCAACGTAATTGAAATTGGTAAAATTAAAGGATCTCTTAAACACATTGAAATATCATTTGTTAAAATTTTAGAGTCAAATGATCTCATTAAGTAATATTTAAAAATACGTAAAGTGGTATGAAAATTTTGGACAGAATCTGATTTTTACTCGCTAGGTTGATTCAAGTTAATATACATGAGTTGAGTTGTGAGGGAACGTAGTGGAAGTGTTTAGATTTGGGATACAATGGAATGACTTAGTTATGTCTAGGTTGTAACCCATATGCATTATGATATTGTAGATTGCGAGTTGTTGGTGGTTGAACTTAAGGGCAAAACTTACATCATTATTGAGGTGAGTTTTCGTGGCCCCATTTTCATTTACATGTTTTCAAATTGGGGGAAAAGTATGCTCACATATTTTATAAATTGTTTTATGTTGTGAAACATATTCATTTTCATTTTGGACATATGCTTGAAATGTGTGACACTATGTGACTTATATGCATTGGTTGTTGGATTCATTTTTATCAAAGGCCTTACCCTTTCGAGGGTAAGTACCTAATGTGTACTGTTGGTATACATTGAAGGTCATGATTCGGGTGTTTTTATTAAAGGCCTTACTCTTTTGAGGGTAAGTACCTAATGTATGCTTAGGTGTACATTGAAGGTCATTTATGGGTAACTACCGCATACGCTGGATTTGGTTGGGTCATACTCCTTTGTGGGGTGATGACGGTTTGTGGATTGTTTGGTTGGATTATTTTACTTGTGTGCCATTTCTATATGCATTGTCCTAAACCATTATTATCACAGCAAAATATTTTATCTTGTGGTGTTTGGTTTCAAACCTACGAAACTCACCAACATTCGTGTTGACGTCTTTGAGCATATCTTTTCAGGTTATACTAGTGGATTTAAAGCAGAGGACAAGAGAACTTAGTGGACCTTTAGGGTTGCATTAAGAAATGTTCAAGACTTGTGGTACACCATAGTTATTTGTGAAGGCACGTTTCACCTTAACATTATAGTGTACGTTTGTTTGTAAGCTTTTGAATTCATTGTTGGAATGTATGAACGACATGAACCGTTATTCATGTTATTGGCATCATGACACATTGGATATTGTATTTCATATAGAATTCTTTATAATGATGTGTTATGATCCTATCGCCGTTATACTCCGTTGTTTCCGCTTTAGACGGGGTGTGACAACTTATATTTGTATGAATCTCGATATTCTATATCTTTTGAAATTGTTAATTTGTACATTTAAATGAATCTCAATAAATGATTTAATGTATAAGTTTTTGTTATCAATTTAAACTGTACACTTGCGAATCCGATATGTTTTAATAACTTATTACTAATAATTTTCTTTTTTCGTTGTCTTGGAAGAGACAATTTTTACAAAATCCAAACCCAATCTCACAATCTGTAAGTGGGAAGACCTTTTATTTTTTAAGTTGTGCTCATTAGAAAGCCCTGAATAAAGCCCCGAATAAGTAATTACTTCACTAAAATAGAATTTAGAAGTTATTTGTATTTTTTACCCAAATAACGTCGTTCAATTAATTTCAAACCTAATTAAACTTAAACATCTTGAAACAGAGAGACCAAGTGATTTTGAGATCATATAGATTCAAAATTAGCCGAATCATCAATAGAAGAAAAATTCAGTTCAGAAAGTCAAATGAAACTTGAATAACCTAAAATGGTCAATAAAAGCCGAACTAGGTAAAAAAAATTGAAATTGTTAATCGACATTTTCATTAAATAGTGCATATCATAATTCGGATGTCTAGATCCGTCACTGCTCATATTACATAATGAATGTTAACATACATATTTTCCGACTGTGTAGGCACATACATGCAAATTGAGTATTACAAAACGGAACACTCTTGCTAAAACGATATTTAAGGACTCCTACATCTAACTATAACTTCAACTAATTAACCAAACTTACTAGAGAACTACCCATGACAAAACAGCTAGCACCAAATACTGCTCGAGTACTAGGATCTCTACTAAAAAATATATGCATGACACAATCTTGAGATTAATTGATTTGAGTGATTCAACTTGCAATTTAAAGTGCAACGCGTTTCTAACTTTGAAGGGGCGAATCTTGCATTCCTTGAACACTTTCGGCCTAAGCAGTAGAGTTTTCAATATCTTCTAAGCCATCTTCATCTCCAGAAGTCCCTAACATAGAACCTTTAGCAATATAATCTCTTTCTTCTCCTGATAAGACATCTTTCTTCATAATTTTTTATAATTTTTTGCTTTAACTTAAATTTTCCTCTTTTTGATTTTTCTTTGATTTGAAATTTGTAGTTTAAAGATATAAATTAACATAAAATGTTTATACTAATTATTTGAGTAATTTCTCATTTAATAAGTGTTTTGGTCAAAAATTACACTAAGCAATTAAGTGATCAAATTTAGAAAAGTGAGGTTGGGAGCTATAAATTACTTTCAAGATAATTATGCTTTTACATGATTATCTATATGAGTAAATGATAATTTTAAATAGAAAGTTATGTCTCGAATCCTTTGAACCGTGGATTCTTGTTGAAAACGTATTTAATGATGAAAACAGATGTTTGAAAATAGGATTATTCCAAAAGTGTAAGTAAAATGGAAGGTACTTTCAGGATAATGCAAGTTATGCGATAAAAACACGTTTACAATCAACAAAAATGCATAAAACTGAATGATAATGCAATAATTTTGATTAGAAACAAAATAAATACGTGTGTCCGTGACAAATGTAAGATAAAATTAGGATAATGTAGGTTACGCGATCAACATGTTAGTAACATGCAAATTAAACGATGAAAATAAAAAGTGAATGCAATCGACACAAGGATATACGAGGAAAACCCTTGATCAAGGTTGATCGCTGGCACAAAACCTCGGGAAGGATCAACTGATCCTTTCCTTTGTTAATCTTATAAAAATAAAAGAAATTGATTACAAACTAAGAGCACAAGGATGATCGGCTATGTGTTTATCTTAGAAATTGATAAAGTGTTGGTGAATATGTTTGAGAGTAAATGAGAGCAGAGTATAAGTGTTTTAGCAGGTGTAAATAATGATTATCTCTTCTTTCTAATCGATCATCCATGCCTCATTTGAATACTAAGAGCATATAACAACATTTCCGAGGATCTCGGGATCCTCCGATGAAAGATGAAGACCATCAACGTCTTTTTTGACTAAATTTAACACGTGCAGTGGACTTCATCTCCATAGAATCGTATCAAAGCTTCTTTATGTAATCCGGAGCATATCTTATTGACGTGTTCCATATACGTCCTGGTCAATACTTAAAGAAAATAAACACGTTAAACAACGCATGATCCTGAACTAATATAGGTTCAGGATCCTAAACTATGCACACTCCAGAATAAACATAGGATCCTCACTTAAGGATCTCCCTTATCCAGTATCCTGCATAATTATGTTAGATAAATATACCTTGAATAGGATCCTGCAAGATAAATAATAAGAGTACTCCCAGGATCCCTAAATATGACTGTGATCCTGAAAGTATACTCATAAACTATCATTATCCTGACTTATAAATATAATATGTAAATGTTTTTCATACCTATGTGACGACATTATGATGCTATTAAGGATCCTGTAATATTAGACAAAAATCTGCCCACAACAATTGCCCTCAAAGTTATAACGTTTTTCAAGATCCTTAAATGTTATAACTTCTCAAGATAACCGCTCAAATCGTGTTAGGTAAGATATTTTACGTGTATCGAAAATCATGCCCAAATACTAATGATAACCTCTATACTCTTATCACATCAAACCGCCATTAAATTTTTACATTATTCCTTTCATCTCTCATCCACTTTCTTCGCTATTTTAATTCATAATTACTTCTTACTTTCATTCTCATACCAAATCCCTACCGAGAATATCCTGAGTAAAAGAAAATCCAACCATGTCAGGTAATTTTTCCCTTTTCACTATCTATAATTTTATTATTCTTCCCGTTCTTAATTCTTCAATAACCTTTCAATGCACTTCACCTTATCCGATATTGATCCAGAGATTCATCCCCAAAAAGAAGTAATTGGTGATTCAAGGTTCAAACCTTTTTCCACACACTTTCTCTCCAAAAAAGGGAAAGTCGAGGATTTATATGATCTTGAGACTCCTGCTTCTAACCTTCTTATGGTAAGATCTTTTATTTCCAATTTCTTGTTTGAACGATTACACTAATAACATCGATACTATTACTAGGCCGCAGACATTATGATAGACAGATACTCAGAGAAAGTTGAAGTAGTCGACAATCTGATTTCTAACCAGAAGAAGAATGCCCTCAAGCTAGAGAAAGCCAAACAGAAGATTGAAGTCCTTAAAGCTAAGCTTGCTGCAAAATCCGGTCATGCTAACGAGGAGGGATCAGATATGAACAATACCCTGATGGAAGAGGCAAAAAGAGATGCTACTATCGCTGTACTGGAATCTAAAATCCACATGGCTATGGAAGCTACTGAAAACGGACTAGATGCTTGCCTGTGGGATGTCAAGGGATGGAAGGACAAGTTGGCAAAAATGAAAGATGATTATCCCTCAAAGCCTTTTTTCATTGGTCTCGGAGGATCCAAAGCCCCAAAAAGAAAACCATACAAGACACCTAAGAAAGAGATCACCGATGCCCTAATGAAAGGTGAAACGTCCAATTCCAAAGGCGATGAAGACATGGTGGTAGCCGATGATCCAATTAACAGTGAAGAATCCTCAGGCGAGGATGGCATTTGACTAGCCAGAGCCTGATTTTTATTTTGATTTTTGTTTACTTGCAAAGGGCCGTGATTGTAATAAACAATTAACTGGGGTGAGGTTGATCTGCCATGATCAACCATGGTTGTGTTAAATGTGGTTTATGTTGGCCACAAGACAATTTTATTTTCTGCACTTTTGAACTCAGATTCAGGATGAATAATCCTGAAATCTTTTGGTATGAATGATATTAGGATATTATCTATATCTTGTGTCTTCAGGATACTAAGGAGATTCCCTTAGTATACATATATCTGCTTGATAGTTTTTTAGAAACATGATCCTGAGGAGATTCCCTCAGGATACATCCAGGATAATGAGAAGATTCTCTCAATATCCATTCTGCAGTATAGGTTTCAAGGATCCTTAAACGGATCTAAGATAATCCCGAGTTTAGGATTCTAAGATTTCAGGATCCTAAAATATTTTGTTGATAGTGATAAATCCCAATAAATATTTCCTGTTAACATGAAAATGCCAACAATTTGTAAATTGATTGTGAAAACAATTTCATTTAATTCCGGAATATGTTTATGATCTTAGAAAATATATTTTATGATACTCAGATCAAAATAATTTTGATAATTTAGAAAACATTGGAGCTAACCAATGAAAACTTTTAATAATGTGAAAACATTATAATCTTTAGATAGTTTAAACAAAGCATAAGAGTGACATGTAAATGTCAATTAATGTGAAAATATTACAAACCGTTTGATTCTTGGGCTAAGCCATTTGAGACATGAAAATGTCTAACCAATTGGGTAATGTGAAAATGTTACAAACCTTAGAGTGACGTGAAAATGACACAAACCTTAGATCGATACGTTTAGTGCACATCAGTATCGACATTCATTAGCGTTTGATCTATAGGCCAATGGAAATGAAGTTGTCGGGTACCAAAGGCATCACCGATTCCCTAAACGTGGCACTATAATCAAACATCGTGCGCAACTGACGAGGCGTATAAACCCTAGAGGTGTTTATCCATTCGGAAACCTCTAAACCTTAGAGGATCGTTGGGATCCTTAACGGATGAGAGGTAGCTAGCCTCTAATCTTCAATCCATGATCCTCAAATGCATGAACTACAACAAATACAAGATCTTGGGTAAAGGTGGGTGTTAGTTTGTCTAACACCCCTCCGATGCTTAAGTCAGTACATTATTCATTAATGATAATCATTATGAAAAACTTTCATGCATATATCAATATATAATTATAATACATATATACATATTAAAGTGTAATAAAATCAACGAAAAGTTAAGGATCACAGAAGTACCTTTTTATGTTGAATATAAATATTCAACTTACACATGATAAAGCTTCAAATGAATAGCATTCCAGGATCTTGGAAGTAAGTCTTCATCCATATTAGCCAACTAGTATGCACCCTTTCCAGCATCTGAATCTATTAAATATGGACCTTCCCACTTTGGTGCTAGCTTTCCTTCCGCAGGATTCTTAGTATTTTGAAATACTTTCCTTAATACCAAATTCTCCTACTTGAAACCTTCTTATCCTAACATTTTTGTTATAAGATCTTGAAATTCTATGTTGGTATGCGGAAATCCTGAATTTAGCACGATCCCTTAACTCATCCACAGTATCTAGATCCTGAAATAATGCTTCTTTGTTTGCTTCCAAAGTCTGCATCTGGGATCTTGCTGTTGGGATCATAGCCTCGGATCCAAACACCAAAGAAAAATGGGTTTGTTTAGTCGCCTCCTTTTTTGTAGTCCTATCAGCCCACAAAACAAAAGGTAATTCCTCAACCCATCTTCCTTTCTTAGCATCCAGCCTCTTCCTAAGATTGTTGATTATGATTTTGTTGTTGGATTCTGCCTGACCATTAGCTTGAGGATGAACTGGTGTTGAAGTTATCATCTTGATTCCCCAACTTTCACAAAACTTAGTTGTTCTTTTTCTAATAAATTGAGATCCATTATCACATACTATTTCTGCTGGAATCCCAAATCTAGTGAGAATATTTCTCTTGATGAATGATATCACATCCTTTTCTTTTACTTGAACAAATGCCTCGGCTTCTATCCATTTGGAAAACTAATCTGTCATTGCTAACATAAAGACCTTTCCACAAGGAGCTGTAGGTAATTTTCCCACAATATCCATTCCCCACTTCATAAATGACCATGGTGAGATAATCGGATGCATCGGTTCTGCTGGTTGATGATGGATGTTCCCATGTCTTTGACAGGCATCACATTTGCTAGAAAAATCCATGGAATCCTTCTTCATAGTAGGCCAAAAGTATCCTGTCTTTAAAGTTTTTGAAAATAATGTTCTGCCCCCAGAATGATTTCCATAGTCCCCTTCATGTATATCTTTAAGTACTTCTTGTGTTTCAGGATCCTCAAGGCATCGTAATAATGATCCTGCAAGTGATTTTCTAAATAATATACCATTTTCAATAGTAAAATGGGATACCTTAAATCTGAAGGTTTTAAGATTGTTCTAATCCTTAGGGATCACATCATGTTGTATATATTCCATGATCGGCTGCATCCATGATCCTGACTTGCCCCCAGAACCCGATGCATTCGAATTATCTCCAGACTGATGATCCTTAACATCACATACTTGTTCTTCATTGTTATCCTTGTCAGCAATAGCAGGTGTTGCAATATGTATAATTGATATCTTTACATCTGGTGGTATCTTTAAACTTGATCCCAAGTTACCAGAGCATCTGCTTCAGTATTATCCTCACGTGGTACCTGTTGAATGTCGAAGATCTCGAAGCTACCTGCAAGATCCTTAACAATCCCCAAATACAAAGCTAATCTATCTACTTTTACAGTGTATGTTCCATTATAATGATTCACAATTAACAATGAATCAACATACACATTTAAATACTTTATACCAATATCCTTAGCCAACTGTAACCCTGCAATTAATGCTTCATATTCTGCCTCATTATTTGTAGCATGAAATTCACATCTTATAGCTTGAGGCATAATATCACCTTTAGGTGATTTTAATATAATTCCTAAACCAGTTCCTTTTATATTAGAAGCGTCGTCGGTATATAGTGTCCACTTTTCACTTATTTGATTTAATTCGTGCACTTCTAAATCTACTTCATTTTGAAGGTCACTGGTAAAATAAGCAATAAAGTTTGCTAAGGCTTGGGATTTAATTGCATTCCTAGGTTCATAAATCAAATTATAAGCACTCAACTTAACAGACCATTTGGCTAGGCGTCCTGACATTTCTGGTTTTCTTAATACATTTTTAATAGGATAATTAGTTTTCACATAAATCGGATGTGTTTCAAAGTAATGCCTAAGTTTAGTGGACGCCATAACTAACGCAAGTATAAGTTTTTCGAGATGAGAATACCTGGTTTAATTTCAGCATCTAGTAGGCTTTTACTTACATAGTAGACTGGATGTTGTTGTCCTTCGTGATCCTTCACAAGTACCGCACTTATGCCATTTCTGGATACTGAAAGGTATAGGAATAGTGGCTCGCCATTCTCAGTCTTCATCAATAAATGAACTGATGATAAATAATTCTTCAATTCTTGAAATGCAGCCTCGTGTTTTTCTCCCCATTCGAACTTTTTGTTTTTCTTCAGGATATCATAGAATTCCTTGCATCTATCTGAGGATCTTGAAATGAAACGATTCAAAGCTGCTATTCTCCCCGTCAATCTTTGTATATCCTTAGGGCTTGATGGGGATTTTAAGTCTAGAATAGCTTTGATCTGCTCTGGACTAGCTTCTATCCCTCTCTTTGTCACCATGTATCCTAGAAATTTTCCTGCCCCCACTCCAAAGTGACATTTCGCAGGGTTAAGCTTCATGTTGTATTGATCCAGGATGTCGAAGTCCACCTTAAGATACTGAAGATGATCCTCAGTTTTCTTTAACTTTACTACCATATCATCGATGTATACCTCCATTGTCCTTCCCAATTGGTCTTTGAACATCATATTGACCAGCCTTTGATACGTTGCACCTGCATTTTTAAGACCCAAAGGCATCGCAATATAACAATATATACCTGTGGGAGTTATGAAGGCCGTGTCTTCTTGATCTGATGGTTCCATCTGAATTTGTTGAAATCCTGATGAAGCATCCATGAAGGTCAAGATCTCATGGCCTGCGTGCCACAGAAACAACATCTAGGGCTTCAGCCGGAACACATACAGATAATGTAGATGAAAATGTAAATCTTTTTGATAGTAATGAATCTCTTCGTTTGGATTATTTCTCTGTTGATGACATTCCAGGTCAACCAAGACCATTAGTTGTAGACTTTTCAAATGCTAATCTATCTTTTATTCAGCAAATGGTCAATGAGGTAAATCAGGAATCTGAACCTGAATTCGAAACAAATGATGATGTTGAGATTGAAGAAGAGGAAATGCGTCCTGATGAATTCTATGACGATGCTCCTACAATCGAGACTGATTCGTCGGAAGATGAAACAGAGCCAGCTGGAACTTCGCAAACTGTTCCAGAAACTACATCGGCTTCTGATACTACATCTACTTCGACCTCTGAGCGGCCTGTGATAAGTTTTATTCCTGATGTATATGTTCCCGTTACTTGCAAGACATATAAGATTAGTGGGAATTATACAGGAATTATTAAAAGCTGGAAAACCTATAAAGGTATTTTCATGATTAAAAGGAGCGATGGCATTCAGTATTTCAAAAGATCATTTAAGAAGCTGAGTACATTGCCAAAGGGAGAAATAAATCGTCTAGCTCAACTGGAACTGATAAATCCAACTAGGGATTCAAGAGCTGATTTTGTACAGACGGTTTTGCGTCGTGAAGTGAAGAGCAAAAGATATAATTTTATCAAACCGACGCTTGGTAAGAGATTCATATACAAAAAGAAACTTGATCCAGTTACAATGCAGCCAATTTGCAAAATGCGTTATCCACCAGCTGATTGTTTAACTGAGATACCATTGGAGACAGTTCCTTTTAACTTTCTAAGAAGATTTCATTATTGGGAACTCGATCCCCATACAGGCGAAGCTGTGTTTATTTTTGTTCCAGAATCTGAGCATCCAGAAAGAACTTCGCTTTATGGTTTGAAGAAAGCTCAATTTAAAGTTTTTGATCCTATGAGCTTGATTAATTTGTCACAGAAAGACTTGAGGAAGTTGTTTGATAATCCAATTCGCTTCAACGTAAGAAATGTTGTGAATTCGATTCTAGCTAGACAATTCCAAAAAGTGGTGACTGTGTGTGTTACGCATGGGATTCATGCTGGAGGCAGGTTTCCTACAGGCTGGGCGTAATTGAAGAAATTTTGAAGACCAAGCTGAAGACACGGGGGAGTTTGTTGGTGCATCTTAGTGTGTCTGTCAGTTGGTCTAAGTCAGTAATGCGTTTGATATGTAATTAAGTTAGTTGATAACGTTTGTCTTAATTACATTTTGTGTTTTGGCGACACAAGGTCTTTGTGTCGCAATAGTCAACCTGGCGACACATCTTGTGTCGCATGAGTCGGCTTGGCGACACAACTTGTGTCGCAAAGGTTAGATTAGGTTTAGTATAAATAGACATGTACGGCTCATTGATTAAGGTTGACGAATTTGTGATCAGTGAGAGCATATTGTAATCATTCTAGTTAATATAAGCTGATCGGTTTTATGTTTATCAATCATATACTTTGTGTTTGATTAGTGTTTATTCGTTTAACATTTTGTTATCAATCGTGGGATTCCGCACTACGGTTGATTGTTAGGGATTCGATTAGATCCGGCATAAGGGTCCTACAACCATTGAATCTATATGAGGCAATGGAAAAGGATCCTTGGGGCAGGCTTTGTTGAGATCTGTATAATCCACACACACTCTCCATTTCCCATTCTTCTTTTGTACCACCACCACGTTTGCCAACCATCTCGAAAACTTTACTTCACTTATCATGCCAGCAGCAAGTAGTCTTTCAACTTCTACCTGGATAATAGCATTTCTTTCCGGCGCAAATTTTCTTCTCTTTTGTTGAATCGGCCTGAAACTATTATCAATTCCAAGTTTATGAGTTATAATATCCTTAGACATACCTGTCATGTCTTCTGGCTTCCAGGCAAAAGTTGATCTCCTTTCGTTCAAGAACTTCATCAGATCCTGTTCGAGATCCTCTAGGATCCCCGAGCCTATAAGCACTTTTTCTTCAAGATCCTTTGAGTCCAGCGGCATTTCTTTGACGTCTTGTTCCTTTGTATCTAAGACATCTGATGCTGTGTAAACAGAGTCAAAATTTTAAATAGAAATACCTTCTTACTATACACAACCCAGGCAAGAATACCTGATCGTGTAATAGTATAGTATGGTAAGTACGAGTCGAACACAGAGAACGGATATTAATTCAAATAAAATAGAAATTTATACAAATAAGAAAAATAAATAAAAGAGGAGGGCGTTTTAGTTCCGATCGAACAATTGGCAAACAATTATGAAAATTGATTTATTAAATAAAACTTAATTAGGTAATAAAGAAATGATAAATAATTACTTAAACAGAGTATTTAATTCAAATGATAAAAGAAATGCATTTGCTTGGATTACTTTCCTTAGATTCTGGAAATCATCTTATTGAATTACTAACATATGAATTTATTGGTGCTTTGACAAATATAACTAATCTTCCTTACAAGATAAATTGCTATAAACACAATCAAGAAAGACACAAGGTTGATTTCAACACACTAACAGTTCAATTTAATGTTGCCTACCAGATTGTATTCTAGATTAAACCAACACCGTTCATGTGATTTATTCTCTTGATTTGAATCAACAAAGTCTATAACTAATTAAAGTTATCTCGTTCATTAATTTTATCAATTATTAACCCTAACCTGTCAAACTCAATATATTCAGCAACAATCGTCAATTGAAATCAACAACTATCAATAATCTCATAATTAAAAGGAAATCAATCTCAATTAATCATAAAACCACATTAGGTAATCACTAACAATCATTCAATAACCAAGGTTCTTCGAATAAACACATAAACTTTTAATAAATCCAATCAAATCCGCAAATCAATAATCAATCCGTAATCTAAGTATCATTATCCAAGCAAATACAATAAAGAATTAGCCAATCATATTATCACAAAAACTCAGATTCATATTCATAACCGAAATCATAATCAAATGAAAGAAAGAAATGTTTTCGAACTGAGAAATCGAAATAAATGAATTAGCAATTGATGGCCTTCAATTCTTCTTGCTTCTTGATCATCCAAATGCTCGATTAAGGGTTTTGAGAAGTAAAAATCGGCTGTGAAGAAAAGTGTGTGATCCCCCCTCAAAATGAAATGATTTTGGCTTTTTAGGGTTTCTGCCGAATCAATCCATACGCCGTATAGACATCCATACGCCGTATGGATTGAAAAGCCCATGGATCTAACCCGCGTACTCTGGCGGCCCGGCTCACTCAATCCATATGCCGTATGGACATCCATACGCCGTATGGATTGAAAAATATAACTTTTCACCAAAACGACCTCCATTCTTCAACTTTAATATTTTCACCTCCTTTTCTTCAATAATGACTCGTTTTATGCTTCTTTTCCAATTCAAGGTCCAAATAATTCCTAAATGCAAATATGAACGAATTGAATATCTTATTCACATGAAATGCATAAGAAGTGTATTGAATAAAGGGATAATTAGCACTATAAAATAGCACATTTTGGCGTTCATCAAACATCCCCCACTTGAATCCTACTTGTCCTCAAGTAGACTATTGATTCAAAATATTCAAAACTTTAAATATGAACGGTAAACAAAAATGCAAAAAGACTTACATACTATACAGCACTCGCCAAACCAAATTCCTATCTTAAAATCGATTCTATCTTAAAGCTTAGCAATCAAGAAACTCTCTAAAGGAAACAACTTCTAATACATTATTATTAGACATAAAAGACAATTCACTCCGATTATCGATATTGTTGACCACTTAAACAATCTAAATTTCAGAAATTGAGCTCAACTTTTATTATTCTAGCAGGCTTTACCCTTGATTCTCAATAGCAAGATACTCTCATATAAATAACGTGTCATAATTTTCCAAATAATGAACATCCAAATAAATCAATCATTTTTCAAACCAAGACATTGGTGACAGGTCTGTACCTCTATACAACAGAGCGACATAACTTGGTTTTGGTTTTTCAATTCATGATTCTTTCGTACTCTTTTCTTTCTTATTTTTTTTATCAAATATACTGACGAAAACCAGGTCTGTACTTACGGACAACAGAGGAGTCAACACCCAGTATATTCCCAAATGAAGATGATTAGGATTTCAAAATTATGGATTATAACACGCTATCATATAAGAATTAGGACTAAATTCATACCTTGCTAAAGATCCTCTTAAGGTAAATCCCTACTTTAAGTATTAAATTTCTTAATAGCTCAATAACCTTCAAAAAGATTGCCTATCGATACATCACATAATGAACTATCTAATATTTAAAAATTAGATACATTTCATCCATTGAATTCCCAAAATATGTTACAAGACTTGCTAAACTTTACGCAGAATACAATTTAAAATTTTAAAATTTAGGCTGAAAAATGACTAACATAGAATGCCCTTTAACTCAATATTTACCATTCATATCTTAAGGACAAACAAACTTCTTTTCCCCCATCCCCCACTTAAGAGTATGCAATGTCCTCATTGCAAAAGAAAACAATAATATAGGGAATAGAAAAGAAGTGAAACAGAAAAACTCCCCTGATCAGGAACAAAAATTACAAAGCGATCCATATAAGAAAAATATACAACAGCACACTTCCGTAGGCTACAAGATTGCATTTAGCGCATGCAACAAGCCTTTAAACCCTTCAGTATCGTGAATGGACGAGTTGTAGTCTCGTGAGGGTTTCCAAGGAACACACCCACAAATTTCAAACCTACAAACAAAAACAAGAAAACAAAATAATAAAAATAATGGGCTGTCTCCCGTAAGCGCTTTTATTTATCACGTTGGTAAGCTCGACATTTTACTTCGTAACTTAACTCAAATTCATCTCCAAATCACGCTTGGAGTCCCTTGCATCACCATAGTATTTCTTCAACCGACTTCCATTTACCTTGAACGTCTTTCCAGAATAACCTAGCAGATCAACCGCTCCAAAGGGATAAACTCCATCAACTACAAAAGGTCCTGTCCAGCGTGTCTTTAACTTACCAGGAAACAAATGCAAGCGTGAACTGTATAAGAGAACCTTATCACCTTTCTCAAATGTATGATTCGACTTAAGACGAGCATCATGCCATTTCTTTGTTCGCTCCTTAAACAGTCGTGAATTGTCATAGGCATTCACCCTTAACTCATCTGACTCATTTAGCTGGGCCATTCTCTCTTTTCCAGCTAACTGATCATCAAGATTGCACTACTTTAGAGCCCAGTATGCCTTGTGCTCCAATTCGAAAGGTAAGTGACAAGCCTTCCCATAAACAAGACGATAAGGTGTTGTTCCAATTGATGACTTAAAAGCTGTTCGTGCCGCCCATAATGCATCATCCAACTTAAACGACCAATTCTTAGGATTTCCTTCAATTGAACTTTCTAAAATACGCTTCAATCCCTTATTGGTTACTTCCACTTGACCACTTGTTTGTGGATGATACGCAGTCGAAAACTTGTGGTTGACTCCATATTTCCGCGGCACTTTTTCCAATTGAGCATTTGTAAAATGCATCCCCCGATCACTAATTAAAGCTTTCGGTGCTCCAAAACATGAGAACAACTGCTTGAGAAATTTCACAACTACCCTAGCATCATTCGTTGGTAGTGCCTTCGCTTCAGCCCATTTAGAGACATAATCAATAGCCACAATAATGTATTTATTTCCATTGCTAAGTGGAAACGGGCCCATGAAATCTATTCCCCAAATATCAAAAATCTCACTCACCATTATTGGATTTTGCAGCATCTCATCTCTCTTAGAAATGTTTCCAGTGCGTTGGCAGGCATCACACTCCTTCACATACTTGAATGCGTCCTTATAAACTGTTGGCCAGTAAAAACCTGCCTCTAATACCTTTCTTGCAGTATAATTAGGACCATGATGTCCTCCAGCCGGACCATCATGACAGTGCTCTAAAATTATGTCGCATTCCTCTCTAGCTACGCACCTTCGGACTATTCCATCGGCACACTGTCTGAACAAGTACGGGTCTTCCCAGAAGTAATACCGTAAAGATGAGAAAAATCTCTTTCTTTCATTGAAGTCCAATCCAGACGGAAGAGTATTCGTAACTAGGAAGTTTGCAATATCGGCGAACCATGGAAATTCATTCAAAATTGCCTTCAACAAACTTTCATCAGGAAAGTTATCCTGAATTTCCGATTCATCTAACTTATCCAGCTCAGGATTTTCTAATCGTGACAAATGGTCAGCTGCCAAATTTTCGGCTCCTTTCTTGCCTCGAATCTCTATATCAAACTCTTGCAGCAACAAAATCCATCGCAACAACCTTGGCTTCGCATCTTGCTTGCTAAACAAATATCTTAACGCTGAATTATCGGTAAACACTACCGTCTTCGACAAGATCAAGTAAGAATGAAATTTATCAAACGCGAAAACAAAAGCGAGCAATTCTTTCTCAGTCGTAGTGTAATTTTCCTGTGCGTTTGTCAGAGTCTTGCTGGCGTAATAAATAGGTTGAAACTTCTTATCAACCCTCTGACCTAACACCGCCCCAACAACATAATCACTAGCATCGCACATTAGTTCAAATGGAAGATCCCAATTTGGACTAATCATGATGGGTGCAGATACTAACTTCTCTCTTAAAAAATTTAAAGCATCAAGACATTCCTTGGAAAATTCAAACTTTGCCTCATTCTCCAACAGTTTATTCATAGGACGAGCTATCTTAGAAAAATCCTTGATAAAACGGTTAATAACGCGCATGTCCTAAGAAACTTCGTATTCCTTTGACATTTGTTGGGGGTGGCAGTTTTGCAATTTTTGAGACATAGTTTGTGACAACAGATCTAGCTTTGCAATATGACTAGTGTAATTGTTATCATGTTGATATATTGGTTTAGATTTGTAAATTGATATTGTTTTGATATTAATATTCGTTAAATATATTATTATGATAAAGTGTTAGACGAATATAGATTTTAACAATATACATATGCTGCGAGTTGAGTTATTTGTTTGAGACGTTTGTTGCGAGTCGAGATCTCAAGTCGCAAGGCTTTGCGATGCGAGATGAGATCTGAACTCGCAGAACTCAACAAAAGACAACGAGCCGAGTTCATGGGCTTGGGCTGCGTAGCGAGTCAAGTCAACTCGCAGGCCCAATGGCTGCGAGTTGAGACGAGAATATATATGTTTTTTCATACGTGAAAAACATTATTCAATTAAATTTTTAAGAAACTTTTGACGAATTTACATAACACTTTTGGAGATCAATCTGCGAACTCAGTTAGTATTTCCAGAGAAACACAAAAACTAAAGGCTAGGTTTTTGACGTTTATTCGTAAGAAACAAAGCAATTGGTTAACCTAAACGCGAACGAAATCGTTATTAGTAAGATAACATCGTATTGAGGAATTCCGCACCTTAATACTACAGATAACGAAGTTATCGATCCTAGAACTAGGGACTTACAATTGGTATCAGAGCTTTCGGGCTAGATAACGAGTGTTGTTCGAAGTTTTCGGGTTAATCGCGTGTGATTTAGGATTGTTTTGACGTGCATTAGTGCGTAAAAACGATCAAAATCATTCTCTGGACGATTTAGGGTTTGTTTACAATCGAAATTTCCAGTTTTAATCGTAAAAATACCAAAAATCTCTGATTTAGTAATTTTCAGCCATTTTGCGAGTTGAGATTAGTGTTTCAGAATAAGTCTGCGAACCGAGTTGAACTTGCGAGTCGACATCCTTGCGAGTTGACATTCTGCGAGTCGAACTTCTTTGCGAGTTGATATATTCTGCGAACCGAGATCTCTTGCGAACCGAGATCACTTGCGAGTTGACATCACTGCGATCCGAACTGAGACTTGCGAACCGAGATTCTGCGAGTCGAGCTGAGATTGCGAGTTGAACTGAGTTTTGCGAGTCGAGATTTTTACTTTATCTAAATTCGCAAATACATTTTAACTTTAAACTTTACAATGTCAGACCTTAGCTAAATGATTGAGATGGAACACGAGATTGGCAAATCTAATGTCCCACCTAAATTGTTGAGAGTTGAGGACTATTTTAGCTGGAGGGATGGTTTGAATCTTACTGTAGATTCCATGATCTATCTATCTGGATGTGTATCAAGAATGGATACACGACACCTACCCAGACTGTTGAATCTGCAATTGTGGTTCTCACTTATCAACAGATGAGTGAAGCTCAAAAGAAGGAATTTGAGATTGAGAACAAGGCTCATTCATCAATCAAGATGAGTCTTCCTAAGGAACTCAATCATCAACTCAAATCCTTCCATACTGCTAGATCTTTGTGGACAGCTCTTGAAAAGAGATGTGAAGGAAGTCCACAAGTTAAAGCAGGCAAGAAAAATCTCCTGAAAAAGCAGTTTACTGTGTTTAAAGCTATGAAAGGAGAAGATCTTGATGCATATACCACAAGATACTACCATTTGCTGAGTGAGCTAGATGATCATGAGATTATTTCTACAGAGACTGAGAAAACCAACAAATTTATTGAGGGTTTACTGTCTAAGTGGGAAATGCATGGCATAATGCTCAAAGACAATGATGAGAGGTATGCTACCATGACCTTAGAGCAGGCAATTGATAAGCTCAGAGGTTATGATTTCACCAAGAAAACTAGAGATACTGATTCTGATCAGGCACAGGATCCGGGACTTTATCATGGAAAATCTTCTATCTCTACTGCTTCCTCGAGCTCGACCACTGCTTTATTTGTTGGTAATGCTGAAGGAAAAGGTGAAATGATTACCAATGATCTGTGTCTTCTTACATCATCTGGTAGTGATGCAAAGGGCAAATCAACTGAGAAGTCACCTCAGAAGCATCAAAAGATGCCTATGAGTGTGAAATCTGCTGAACATCAATTATCTGTTCTTGCTTCCTTTGTAGCTTCTTATGAAAACTACCTTCAAGGGAAAATCAATGATCCAATTATGTTTGACGAAGATTACGATCAGATTGACCCTGATTATCTAGAAGAAATAGACCTTCAGGACCAACTTGCTATGTTGTCAAGAAGGGTAAAGAATTTCTTGAAGAAAACAGGTAGAAAGGTAGTTGGCAATAGATCAGGGTTTGATAAAACCAAGATCAAGTGTTTTAAGTGTCAGGGTTATGGACACTTTGCAAGAGAGTGCCAAAGACCTAAGGTAGAAGCTGGAAATGGACAACAAGGTTCGGGAAGTACTCTCGCTTCCAAAGCCTGAGTTGTGAAACAGTTGGATGGATCGTATGAATGGAAAGCTCAATCTGAAGAAGCTTTCATGGCTGAGATTGATGGATCTACATCCTATATGCCTACTGATGCAGAGGGTGAGGTAAAAGTGCCATAGGTTGCAGCTAAAGCAAGTGATGAAGAAGTGCTATATATGGAGTCAACTGAAAACATGACTCCTGAAGACTTTGTGGCACGCATGGCTAAAATCCAAACAGACAAGAAAAGGGTATGTATTGATATTCTTACTCTTGCTGATGTCTGTTATTTAGTTACTGATTTGCAGTCACAGGTTAGTGTTTTAAATGTAGCAAACAAAAACCTGACATCTCAAGTTAGCTTATTGACTGAATCTAGTAAGACTGTTAGATCTGAACTTCAACTAGCCAAGATTGATGTGCGTAGGTTAAGTGACGATAAACATGACTTAAAAGATAAAATTAGGTCTGATGCTTCTGATAGGAGTGCTCTTAGAGATACCATTAATGAAAAAGCTGTTATCATAGATGGTCTCTATATTAATCTAAAAGACTTAAATCAGAAATTAGCTAATAAGGAGAAAGAGCTAGCTGACTGTAAATTGAAGCTAGTTGAGCAAAATAGAAAGATAGAAAATTATAGATCCACTGAGATGGACAAAATGCTTGATGCTCAACGAAGTGTAAAGGATAAGACAGGATTAGGTTACAATGAGACACCACCTCCTTTCAATTCAAATTACACTAAGCTTCCAGAAGATACTGAAATGACTGATGTAAGTTCTGAGAAAACAGTAGCTAAACCTGATCTGTCAGAGGCACAGAAGGAGTTTATTAAGAATCCTTCATCTGATGATAGTAAGAGAGTTTCTTTCACCAAAGTACAATTTGTGCCGGGTGGAGTAATTCATGATACTAAGATTGATGAACTGATTAATAAAGAGCATATTATTAATCCTTTAGTGCCTAAGACTCCAATAGCGGTTACCAAAGTTAGTAAGTCACGAAAACAGATGTCATGCTTCAAGTGTCACCAAAAAGGACACGTATCTTCTTGTTGCCCAAATAAGAAGTTGGAAGCTATACATAAGTTAGTGACTACTGATAAGACACCGACCACTTCTAGTCCGATTGTAGATAGGTTAGGCTCCAAACCGGGATTAGGAAGCAAACCTATAAACATTCTGAAAAGAGATGGTAATCATAGTGTCTCTCCTCCTAAACCTAAAAGAGCTTATACTCCAAACGAAAATACTTTCAATAAACAAAGATATAAGACACCTTCGAGGTTTAGGACCCCAAGTAGAAACCATAGTCAATTTGAGAATGGTTCTACTTCGAGTGCACAGGGATCTAAGTATGTGCCTAGGAGGTTTTCTACTCACTCTCCTCATAGGCCCAAGACTACAGATCATAAACAATCTCAAACTCCGTTGAAAGCTACCAAGACTCCAAATGGAAACAGTTATGGTCACTTTAAGGAGGTTCAGATTGTAGATGATCAGGGACAAACCAAGACCGTAATGGCTTGGGTCCCTCTTGATAACTAACTGTGTACAACTTGTTATGTGCAGGAGCAGACTGTGAACAAGGACAGTTGGTGGTATGTAGACAGTGGATGCTCAAGACACATGACACGTGAACGAAGTCTACTGAAGGACTTCACAGAAGGTTTCAAGCAAAAAGTAAATTTTGCAGGAGACAAAGGAGGAGTAATTACCGGGAAAGGAAAAGTTTCAAATGGAACTTTGACTCTAGAGGATGTGAATTACGTTGAAGAACTAACTCACAACCTAGTGAGTGTTTCCCAAGTCTGCGATAAAGATCATCCAGTTCATTTTAATGAAAAGGAGGCCATAGTTCTGAAGCCAGGCTTCATAATTCCTGAAGAATGGATATTGATGAGGGCACCAAGGAAGAAAGACATCTATGCGATAAACATGGGTGTTCCTAATTCTTCAATGGTGTCGACATGTTTACTATCCAAGGCCTCAGAAGCAGATGCACTTTTATGGCATAGGAGAATGGCACACCTAAACTGGAGAAAAATGAACTACATAATCAAAAATGGATTAGTTCTAGGTGTACCACAAAATCGTTTCGAGTCTGAAGACAAGTGTGTTCCTTGCCTCAAAGGAAAGCAGCACAAGAAACCACATAGGTCTAAGACTGAAAACTCAATCTCCTCGCCATTTGAACTGCTGCACATGGACCTCTTTGGCCCTATAAGAAAGAGAAGTCTAGGTGGCAAGTGGTACTGTTTAGTTATCACAGATGATTACGCTAGATTCTCATGGGTATTCTTTCTGGGTTCTAAAGATGAAACTCCAGGAATTTTAATAGAGTTCTTTGATCTAGTAGAGAATGTCTATAAAACAAGAGTTAAGCGTATTCGTAGTGATAACGAAACAGAATTCAAAAATTCAACGTTGAATATCTATTGCTTAAGCAAAGGGATAATTCATCAATTCAGTGCACCATATGAACCTCAACAGAATGGTGTAGCTGAAAGGAAGAATAGAACGTTGATTGAAGCTGCTAGAACTATGCTTGCAGATTCAAAGCTTCCGGTCTTCTTTTGGGCAGAAGCGGTGAATACAGCATGTCATGTTCTAAATAGGGTTCTTACGGTCAAAAAGCGTAACAAGACTTGTTACGAATTATTGAATAATAAGAAACCTAATCTGAAGGGATTTGAACCCTTTGGAGTTCCATGTTCAATATTGAAAACAGGACATCAAGCTAAATTTGGTGAAAAGGCGGACGAAGGATTTTTCCTAGGTTATATGCCCAACTCACCAAATAAAAGAGTTTTCAATAAAGTCATAGGACGACTGGAAATTGTTTATAACATTGAAGTTACGAGCTATGTACCTGCTGTACATACGGGATTAGATTGGCAATTTGACTATTCAGATCTCTTTCAGTCATTTAAAGTTCCTATAAGTGACTTTGTCAGTGATTCAGAGATCTCTAAACACTTATTGTCTGAAGAATCGGACAATGGTCCTTCTTCAACATCGAGTGTTCCGAAATCTGGAATCAGGACACTAAATGACTCAAATGAAGCTTCTTCAAGTGGGTCACAACAACCTTCAAAGGATAAGTATCAAGAAACTGCAGATTCTGAAAAGGATCTTCAAACAACGTTTGATGATATACTTACCTCTTTGAATCATTTAAGGTTGTCTTCAGCAAGTTCAGAAGATATTCCTTCATTATAAGAGATTGGTACTAACTTAGGAGATGAGTTAATAGTTGATCCTATACCGGTTACAAGAATGAGTAAGAATCATCCCGTTGAAAACATCATCGGTGATATTAATACTCCTGTTCAGACTAGGACTCAATCTAAAGCTAGTACCTCTGAGAACTTGGAAAGCTTGTATACTGCTATGAAAGAGACAGGGATTTCTAATCAATGTCTATATTCATGCTTTATCTCACAAATCGAGCCTAAAAATGTGCAGATGGCTCTCAAAGAAAGTTCGTGGGTTGAAGCTATGCAAGAAGAACTGCAACAGTTCTCTAAGTTACAAGTATGGGAGTTGGTTGACCTTCCAAAGGGAGAATATCCAATTGGAACTAGATGGGTATTTAAGTGTAAGAGAGATGACCGGGGAGTCATTACTCGCAATAAAGCTCGTCTAGTAGTTCAAGGGTTTAATCAACAAGAGGGGATAGATTACAATGAAGTGTTTGCACCAGTTTCTAGGCTAGAAGCAATTAGAGTATTCTTAGCATTTGCCTCTTTTAAGGGTATCAATGTTTATCAGTTGGATGTTAAGAGTGCCTTTTTGTATGGCAAAGTTGAAGAATTGGTGTATGTTTCACAACCGCCAGGGTTTACTGATTCTAAACATCCAGAGAGAGTATATCGCTTGAATAAGGCTCTATATGGATTACATCAGGCACCTAGGGTATGGTATGGAACGCTATCAACTTATCTACTTGAGAATGGATTTACAAGAGGATCAATTGATAGTACACTTTTTGTAAAATGGAATAAGAATGACTTTCTATTAGTACAAGTATATGTTGATGATATTATCTTTGGATCTTCAGATGAAAAGATGTGTCAAGAATTTGAGAAAGTCATGAGAAAAAGGTTTGAGATGTCTGCAATGGGAGAGTTAAATTTCTTCTTAGGATTACAAGTTGATCAAAAGAAGGATGGATTCTTTATTCATCAATCTAAATATACATATGAGCTATTAGAACGCTTTAAGATGGATGAAAGTAAGGTCTATAATACTCCAATTCCAGTTAATCACAACCTTGGTCCAAATACATCGAGTGATAGCGATGTGGATCCAACTCTTTATAGAGCCATGATCGGATCACTAATGTATTTAACTGCCTCTAGGCCTGACATTATGTTTGCTGTTTGTATTTGCGCAAGATATCAGGCAAATCCGAAAGAGTCACATATGCAAGCTGTGAAACGATTCTTCGTTATCTCAAAGGGAAACCGAAGCTGGGACTTTGGTATCCGATTGATGGAGACTTAGATCTTATAGCTTATACTGATTCGGATTATGGAGGATGCAATCAAAATAGGAAATCTACGACCGGAGGATGTCAATTCTTAGGAGGTAGATTAGTATCTTGGCAGTGCAAGAAGCAAAGCTCAGTAGCCATTTCTACATGTGAAGCTGAGTATGTTGCAGCTAGCAGCTGGTGTTCTCAAGTTCTTTGGATTCAACCGCAACTGCGGGATTACGGGTTAAATATAACCAATACTCCTATGATGATTGATAACGAATCTACAATGTCAATCACCAACAATCCGGTAAAGCATAGTAAAACTAAGCATATTGATATTCGACATCATTTTATTAGAGACTGTGCTGAGAAGAATTTGATAAAGTTAGTTAAGGTTCCATCTTTGGATAACTTAGCAGACTTATACACCAAGGCGTTTGACAGAGCTAGATTTGAGACGTTGGTTCAACTTAACGGAATGAGAAATCCAGAGTGATTAGTCTTCCAAGGGTATTTTTGTAATAGTTAATAGTCTGTGTCATGTAAAAAAAAAAAGGAGGGCGTATGGCATTCATTTGCTTGTTACCTGAGGGGAATCGCCTCTAATAAAAGAATACCTGAAGTTCTTTTAGAAAAAGCTTTAAGTTTTTGCTGTAAAAACTTGGGAGATGATAGTACATTAGGAGAATACGGTTTCGAATAATAACCTTCAGTATTAAGAATGATATGTTAGTAGATTCTAATAAGTTGCATCAAAATGATGACTGTTAATTAGGATTATAATTATATTTATCTTATTATACACCTATATCCACTGATTATAACTTGTCCTTTTACCTAACAAGTGATAAGAATAACTTAAGTCTAGTCAGCTTCATCATACAATTTATTGGTAGGCAGGTTATGCTACGATTTCCGAGCAGTTAAGGAGTATAACTGACATGTGTACTATCTTATGTGATCTGTTATATAACATATGACATATGTCTTAATTGTTGAATGATAGTACTACCATATACTGTGATCTAAAATAAAAAATTGTGAAATGATACAAAGTATCATAATGTCAAAAGGTGAGTTATATGTTTCGAAAGGGCATCATTTAGCAACCTCTACCTTACATATGAAAGATACAAAGTATCTCGTGTCAAGTGTATGTTATATGCTTCTAAAGAACATCATTTAGTAATCTCTACCTTGATATTACAAGATACAGTGTTATGTGTTGTACTTGAATTCTTCAGTATGTTGTATAGTAGAAAACACTAGATCTTGTGCACATTAATAATAAAAGATTGCTCAGAAATCTGTGTGTAATCTGTTTATGTGGATCATAATACCGGTAATTGTCTTGAACTGTCTATGATATTTGAACTTTCACTTTTGTGAATAGTAAGAAATCATAAGTTATATTTTAATGAAATGTTATATCATGTGGATAAAGGTAAATAAGATATAATTTTATAAATATAAGTTTATTACTGATTAACGTTGTGATTTTCTTGTGCTTATATGAATTTCATGAGGTATGTATACTAACAATCATCTTAGACTTATTGTAATATAATAAGTACCGCTTATTCTCTCTAATATGATTCCTAAGCAGTTACAACTTTAAGAGTGTTATCTTAAGTTATTTTCTTTTTCTTAAAATGTTAGTAGTTTTATTACTTTAACGTTTGTAATTATTTCTTTGAATTAATAAACGTTTTAATTACTATTCTTGTTTACCCTTTGGAATTGAATTATACTGGATATTTAGTATAAATGTTGAAAAAATGTCTGTTGAAAATTGAAAATATTATATAGGTTACGTGGAATATTAATCGAAAGTCTTCCGACTCATAGTGTAGTCGAGCAGCGTGTCCTGATTTTATATCAGCGGTTAATTTTTCTATTATAACTTATATATATATTTTTACATAAACTGAAGACCAGTAGGTATATCAGTGAATAATTTTAGCTTGATGATTTGTCTTTATACAAGATTAACTGTATCACGGGTTTAGTCGGTTAATATATGTAAGAAGATTATCGTTGAGGAAAAATTATGCGAAAACATTTTATTTTAAATGTTTAGGCTAAATAGTTACAGAGATAACTATTCACATAAAAGGGTTCTCAATTTATACTTAGTATTAAATTCGTTTTTTTTTTTGGGAGTTTGACTAGTCAACCTTGCGAATTGAGATGTATTGCGAATCGAGTACAGAGTATAAAAGGGTGGTCAAACGAGTCAAAACACTCCACTGAACCCATTTGATTTGCGAGTTCACTTAAGCTCTGCGAATCCACTTCCTGCGAAACGAGTCGAACATAGTACTTATCTTGATTTCGATTTGCCTAGTTACCAGGACGAGTTTTTGATCCATAGCTTTTATACACTTTCAAATTGCGAACATATTGAGGTATAAACCAATGGATTTCACCATTTAAATTACACGAAATCGAAGTTTTAATCATTCTAGGGTTTCGTTTCAAAATTTGAACGATTAATGTAAATTAAGGTGTTATTTGACAAGAATCTTGTAGATTAATGTTAAACGAACCTTAATGAACGTAAATAAATCGATAGATCACTTTTTCATAGATAGATTAATTGATTTTAGTTTCACCTCGCAACATCAGTTCATGCTGCGAGTTGAACACTCGACTCGCAGACTTAGCGAGTTGAGATTTTTTACTTTGACTATTTGACCATGCGAGTCGAGTTTCACTTCAACTCGCAGATTACATTTAGCGAGTTGAGATTGATTCTTTGACTTGTTGACCATTGCGGACCGAGTAGATTAGCGAATCGACTTGCGAGTCGAGTTGCGGATTGACTTGGTTAGCGAGTTGACATGGTTTGGAGTTGAGTTGCGAGTTCACTTTAGATTTTTGCGAGTTAAATAACTTGTAAAAATAAAATGTAACATGCAATTTTAACTTTAATAATAAGCTACATTTATTTGTGTATCTCACTTTAAACGCTTATTAAAATATGTTTTGACGTATGAATTTTATATTAATACGTGATAACATATATATTAAAAAATATATGATTATATCGAAAGTCTACCGATTCACAGAGTAATCGAGTGGCGTGTTCTGACTTTTAGTTAGCGGTATAATATATATATATATATCTTTTAAAACGTTAATGATTTGAGACTTTTAATTTACAAGTAATTAACGTTAAATACATATTGGACTTACGTACTGTTTCAGTTATAAGTTATATATGTGTTTATCCTGTTACGAACTAAGGTGTTAGATGATCATTTTGGTTCATAAACACTGTAGTTTATAACTTACTAACGTGTTTTATGTTTTGTCATTTGTGTTTTTATAGATATGGCGAGACAATTCGATAAAGGTCACAATCTTCTTGTTGATCTAGATCTTGATGCACGTGGAGCTAATCGAGTACCTCAAGTGCTTACATTCTTTGCACGTTCACGCATTAGATATGCACTTACCGCGTCTCCACAGATTTCTCAGACTATACTGAACGACTTCTGGGAAGGTATTCAGTATGACGAGACGATCAACCCACCGGTTATTCGCACAACGGTCAATAATCGACCGGTTATTTTCTCTGCTGGCGATCTACGTCAGATTTTACGCTTGGGGACAGTAGACCAAGAAGATGGTCCGACTGAGTACCCTAGTAATTTTGTTGAGGGTGCGATAGGTCGTATGGGGTATACAGGGGATATGAGGGGACGTCAGTTCCAAAAACCTCTGGTTATTGGACAGTGGAGGTTTTTGTGGCATGTTATTGTCACAGTTTTTGCACCAAAGAAGGGAGGCTTCGATGAATTAAGCCCTGCCCTTGTATCAGCTGCACTGTCACTGGTTTACAACAAACCATACAGTTTTTGTGATTATATTTTTGGAGAGATGGTTAGACAGATTTCGGGTTCTGTTAGATCACGGTTTCTTGTTTATCCACGTTTTTGTATGCTGATTATTCACGCTCGTCTGCCAGAGCTTGTTATTGCTGGGCCATTTTTACGTGTAGATACTATTGGGCTCCGAGGATACAATGCGATGTTTCTGCAGTCAGTGAGAAAGGAAGGGGTAGTGAAACCTGAGGAGAGAGAACTTTTTGGTTTTCTTATTGATCCTACCTATGTGACGTCACCGAACAATGGTTGGCTAGATGTTGATGCTGAAGCTGTGGTTCCTAAACCGTTAGCTGATGTGGTTCATGCTGATGATCCACAGGAGCTGATTGAGGATGTTTTGGAACAACCTGAACATGCTGGGGTACAGGTGAACCCAGATGTTGTTCAAAAGGTGATTCAGGAGGTGCTTGTAGAGCATGATGATGCTACTGATTCCTTGTTAAGGGAGATTGATAGTTATGTTGCACTGTCTGAGGTATACTTTAAATTATATAATAACATATGTACTTAGATGATAAATATTTCATAAGATTTTATTATATAATGATAATGATATAGATACTTAGTTAATTAGATACTATTTCTAATTATATAATATAAATATCATTATGATCAGGGAGCTGAGACTGCAGACCCAGAGGTCACTCGACCTGAGGGTGAGCAGGGACAGTTAGATGGATCTGAGGTTTTACCTTCTAAGGTATTTATCAGATTAATCATAAATATATAGAACTCGTGTGATAGAGCTTTTAGCTAACATAAATGCTTAATATATTTAATATTTAGGATCCTGATGTTGGTCCATCTGGAGGACGTGATGGTCAATCGGCTTCAGATGATGATGATAGTACTCCTTCTCCACCTCCAGGTGCTGGTTATATTCGATACCGATCTCGGATGATTCCAGATCCAGCATTGAAGGAGAAGAGGAAGGCTAAGGAAGTTGATCCAGACTTCAATATTTTTGATGAAGGTTCTGAGGAAGAGGATACACCTCTTATTACTCGACGCCGTAAGCGTTCCAGGACTCTGACCATTCAGGATGGTATGTAATATTTAAAAGTTAGATAATCTTAACTTGTTATTTATCAGGAGTTCAAACTGAGACAGTTGATTCTGTGACAGTTGCTCGAGATACACCGCAGGTGGAGAATGTAACACCGGTGGTTACTGAACAGATGTCTGTACCTATTGAGGTAAGGGATATAAGTTTAGTTCTACAAGTGTTATATAATTAATTAGAGATTGAGACAGACTACTCTGTAACAATTACTTAATTAATTTTGTTTAACTTAACAGGCTGAGACCTATAACACTAGTAGATTTGCAGCTACTCTTCTTACGGAAGCGTTATCTCAACCTATTCCACCACTTACACGAGATTCCTACATCGCTTCAGTGACACCACCTGGACCACATACTATTTCTGTTACTCCTACGACTGATACTGAAAGGATTACATCCTTAGAGTCTAGAGTTAAGGAGTTAGAGAAACTTACTTCTAAGATTCCAGGGATGTTAGCTGAGAATGTCTCTCTTGCTCAGCAGATGGTTCATATGAGTACATCATATTTGACTCTGCTAAACACTCATAATACTTTGCTTGATGATTTTACTGCCCAGCGACTGAAGCTTGAACACTTAGAACGGTTAGTGTTGAGAGTGAATTCAGGACAGTCAGCTCAGGGGGAGATATTGGTATATCTAGAATCTTGCAAAGAAGATGAGTTGAGGAAGAAACGAGATGATGACAAAGATGATGATCCCAATGCTCAGAAGGATAGTGAGCTGGCTGGTCCTTCAACGACTGGTCAGCAAACTATTATTCAGGGGGAATCTGCTGGTGTAAGTGCAAGTGGTGATGGTGCTGGTACAAGTGCTACAAGAACAAGTGAAGCTGGTAAGACAATTTAGACTTGTGTAGTTATTTGTATTTAAAATTTAGTTGAATTGTAATTGTAATTTATAATTGTAACTAAATATTTGTAACTTAATGGTTTTGTAATATATTTGATTTGAGATTATTATTATTATTACAAGTCAAATATATTAGAAATTCTTTAAGTTATTTGATTTTAAAAGGTTAAATAAATTAGTGATCGAAAGTCTTCCGACTCATTAAGAAGTCGAGCGGCGTGTTCTGATATATTTCAGCGGTCAAAATTTATTTTAACTTAAACATTTTAGACTTGAAAGTTTTTATAACTGACAAGTTAAATTTGTATGATTTTTAACTAGACAAATGATATATAATTTTAAAGATATAATTGAAAGTTAAGATCTTATGATATAACAGTTCAATTAAGTTTTAGAAATTATATAAGTTAATTAATTGTAAACTTAAATGTTTGGTGATTCTTCATAGTACATTAGAGTTTAAAATTAATTAATGTTTGTTAAGTGTTTGATATAAGACTTAAGAAATCTTAGATTGATCATCAATAAAAGATTTATAAGTTATATATATTTCGCGTTTATATTACACAAAAGGATTAGTATTGGAATTCTTAGATTGATTCAGGGAAATCAATAAGAGAATTTAAATCATTAATATATTTGTGTTTGTTTGTTTTCTCTAGGAATGGAAAGTCTAGATCTATCAGATTCAGAAAATGATGTTTTGGATGAGATAGATGAAGATATTGATTATGATCTTGAAGAGGGTGAATTTCAACCGCCTACAAATTGGACTGCTGTTTCTGAGATAGTGTATGACATGGGTGTAGATCCAGATGCTTATGTTGATGAACACCATGTGAGCCCATCTAGAACAGAGGTTATTATTGAAAATGCTGAAGGTCCAACGATTGTCGATGTAGATGAAGAGATCGATGACTCAACTGATTCAGATGAAGAAAATCTTCTTGATAAGCATAAAGATAATCCTATATTCAAGCCTTTGCCAAAGAAAAAGAAAGAAAAGCTTGGTATATTAGAAATTGATATTACGGGTAAGCGTATAGCAAAAAGAGGGATTATAGGATGGTATTTTGATGCTGATCTAAAACTGTTTGCTATTAAGAGATTTGATGGAGTTCAATATTTTGAAAGAAAACTTGCAGTTTTTAGTTCTTTGCCTAGATTTGAGATTAAGGATTTGGCTAGATTATCGTTGAATAACCCAAGTGATGATTTTGTTGGAAGATATGTTGAACACATAATCAAGACTGAGGTTAGAGCGAATAAGTTTGAAAAGATTAAGCCAAGGAAAGGAAAGACAATTAAGTTAGAAGAAAGAAGTCAAAGAACTGGTAGAAGAAGAAGGAAGAAGATTTATCCAGCTATAAAATGTGTGCAGCAGATTCCACTGAAGAAGATGCCTCAAGATATTTTGGGAAATATGAAGAGTTGGCATGTGGATTCAGAAACTGGAGAAGCTGTAATGGTTGAAGCTAATGATGAGGTTGAAGGTGGTGAAAGAGAGATCTTCAGAGTTTATGATCATCGTCATCTTATGAACATGTCAAGAAAGGATTTATTGAAGTTAAATGAGAACAGAATTCTTTGTACTGAAGCATGGGGTGATTTAGCACGAGATTATCAAATGATGATTAAAACTTGTATGAAGATGAAGATTTTTGCAGGTAGTAAGATTTACTCTTAAAACCAAAGACAATGTGAAGATAAAGATGCTAGAGCTATTGTCAAGGGGGAGTCTGTTGAGACATAGTTTGTGACAACAGATCTAGCTTTGCAATATGACTAGTGTAATTGTTATCATGTTGATATATTGGTTTAGATCTGTAAATTGATATTGTTTTGATATTAATATTCGTTAAATATATTATTATGATAAAGTGTTAGACGAATATAGATTTTAACAATATACATATGCTGCGAGTTGAGTTATTTGTTTGAGACGATTGTTGCGAGTCGAGATCTCAAGTCGCAAGGCTTTGCGATGCGAGATGAGATCTGAACTCGCAGAACTCAACAAAAGACAACGAGCCGAGTTCATGGGCTTGGGCTGCGTAGCGAGTCGAGTCAACTCGCAGGCCCAATGGCTGCGAGTTGAGACGAGAATATATATGTTTTTTCATACGTGAAAAACATTATTCAATTAAATTTTTAAGAAACTTTTGACGAATTTACATAACACTTTTGGAGATCAATCTGGGAACTCAGTTAGTATTTCCAGAGAAACACAAAAACTAAAGGCTAGGTTTTTGACGTTTATTCGTAAGAAACAAAGCAATTGGTTAACCTAAACGCGAACGAAATCGTTATTAGTAAGATAACATCGTATTGAGGAATTCCGCACCTTAATACTACAGATAACGAAGTTATCGATCCTAGAACTAGGGACTTACAGCAATTGCCTCGATTTTGTCTTGGTCTACTTCAATCCCAACACTTGAAATCTTGTGTCCTAATACGATTCCTTCACGAACCATAAAGTGACACTTCTCCCAGTTTAGAACAAGATTTGAACTATCGCACCTTTGCAACATCTTTTTCAGATTTTCTAAACACTTGTCAAAAGAATATCCGAAAACGGAGAATTCATCCATGAATATCTCCATGCTATCCTCCACCATGTCATCAAAAATCGCCATCATGCACCTCTGAAATGTAGCTGGCGCATTGCACAAGCCGAATGGCATTCTTCGATACGCAAAAGTCCCGAATGGGCATGTGAACGTGGTCTTATCTTGATCATGTGCATCTATCGGAATTTGGAAGTAACTAGAAAATCCATCTAAAAAGCAATAGTATTCTTTTCCGGTTAAACGCTCGAGCATTTGATCGATGAAGGGCAAAGGAAAGTGATCCTTGCGCGCAGCATCATTCAACTTCCTATAATCAATACAGACCCTCCATCCGGTAACAGTTCTAGTAGGAATGAGTTCATTCTTCTCGTTAGCAACCACTGTCATACCTCCCTTCTTAGGTACAACATGTATGGGGCTGACCCAGGGGCTATCGGAAATTGGATATATCAATCCAGAGTCCAACAACTTGATTATTTCTTTTCGTACCACATCCGTCACCTTGGGATTCAATCGCCTCAACGGTTGCACTACTGGCTTAAAGTCAAATTCCATCAGGATTTTGTGAGTGCAGTAAGAAGGACTTATTCCCTTGATATCACTAATCGACCAAGCTATAGCCTTCTTGTGCTCCTTCAAAACCTTCAATAAACTTTCTTACTCATAAGCCGACAGCTGAGATGAAACGATTACCGGTAGCTCCGACTCTCCTTGCAAGTATGCATATTCCAAATGGGTCGGTAAATCTTTCAATTCTAACTTTGGTGGTTCTTCAAATGAGGATCTTACCGCCAACACTTCTTCTCTCGAGCAAGGAACCCCATGCATAGTAATGCGAGTTTCCTTCTTAATTAAAATTCCATCAGTCAACTCCGACTCTTTGCTCTCTATCAACTTATGTCCTTTATTCTCCAACTCCTCATCACACGAGGTCTCTACATTCTCTAGCAATTTATCTAATTCTTCGATGTCTCGTATTGCTTCTAAGCTTCCTTTCCATCCATCAAGAATCATGGGATCAAGATCTTCATCTTCCATGAGACTTTGTAGAAATTCCTCATCATCGGACATTTCTCTAGTACTAACAAAGTAACAAGTGTCATCAACTGCAACAGGATATTGCATTGACTTGTTAATATCAAACACTACTTTGTCATCTCCAACTCTCAACGTGATCTTTTGATCAAAAACATCAATCAACGCCCTTGCAGTGGGTAGAAAATGTCGTCCCAAAATGATAGGCACCCTCGAATCTTCAACCATGTCGAGAATCACAAAATCACACGGGAAAACAAACTTATCAACCTTTACCAGTACATTCTCGATCATCCCTTTTGGATACTGAACCGAACGATCGGCTAACTCGATGCACATTCTGATTGGCTTTGGTTCCCCTAATTTGAGTCTAGCATACATAGTGTAAGGCATGATTGATATACTTGCTCCCAAGTCAGCCAGTGCATTGGTGACGTCTAAACTTCCGATAAGACAAGGGAGAGTAATACTCCCTGGATCTTTCATTTTTGGTGGTAGTTTATTTTGCATCACCGCTGAGCATCTCTCATTCATCATTACCGTGGTCGCTTCAGCTAACTTGCTTTTATTAGTCAAAAGCTCTTTCAAGTATTTCGCATACTTAGGCATTTGAGCAATGGCTTCCACAAACGGAATGTTAATGTGGAGTTGCTTCAAATTCTCGAGAAATTTGTGATAATGAGCTTCATCCTTCCCTCTTCTCAAAGCTGCTGGATAAGGAGGTGCCGGTGCATGATCCTTAGCGTATTTCTTATCCCTAGTACTTTGATCATCCTTAGCAATCCTCTTCGGGCTTCCGACAACTTCTACTTCCTTCTCCTTTTCAGGAAGAGGTTGAGATACAGGCTTCTTCGTTATAAGTGGATCTTCATGAACCTTTCCACTTTGGGTAATAACTGCTTTAGCCTGATCACGTGGGTTGATTTCGGTGAATCCTGGGAGAGTTCCAGGAAACCTCTCTTGGAGAACCTTAGATATGTTGGAAATATTTCCCTCAATCTGCTTAATTGCAGCACCTTGATTTCTCACTAATGCTTCAGTCGTGTCGATACGTTGTCCAGCACTAGCAATAAACTGCTCATTAGTGGTCAAGAGCCTTCCCATCATTTCTTCAAGGTTGGTCTTCTTCTCGGGAAAAGGTGCTGCAGGTTGCTCCTTGGTGTAAAGTCCTGGCTGAGTTTGGTGAAACGGGCGGTTTCCTTCCTGATAAGGTCGTCGGAAAAAGGTTCCTCCGCCTTGGCGGTAGTTTCCTTGACCTTCGCCAAACTCTACTTCTTCTTTTGCTTCTCTGGATTCAATCTCGGGACAATCCCTGACTAGATGCGTTCCTCCACAGTTGTCGCACCCTACTTGGATTGCATGAACAGTCTCTGTTACCTTCTTTATATCTCTTCCCATGCTGTCAAGCATAGCAGTAATGGCGGCGAGACCATCATCATTGCTTGCTGACCTCTTTCTCCTAGAGGTGCCATCATCCCAAAGTTGAGAATGCTTGGCTTGATCACGAATGGCCTCCAAAGCTTCCCTAGGAATCTTCTTTGGAGTAGATCCTTGAGCATCAAGTTGCTGTCTCGTAGCACGATCCACTCCTTTGTAGAATACCATAATGATTTGTTGGTCGTTTAGGTCGTGTTATGGACATTTATGCATCAAGTCCTTGTACCTTTCCCATGCTTGATGAAGCGACTCATCGATATCTTGCTTAAACTTTTGAATGTCGTCGATCATCTTTGACGTCTTGGAAGGTGGGCAATACATCTTGAGGAACTTTGTGCGAAGATCTTCCCAAGTGGTGATGGATCCTGCAGGTTCAGTTGAAATCCATCGTTTTGCAGTTCCCTTAAGTGTTATCGGAAACACTCGAAGCATGACTTGGTCGCGTGTAACGTTGGGAACATTAAACATATCGGCAATCTCCAGTATCTTCTCAACGTGCTCGTTAGCGTCTTCCGAATCTTCTCCTCTAAAGGGAGTCTCCCTAAGCTCCTTGAGAAACTGTCCCTTGATTTCGAACTCCACTTCTCGCGCAATAGCTGGCCTCACAACTCCTGGCCCAAGATCTGTGCGCATCCTGCTAGAGTAGTGCTCTAAAGTCATGTTAGCGATATCGTCTGCCATTAGGTTATCTGATTCTGGTTGATCGCTAAAAAGGAATTGTAAATACTCCCCGAAATCGCTTTCTAAATACGAATGGTAGTTTCGGGTTCGTGGGGTGAAAAGGTTATTGGTAAAAACCTCAAAATCGTTGACAAGAAAAGTGTTAATTAACGGCGAGTTAGGAGGTGTGGAAGCAACGCGTCTTCTTTGATGAAATATGCGTTCGGGTTCTTCAAAAGGGTCGGTAAGTTCGGGTTGCGTTGATCGGGTCATAAACTACCTGCAATTAACTTATAAAGTCAGCAGAACAAGCAATCTAACAACCCTAACAGAACAACTCAATTTAATATTCACAAAAGTACCCTAATAGATCAAAGTTGTAACAAAGTTAATAACTACTAAATAAATAGACCAGTAACAACTAAACAAACTCCAATTTATTGAATTAAAACAAACCGCTCCCCGGCAGCGGCGCCAAAAACTTGATGCTGTGTAAACAGAGTCAAAATTTTAAATAGAAATACCTTCTTACTATACACAACCTAGGCAAGAATACCTGATCGTGTAATAGTATAGTATGGTAAGTACGAGTCGAACATAGGGAACGGATATTAATTCAAATAAAATGGAAATTTATACAAATAAGAAAAACAAATAAAAGAGGAGGGCGTTTTAGTTCCGATCGAACAATTGGCAAACAATTATGAAAATTGATTTATTAAATAAAACTTAATTAGGTAATAAAGAAATGATAAAATAATTACTTAAACAGAGTATTTAATTCAAATGATAAAAGAAATGCATTTGCTTGAATTACTTTCCTTAGATTCTTGAAATCATCTTATTGAATTACTAACATATGAATTTATTGGTGCTTTGACAAATATAACCAATCTTCCTTACAAGACAAATTGCTATAAATACAATCAAGAAAGACACAAGGTTGATTTCAACACACTAACAGTTCAATTTAATGTTGCCTACCAGATTGTATTCTAGATTAAACCAACACCGTTCATGTGATTTATTCTCTTGACTTGAATCAACTAAGTCTATAACTAATTAAAGTTATCTCGTTCATTAATTTTATCAATTATTAACCCTAACCTGTCAAACTCAATATATTCAGCAACAATCGTCAATTGAAATCAACAATTATCAATAATCTCATAAATAAAAGAAAATCAATCTCAATTAATCATAAAACCACGTTAAGTAATCACTAACAATCATTCAATAACCAAGGTTCTTCGAATAAACACATAAACTTTCAATAAATCCAATCAAATCCACAAATCAATAATCAATCCGTAATCTAAGTATCATTATCCAAGCAAATACAATAAAGAATTAGCCAATCATATTATCATAGAAACTCAGATTCATATTCATAACCAAAATCATAATCAAATGAAAGAAAGAAATGTTTTCGAACCGAGAAATCGAAATAAATGAATTAGCAATTGATGGCCTTCAATTCTTCTTGCTTCTTGATAATCCAAATGCTCCAGATTAAGGGTTTTGAGAAGTAAAAATCGGTTGTGAAGAAAAGTGTGTGATCCCCCCTCAAAATGAAATGATTTTGACTTTTTAGGATTTCTGCCGAATCAATCCATATGCCGTATGGACATCCATACGCCGTATGGATTGAAAAGCCCATGGATCTAACCCGCATACTCTGGCGGCCCGGCTCACTCAATCCATACGCCGTATGGACATCCATACGCCTTATGGATTGAAAAATATAACTTTTCACCAAAACGACCTCCATTCTTCAACTTTAATATTTTCACCTCCTTTTCTTCAATAATGACTCGTTTTTTGCTTCTTTTCCAATTCAAGGTCCAAATAATTCCTAAATGCAAATATGAACGAATTGAGTATCTTATTCACATGAAATGCATAAGAACTGTATTGAATAAAGGGATAATTAGCACTATAAAATAGCACATTTTGGCGTTCATCAACATCTCACATCTTATTCTTTAATTTCTATGTTGACGGCGGCTTGGCAGTAGACTTCATTGATGTCGTATAACAATCCTTCGCTTCTTGTTAATCACTGCTTATCTTGATCACCCCTCATGGAGTTGGTAGTTTGACACATTGATGATACGTTGATGGTACTGCTTTCATATCGTGCAACCATGGTCTTCCCTGGATAATTTTATAGCTTGACAAACAATCCATAACACAAAAAAATTTTAATGGAATTTACCCCTTCAATATAAATCGGCAGCTTGATATCACCAACCGTATTTTTTGCTTCTCCACTGAATCCTACCAAGACAGTGGATCGGGAGGTAATCTCTGATTCTGGGATTCCCATTCTTTTTAAGGTTTCCAAACGTATGATGCTAACAGAGCTTCCTCCATCGATCAGGATCCTGCGTACAAAATGATTGGCAACATAGAGAGTAATAACCAAACCATCGTGGTGAGGATCCTGAACATCTTCCAAATCATCCTCATCAAATGCTATAACTTTCTCATCCTTTTTCATGGAAGTCCTTGTCGGCCTATATTGCTTCTCTGATTTGGATTCTTTGGGGTGCCTTTTTGCTGCAGAAAAAGAAGTACCACATATGTCAGAGCCACCAGAAATAAAATTGATTACGTTGGCATCCGAAGGTGTGGATCCTGCTCTAGTAGGAATCCTGTGATTATCCTGAGCTTCAGGATCTTGAACTCTATCCCGATTGTTCCCGTGATCCTTCTTTTTTCCAATTAGATCCTTTAGGTATCCTTTGTTGAGCAGGTGGTTGATCTCTTTTCTGAGAGCTATGCAATTTTCAGTTATATGACCAAAATCCTCATGGTATGCACGCCACTTAGATTTATCCTTCCAGACATAAGGTTTATCATTCTTTTTTGGCCATCTTGCTTTATCTCCGAGATCCTGCATGGCACACAATATACTAGTAGTATCTACATAAAAATTATAATCAGTTACTTTAGGATACTCTTCATCATCCTCATCAATAGTGTTCACACGACAATCCTCATTTCTGGTATAAGGTTTGCTTCTATTTAATCTGAATGAGGATGAATCTGATTTCCTGTTGGGCCTATCATATGCTGATTGAGTGTCCACCCTATTCTGTATCATTGCATCTTCTTCCAGCCTAATAAATCTTAGAGCTCTATTTCTGACTTCGTCAAGGTTCCTGCAAGGGTTCATAACAAGGTCTTCATAAAATGGGGAATCCCTTTTGATTCCCATTTTGAAGGCTTGTACAGCAGTTGGCAAATCCAAATTGGGTATATTCAAGGATTCTCTCCCGAATCTCCCTACAAAATCTAGAAGAGACTCATTAGCCCTTTGGACAACTCTGTATAAATCAGTTGTTAGTTTTTCAAACGTTCTACTGCAAGAGAATTGGTTATTAAATAAATTAACTAGATGAGCAAATAAAGTAAGGGGGAATGTTTAACAGCCATTTTAGTGTGGATCATGTGAGAGTAGAGCCGAAGTCCTTGCATAAACAGGCTTCTTTCAGATCAGAAGGAACTGGAATGATCTCCATTCTCTCCCTGTATTGCACGATATGCTCCTCGGGATCCGTTGTTCCATCATATAACTTCATATTTGGTATTTAAAATCTTTTCGGGACCTAAGCATCACAAATAGGTGGCGCAAATCTCGAGATCCTATGGGCTGTTGGAGAAACTTCAGGAATTGGTTGCACAACTCCAGGGACACTCGGTATCATATCCTTCAGCTTTTGTATTTCCCTTGCCATCATAGGGCTAACCCCAGGATCTTGAAAATTGTTAGTCCCAACAGTATTGTTAGAAGTATAATTACTATATATGTTACCACCGTCAGGAGTCCTATATGAGGATCCTGGATTAGATTATTGACCCCTTGACGTAGAAACTCATGTAGCAAATATTGGATCTGGGATCCTAGTGCTCCCTTGCATAGATATAAAATCTCCTTGATGTTCCGTAATTGGAGGAGTGCCAAAATCAAGGATCCTGCTTCGTATAGGGGTTGTGACTTGATTAACAGGAGTACTATCTCTTGCTCTTAAATTCTCCATATCCTTCCTCGGGATTTCATTGCTTCTCTCCACTCGTTGAAGCTGCTCCTTAACCTGCGCGAACATAGACAAAATATCCCGGTTAGCAATCATAACGGGGTCCGGATCTGAAAAGAATCCGACCCCTGTAGAAGTGGATCCAGCCGATGATAGTCTAGCATAAACATTTTGTGGCTGTTGTTGAGATGATGTGAGAGGTGGAGCAGGAGGAAGAGTAGTTCTCGCAGATGATGATGTTGGCACGGTGGATGATGTAGATCGTCCTTGGCTCGACATTCTTAACAGAAGTTTTTGAAAAAGATAACTCAACAAGGATTTTAACAAGAGTTTGATTAAGTAAAACACCACTTGCCCCACGGTGGGGGCCAAATTGTTTTGATCAAAAATTACACTAAGGAATTAAGTGATCAAATTTAGAAAAGTGAGGTTGGGTGCTATAAATTACTTTCAAGATAATTACGCTTTTACACGATTATCTATATGAGTAAATGATAATTTTAAATAGATGTAGGTTCCATATATACGGACCAAATCGAGTAGTTTGCTTGTATGTAAAAGCGGAAATTAAACACAACACGATATGCAAGATTCAAGCTAGTAGATGACCACAACACAAAGATGTATGTATATATAATATCAACAAGTAACTACATACACTTTGACAAATCACACAAAGAACAAAATAACACTACAAAGACGTTTTTCTTTCTGAACAGTAGAGTTATGTGTGTGAGGTGTTCATCTACTAAAATACAGGCTGATGAGCACTATATATAGTCTGATCCAGACATTCTGCGACACAAGCCTTGTGTCGCATAGAATGCTTCTGCGACACAATCATTGTGTCGCATACAGAGACTCTGCGACACAATTCTTGTGTAGCAAGTAAAGACACTGCGACACAATGCTTGTGTCGCAAGACCACAAAATTGTAATTAACCGAAATCTAAGGACTGTTTAATACATAATTACAATATCGACATTAAAACAGACTGAGACCAACTGACAGACACATTTAGATGTACCAACAATAGAAAGTTATGTCTCGAATCCTTTGATCCGTGGATCCTTGTTGAAAACGTATTTAATGATGAAAACAAATGTTTGCAAATAGGATTATTCCAAAAGTTTAAGTAAAATGGAAGGTACTTTCAGGATAATGCAAGTTATGCGATAAAAACACGTTTACAATCAACAAAAATGCATAAAACTGAATGATAATGCGATAATTTTGATTAGAAACAAAATAAATACGTGTGTCCGTGACAAATGTAAGATAAAATTAGGATAATGTAGGTTATGCGATCAACAGGTTAGTAACATGCTAATTAAACGATGAAAATATAAAGTGAATGCAATCGACACAAGGATATACGAGGAAAACCCTTGATCAAGGTTGATCGCCGGCACAAAACCTCGAGAAGGATCAACTGATCCTTGCCTTTGTTAATCTTATAAAAATAAAAGTAATTGATTACAAACTAAGAGCACAAGGATGATCGGTTATGTGTTTATCTTAAAAATTGATAAAGTGTTGGTGAATATGTTTGAGAGTAAATGAGAGCAGAGTATAAGTGTTTTAGCAGGTGTAAATAATGATTATCTCTTCTTTCTAATCGATCATCCATGCCTCATTTGAATACTAAGAGCATATAACAATATTTTCGAGGATCTCGGGATCCTCCGATGAAAGATGAAGACCATCAACGTCTCTTTTGACTTGATTTAACACATGCAGTGGACTACGTCTCCATATAATCGTATCAAAGCTTCTTTATGTAATCCGGAGCATATCTTATTGATGTGTTCCATATACGACCTGGTCAATACTTAAAGAAAATAAACACGTTAAACAGCGCATGATCCTGAACTAATATAGGTTCAGGATCCTAAACTATGCACACTCCAGAATAAACATAGGATCCTCACTTAAGGATCTCCCTTATCCAGTATCCTGCATAATTATGTTAGATAAATATACCTTGAATAGGATCCTGCAAGATAAATAATAAGAGTACTTTCAGGATCCCTAAATATGACCGTGATCCTGAAAGTATACTCATAAACTATCATTATCCTGACTTATGAATATAATATGTAAATATTTTTCATACCTATGTGACGACATTATGATGCTATTAAGGATCTTGTAATATTAGACAAAAATCTTCCCACAATAATAAGGTAAGAGCTTATTTTTAAAAACTACTTCGGATAGCTTATTTTTCTAGAGTTTAATTATTTTTTCATTAAGCTATACATTTTTTATTAACCAAACAATATTAGAAGCTTAAGTTTATGAAAATAAACTTAAACTCTCGTAAGCGCTTTGTCATCATTCTAATTGATTAATTAATATTTCTTTATAAGCCGTGATTTTATAGTCATTTAGATGCTTTGATAACAAGTAGAAATGATATAGAGACGAGTTGAATATTAAATAAATTAATTAGACTCTACTCATAACTTATAGAATTTGTGTTGGAGCTCGAGTTCAAATAATATGTTATCGTTTGAACTCGAATTCAATGCTCTTTCACATTTATTAGAATTTCGTTTATTATAAAAACTAACTAGATTTTAACCTCAAGTCGTTCATTGAGTTAGATAAACTCTTTCAATAGCTTCGCGTACTACTCACATTAACTCATTTATTTATACTCGTATTATATACTCCCTCCGTCTCAAAATTATTGTCACCTGACAAAAAATACACAGTTTAATGAAAACATAATCATTATTGCTTTTTCTTTCTTACTTTTTGCATAACGACAGTTTTACCCTTAACCAATTAATTATTGTTTTTTTGAAAGTGTGTAATAATAATTGCAATTAAGGGTAATATGGTAATCACGACAAACTTCACTATCTATTTTTGGAAGTGAACAATTAAATTGGGACATCCGAAAAAGGAAACATGAACTATAATTTTCGGACGGAGTGAGTATTAGATAGAAGATTAGATTAGATTAGATATTTGGTTTAACACATATAACTTGCATTTGAATAAAGCTGTAATTATACGATGTTCTTATATAAAGTAGGTTTGTTCGACTCGTTAATACTCCGTATCATTTATGGCTCGTTGTACTCAAAATAAAACAAGTTTTCTTACCAACTGTGAAGAAATATTAGTACGTTTTGAAATCGTGAAACTACTCAAGTAGTTTTTGTTTCTCTCAAGTTTGACAAACTTAACTCGAATATAACCATCTCAAGTAGTCATTAATTGCCCGACTCGTTAACGACTAATCATATTCTATGTCGATATGCGATAAACTTTATCGTAAAGACGTAGGGTGTGTTTGGCAAAACTAACTAAGAGATGGAGTTGAAGCTGGAGCTGGAGATGGAGATAGAAGTTAGAAGCTGAAAATGAAGCATTTATTTGGGGCTAGAGATGGAGCATTTATTTGGGGCTGAAGCTGAAGCTTTTATTTTTTAATAAATGTTTGACAAACTAGTTGGAGATGGAGTTTATTGATGTAAAATGACATAAAAGGACATCATATATTATAACTTTAAAATTTTAATATTAGAAAAAGGGTAATGTAATAATTTAATATATATAGAGAATAGGGATTCTCTAAATAAGCTAGTTTAACTAGCTTCTAATTTAGGGGATTCTTTTTTTAAAGAATCCTACTTCTAACTTTCTTGTCAAACAAGGCTTATCAATTTACAAGGGATTAAGATTCTTAAAATGAAAATTTCAATCTCTTAAAATCCTTCGTAATCCTCTCAAATATGGTTGTCAAACACACCCGCATTAATTTCAATTTAAAATCTCTCTCTTCAACTTTCAACATCAAAACCTTATATTCAAGCAATCAAGGCCATGTGATGATGATCATATATTGTTACGTCTCAATTAAGTACCTTATCCTCTTTCGCTGATGTTTTAGAAGACGATAACATGAGATGAGAATATGTTAAAGACTAATTTAAAATACTAAACAAATTAAAGTTTGTATGGTCGGTCTTTTTTTTCCTTTTCTTTTCTTTTTTTTCATAGATAATCTATCTTTATAAATTATAACTAAGTGAGGAGACTATTAATTATTTGTCAAATATATACACATGTCACATCATACAAATCCTATGTGTCATCACCATATAAAAAAAACTTGATGATGTGGATTTTCCTACACTCTTATTCCAAATAAGGTAATATTCAATTGCAATTTATATTATAATTATTTTCATTTAATAAGGTAATTAATAAAATTAAATTATACTATTTTAATCCAAAATAATGTGTCATATAATACACTTATAACTTTTTATTATAGTCCAAACTCATGACATCATTTAATCTATGCTTTTCTTCTAATTTTAATCTTTTAGTTTTTTCATCTTAATCTTAAGTCTTATTCCTCTAACTTTCTTTAACTTTCTCTTTTTAAAAAAATAAATAAATAAACTTTTATAACAACGTACACATTGTTTATCAATTGTTGCAAGGTTAACATATTATAACTATAGGAAACGGAAAGGTCACAATGACTAGACAATTTTTGTTAGCTAAAAAATGTCAATTTATATAACATACAAATCTTTTTTAACCTTACCATTTCATTGATATATTGTGGGGAAAATATGTTCTTATTAATTCATTTTTGAGGGATTAAAATTTATAAAGTATCACTAATGCCGATAAAAAAAATTCCTTTTATAATCTGAAAGTTTTCACCATTTCATATATCATTTTGACTTGTGATTTATATATTACGACATTTTATAATGCTAGCCGTGCATCGTACGGGTTTAACACTAGTACTATATACGTAGATTTTCGATAAATAGTTACTTTATACAATTACCAAATTATCGATATTTGTATATTGAAAACAAATTGCTTGAATTATCGAATCAAACTCTATAGGGGATTTATTTGTATCATTTCCTTGGTTCGTTACTTTTATTAGAACTTTAATTGAGAAACATTTATAAAATTAACTATTTTTTATTATTTGTTTAAACAAGTGTTACGGATTAGACACTTGTCGAGGCAACAACAAAGATTAAGCTTTGAACTATAAGCTTATGACGTAAAGGATAACAAATGACAAGAAAGGAAAACAATGGATAACAAATAATAAACACTTTTACAACTGTTTTTGCATACGTGCAACACAACGAAAATTTCATGTTTCATACTTATGTTTTCAACTGTTTAAACCTATGAACTCACCAACTTTATGTTGACCTTTTAATATGTATTTTTTCAGGTTCACAGACGCAGTAGGATTACTCACAGGTAACAACATACTAGAGGTCATTCGATGTCCCCCGAAACTTCATACTTCCGCTGCCACGTGTTTTGAGGGTGCGACAACAGTGAACTCACTTGTTGTACATATTAGGTTTACATTTCTGCACTGCTTTTATTTAATTAGTTTAAGAGTGTTATTTTCACTGTCAATTACTCTTGACCGCATGTTGGACGTAAGAAGCCGAGGAATCATTCTGTAAAATACACAGTTTATTACTGAAAGGCATGGTCTGCATATGAAATATGTTTTAACAAACTCCATATATTAGAAATTACAACAAATAAAAAAGAGTTAATTTTATAAATGTTTCTCGTGGTTTACACTAATTTACGAAAACCGTCCATATACTATACTTTTTACCTTTTAATTCTAATAAGTTTGCGTTTTACTTGAAATAGTCTCTCATCCACCTAAAATAACTAAGATACCCTTTTCTCTTGTCATTTTTGGATAGTCGGGATCTAGACGACCAAAGGTTATTTTAGATTAGTGAGAGACCATTTTTAAGCAAAACTTAAACTGATTATACTTAATAAGTAAGAAATAAAATATAGAAACGATTTACGTAAGTTAATGTGTTGGGACATGTTATTGTGACAACAGATCTAGCTTGTAATAGTACTAAAGATTATTGTAATCAAGTTTGTAAATTGGTTTTGAATTGTAATGAATATATTGGTTGGTAAACATTTTAGAGTTAAATATTAAATGCTGAAAATTGTTGACCATGTTTGACCAAAGACCTGCGATGCGAACTGAGTTGGGTTCGCAGGGCAGGGCTGCAAAGCGAGTCCACTGGATTCGCTAGGCCAAGTTGGGCTGCGAACCGAGTCGGTCCGCAGAGCCCAGAACCTGCGAACCGAGATGAGTTTATAAACAAATTAGGTTTGAAACCTAATTAACTTTTGCCATTTGCTAATTATGAACGAACTTGTGTTTCCAGAACTTTCAACATAGTCTAAAGGTTAGGTATTGATCGATTAACAACTGTTATAATCAATACGGGACATATTAGATTATTGATTTCACTAATACTTGTGAAACAAACCGTTTACAATCCGTAAACATAGTATTAAGGGATTCTGCACCTTAATACCTAAATATAACCTCGTTATCGATCCTAATACATACGGACTTACAATTGGTATTAGAGCCTACGGCTAGATACGCGTAGGTTCGAGGTTATTCGGATAATAACGGTTGATTTGGGGTTGTTAGTACGTGATTTGTTGCGTAAAAACGATCAAAATCAGTCTGTGGAAGCTTTTTGGGTTTGTTTACGTTCGAAAACTTAGGGTTTAGACGTTCAATAACCTAAAATTTTCATTTTTAGGGTTTTCAGCCGATTCTGCGAACTGTGTTGCGAAGCGAACTGGGCTTACGAACTGAACTAAGTTGGCGAACTGAGATTCTACGAACTGAGTCTGTCCTGCGAACTGAGTTTAATCTACGAACTGAGTTCTCCTCTGCGAACTAAGTTAAATCTGTGAACTGAGTTCTGGTCTGCGAACTGAGTTTGTTCTGCGAGTTGAGTTCCTGCGAACTGAACATTCTGCTTATTTGTTACTCTCTGAAATTTGCAAAAATGTCTGACATAAGTAAGATGATTGAAATGGAACATGAGGTTGGAAAATCTAATGTTCCACCTAAATTGCTCCGACTTGAAGACTACTATGGATGGAAAGACAGGTTTGAATCACACTGTCGGTTCTATGATTTGTCTATTTGGATGTGCATAAAAAATGGATATACTGCACCTTCTGCTAAAGTTGGTAGTATGACTATGGCACTTACCTATACTCAAATGAGTGATAAAGAAAAGAAAGATTATCAAATTGAAATTAAAGTTCACTCATCAATTAAAATGAGTCTTCCAAAAGAAATCAACCATCAGTTGAAGTCTTTTCATACTGCTAAAGAGCTATGGGAAGCTCTAGAGAAAAGGTGTGACGGAAGTCCTCAAGTTAAGGCAGGTAGGTGTAATCTGTTAAAGAAACAATTCATAGTCTTCAAAGCTATGAAAGGTGAAGATCTTGATGCATATACCACCAGATTTTACCATCTGTTAAGTGAGCTAGATGACCACGGCATTACCTATTCTAATACGGAGAAGACTGACAAGTTTATTGAGGGTCTTCCTTCGAAATGTGAAATGTATGGAGTTATTCTCAAGGATAACGATGAGCGTTATGCAGCTATGTCATTGGAGCAGGCAATTAATAAGCTCCGTGGATATGATTTCACAAAGAAATCAAGAGATACTGATTCTGATCAGGTACAGGATCCTGGGCTTTATCATGGAAAAACTACTATCTCTAATAGTTCGTCCAGTTCGACCACTGCTTTACTAGTTGGTGATACTGGAGAAACTGGTGAAATAATATCTGAAGATTTCTGCTTTTTAAGCTCATCTGGAGGTGAATAAAAAGTAAGACAACTGGGAAGTCAACTCAAGAGCATCACAAAATGCCCATGAGTGTGAAATCCGCTGAACAACAACTTTCAGTTCTTGCTTCATTTGTTGCTTCATACAAAAACTACATCCAGGGTAAGATCAATGATCCAGCTACTTTTGATGAGGATTATGATCAGGTAGACCCAGATGACTTAGAAGAAATGGATCTCCAGTGGCAACTTGCTATGGTGTCAAGGAGAGTTAAAAATTTCTTAAAGCGTACTGGAAGAAAGCTGGTGGGAAATAAAGTTGGGTTTGATAAATCCAAAGTAAAAATGTTTTAACTGTCAAGGTTATGGATATTTTGCAAGAGAATGTCAAAGACCCAAAACTGAGAAATCTGCAAATCCAGAAAAATCAAGTGCTACATTGTCTTCTAAAGCCTTGGTAGTTCAACAACTGGATGGTTCTTATGACTGGAGAGCTTTGACTGAAGAAGCTCTAATGGCTGAAATTGAAGATCCAGTTCAGACTGAAGAGACACCATCTTACATGCCTACTGCTGAGGATTATCAAATGAAGATTCCTGATTTGAAGATGTTGGCAGTTAAAGATGATGTGTTGGACTTGGGATCAACTGAAAATCTATGTCCAGAAGACTTTTTTGCACAAATGGCTAAACTCCAAACTGAGAAGAAACGGGTATGTCTTGATGTTCCTACACTTATAGATGTATGTTAATTAGTGACTAGTTTACAAGCCCAGGTTAATGTCTTTGCTGAATCACATAAGGCTTTAACTTCTGAACTAAAATTGGCCAAAATTGATGTACGTAGGTTAAGTGAGGACAAACTAGACCTTAAGAAACAGATTAAGTCCTATACATCTGATAAGACTATACTTAGGAATACAATAAATGAACAATATGTGACAATAGATGGTCTTTATTTAAACCTAAAGGACTTAAATCAAGGAATAGCTGACAAGGACAAAGAATTAGCTGAATCTAAGGTTAACTTAGTTGAGCTTAATCGTAGGTTTGAGAGTTGTAGAACATCTTCTTTAACTATGGACAATATAATTGATGCTCAACGTAGTGTAAAGGACAAGACTGGCTTAGGCTATAGTGATGTACCTCCGCCTTTTAATACTAATTACACTACTACTAATGTTGACCTAGAGATGATTGATGCGACTGCTAATTCTGATGTTAAAGTACCCGAAGAATCTGAAGTCTCTAAGATACAGAAGGATGTTCTTAAAGAACAATCATCTAAAATTGGTAAGATATCAAGTTTCACCAATGTACAATTTGTATCGGGTGGAATGCTGAATGATGCCAAAGTAGATGATAAGGTTATTAAAGAACAAAATGATACACCTTTAGTATCTAAGACTTAGATTGAAATTAAGGCAAAAGACGTTAAGTCACGAAGGCAGATATCTTGCTTCAAATGCCATCAAAAGGGGCATGTGGCTTCTTGTTGTCCTAATAAGAAGTTGGAAGCTATTCATAAGCCAGTGAATAACGAGAAACCAAAACTTGTAGACAGGTCTAGTGCTAAACCCGGTTTGGGAAGCAAACATGTGAACATGTTAAAAAGAGACAATACTAGTAGTGTCTCTCCACCTAAACCTAAGAGACCTTATTCTCAAAGTAATAATTCTGTCATTAAATCTAGAGATAAGACACCCTCGAGGTTTAGAACCCCAAGTAGAAACCATAGTCAGTATGAGAATGGTTCTACTTCTCGTGCACAACATAGTCAAATACCTAGGAGGTTTTCTACTCACTCTCCTCACGGGCATAAGACTATAAATCATTAACAACCTCAACCTCCAGTAAATGTCACCAAGACTCCCGATGGGAATAGTTATGGTTACTAAGTTCAAATTGTGGATGATAAGGGACAACCCAAGACCGTAATGGCTTGGGTCCCTCTTGAAAACTAATTGTGTACAACGTGTCATGTGCAGGAGCAAACTGTGAACAAAGATAGCTGGTGGTATGTAGACAGTGGATGCTCAATACACATGACAGGAGAAAGAAGTCTACTGAAAGACTTCAAAGGTGGTTTGAAACAGCGAGTGAATTTCGTTGGTGATAAAGGAGGAGTGATTACGGAAAAAGGAAAAGTTTCAAATGGAACTTTGACTCTTGAAGATGTGAATTATGTTGAAGAACTAACTCACAACTTGGTGAGTGTTTCCCAAGTCTGCGATAAAGGTCATCCAGTTCATTTTAATGAAAAGGAAGCCTTAGTCCTGAAGTCGGGGTTTGTTATTCCCGAAGATTGGATATTAATGAGTGCACCAAGGAAGAAGGACATCTATGCTATTAACATGGGTGCTCCAAATACTTCAATGGAGTCTACATGTCTATTATCCAAGGCTTCAGAAGCTGATTCTATTCTATGGCAAAGGAGAATGGCACATTTGAACTTTCAAAAAATGAATTACATAGCAAAAAATGGTTTAGTTCTGGGTGTGCCACAGAAACGTTTTGAGTTTGAAGACAGGTGTGTTTCTTGTTTGAAAGGAAAACAACATATGAAACCACACAAGTCTAAAACAGAAAACACAATATCCTCGCCATTTGAATTGCTACACATGGATCTCTTTGGCCCAATAAGCAAGAGAAGCATAAGTGGCAAATGGTATTGTCTGGTTGTTACAGATGATTTCTCTAGATTCTCATGGGTATTCTTTTTGAAATCTAAGGATGAAACTCCAAGAATGCTTATGGAGTTCTTAGATTTAGTAGAGAATGTCTATAACACGAGAGTTAAGAGAATTCGTAGTGATAATGGTACAGACTTCAAAAATTCTACGTGGAATGTTTATTGCTTAAGTAAAGGAATTCAACATCAATTCAGTGCACCATATGAACCACAGCAAAATGGTGTTGCTGAAAGGAAAAATAGAACTCTTATTGAGGCAGCAAGAACCATGCTTGCTGATTTAGGGCTTCCGATCATCTTTTGGGCAGAAGCAGTGAATGCAACATGTCATGTTTTGAATAGGGTACTAACTGTTAAGAAGCATAACAAGACTTGTTATGAACTTCTGAACAAAAAGAAACCTAATTTGAAGGGATTTGAGCCCTTTGGTGTATCATGCACCCTTTTGAAGACTAGCAAACAACCTAAGTTTGGGGAAAAGGCTGACGAAGGATATTTCCTAGGTTATATTCCTAATTCACCAAACAAGAAGGTTTTCAATAAAGTCACTGGACGTGTGGAAACTGTCTTCAACATTGAAGTTACCAGTCATACTCATGACAAACACAAGGGATTAGATTGGCAATTCGATTATTCAGATTTGTTTCAGTCATTTAAAGTCCCTATAAGTGACTATGTGGTTAATTTAGAAATCCCGGAACATTTATTGTACGGTGACGGGGACACTGACCCTACACATACATCGAATGCTTCTTCATATGGGACGTCTGCAAATAATCCCTTTGCTAGTGCTTCAAAAGAGCCATCTGTGGATAAACCTCAAGAGCAAGACAAGTTATCGGAAGTTACTCAAAGGGTATTAGATAATATATTTACCCCTACAAGGGAATTGAGAGAAAGAATAACTTCTGATGAGATGTACAGTACTGATGAGGATATGCCACCATTGGAAGAGATTGGCACCAATTTGGATGATGAAATACTTGTTGAGCCAGTAAGTGTGACTAGAACAAGTAGGAATCATCCTGTGGAAAATATCATTGGTGATCAAAACATTCCAATGTTAACCAGGAGTCAAGCTAAAGCTAGTACTTCTGAAAACACTAGCATATATGTGTCAATTAAAGAAACTGGGATCACCAATAAATGTCTTTATGCATGTTTTATCTCACAGGTTGAACCTAAAAATGTTCAACTAGCATTGAAAGAAAATTCATGGGTAGAAGCTATGCAAGAAGAATTGACTCAGTTTAAAAAGCTGAATGTTTGGGAGCTAGTTGACTTACCTTCTGGTGAGTATCCTACTGGAACTAAATGGGTCTTTAAGTGCAAAAGAGACGATCGGGGAATTGTTACTACCAATAAAGCTCGTTTAGTGGTCCAGGGATTCAATCAAGAAGAAGGAATAGATTATAATGAAGTGTTTGCACCTGTTGCTAGGCTTGAAGCAATAAGGGTATTCTTATCATTTGCAACTTACAAGGAAATTAAAGTGTATCAGTTGGATGTTAAGAGTGCTTTTTTGTATGGCAAAGTACAAGAATTGGTGTATGTCTCTCAACCACCAGGGTTTGTTGATCCAGATTATCCAGATAGAGTATATCGCTTGAATAAGGCTCTATATGGATTACATCAAGCACCCAGGGCATGGTATGAGACACTATCAAAGTACCTACTTGAGAATGGATTTACAGGAGGTTCAATTGATAGTACACTTTTCGTTAAATGGAAGAAGAATGACTTTCTGCTTGTTCAAGTATATGTTGATGACATCATTTTTGGGTCTTCTGACGAAAAGATGTGTCAAGAATTTGAGAAAGTCATGCGGAAAAGGTTTGACATGTCTGCTATGGGAGAGTTGGATTTCTTCTTAGGATTACAGGTTGATCAAAAAGAAGATGGTATTTTCATTCATCAAACAAAGTACACCTATGAACTGTTAGAAGGATTTAAGATGGATAAAACACACATATATCATACTCCTATTCCAGAAAATCATGGACTTGGACCAGATACATCGAGTGACAAAGATGTGGATCCTACTCTTTATAGGGCCATGATTGGGTCACTAATGTATCTCACTGCATCCAGGCCTGATATAATGTTTGCAGTATGTATATGCGTAAGATATCAAGCTTCTCCTAAAGAGTCTCATATGCAAGCAGTTAAAAGAATCTTTCATTACCTAAGAGGGAAACCGAAGCTGGGCCTTTGGTATCCGACTGGAGGAGACTTGGATTTTATTGCTTACACTGATTCTGATTATGGAGGATGCAATCAGAATAGAAAGTCCATAACTGGTGGATGTCAGTTTCTAGGAGGAAGATTAGTGTCTTGGCAGTGCAAGAAGCAAACCTCAGTAGCCATTTCAACATGTGAAGTTAAGTATGTTGCTGCAGGCAGCTGCTGCTCTCAAGTGCTGTGGATTCAACATCAAATGAGAGATTATGGATTAAATTTAACAAACACTCCGATAATGATTGACAATGAATCCACCATATCAATAACCAATAATCATGTAAAGCACAGCATGACAAAGCACATTGATATTCGTCATCATTTCATAAGAGACTGTGCTGAAAAGAAGCTTATTTAGTTAGTCAAGATTCCATTATTGGATAACTTGGCAGACTTGTACACAAAAGCTTATGACAGGAATCGTTTTGAGACATTGGTTCAACTGAACGGAATGAGGAATCCAGAATAACTAGTCTTCCAAAAGATATGTAATAGTTAGAAGTTAGTTTATGTCTTTTTATTCAAAAAAAAACGGGGGGGGGGGGGGGGGGGGGGCGTATGGCGTTCATTTGCTTGTTACCTTAGGGGAATTGCCTCCAATAAAAGAACAATAGTAGTTCTTTAAGAAATACATTAGGAGAATAAACTTAAGAATAATTACCTTAAGAATTAAGTACGATGTGTTAGTAGATTCCTATAAGTCACCCTAAGATAACTATTTTAACTAGGACTTGACTTATATTGACTTATATTTATCTTATTATACACCTATATCCACTGATTATAACCTGTCTCTTACTTCATAAGTGATAAGAATAACTTTAGTCTAGTCAGCTTTATCATACGATATATTGATAGGCAGATTATGCTAGCAGTTAAGAAATTCTAAATTCATGTGGTCTTATCTTTTGTGAAACTGCTATACCATGTATGACTCAAATCTTAATTGTTGAATGATAGTACTTTCATGCACTGTTATCTAAAACAAAAACAAAAAGATACAAAGTCTCAAAAGACTAAAAGGTGAGTTATATGTTTCTAAAAGATCATCATTTAGTAACCTCTACCTTACATATGAAAGATACAAAGTATCTAGTGTCAAGTGTAAGTTATATGCTTCTAAAGGACATCATTTAGTAACTCCTACCTTATAAATAAAGGATACAGTGTTATGAGTTGTACTTGAGTTTCTCAGTATGTTGTATAGTGGAACACACTTGATATTGTTCACATTAACAATAAAAGGTTTGCTCAGAAATCTGCGTATAATTTGTTTATGTGGATCATAATATCGGTAATCGTCTTGATCTGTCTATGACAAATGAACATTCACCTTCGTGAATAAGTTCTAAAGAAATTATAAGTTATTTTTCAATAATGTGTTATATCGTGTGGATAAAGGTACATAAGATATAATTTTATAAATATAAGTTTATTACTGGTTAAAATTGTAATTTTATTGTGATTATATGAATTTCATGAGGTATGAATATTAACAATCGTCTTAGACTTATTGATAATAAATTAAGTTTAGCTTATTCTTTCTAATATGATCCCTAAGCAGATAAACTCTTAATCATTTAAGCATAGAATTTATTTTTGCTTAGTATTTTTGTTTACATTTTGATTTTGTAAAAGACTATGTTATTATAATTAAATAAAGTTTTGGATTGATTTATTTATTGTGTTATCCTTTGGATTTAAGTTAAAATGCACTTTATTGTTCCGTGTTGAATAAATGTGACAAAAATGCAATGGGAAGTTAAAAAGTTTGATTTGTAAAAATAAATAAAAGTTAAATTTATATTTAAAGCTAAATTCGCATTTGTGGTCAAAACTTGCGAAATTGACCAGTCAAACCTGCGAATCGAGATTAGAATATAAAAGTGACAAGTCAAACGAGTCAAACATCACTTTCCTCTGCGAAGCGAATTCACATCCCTGCGATGTGAGATTCTGCGAAGTGAGGTTGGGTATAAAAGTGGCAAGTCAACGAGTCAAACCCTCACACTGTACACTCATTATGCGAAGCGAACCCAAATCCTCTGCGAGGCGGATTATTTTGCGACGCGAACCGAGAGTGATTTTCATTTTATTTTCGATTTTCAAGGACAAGGAAGAGATTTTCACTCCGTGAATATTATACAACTTTTGATTACGCATCTAAAGAGGTATATCTCGTGATTTTTGACCGTGTTTTTAACTCATAATTACTTGTTTTAGGTTTTCGAAGGTTTCGGTTTCGTTTTTCATAAATTACATGTTAATTAATGAATTAAAAAACGTGAAACTATTAACATATGATATTCAAGGCATTGCGAACATGTTTGAATCAGTTATTTGATTTAAGCTTACATGATCATCATTTTGAATTTGAAAAATCACAACAGATGCGTCTGCGAAGTGAGATTCATACTCACTTCGCAGCCCGCTCCTGCGAAGCGAACTCAAACCTTAATCTCGGATCGCATATGGATTTGCGAAGCAAACTCAATATTTGAATTCGGATCGCAGACCATTCCTGCGAAGTGAAAACTCAAATCGCAGACCAATCTTGCGAAGCGAGATCTCGGATCGCAGTTTAACCTGCGAAATGAACCTCATTTCGCAGCCAACAATGGCAAAGCGAGTTGAGATGGTTGACTTGTGTTGACTATTGCGACATGAGATTCACTTCGCATAGGCTTTCTGCGAAGCGAGTTGAACTTGGTTGATTTTGAAAATATAATTAAATTTTTGATTTTCATATGTGATTTGTGAACTATACGTTTGATTTATTAAATATTTAGTTTACATAATAATTGTTATAACTTGTTTTTGATTTGAGAACCTCGGGGTTACAAATAATTTACAAGTTACCTTTTTCATACACGTTTAGGCTTACGAACTTAAGTTAATAAGTTAAATATGTGTAATAACTAGGAACTTTTGGTTAATTCATATCGAAAGTCTTCCGACTCATAGCGTAGTCGAGCGGCGTGTCCCGATTGTTAATCGGCGGTATATTTACTCAAATTTTCTCTTACAACTAACGAACGTAATATGATTTAACAAATATAATTGAAAAGTTAACTTTGTTTAATTGTTCAATTAAGTTTTGTAGATTAAGTTGCTAGTTAATAGTAAACTTAGATGTTTGATGATCATTTGATCATAATACGTTGAAGTTTAAATTAACTAATGTTTGTTAGTTAAAGCTAATTGCCATTTGTGTTATTTATAATAACAGATATGGCAGCTAGAGCTTTTGCACCTGGTCACAACATTTTGGTGAGTTTAGACACCAATGAGCGTGGTGCTGAGCGATTCACTGAGATATTGACATTTCTGGCACGATCAAGGATTCGATAGGCCATTCCCGAGTCACCACCTATATCTCAGAGCATATTGACCCAGTTTTGGGACAATATTGAGTTTGATGCTGCGGCTAACCCTCCTGTTATCCGAACAAGGGTTAATCAACATCCCGTTGTCTTCTCAGCTGATGATATTCGACAGATTTTGCGCTTAGGCACTGTCGAGCAGGAAGCTGGTCCATCTGCTTACTCTACTAATTTTATAGAGGGAGCTTTGGGCAGAATGAGATATTCTGGTCCCAGACGCGGACGTCAATTCATCAAGGTGTTCATTCTTAGGCAGTGGAGATTTTTATTCCACATTATTGTTACTATCTTCGGTAACAAGAAGGGCGGATACGATGAGCTTAGCCCTCAGTTATTTTTCGGGTTACTGTCACTGGTTTATAACAAACCATATAGTTTTTCGTCTTATATTTTCAACTCATTCGTTGGTCAGATTACTGGAGCAGTTAGATCGAAGTTTTTGATCTATCCTAGATTCTGTATGATGATCATTCGCCACTGCATTCCTGACATGCCAGCAGTTGCTCCGGATCTTTTTGTGGATAGAGTCAACTTGCAAACTTACAATGCATGTTTTCTCAATTCTTCGAGACGTCCAGATGTTGCTAAGCTGGAAGCGGTTGATTTATTTGGATATCTTCTGGATGAGAACTATGTGGCTCCGGCCAATGATGGTTGGATGGATGCAGGAGATCAACTGCAAGCTCAACCACAGCCTCAACCTGCAGCTGAACCTCAGGCACTACCTGAAGATGTTCTTATTCAGGCTGCTCAACCGGGACAGCAGGTTGATGCATAGGTTGCTGCACAGCTAGTGCAAGAGGTGCTAGGGCAAAATGATGATGTCAATAATCCGCTTCTTCAAGCGATTGATTAGTATATTGATGTTGCACCTACACAGGTATAATTTATATTATAGTATCGATAGTTAGTTGATAGACTTTTAATTGTTAATCATAAATGTATGATATTATAATATAATGATAATGATATAGATATTTAGTTGATTAGTTTACTTTACTAATCATAAAATATTAACATAATACAGGAAGCTGAGACTGCAGACCCAGAGGTTGTAAGACTTGAGGGTGAGCAGGGACAGCGTGATAGATCTGAGGTGTTACCTCTGAAGGTAATATATCAGATTAATCTTACATATATATCGAATTTGTATGATAAAGTATTTATGCTAATCATAAATGTTTAATATATTTGCTATTCAGGCAACTGTTGTTGGTACTTCTGGTGGTAAAGATGGTGAGATTGAATCAGATTCTTCTACAAATTCTGATGATGTCATACCCATTTCACCTCCAGCTAGACAGATCTTTTATGGCTCACGATTGATGCCTGATCCGGCTGTGAGAGAAAAGCGTAAAGCTAAAGAAATCGATCCTGACTTCAGTATTCTTGATGAAGGTCCTGAGGTGGCTGAGACCCCTCTGGTTAGTCAACACAGAAATCGTTCAAGGACCTTGACCATTCGTGATGGTATATTTTTAATCTTTAATTTAAAGTTAGATAATCTTAACTTGTTGTTTATCAGGAGTTAAACTGAGACTGTTAATTCTGTAACAGTTTCTCGAGATACACCGCAGGTGGAGTCTGTGACACCGGTGGTTACTGAACCAGTATCTGTACCAACTGAGGTATGAGATAAACGTTTAGTACTACAAGTGTTATATAATTACTTAGAAATTGGGACAGAGTTATCTGTAACAATTCTTTTTCTTTATGTAATTATGTTTATCTTTATAGGCTGAGACAAGGACAGAGTTACCGACACCAGAATCGGTTTCTCAAGTTATCAAAGAAGGGGTTGTGGAATTAGTGCGTTCAGCACAGTTTCCTACGACCAAGGCAAGCCGCTTTGCAGCTGGCCTTCTCACGACAGCCTTAACTCAAGCCATTCCACCACTTACTCGTGATTCTCATATTGCTTCGTTGACACCGCCTGGACCATCGACGATTTCAGTGACTCCTATGACTGATGCTGAAAGGATTACAGCCTTAGAGTCTAAAATGAAGGAGTTAGAGAAACTGACGGGATCGGTTCCACGGTTGTTAGCTGAAAATCTTTCTATAGCACAGCAGTTGGTCACTGTTAGTGAATCTTATCAAACATTGATGAAGATTCATAACACACTGCTTGATGACTGCACTGCTCAGCGACTGAAGCTTGACAATTTAGAGGAACTCGTTTTGAGTCTGCATAAAGAACAGTCATCTCAGGGGGAGACTAGGGTATATAGAGCAGCGTGCAAAGAAGATGAGTTGAAGCTGAAGAGGAGACATGACAGATACGATGATCTCAATGCATCTAAAGATAGTGAGCCGACTGGTCCTTCAAAGACTAGTGAACAAGCTACGTTTCAGGGGGAGTCTGAGTCTGCTGGTGCTGTTGTTGGTGCTGGTACTAGTGGAAGTGGAGCTGGTGAGAAGTAGTTATATTTTGTATTTGAAACTGATATACTTTTGTAATCTTAGATTGATTGTAACATTATTTATAATCTTTGAAAGATTAATGTTATGTAAGTATATAAGTTAAGTTGATATAAGATTTAGACTTGTGATTTTATAAATAACAAGTGAAAATTATATAAGATTAATTATATAAGATTAGAATTTGAGATGTTATTATAACAAATTAAAATTATATAAGATTAATAATTAGATGTGATTATACGATTGAGATAAATAAAGGAAATTCTTAGATTGATTCAGGGAAATCAATTAAAGGATTTATATTATATTATCTAATTCGTGTTATTTAAAATATTTACACAAAAGAATGTTGAAAGTGATTCTGATATTGAGATTATCGATGAGGTTGAAGTAGAAGTTGATTATGATCTAGAGGAAGGTGAATTTGTACCTCCTGAAGATTGGACTTCTATTGTTGATGTTGGGTTAGTTGAAGGTGTTGATCTTGACGCTGATATTGATGAACATATCATAAACCCTTCAAGGACAAATGTGATTATTCAGGATGAAGAAGGAGAAACAGTTATAGATTTGGATGAATATCTGAATGATTCAACTGATTCTGATTCTGAAGAAGATCTTCCTGATTGTCATAAAGATAATCCAATGTTTAAGCCTTTGGAGAAGAAGAAAAAGGCAAAGACTGCGATATCATAAATTGATATTACTGAAAAACGAGTACCTAAGAAAGGTATAATTGGTTGGTATTATGACGTAGATTTGAAGCTTTTTGCAATCAAAAGATATGATGGTGTTCAATATTTTGAAAAAAAGGTTGCAGTCTTTAGTTCTTTACCAAGATTTGAAATTCGAGACTTGGCTAGAATGGAAATGAAGAACTCTAGTAATGATCCTTATGGAAGGTATGTCGAAAGGATAATCAAGACTGAGGGTTGGTCAATGAAATTTGAACGAATTAAGCCAAGAGTCGGAAAGACTATCAAGTTAAATGAAAGAAGTCAAAGAACAGGATGACGACTGCGTAAGAAGATATATCCAGCAGTTAAATGTGTACAACAGATACCGTTGAAGCTTATGCCTCAGGATATTCCGGGAAATATGAAGAGATGGCATGTAGAAGCTGGAACTGGTGAAGCTATGATTTTTGAAGCTGATGATGAAGTGGAAGATGGTGAGAGAGAACTTTTGAGAATATATGATCATCGACACTTGGTGAATCTTTCCAAGAGTGATTTGTTGATGTTATACAAGAACGGGATCACTGCTACTGAAGGATGGGGAGATTTAGGAAGGAATTATTAGCTGATGGTTAAAACTTGCATTAAACTGAAGATGTATGTTGGAAGTAAAATTTACAAGTGAAGATCAAAGACAATTTGAATACATAGATGCTAGAGCTATTGTCAAGGAGGAGTCTGTTGGGACATGTTATTGTGACAACAAATCTAGCTTGTAATAGTACTAGAGATTATCGTAATCAAGTTTGTAAATTGGTTTTGAATTGTAATGAATATATTGGTTGGTAAACAATTTAGAGTTAAATATTAAATGCTGAAAAATGTTGACCATGTTTGACCAAAGACCTGCGATGCGAACTGAGTTGGGTTCGCAGGGCAGGGCTGCGAAGCGAGTCAACTGGATTCGCTGGGCCAAGTTGGGTTGCGAACTGAGTCGGTCCGCAGAGCCCAGATTTTTCGAACCGAGACGAGTTTATAAACAAATTAGGTTTGAAACCTAATTAACTTTTGCCATTTGCTAATTACGAACGAACTTGTGTTTTCAGAACTTTCAATATAGTCTAAAGGTTAGGTATTGATCGATTAACAACTGTTATAATCAATACGAGACATATTAGATTATTGATTTCACTAATACTTGTGAAACAAACCGTTTATAATCCGTAAACATAGTATTAAGGAATTCCGCACCTTAATACCTAAAGATAACCTCGTTATCGATTCTAATACATATGGACTTACATAATGTAAATCACATGATCATTTATGAAATTTACTCAATAAAAAAAAAGGTAAAGCAAGTTTGAGTAGGCACTAATGAAGATTATGTACGTAATTATTAAATCCAAGTATCTCAGTCATTGATATTAAACCATCGTTAACACTTTGTGGAAGTTTTGATCGTATGAATGTTAAGGTCATGTCATGTTGAAGCCAATGTGACTAGTAATTTATTACCGGTGTACGAAAAGGATTAGAGAATATGAGTCATCTTCAATCATAATATACTGTCAACTCATATTTATTAAACTGATAATTTCATGATTACTCGTGTTAACTACATATGGGATCCTTGTTCGGCTTTTACAAGTACAAATTCTTATAGACTTGGATTAGAATTTATAGATTATTGAATGTATCCAATTTATGAATTACGTTTGTTATTTTCAGTGCACTCAACTTGCAAAAAGTGTATTTTAATGCATTTGTTTACCGATATAATACTTAATCGGTCACACTTTGACCATTTTCAAAATTGAAGGCTATGTGGCATTACACGTCACAAAATAATTCACGTTTTTTCTATTCTGGAAAATAGAGGGTGTTATATACTATAGGGTTTTTGTTCAGAGCTTACATGGCATGCCACATGTGATTTATGTGGCATTCAAATCATCAGTGGCATACCACATACAGATGCGAAGTTAGGATTTATATATTGAGGGTAAAAAAATATAATTATTTCATCTTTGGGGGGCAAAACCTATAAAATATTATAAGTACCTTAAAAAATATTTTTTTTACATGATTTTAGAATTCTTGAGGGGCGATTGTGTAACATCCTCCCCCTGAGCCCACTAGGCCTGAGGAGCAATGTCAGGTCTGCAGCCCAATACACCCCAACCCATCTGGTAGCCTACGGCTCAATTGGTGATACCGTTCCTTAGGAATTGGTAATTAAACGGGAGGTCTTGAGTTCAAGTCTCTCAACAACCTAGATGATGCCATAGGCTACCAGATGAGTTGGGGTATATTGGGCTGCAGACCTGACATTGTTCCTCAGGCCCAGTGAGCTCAGGGGGAGGATGTTACAGACTGCCCCATACCCCCTCAACATCCGCCCCTGACCACATGTGTATTGACGACTAGGCATAAAAGTGGTGAACATATTCACGTGGTATAGACGCGGGTAAAATGCATTAAATGTGATTTTTAACATGTTATGTGCATTAATAATAAAAAACGTCAATTATGTACACATAGTAAAAATCATAGAAATCAATTAATATAAGTTGGTTATATTCTCATGTACCATTCCAATAATCTTAAGTTATAAAAAGTTGATATAACTTACTACAACTTACAGACTTTAGTGTTTGAAAGCACGTTCAACTTGTACCGATATTTATTATGTATAGAAATATATGTATGCAACTTAAATTTGTTATTTTTGATGCATCAAACATTCAAAAAATGTATTTTGATGTAATGTAAAATTTTCAATAATATATCAATCTCTACGAATGACACCTTAAATATATGATACATCATCAAATCACATTAAAAGACACTTTTGAAAGTTAGATGTAGTATTAGCAAATTTAAGTTGAGTAGTATAAACCATTTACATCATATACAATTTGACTGTCAATAAGATATAGTATTAGTTAAGAAACTTGAAATTTCTATCTATATATATATTTGAGAAGTATTAAAAGTAGATTTGATAACTTGCCATCACAAAGTTATTGTTTATAAAAAAAATTATGTTGTTGATTGACTTGATTCCTTAATCAATGGAGAATCCATTGCCTAGAGAAGACTCCAATTTTTCATTGCATTCCAATTCATAATTACAAGAAGATTGAGACTTTTTAAAAGCTTCTCCCCACTAATTCTTATAGTCGTTGTTATGTTTTTACCACTTTTTATAATTTTAATATCATAGATTATATTTATTTATGCAATCAGACATTCAACATGATTATTTTCTTTTTATGTAAAGATTAAGTTAGATCCAAAGCTCAATCTTTGATTCCTTAATCAATAAATAGAAGTGTTCGCAATTTGCAGATAGTTTCATTTTTATATTATTATTTATTTGCATTTTGTTATGATTAACTGAAATGTACTTTGCATTGTGGTTAGGTCACCTAGAGCATGGAGATCAAGGTTCTGAAAAGACTTTAAGATCAAAACACAATCTACCCACAAAGATTTCATTCCACACTAACTTTTTTACAAAGCAAAGCTTCCACTAATTAAGGGCATTACACACATAACCTTATTAATCTCAAAAGTCATGACTAAATAGACAGTATTAACAATTAAGGATTAATTTTCTATATAAATCAAGTTTTTTTTTTTTTTTAAATATTGAGATCTTATTTTGATATTGTTTTCTATCTTACATGGATGTTTTAACGTATGCTAACATGTTATCCGCGCAATATGACCGTAATAACTCATTTATTAAATTTTGGATACACGCAATAGTATATTTGTTGTATAACATGTCAGAATAGTACGGGATAAATTATTTTTATCTAATTTTATAGACAGTACTTAAATGTGGAACGAACAATTCAAAATCTAATTTTCTACATGCGACAGTAACTTTAAATGATAAATGCTCATTTAAATTTAAAAAATATATATAATTATAAGGTAGATTATGTTTAGAGTTATTAAGGTCATTAATAAATATACAAAGAAGTAATTTTAGAAAAGTATTAAATAGATGTTAGAGGGTAGTTTTGGGATGTTAATTATTTTAATATTCTACATAAGACACCTTTTATAAGTAGTTATAGATTATAGATAAAAGATCGAATTCGAAAGAAGCTATTGAAATATGTATAGGTAACACCATTAGAAATGGTGTAATACTCTCATATTGAGTTTTATTACCGAAAAGAGACTGACTTTTTTGATTGTTAATTTGATTTTATTTACTTGTGTGTATCGATTGGACGATGAGTCTCCAAGCCTTTTATAATAAATCTATATATAATAAATCATATCGTATTGTTTTCGTTCATTGAAATCGTAAGATCCGAAGCTAGATCTTAACTTTAGTAGAACTGATACCGATCTTTTTTATAGTTATTATTTTCTTATTGTCGTGTTTGGGTACTCTACGGTAAGTGAAATTTGTGTTGTTTATATATGCTCTTATTTTAACAGTGTGAAAAGTACATAAATGTTCGTAAATTAAACTTGATTTTACTTATCGGTGTAAAGTACGGAGTAGATGAAACATACTATTTGTTGGATATTTATTTTGTTTAAAAGACCTATGGCCTTAGTAGCATACGGTATGGTAAGATGTGACATCAATGTTTCGATATGAGAACACCGGGCGTCAATGTTCTCCCACCCCACCCTGGTGTTCTCATCGGTGTTCTTGCAAAATTTTGCCTTCAACGTCTTGATACGGACGGCGGATATATCAACGTTCAACATTTTTTTTTTCTATTTCTTTTTCATGCACAAATCAAATAAAAGAATTAATAAAAAAAACTCCAGAACAGTGTCCAGAATACTGAGAATTCAGTTTCACCATACCATAAAATCCTCACTTTCAACATTCTTCATAACACTGTCCCAGAACACCGATATCACACCCTGTGCTCTAATCATAAGTAAAGTTACTTATAAGGGACCTACTTTCTATATCAATTTTTTTCATTTTATATTTTAAACATAATCATCACTGTACTTTTTCCATCACTTTTCTTAACATTCTGTACTTTTTCATACTTTTTAAATAAAAAATGGTATACCAATTTAAAAAAATGGTACATAAAGAGGATCCCCTTATAAGTTGCTAGAAGTATATTCATGCAAATCAGTTAATAGGCATAGTACAAACAGCGCAATGCAGCCGAAAGATTTTCAAGATTGATTTGAAAATGAAGTGATTTGCAAGGTTGATGTGGATATTATTTTCTTAGTCAAAGACGTAATAAAATTTGATAATCATAACAATATCCGGTAAAATTGCATATAAACATATTCTATTGTGTAGAGTTTTTTGGACTTTCCATAATAACATGTCATATAGTTGATGAAAGGGCAAAACAGAGAATTTGCATCTTCATGTATTAAGCAGTAAGGAAGAGAATGTTTGAACGTGTTTCGTAAGGGTTATAGATAATGTATATCCACTTGATTATGAGAGGATCCGGATTGTCATTTGTTAATAATCAACTTTTTGCCACAAATATATACTGATATTTTATCTAAGCAGAGTTCATATAAAACAAGAAGATTGCAGCAAGCGGCTAGAGGATGATGATGATTATAAGTATACAAATTAAAACGATCGAATAAGATTTGGCATGGAAGTCTATACGGCTCAACAAATATGAAGTTTTTTCCCATCGGAGACGAAACCTTTTTAAATTCTATTCAAAAATAGAAAATAAATGTGTTAAACAAAACATGTTTTCAATACCTTTTGTTCATTCGACGTGGTCATTGTTAGAAAAATAGATGATATACCACGTAACCTTAGCACGAACTAATATAAACGAAAATGAACATCTACTCATTAAAGGGGTATATTACAGCAATGGTCCATGTGATTTTTCACTTGTCATTTTACATCCTCTAACTTCGTTTATTGCAATGCATGCCCCCATGGTTGACGTTCTATCCCAAGTTTGTCACGTCTTTGCGTTATTTTAAACATGTAAGTGGTTGAGTTGTGATAAATGATCATTTTACCCTTTTTCTCATCCTCACCAGTAACAGATTACTCCGTATAACCTACCCTAATAATGCTTCATCAATAAGCTTGAAAATTATAGCTTATTTGCTTATACTCCCAAACAGCATCATTGAACATTTTCTCACAAAAACCGATCTCGAACCAATTTTCATATTCAATGAATTTTAGTTGCTTTTAGAAAAATAAATATTTACTACTAAATATGTGTAAAATATAGACTCAAATCTAATGTCTTAAACATCCCTACATGTAATAAATTAACTACTCTTTCATTTTATTCACGAATTACTATTTAATCGTTAGATCTCATATGTTAAAAAAAATAATTGATAAACTTGAAATCGGGAACTTAAAAATAGATCTAATAATAGGATTGGCTCGTATGTTAAGTTTTTGGTTGCAACTATGAAATGTGTTAGATGATGAATGAATTGTATAATTTAGGTATATATATTTAAGAAAAATGATACATAGAACTAAATATTTAGACCTCTAATCTAACAATTTGATTGGTGTACTTGTGAAACTTATCAGTGAAAAAAAAAAAGTGAAGGACATGAATTGCGTAGTGTATCCAAACTTGTAGTTTAGGCATGGTAAAACTCATAAATTGATAACGTACTTTCACTTTTGTTCCAATATTAATAACGAACTAATTTTATTATTAATGTAGGTAATGTACAGTCAAAAATGTTAAATATTAGCAACGTACTCTACATGTGATTCAATGTTAGTAATGTACTTATGAATCATATTACCCACATTGAGACACTTTTACAAAGTACAATTGTGACACCCGCTAATTTAGGACTATGATTAGTACCTAAACTACTTGTAATTAGGTGCATTTAGTATTATTTCAATCTAAATGTACGTGACCTTTTTGTGTAATTACATACACGTTTATACGATTAGTTTAAATCGTACACTCATGAACCGGACGAGGTTCGACACCGTTTAACATGGACGTTGGTGATAAATTATTTAAAAATAATGTGGATTTATTCAAACAAACATTATTTACCCTAATATATTGCGAGAATATATTACACATATTAAATATCGTACAAAACACTCCGTACACGACGAAAACACACGATTCGCGACCGATGACCAAATGAAAACTCGAATATTATTTTAATTGCTTAGAATATATTATTGAGTAAGAGTTTTATTTAAAAATATTGGGTTTTAAATCGTTAACAAAACGTATTGCATAAAACGTTATAAGGGAAATTAAAACGTAAAACGATCGGGTAAACGAACACGACACTTAACGTAACTTTGGGAACAATTTAACACACCCACATGAACCACCCAAAATCAGCCGAGAAATCAGCCCACATGCCATGGTATGGCATGCCATACTTGTTGACTTAAAACATAACCACCACCTCACTCATTCATTCACCTATTCATCATCTTCTTTCTTGTTCATCTCTCTCAAAAATCTGCTAGAAAACCACTACCACACCATCCTAAAACTACCATAAAACACCACCACCAAAAACTCATCATCTTGCTAAGTCGCTTTGGAGGAAAACGATCACGGAAGCTAGAGCATCACAACCATCTTCGCCGTTTCTTCACACTCTTGGTGAGAACTTTTCTACTCTTCTAAAATACTTGTTTTAAGTTTATAGTCGTGTTTTAGTGGCCACTCAACCATTATATGTCCAAAAGATAAGTCGAAACACAAATTAAAACTCGAAAACAGGAAGTTAACCTTCCTGTCTAGATTCTGTTTCCACTTCCACGAATTTTATAAAAAACGTTACAACACCAAAATGGACGTTTCTTAAGCCTAAAATGTAGTTCAAGAAGTTATCTTTCCAACAAAATTAGTCTCGTGACTTTTTGACCCCGTTTGCTACTCGAAAATATTTTTCTCCGGTAACATAGGTTTACTGTTCACGCGAGCAGTAAAAACCGCCTACTTCTCGAGACTATATCTCGAGTTCTAGTCCTCAAAAACGTATGAGACCACTTGGGAAATCTTGGTAATTTTGTTATGTACAAAACGTTATTGTTTGGCTCATTCCAGAAATACACTCATTTCTCCAGAAAATTAGAATGAGAAGTGGTCTAATCTCGGATTAAACTGAACACTGACATTTTGTGAATTTTTATAAAATATCAAACGACCTCCAAAAATCATAAAAAAATTACAGGAAGTACATAACTATGTAGAAACTTTGTGTAAAAATTTCAGAACGATTTGATAACGTTAACTATTTTAGATAAAAATCACAAGTAATCCGTGAATACATTGTCGGATGAACAGTACTCCGTGAATCACATTGTCGCATGAACAGTAACTTCGTGAAAATATTGACGGATGAACAGTAAAAATTGACTTTCGTTGACTCTCGGACTTTAGGGTGAGACTCGGATGCATAATTTCGGACTTAATAACACTCGAAATCAAACCAAACTCGTTCGACCTAGTAAACAAAAACGAATACTTAAACGAAATCGGAAAAACTTCAAACCTACGACAATGCCATCATCATTGTCGCATGAATAGTATTCCGTGAATACTATTGTCGTATGAACAAAGCCTGTGAACCTATTGTCGCATGAACAAAATTCCGTGAATGCCATTATCGTATAAACAGTGTCCGTGAATGGCATTGTCGGATACATATTGTCGCACGAAATGGGAACTTTAAAATACTTTTTATACTAAGTACTGAATACATACAATACTACACTTACATGATAGATATATACTTTGGAAGTATACGCTACAACTTGAACGCATACGAGATTACACTCGCACCCATTTATTACTTATACATATAAGTATGAAGATATGAGATTTCACATACACCTAGATGGGATTATGTAACACCCTCAAATTTAATGTTTTGCGGAAGTAAGATTTGGGTGTTACTAATCAATAACAAAGCACACAGATTAATAGTAAACGACTCTATATGCATCGTTTTGACAAAATATATTAATATTTAAATGTTTACAATAATCATCCTACACATAGCTCGTGTTCGTAGTATGAAGAGATTTGAATACATAATTAGTTGTACAAAATCTAATAATGAAGTAAAATCTCTTGAATGCTTGCATGAAGACTCGAGCTAATATGCATCCTGTTGGGCAGTCCAATTCTACTGCTGCGTACCTGTGATACATGCTAAAATGGGTCAGCTAATGTTGGTGAGCTCACAAGTTTAGATATCAAATAAATTTAGTGTGAACCGCAAGATTTAATCGTTGATTTGCATCCAGCAAATGATAATAGTTATGTATACAGCCATGAGCGCATAGTCTGAGCTTAACTCGAGGGTCGGGTCCCATATGGAGAATTCCGAGCGAGGTGCCTCCACGAGAGCCTAATCTACTCTCGTCTTCCCAAATATTAGTACGTCCGTTGCAGAGGTTAGCGCGACTAACCCGGACGAGGTGGGTCAATCCTATATGGTACCATACACTAATATTCACGCTACTTTCGTATTACCAGACTATACTGACGGAGGACTTTGGTTTGATTAGTTGAAAACAACTCATGTAGTATATTGAAATATGTACTCGCGTTCATGTGTTAAAAACAAAGCAATGTATCACACCCCTAGTAAAACAGTAAAAAGAGGGGCCATGAGACTCACCTGAGCCTGAAGAGTTTATCTAAATAAACTGAGATTGATTAGCCAAGAATCGAAGTCCAAAGACTTGTAACCTGAGGGTGTCCACGACACGCGATGGTTATAAACATGTGAAGGCATCTAATAAGACTACCTTGTAGTTGTTTGTCCAACTAGAATGTCCAAATGATTACAATTTGGTTGATTGTTTAAGTGTTTGAAAATGTGTACGGCCCGTTGGTGATTGTTGGTAATAATAATCTTATCATTATTCTTGAAAAACGCGTTCCAAAGTGTTTTAGAAGTCATGTCGCATTTGTGTTTGATGTTACACAAGTTTAGCACTTTGGTGAAAAACGCAGAGCCCCTGGCGGGCTCTAAGGGGCAGAGCCCCTGGCTGGGGTCGAGCTGCCAGGTCAGCTTGGAAAATTTTTATTTCTACTAAATTGCTTTGGTGAAAAACGCATTTGGACTTGAATTTGGGTGAAATCGAGTGATAAAATTTTAGGTCTCGACACTTAGTAAAATTTGTGTTTTCTTGGTTTTCTTTCATGCGACATAACGTGCGACATAAATCTTGTGTCGCTAGATGCGACATAGTCTATTGTGTCTCAGATCATCTCTGCGACATAAAGGCTTGTGTCGCTAAGTGCGACATCCGCAATTTATGCGACATACAATGTTATGTCGCTATATGCGACAGAATTAGGTTTTGCGACATATTCACTTGTGTCGCTATATGCGACATAAGTGAGAGTTTAGCGACATAAGGGCTTGTGTCGCAGGTGGCCTAGAGCCTCTGCGACACAACGAGCTGTTGGCCAGAAAATGAGCCGAAAAGGTGTTTTCCGGCCTCCGTTCGACCTGAGACTTTTACCCAACCCATATTTGGACATTTTAAGCTCAAACAAACTATAAACATGTAAAAATAAGTGAAAACGATGAATTTTGAGAGTTCGCCAGAAACTTATGAAGTGATGAATCGAAATTCCGGAAAGCTAAGAGTGTAGATCGTGACGGGTGGATCTTTTCCTTCAAACGGGCGAGAGAATTCGAGGTGGTTTGGTGGTGGTTTTTAGTGATTGTTTGTGGTGGAGGTGTGGTGGAAGTTGAGAGGAAAAGGAAGAAACCGAGACCGGGAGGGGATGAGAAAGTGAGGGAAAAGGGAAAAGGGGGAGGGGTTTTCCCCCCATTTGGGCAGATTTTCGGTGGGGGCCCACCGGAGTGTGGGTCTCCACTTTTTAACTCCGTGTATTCGCGCTCCGTGCGGTGTTCGTTTCCTCGGTCGTTTAAACGTTAAATAATTATTTTATACGTTTAAATATGTGTTTTAAAATACAAATGTTTGTTCAATATTTTTGTTGAAGTATTTTACCAAATACTTACTAACTTAAATGATCTCGTTTGTTTATGTGTTAAATGTCTAACTCGCGTTGACGTTTATTATACGATACGAAATGTAGTTGAAATATTATCAAAATAATATTTTGGGTATGATATCGTTATTAAATAATTTTATATTATTTAATAAAATTGATCACCAACGTCCGTATTTACTTGAACCGAATTACATTCGATTTGAAACTTGTACTATTTAATTAAATCGCACATTCGTATATATTTAACAATATATATATATATTGATACATTAATTAGCCTAAACCAACTAATTACATGTATTAACAGAGAGTTAGGCACTAATTACTAGTCCTAATTTGGCGGGTGTTACATTCTCCCCCTGTTGGGAGAATTTCGTCCCGAAATTTAGCTCGATGTAGTGTTAGATGTAGAGTCAGTAAATAACTGAGGATACTTGAGTCGCATTTGGTCTTTCCGTTCCCAAGTGAATTCCGGACCACGTCGCGAATTCCACCTGACCTTAACGATGAGAATACGACTTTATTTGAGTTGTTTGACCTCACGGCCCATGATTTCCGCAGGTTCTTCAACAAAATGAAGTTTGTTATCGACGCTAATCTCGTCGAGTGGGAGGATGAGTGTCTCATCAGACAGGCATTTCTTCAGGTTAGAAATGTGAAACGTAGGGTGCACGCTGCTGAGCTCAGCTGGCAGCTGCAGTCGATATGCCATAGGGCCAATCCTTTCGAGGATCTCAAAAGGCCCAATGTATCTGGGATTTAACTTCCCGCGTTTGCCGAATCGGATCACGCCTTTCCAAGGCGATACTTTAAGGAGTACTCGATCCCCAACTTGGAACTCGAGTGGTTTACGTCTCACGTCAGCATAACTTTTCTTACAATCACGTGCGGCTTTGAGTCTGTTTTGGATTTCGACAATTTTCTCGGTGGTTTCGTGTATGAGTTCAGGACCAGTGAGTTGACTGTCTCCCACTTCGGTCCAACAGATCGGTGATCGGCACTTACGACCGTACAGTGGCTCGAATGGTGCAGCCTTAATACTGGTATGATAACTGTTATTGTAGGAAAACTCGCACAATGGCAGGTGTCTTTCCCAGTTTGCACCGAAGTCAACTACGCAGGCTCGTAGCATGTCTTCTAGTGTCTGAATAGTTCGTTCACTTTGGCCATCAGTTTGAGGATGGTACGCGGTACTCATATCAAGTCGGGTACCCAATAATTTTTGAAGTGATTGCCAAAAGTGAGATGTGAAACGAGCATCCCGGTCAGAGATAATCTAGGTTGGGACACCGTGTCGGGAAATAATTTCCTTGATGTAGATTTGTGAGAGGCGTTCCATTTTATCGGTTTCCTTGATTGCCAGGAAATGAGCAGATTTGGTGAGTCGATTAACGATCACCCAAATGGTATCGCAACCGTTCGAAGACTTGGGTAGTTTGGTTACGAAATCCATGGCGATTTGTTCCCATTTCCATTCCGGAATGTTGGGTTGTTGGAGTAAACCAGAAGGTTTTTGATGTTCGATTTTGACTTTCGAGCAAGTAAGGCACTTGCTGACATATGTGGCGATTTCGGCTTTCATGTTCGGCCACCAATAGAATTCCTTGATGCCGTGATACATTTTGTCGGTTCCCGGATGGATAGAATATTTACACTTGTGAGCTTCATCCATCACCAAGTCTCGCAGGTTCTCAAAACTAGGCAGCCAGATTCGATTTGAGAAGTATCTAATGCCATTAGGTTTGATTTCGAATTGTTTATCAATGCCTCGTAAGGCTTCGTTTTTGATGTTATCGGGTTTCAGAGCTTCGAGTTGAGCAGTGTGAATCTGAATGGTGAGATCATTATGAATGGTCATACTGAGGGCTCGAACTCGAAGTGGTTTCGGCCGTTCCTTTCGACTGAGGGCATCGGCAACAACATTTGCCTTGCCTGGGTGGTATTTGATTTCGCAGTCATAATCGGTGAGCAACTCGACCCAACGACGTTGTCGCATATTAAGGTCTTTTTGGTCGAAGATGTGTTGGAGACTTTTGTGATCGGTGAACACGGTACTTCGGGTACCATAGAGGTAGTGCCTCCAGATTTTGAGAGCGAACACCACGGCTCCTAGCTCGAGGTCGTGAGTCGAGTAGTTCTTCTCATGAACTTTGAGTTGTCGGGAAGCGTAAGCAATGACCTTATCGTCGTTTCATCGAAAATTTCTCCAAAATAGCTCAACCACTCACGACACTAACTCAGAAGGAAAAGAAGTTCGATTGGACTGATAAACAAGAGTCAGCATTTCAGCTATTAAAACTCAAGCTTTGCAGTGCCCCTATTCTATCCTTACCCGAAGGGAACGACGACTTCGTGGTATACTGCGATGCTTCCCACCAAGGTCTCGGTTTCTTCCTTTTCTTCTCAACTTCCACCACACCTCCACCACAAACAATCACTAAAAACCACCACCAAACCACCTCGAATTCTCTCGCCCGTTTGAAGGAAAAGATCCACCGCGTCACGATCTACACTCCTAGCTTTCCGGAATTTCGATTCATCACTTCGTAAGTTTCCAGCGAACTCTCAAAATTCATCGTTTTCACTTATTTTTACATGTTTATAGTTTGTTTGAGCTTAAAATGTCCAAATATGGGTTGGGTAAAAGTCTCAGGTCGAACGGAGGCCGGAAAACACCTTTTCGGCTCATTTTCCGGCCAACAGCTCGTTGTGTCGCAGAGGCTCTAGGCCACCTGCGACACAAACCCTTATGTCTCTAAACTCTCACTTATATCGCATATAGCGACACAAGTGAATATGTCACAAAACCTAATTCCGTCGCATATAGCGACATAACATTTTATGTCGCATAAATTGCGGATGTCGCACTTAGCGACACAAGCCCTTATGTCGCAGAGATGATCTGCGACACAATAGACTATGTCGCATCTAGTGACACAAGATTTATGTCGCACGTTATGTCGCATGAAACAAAACCAAGAAAACACAAATTTTACTAAGTGTCGAGACCTAAAATTTTATCACTCGATTTCACCCAAATTCAAGTCCAAATGCGTTTTTCACCAAAGCAATTTAGTAGAAATAAAAATTTTCCAAGCTGACCTGGCAGCTCGACCCCAGCCAGGGGCTGCCGCCCCTTGGACCCTGCTACCAGGGGCGCTGCCCCCGAACCCCCGTCATTAACGGGCTTCGCCCTTACCCTAGGGTCACGAGTAACAGTGTTACATCTAAACTTTCTTACAAAGTGCTAAACTTGTGTAACATCAAACACAAATGCGACATGACTTCTAAAACACTTTGGAACGCGTTTTTCAAGAATAATGATAAGATTATTATTACCAACAATCACCAACGGGCCGTACACATTTTCAAACACTTAAACAATCGACCAAATTGTAATCATTTGGACATTCTAGTTGGACAAACAACTACAAGGTAGTCTTATTAGATGCCTTCACATGTTTATAACCATCGCGTGTCGTGGACACCCTCAGGTAACAAGTCTTTGGTATTCGATTCTTGGCTAATCAATCTCAGTTTATTTAGATAAACTCTTCAGGCTCAGGTGAGTCTCATGGCCCCTCTTTTTACTGTTTTACTAGGGGTGTGATACATTGCTTTGTTTTTAACACATGAACGCGAGTACATATTTCAATATACTACATGAGTTGTTTTCAACTAATCAAACCAAAGTCCTCCGTCAGTATAGTCTGGTAATACGAAAGTAGCGTGAATATTAGTGTATGGTACCATATAGGATTGACCCACCTCGTCCGGGTTAGTCGCGCTAACCTCTGCAACGGACGTACTAATATTTGGGAAGACGAGAGTAGATTAGGCTCTCGTGGAGGCACCTCGCTCGGAATTCTCCATATGGGACCCGACCCTCGAGTTAAGCTCAGACTATGCGCTCATGGCTGTATATATAACTATTATCATTTGCTGGATGCAAATCAACGATTAAATCTTGCGGTTCACACTAAATTTATTTGATATCTAAACTTGTGAGTTCACCAACATTAGCTGACCCATTTTAGCATGTATCACAGGTACGCAGCAGTAGAATTGGACTGCCCAACAGGATGCATATTAGCTCGAGTCTTCATGCAAGCATTCAAGAGATTTTACTTCATTATTAGATTTTGTACAACTAATTATGTATTCAAATCTCTTCATACTACGAACACGAGCTATGTGTAGGATGATTATTGTAAACATTTAAATATTAATATAATTTGTCAAAACGACGCATATAGAGTCGTTTACTATTAATCTCTGTGCTTTGTTATTGATTAGTAACACCCAAATCTTGCTTCCGCAAAACATTAAATTTGGGGGTGTTACAGATTACACCCACTCTACCACGAGCTTACACTCGAACCAATTGTTTATAAGACGAGCTTACACTCGCACGGACTTATATCCGAATGACGGTTACACGTCACGTTACAAATAACCAACTATTGTATATGCTTTACAAGATATACAAGCACAATTAATTACATAATAATAATATATGAGTTATTATTACACCCCCGTCACCAACGGGCCACACTTATTTACAAAATAATTACAAAGTACAAACAAATACTTAGACATTTCCTAGTTGAGTGGACAACTAGCATGAATGATCTTTTGAGACATTCACTTATACATACAACCTTATATGCTTAGGGAATTAGAAGGTTGCGGGTTCGCAGAACCTACGGATTACTACTGCTTTCAGACTTTACGTTTATTAAGTTAAACTCTTGCTTGCTTGACTCAGGTGAGTCTTACAGCCCCATTTTCACTGTTTTACTTACGGGGTGAGATACATTGCTTACGTTTTCTTGAACACAAGTGATAAATTACTTACTTTTCATATACGGGCTTGCATGAGTTATTTACTAATCCACTGAAGTCCCTCCATCATAGTTTCGTTAGTTATGGACTTAAGCGCGAATATTAATTAATGGATCCATTAGGGACTGACCCTCCCCGCCCGGGGTAGTAGCTCTACCACGAACCGTCATGTATAAACGGGCGACTTTTATTTGTTTCGTACGAGTGTTTGGATTGGGCACTCGCGGGGGCACTATACGGTACTTGGTTGCACCACCGATTTGCGGGTTAAGCTTCGACTATGAGCTCATGGCAACGGTATATACATATTTACTTATTATTTGCTTGGTTGCAGATACTTGATTTACGCCTGCGGCCACAACTGATAAAAATCTTGTGTTCAAACTATTACTTGCTTACAAACCTGTGAGATTCACCAACATTCGTGTTGACCCTTTTTAGCATGTATTCTCAGGTATACATACGGAGTAGGATTACTTCAGGATTACTAGCTAGAGTCGCATGATTTCCAAACTGCATTAATGGAGATTCTTTAGCATTAGCTTTTGTAACTTTGGTTATGTAATAGAATCTCCCGTTATGTACGCGGACTCTAGATGACCTTACTTTTGTAACGAAAACATTATGTTTTCAAACCCTATTTTATAATGGTATGTAACTATTTTATAAACGTCTCATTTAGAAGTCGTTTGCTATACTTTGATGCTTGATTATTGATTAGTAACACCCAAAGCTTGCTTCCGCGCAAAATTAAATTTGGGGGTGTTACAACAATACCTATATTGGAACAAAATTGAAAGTAAATTAGCAATTTATCACGTATGGGTGGAGGGTGGAGTGACTCTGTGTGACAAATTTGAAAGATTGTTTAGTTTGAAAAGATTTAAGGATGTGAATATAGGGGAAAAGGGTGAGTCGGCGGGGGACACTTGGATTTGAAAGTGGGATTGGGTGAGAGAGCCGAGAGGTAGAGGGTTGGGGGAGGTGGAGGAGCTTTTCAAATTGGTTGAGGGTAGTAGGAGGGTGAAGGATGGTGAAGATAGATGGAAGTGGGCGTTGAATGGAGATGGGAGATTTTCAGGTAGTGATTTGCGAAAATGGTTAGATAAGAAGTTATTGATTGATGATAAGAGACGGAAGGAGACTTTATGGTGTAAGTTTATCCCAGAGAAGATTTGTGTGTTTTTTTTGGAGGCTTAGGAATAAAGGAGTTTCGGTTTGCGAGGTGTTAAATAATATGGGTGTTGATTTGCATAGTGTGTTTTGTCCGTGTTGCTAAGAGGATATTGAAACTTTGGGGATCACTGTTTTCTAAATTGCTTGATGCTCAAGGCTTTATGGGAGAAGATTTTTTAATGGTGGGGTGTAAATCAAGTTGACTTTAGAAATACTGAATGTCTAATTACCCATAGAGGTCTCGGTTCTTTTTCTAAAATTTAAAGTTCTTAGTGGGTGAGTGTGATATGGTCCGCCTTGTATTTGATTTGGAGCTATAGGAATAACAAAGTTTTCAAGGGTGGTGTTGATGCTATCCCAGATTTGTTTAAAGAAATTCAATCGAGGTCATTTGGGTGGGTTACAGCTAGAGTTAAATCAGTGAAGTTTTCTTGGAGACAATAGCTGGATAGTCTTGAAGGTTTTGATTAATGTTCGGGTCGTGGAGTGCCTTTCTGAGTGTGCAAATCTCTGTCCGGATGCTATCTGATGTTGTTGTTTTCTATGTCTTTTTTTGGTTTCGTGCTTGGACCTGCATGTGGGATGTTGCTCCTACTTGTTTCATGTTTTCATTTTTATGTATTTGTGTGTGTATGTGATGTTATATTACTTATTGTAATTTAGTATTGTCTGTTTGTGTTAGTCTAGTTTTGGTTTTGTTTGTTTTTTCAGACGTTGTATCTTGGTTTTTTTTGGTATGTATGTCGTTTCCATAAAAAAAACCCAAAAAACCCTTTAATTAGTCAAAAACAAAAATGATTTTTGAACTTTTTTTGGTGGCAAGCAAACAGTAGATCTTTTGCCAAAAGTAAAAGCTAGTTACTGATTTGAATAAGAAGCAACGAATATGAACAACAATCCGGCTGTTATCTCTGACCAACTAACTTTTTTGTCCATTGCTAAACGGATGGCTGGGATTAAATCTTTTGAACCGTTGATCCGTTACTATCAAGAGTGACCGCCTGATGCTGACCGCCAATTGCACGTTGCCCGTTAATATACAATATCCTTTTTCGATTTTGTTTTCAAAAAATTACTAGTAGTAAAAAAAAAGCTTTTATAATTTTAATTAGATATAAAATACAAAATATGGTCCATAATTCATATAACACACAAGATGAATAGATGATGACCCAGTGACTCAGAAGAAGAGCGTGTGTGTATAGTATTAACTGATTGAGCTAATGTGTTAGCTTAATTTGTGATGACTGATGAGGTATATGACATGTTTAGCTTTTGCTATAAGTACCCCTTCGTACTATGGATGGCAATCAAGAATTGGTAGGCGTTTGTCACATAACGGTTAACAATCCAATTTTAGCTGGTTAATGTTTACTATTTAACTGCAATTGATCGACGGTTTTAAAGTGATTGTCAGTTTTTAATAGAGTTTAGTAGTTGCATTATATGGTGATTACGATTTTTGTATAGACCACAATTAGGGCCATGAATATAAACTATTCCCTTTATTCCGAAAACAATCGAGCTAATTATCATCGTTTAACATTTGCATTTAGAGCTCGTCATAATATCGCGACCACGAATTTGTATCAGTATCAAATGAATAGGAGCTTCGTTCTAGGAGTTTCGTCCTCAGATTGTGAAGTTGAACGATGACGTGCCTTCTTTAAATTCTCACTTGCTAACTTTATAGCAAAATTTTCTTATTGAAAGTTCATTTGCTATCTAATGACATTTACGTGTCATTTTTATAATTTAGCATTTAACTTTATTGATAATAATTAATAATTACGACATGCAATTATTTAATTTGACAACTAAGTAGTTTATAATTATGAGTATCTGTCTTATAAGGTACCCCAGAGGACAAATACATACACGATGATAATGATAACGATATTGGAAATGTCGTTACTAGCACAAATGACGTAAAAGTTAATCAAACATTTATAAAGCTACACAAACGTACAATTATGATGCAGTTTTGGTTAACAGTAAGTTAATGCGACAATCAACGAGTAAGTCAACGTGGTAAATATATTGAGTAGCTACTTTGACGAAGTGGATTTTGGAGGCGATATTGAATGCAATTAAGATGTCCACTCAAAACGGGCCAATGGTCTAAGACTTTTTTTTGAAAGGCTAATGGTCAAGACTTAACGTTTAGTTTAGGGGTGAATTTGGTATCATACCGGTACCGAACCGATCGGTTGGTACCAGATTTTTTTTTCTCAAAATCAAAAATCGAATACCGTACCATTTGTATCAGTTGGTACCAGTCCGGTCCGGTACGGTTCCGGTTCAGTTTAGATATTTTGATGTGCATGGTACCAACCGGTACTGAACTGCTACCGAATGGTTGGTACCGGTTTATTGTTGGCCCCAAATCAAAAACCGAATACCGTATCATTTGTAACGGTCGGTACCGGTTCGGTTTCGTATTTTGATTTTTTTGTTCATCCCTAGTTTTGTTAGTTTTCAACCTTTCAAGATTGTTTAGAGGTCGAAAATACCGTGTTCCTATAATTCGGGTCAAGTTTTGAAGTTCTGTTTTTATTTTCGTGTCTATCTGTTGTCGAGATCTTTCCTTTCTCTTCCAAGCAACAAATTAGACTCCTTTAAGAATGTTTGCTATGGTTTTATTCATTATGCGTGTTTAGAATTTAGCATCGATTAATAAAAGAATTCCTCACTTTGATAATTCTGGTTGCGTTTTTTATTTGTATTCGTTATGATTTGACCATTATAATCGATCCTCAATAGATTTTTTAAGGGGGAAATCTGATCACATTCTAAACATATTTTCAGACGATTAACAAATTCTCTAAACGCATTTCATACTACAAGCGATATTATAACAAGAATGAGACTGTAATTATCATTTAAGCTACATTGTGCCTTATGAGCTTTTAACTTGAAGGAGAGTTTGTGGGCTTTCGCTCGAAGTGTGAAATTAGAGAATAACTCGAGGAACCGTATTTGTTTTGTTCTTCCAAGTTTACGCCTTCTCCAATCGTACATATTTCCCCAACTTCAAATTAGCAGAAATATATATCATCTTCTTGAAATTGTCTTCATTCAAAAATCTTCATCTCCAACACATTTACTTCAAAATAATAAACTCCATATAACCAAATTATTAACATGTTTTAGTCCATCTACCTAAAAATGAGTATGTTTTACTCCAAATACGGAGGAAAACATGTCTCCTAAAAAAGATTTCTACAAATTGTGGAGTACATCATTGGAGAGGGTCTTAAACCGGAAGACGCATTAATTTGTAGCACTCTTCTTAAGCAAAACCCAACCAATTATTATCGATCTACTACGACTTTTATTCTACCACCTACCTAAAGTTTAAATATTGGTTATTTGGTCCAATAGTATAGTAGAACCTTTTGGGTCTATTGACATATGCAATACGCTAAAGCTGTGGTGGAGCTAGAAAGGGGCAGTGACAACAGTCGCCCCCTTAAAAATCAAAAGATATTGAAAACAAATAATTTTTTTAAAGGTAAGTAGTGATAATTTAGAATTTTAACTCCATAATGTGATTAATTTTTTTTTTTTGCCTCCCTTTCTAAAAGTTCGTAGCTCCGTCCCTGGCAATAAAGTTATAAAGCACCTATGTTGTAATTAACGGTGACATAGTCTTATCACTCATTATTTACAGTTTAAACTTATTAAACTATCAAGTGAAGTTAACTTGAGTTTGTGCCACCAAACTAAACATACCTGGTGTTGCATTTTATAAAATTTATAATACTAACAGGACATGTATTTTTTTTTTGAACGGCAAAATGCATTAAACTAGAATTACAAGGTGGTAAGAGTCATAGAAGTTGAGTTACATGACCAAACAACCCAATCAAATGAAGATAGTTTTCCTCTTCCTACTATCCAATTACCAGGTGGTAAGAGGAGATAGAGTATTTAGTATGACATTCTGGCTCATAAAAAAAGTAAACAACTTAGAATTTAAAATCAATGTCAACGTATAATTTAAACTTTAATAAAGGAGTTAGAAAACTTATGTCTTGGTGCTACAATGTGTTTGGCTTTTCATTGTTTTGTTACATATATAGTCTTTATTGTTTTCTAATATATGACTGTGAATTTTTAAAGATGATATCCATACACCATCAAAAAATTATTCACACATCTGCGCTTTACAATGTTGTATATGTACATTACAATGAAGCACTCTTAGTGGTTTACAAAACGCTACTCCTTTCGTCCCAAAATTATTGTTTACAAAAAAATATACAGTTTAATAAAAGTGAGATAACAACATCTTTCAACCAATCAAATAAAATTTTCACCTACTAAATTCTCATCCCATTGGTTGAAATGAGAAGTCGACGATTATTTGAGACGTCCCAAAAAGAAAAGATGGACTATAATTTTGAGACGAATTTTCTTTAAAGGTTGAAAGTAGAAAAACGAAAGTAAACGGGGGGCAGTTGCGGCAAACGGTGGTTAATAATAAGTCGTTGGATTCGCATGTGGGTATACTACTTGTAGTGGTCCCCATCAAATATTTATAACAGATTTCCCGCTCCACAACCCTCCAAAATACCTTCCGTTTTCAACTCCCAGAAAAGAAATTTATTTAAAATTTAATTTTAATTTTTCAGCTTGACATTTATGAAAAGGAAAGTGATTCAAAACCGTTTGATTTTAGTCATAATCATTAAACGTAGTTTATTTAAACGGTTGAAAAAATGTATATTTATCATTAAGTGTCTCTTTTTGATAAGGGCTTTATTTTTCTTTTTATTTCAGAAACAGACATTCCTTTCAGATTAAGTGAAAAAGAAACAACAACTTATCTGTCTATATTAAGAGGTGTCCGAAAACAGGTAAATAAACAAATTATGTGTTTATTTAATCCTTTCAGATTAAATAAAGAATTCTAGCACGGGTTGCGCCTAGTTTGAATGGCGCCAATAAGTAAAAGCCGGAGAATGGCCCAAATATTTAAATACACAAAAATCAAACAACACACCTCAAACGGTGTCAGTTAGTTTTTGACTGTTTGTTTACTCTACCTCCAAAATCCAAATCAATCCAATTCTTACCGAACATGTTTTAACCTCAATATATATATACATTTTTTTTTACCCTATTATACCGGAGTACAATTCCGTTGACCATTCAATAAGGGGGTGGAGTCATCTCATAACGTAGGGGTAGCAGTTGCTACGGGTCCATTTCCAGTATGCAGTATAATTTCTGTTAAAAAATTGTATTTTTAGTTGCATTTGTTGTTTGTGCTACGGGGTTCAGAAAAATTGAGATACCATTGCTACGGATCACTTAAAATCCTGGATCCGCCACTGCATACAATTTTAACATTAATCAAGAGTTCAAGACGTATATCAAGTGAGACTATATAATTTTAAGTATTAGAGTATTGTGATATACGGAGTACATGTTAATTTTTTTTGTCTTGCTCTCTTGTGCTACTAGAGCTTCTAAGGTCCGTGCTATCTATAGAGGAATGAGAAGGGCATAAATGAGACGAGACATTCATTAGGTTCTCGAAATCGTCTCGTTATAAGTCGAGTCGACCTCGAACTACTCAAGTAGAGTTTCGAGCTTCAGATTTCTAAAAAATAGAGCTCAAGCCTGACACTATATCAACTCAACTCGACTTGATTATACCCTAGAGATGAGATTAATAATCTAACATAGTCCAAACAATAATACAATATTTAATACTAAACCTATAACAGTTTCTTACGACAATATAGCAAAATGACATATTAAATAGGGATAATAATTTATGCACACCATAGTGCTAGCTTTAAATGAGGAACAATTTATTTAAATATGAGAAAATTAAAGGTCAAAGGATAAATTTAATAATTTTTTTAGCTTGACGATTGTGTACCAACACAAATGTTTTGTGCAACAAATTATTAGACCTTTTAAATATAAACTTTTTATAATACTGTACATACATACATTTATACATTTATTGATTATTTGGTTACGGAAATATTTATACAGACGGCCCGCGACATAATTTTGAATATATTTCCAAAGTGGGGTACCCTTTTACCCTACAAACACTCCTATTTATATGCTTCACACTTTCATCAATTTTCTTCAGAGCCACCATTCACACATTTCTCTGTTTCACTAACTCACACACCACCCCCACATTCATCTTAAAAAATCTAATCCATGGCTATTGTAGGGTTTTTTCTTCTGGGTTTTCTCTCATTAGCTTCCTCCGTCCACGGTGACGGCGGTTGGGTTAATGCTCACGCCACCTTCTACGGCGGTGGTGATGCTTCCGGCACAATGGGTATGTCTCATTCACATGTTATGTCATGTACTTTTATTTATGTCAACATTTTATTTTATGTTATTGAAATGTTGTTTTTTTTTTGTTGTAGGTGGGGCATGTGGGTATGGGAATATGTATAGTCAAGGGTATGGTACAAACACAGCAGCACTAAGTACTGCTTTGTTTAACAATGGTTTAAGTTGTGGTTCTTGTTATGAGATTAAATGTGTTAATGATGCTAAATGGTGTTTACCTGGCTCCATTACCATCACTGCAACCAATTTCTGCCCACCGAACACCGCCTTACCTAGCAACAATGGTGGTTGGTGTAACCCCCCAAATCAACACTTTGACCTCTCTCAACCTGTATTTCAACACATTGCTCAGTACAAAGCTGGAATTGTCCCTGTTGCTTACAGAAGGTGAGAATTTACAATAAACACCCTCACTCCATTAAGGGCATTTTGGTCATTTCACTTAAAGTTTTTTTTTTATAGTTCCAAGGATATCTTAGTAATTTACTCATACTCGTGATTTCGATGGGTAGTCTGTTAATTTTCTTAGAAAAATAGTACTTTTGTTTTGGCTTAACTTGCTTGAAGGGTATTTTGGTAATTTGGTTGTGTTATTTTTTTTTGTAGGGTATCATGTGTGAGAAGGGGTGGAATTAGGTTCCAAATTAATGGTCATTCCTACTTCAATTTGGTACTAATTACAAATGTGGGTGGTGCTGGTGATGTGCATTCAGTAGCAATTAAAGGTTCAAGGACTGGATGGCAACAGATGTCAAGAAACTGGGGGCAAAATTGGCAATCCAACAATTATCTAAATGGGCAATCTTTGTCTTTTAAGGTTACAACAAGTGATGGTAGAACTGTTGTGTCCAACAATGTTGTTCCTGCTGGTTGGTCTTTTGGGCAGACCTTTGCTGGTGCCCAATTCTAGTGAAAGGACATTTTTACCCTTGGTCAAGGGTAGTAGGTTTTAGTGGTCACCTAGTATTTTACTATTGGTCTTATTGTAACTTTTTAGCTACTACAATAGGTACTATCACAATGACTGGAGGCTTGTTTTGAAAAGGTCTTTTTAGTCATTTTGTTTTTTTAGGGTTACACATAGTAGTAAGTTTGGTACGTAATGGTACCCTAGTTATTAACGGTTTGTTGTGTTTGTGTTTTAAGGGCAGTGGTGGTATTTTACACCCGCCGTTAGTGGTTAATGACGTTTTTGCCCATGGTTGGGCCATTGGGGTGGTGAGCAGGTGAGGTGTTTTTGTTTGAAATGTTTTTTGATTTTATGAGGTCTTGAAAGTTGTAAACTTTTTATTAGTAATGGAAGGTGACTACATTACCATAAGTTAGTTAAGCTTGTTGGTAGCTATTCAAAATAGTGCTGCATAGTGTACAATATTTATAGCATGTGGTACAACCATTAGTGGCTTGTTTTTGTTTGCCCCTTTTGTCGTTTGGAATGCTTTATTACTTTGACCACTATTTAAAACCTCCTAATATATATACTCCGTATATTTATATTTGCTCAATAAAAAACAACTTGCTGATAGAGGCTTCATGCATCTTTAAAGTCAATTACAATTTACAATATCCTGGATATTTTTTAATGTAACCTTTGAAAAAGCATAAATCAACTGTAATATATATTATACGTGCATGCAACATTTTTTTTAATCAACTGGTATTGAATCTAAAAAAATAAAATAAAAAATGTTCATTGGTAGGACGGTATTTGTGTAACCTAATTATATAAACAGTTGCTCATGTATAGTTGAATAATTGCGTATATATGTGCATGTGATGACAATATGACATAGTACATTATGGAGAATAATGTTTTGCATGTATTTCACGTTTGCGTTCAAAAAGGAAAAAGAAAATGCTATCTCCTCTTTTAAATTACTCCGCATAACTTATTTTGCTGTATTTTAACTCGTAACAAGACTCATTGTCTCAATGAAGCACTTAATAATTGCTCTTGTACTTTTTATTTCTAAAGTACCTATAAGGTTTATAATATACTCATTCTGTCTCAAAATAAGTGTTACGTTTCAGTTTTTACGAAGTTTAAGAAATTACATTGTCTGGTAGTGAAGATGATAACATTACCCTTAATTTTGCACAGACTTCTGTGTATCAGTTTTGAGAAAAGGTATATTGAAAGTAAGATGGTAAAATTAATATACTGTTTTTGGACAGATTAAAATGGAAAGGTAGAGACTTATTTTGGGAAAGAGTGACTTAACATTTTTTGGTAGCAAAGTTTTACAAGTGATATATCATATTTATACCTTTCATACAAAAAGAAGTTTACATCTACCTCTTAAAATACGTATTGTAACCGGTTTTATGGGTATAGTAAATAGTAATGTGAAAAATGGTCAACAAAATCAGTTAATTTAAGGTGGAGCTTGGAAGTGAAAGACCTAAAGGGAACTTGGGAATAGTGGAATGCTTCAATCCCAGAAATAAGAAGAATCTTTGACCCAAAATCTCATTTTCCAACCACATATTCAAACTTTAATATTATATTATTATTTTCTGCAATCGTGGCATGTAGCATTTGTCTTTATATTTACTGGTTTGTACTTTGTAGAGTACTTTGTTAGAACTTTTGAATTTTAAAGTATTAAAGTTTATATCGATGTAGTTAAAGATATAAGGTGTGTGTTCAAGCCATTAAGGGGCGAGAATGAGAATGTGTATGTGATTGATAACTAATGTTTTGTTCATAAGTTAGGAATCAAAAAATGGAGTCAAACCCATGGATCATAGGTGGTAATTTTTTTGTTAATAATCACATTCATTCCCATATCAAACATCTATCAATCTAAGACTCATAGTGATTCCAAATTTCAAACAAACGCACCCATACTTTTCACGTTTACTAGGTATGTAAATAAATAACCAATCAATGTCACAAAACTTGGCATGTACTTGGACATTTCCAAAATACAAAAAGCTCTCGTTCTCTTATTGCTAATATACATTTATCATATTATCGCCGTTTCTTACCATCACGTGTGTGCAATGGTAGTTCCTTATACCATTAACGTTTAGTGTTTTACACATCTTTCAACTTGAATTGACAAAATTATTCTCTTAAATTATATTCATCTAGTCTTAAACTAATTGGTCGTAAGTTGTTAGTCTTTTTCTTCTTGTTAATATTCAATAATGTATCACTTCGAATCTATTTACGTTAAACTATTTTTAAACAAAGAAGAAAAGTGTTAGACTTACAAAAAGCTTATAATAGAATCTTAAAAAAGGAATGTGTATTATTGTTATACTTCATGGGAAAATCCATTATAATCATTATTCACTACACACATCATGTTGAATAGTGTATTCCATTTAACAAATGATTCACTCACAAAAAATTTACAAAAAAAGTTTTACAAAACTAGATGGACCAATGAGATGAAGAAATAGAAGTATGAAAGAGAGTAATCTAATTGGTATAGCACACATGCCATGTCACTTTGTTGGAATTTATTTGTAAATTGTTTGTGGATGTAACATTTCTCATCTATTTAACTACTTATGAAATAACATTTCGATGTTTAGTACGTTTATTTTTTTACTTTCACCAAAGACGCAATTAATCAACATTCTTTACCCCAAGTTTTGTCGTGAATTAAAAAGTATCTCACACGAGTTGAGGTATGTACTTTTTTCGCCGAATCGCTGAATGTGTATATTAAATTTGACGATTCTATGGTCTATTTTTTGATAATTTTGTCCGACATGGTTTTATTTAGTGAACAAGTCACCATTGACCGTCCATTTATATAATTTTCTCAAATTTTAATTTATTTGTAACATTACGAGGGTCTTTTCCTAGGACCTGTGATTGACAACTTTATTTGTTGATAATCATACATATATTTCCATTGTAGTAATTTATTATTGTAATACTTTTGAGTTTTATAGACTCTAATCTCAGCGGGAAACCAAAATCCACCTTTACTATCTCATAGGTTGTTGAGAATAATAAAATAGAGAATTTTAGCAACTTTAATAAAAGACAAAGATGTCGTACATCGTGAATTATTGGTCACTACTAGCCTACTAGGATTAAGTTTTCTTCTCTTGTAATTGGGTTATAAATCTAATTGGGTTTCTTTTATTGTGGATCAGTGGGCTGGTTATTATTTAATATTTATACTAGAGTGGGCTAAGCCCAATTCCTTGTAATATGAGCTATAAATCTAATTGGGTTTCTGTTAGTCACCATAACTTTTTTTGAGTGTGCATAAATTGAGTATTTGAGTGTAGTGATTTTGGGTTGAAAATATGCAATTTATTAAGTTGTAATGAATTTGTGGGTTGATAAATTTTGGACATAGGAAGTTAGGTGATTAAAACCAATGTTTTGAAAATCGAAAACCGAATCGGACCGGATTGTCATCCGGTTCCGGTTCAACCGGTCCGGTCGAACCGTCCGGTTTTGATGCCACATCATCATTTTATAAAAAAGAAAAATTAAAAAACTCGGTTAAACCGTCCGGTTCCCGGTCGAACCGTCCAGTTTTGACCGAACCATCTGGTTCGTTGACCGGTCAACTCCTGGTCAAAACCGGTTTGTTCCCGATCGAAAAACCCATTTTTCCTGATCGAACAGGTCGGACCAGACCAGTTCAATCGGTTTTTAAAACATTGATTAAAACGAGATATCATATGCATGCTCAATTCAACAAATGATAAACATGCTTCATTTCCTCAAAAGACCTTGCATCATTTCCGATATAGATGGAAATCTTTGGATGGTAAATACTAAAGAAGGGTCATGTCCTAAGAACTGGAGCAGAACTGAACTGGACCACGAACTAATAAATGTAAAATCAAGAACCATGAACACCATCATATAATTACAATATCGATTATTATCCAACTACTAATATATTAACGTTCATATATTTGTAAATCTTCATATCGATCATTATATAATTGTTAAGGATAGGCATATTACTTCTATATTTAGTTATTTACCCACTACTAATATTAATTTTGTTATTACTAGAGAAGCGGTTTAGACGGTTCAATCGGTTTTAATTGTTATAGAACCGCACCGCATCGTGAATTATTAAAGCTAAAAATAAGAACCCATAATTGCAACATTGAGCTTTGGGTTGGTTCAGTTCTTGTCCGGTTCAGGTTCGCTTTACGGGTTCCAGCACTTCCATACCATTTAATTACACCCCTAAAACTTTTCTTTCTAACATGATAACATACTTGGTTCAAGCCATTATTGTTCGATTCACTATTATCAACCACTTAAGTAATAGATGAAGGGTTAAACCGAAAAACTGTCTCTATGTTTTGTTCATTTCATCTACGCATTTATAAATTATAATCCCTGCCAAATGTGCAATAAATTTTGAAAGCCCCATGTGATATCAAACAGTTGGCCTCAACAGAAAAATAAAAAGTCTAAGTACATAGATCGAACAAAGTTTCAAATATACGAAGTATATATGAAAAAAGGAAAATGCATTAATGTTGGAAATACAATCTTAATTATACAAAAATGAAAGTCTTTATTTAACAAGTCGACAAAAGTAGCTGCTATGATTTCAAAATAATTATTTTCTTGAGTATTTTTCTAAGCAGTTTTTGAGCCAACCTTTATGTTCAATAAGCAATACTCCTATTGTTGTAGATTGTTTTCAATTCTTATAATTTTAACGTGTTGATTGTGATATTGTCGATCGCAAATATGATTCAACCAACAACTTAGCTTTTTGAAGACTTTCTTCGGTAGCTGCTAAAGTGACATACATCGTCAAAAATAGGTTGTATGCAATAATCTCATTATAAATCAATTTGGTCTTTAGAAAATGTAGAATATCAACAGGCTTTAACTCGATCCATATGGAGTTCATTCGCATCGATATAAGATTGACAACTATCTTTTAGTTCCAAATGAAAATTACCACAACTCGAACGAGGACTCTTGTTTACAAAACAATACAATTTTTTAGCTATTTCCTTCTAGATGATTACCTATTTCCTTTAAGATAATAACGATCGTTTTTGTTTTCAACAATGTACCTACTATAGTGTATAGAGAGGCCCACAAAACCATTTAACCCGAACTTGCTAAATCCTCCACTGATGGGCCTTCTCTTTTACAACCCCAAAGGAAAATACTTTAAGTTAGCGATCGAACTCATCAAACCCTTGCATGATATCGGATGTAGGCATGAACAAAATCGGGTATTTGCCCGACCCGACCCGAAACCTGACCAAAACCCGGTCAAACTGGGTTTTGACCAACCCGAACCGGGTTCAAACCGGGTTTCAACCGGGTTTTTGACCGGGTTCAAATCGGGTTTTCGGGTTTTTTCGGGTTTTTGACCGGGTTTTCAACCCGACCCTATTTCAACCCTTGTTCAACCCGATTTCGAATTCAAAAAAACGTACCCGGTTTGGTACTCGCCAGGTATTAAGAAAACCCGAACCGGGTAGGATCGGGTCGGGCATTCGGGTTTAAAACCGGGTAGGGTATAGAACCCGGTTTTTTTGTTCAAGCCTAATCGGATGTATATTGTCATTTTGTTTGGTCTAGTGTAAAAAATATCTCATAAAACTATAATGGTAATTTATTTGAATAATTTTGTAACTTTAAGCAGTTGTGAAGATAATGACCGATCGTAAAGTAATATGTCTTAGTTGTTTTTGTGTTACATTTGATGACAAAATTGTAGGTCAAATAGTGCGCTAGCTGCAAGTGGTAATGATCTCTGGCAATATAAGTTTGTTGTTGAATAAGTGACATCTACATCAATTTTGTATACTTGAAATAATAAGCTTTAATTTTCTCAACGCTAAGTTTTTATATTAATGCTAAAAAAGTAGAGAATGTGATAATTAATAGGATTCTTCCATTTCTCTACAAAACTTATTTTTTTTTCTACCCCTTAGTTAATTATCTCATAAACCGTAAGTTCATAAATTATAAAAATTACATATTCGGAACCAGCACATTTTTCTCTTCGATTAGAGATGTCATAAGATATACTTTCGACGATTTTTTTTCTTCGCTTTTTTTACCGGATTTCACAATATAATCACATGTGATTTATGATAAAAAATTAAAATTTGTTCACGATTATTTATTCATGGTATTTGCTACTTAACACGTGATTATAACTTAATATTCACATACATTAATAGTTATAAATAAAAAATTAAAAATTGCAATAGTTTTCATTAAAAATCACATGTGATTGTTATTTGTACACTTAATCACAATTGATTTGTTATATAATCACATATGATTTTGCATATAATCACATATGATTTTCATTTAAAAATTAATATTTGATGAGAAATTTCCTGATATATGATAATTCATGTATGATTTCAACTTGATTTTATAATTCTTAGTCAATGATTTGAAAATCCGTATTTTATTACTCTTTAAACACATGTGATTGATAGTTTGATATTCAATCGCATGTGATTACACCTTAGTTTTTCATGTCTTAATCTCTTTACATCATCAATGATTTGAATTTAAAGTTTAATCGAAAATATAAGCGGGTGTGATTATTTTTTAGTGTTAAATCACATGTGATTTCACATTAAAAGTTTCTAAAACCCAAAATAAATGGAAAAAAAACTTCGTCGAAAGTATATGTTGTAGGATCTAGAATCGAAGAGAAAAAGATGCTGATTCCGAATATGTAATTTTTATAATATGTAGACATACGATTTGTGATATATTTAGCGTTGAAAAAAAAAGGTGGAAATGAGTATTTGAAATGAAGAAATCCTATTGATTCCACCATTCTCCATTTTTTTACCATTCTTTTTTGAACTTTTCTGATAAAACTGTAAACACTCTACGTAAACGGAAGACGTACACTAAAGTTTCTTGAACACTCCAATTTAACTCATGCGAGTTTTCGTATTTGGTTAAACTAAAACCTATTGTATGGAAGAACAAAAAAATGTATGAATGAACATGTAACACATAGGTTGCAGTAGCAAACGTCGTTATGTTAACGTGTTGTTACATACAAGTTGATTGAAGAACACAAATTTTGAGTTTGTAGCAAGTAATCAATCTAAATGAATGTCGATCATAAGAGTTTATAAAAACATAGAAAGATATGTAGATGATGAATGCTACGTGAACACCTTTTTAAAGACAAACATTAAATTTTGTGATTTATGACAAATGAATGGGCAATCCCATGTTACACCATAGATTTTGTCTTGTTCATTTGCAAAGGAGACACAATCATCTTAATGTATGTCCTTTCATATCATGTGGTTCCAAACCAGATTCTCACATATATATTTTTTAGTAATTTGTTTACCATCAAAATTTATCCATATATCACTAACTATGCTTTATGATGTTGTACTGTACGTCACTGTAAAGTACAGTTAACTGTGTATGAATAATTTTTAACAGGGTACGAATCACTACCCTATTTTTTAGGTGATGATCAACAAAAGATCCGCATACATCACTTTTCATGTCATACAGTATCATACCGTATAATATCATAAAGCACTGTGCGTATAAAGAAATTTTTTATTTTTGATGATGTATGAAACTATGAATTAATACTTATATTTTTTCACACATTTCATCTCCTTCCTGTTTTAACTTTGGGTAAAATACATTTTGCGTCTTTATATTTTCGTTTTCTTCTAACTTGGTATTTTCGCACATGAATTGATCAAACCAAATTTTTATCATCCCCGTACGCGTAAAATTATTAAATTTTGAAAGAAAAAGAAGTTAGAGAGATGTAGCCAAATTTCAAAGCTATAGACCAAACGTACAGTATAGTTGCATCAAGAAATCAAATGCAACTAGCAATCGTACATATTCTTTTCCGTTTGTTCGTGGGGTACGTATTCATTGATTTACTTCAAGTCCCTGATAACCAATTTTCCTTCCATAGACGACTATTCAAAATTCACCATTTAAGGAATCGAGTAATAAAATGTCTTTACAACTTATAATACAGTAATTTTCTATATGCATATAGACAGGAGCGGCTCAAGGTATTTAGGGGTCTAAAGCGAACTCAAAATATGAGGCCTAATCGTTAAGTAATGGATTTTACAATACATAGTGCTTAGGGCTATGATTAGTTAATAAGTGATTGGTAAAAAGTATTTAAATAACTAACTTAATTTGTTAAAATTTACTACTTGTATTTAACTGAATGTGGTTGATAGTTAGCAGGAAGTTGACCGTCCATTACAAATGTTGGCGGTTTATTTAGAGCAATTACACTTTTAATCATAGCCCCAACAAAATCCTTAACAATCACAAACTATGTTAAATATTATATTAAGCTCATTATGCAATTCAAATTAATTAATCTATTTAACCACGAGTCATGTTTCTATGATTGAGATAGTCATTTGAACAATTTGATAAATGGTATTGCGCAAGGAATGACCGGATAAATCAATCGTGTGAAAATATAAAGAAAATTATTAAGATACTTTAATGCTAGCTAATGTGAAATGATGATTGCATTTAAAGACATGAATAAAGAACGTGAAACCTTTAATCACGAAAAGACTTGAATCTAAGTGACAAAATATGGGTCTAGTCATTTTATCAATTACAATGGGCTTAATATTTTACGATTTAAACTCTCGTGAGGCCTTATAACGTCGTTTTCTCACGCAAATTGGGTCTAATCTCTTAAAGCTTATGTTGTCCCGTTTAGCTAGATAAATATATAACTACTTGACACAGTTAATTGTAGGGGGGGGGGGGGGGGGAGGGGAGTGAATACAATTTTTCAAATTTAAAGTAATTTTATCGATTGAATGAAAATAATACATTACAACAATTATTTGCGAAAGAGAAAAGACACACTAATCTAAGTAATTATTACTTGATGACAGATTTAAATATAACAGGTCACTCAGCCTGAGGAGCTGATGACCATCAGTGATCTCAACACAAGTGTTGGCACAAAGCTCGCTGACTAACAAGAGTGGCTGTTATAGATCAAATGTTATATTTAATGCAATTTAAGGTGTATTTAATACGGTTGTTGATTTGAGTATTTATATGCATAAATCCTCAATATTATCTTAGAGATAATATGTTTAACCGTTTTAATAATCTTTAAAGATTTGATAGGTATGGTTGAAAAGTATCAAATCTTTAATGACTAATACATGGGGAAGGTGTTTTTAAATATAATAATACATTTTTACAGTAAAAGTATGGTACTTTTTCTGTAAATGAAGTTTTGTTGACTTCATGTATTATTGCACACCGGTTATACGGCTATTGTTCACCTTGTAGAATACGCCTTCTAAAGTGCACATGTATCTGTCAGACCCATGCGCTTACTCAAGGAATAGTTGCTGGAGTAGTTAGGATAACTATTGATCTTCCACTTCAATCAGAAATCTTCTATCTATATCTTTGGTCTTTGACTTCAGATATAGGTGTCAGTGTTTTCCAGCATCTGTGAATAACTTGCCAAGTCTTTAAGGATGATCAGTGTTGAGGAGAGGCTAATGAAAGTTTGCAAGTTATAAGGGACACTGTTACACATGCAGCGAGACCACAGAGACAAGGGACGCTGAGTATACATCAACGTCCAAAAAGAAACATTATGTCTTACATAAATTATAAAGGCAGGGTCAGTGACCCAACAATCTCCCCCTATTTATTTATGACAGAACAAGTTTTCTACTAGCTATCTATTGATAAGACTTTACATATTATGCATAAATAAATAGTAGAAATTAGATAACTTTGATTTTATATCATAATCAAAAGTTTTACAACTAAGACACTATGACATTACATTTTCATATTCTTGCTTGATTTTTACATATGAGTCAGTAGTGTCTTGAGTCATTCTAAGTCTAAGTTCCTCATCGATTAACTTCGGAAATTCTTCATCAGCATTGCTTGACCTTCCTATGAATCTAACAGCAGCAAGATGCTCTGTCTTGGCAATGGAGATTTCAGAGGCCCTTTGAAAACTTTGATTGGTGATGGGATCCATGTAGAACATTCCAAATTCAGGATTTCTGATCACCCTTCCAGGCACAAAATGAACACCGGTAGGAAGAATATGGTTTGTTCCTTCACAGCTAGGTAGATAGCTCATTTTTTTGAAGCATTTTTGTTTGTTTCAGCCTGTGTTCCTTGGTTGATTTCTTGGTAATTTATCTGCTAGAGCTGGTAGAGGTACCTTTGAGCTCAACTTGATAATGAGAAAGAGGTAGTTTCAAGGTCTTTTCAGCTTCATTTAAGTCGGCCAATATATTATCTAACAGCTGTAGCAAGACTTGCTTGTAAGAAGTGGAGTTGTGTTTGAATGCAGGTATAAATCTCACAGATTTCAGAGAAGCCCAAGGTCGTCTTTATCTTTGATAAGGTAACAATGTCAATTGTGTTCTTATATTCTCTGAATAGTTTCAAGTTGTTTCTTGCTCGCTGAGTTTTAAAGAACCTTGGAGCAACTTTGACAATCTTCTGTGGAAATCTTCTGAAGGAGATGAACTTCTGTATGAACTTTATTTGTTAATTCTTATCTTTAAGATTTTGTGCTCCCTGTTTCAGTACCCGTTCTTGAATTTTTAGAGCATCAGTACCTTTCTTTTTAGCCTCAGATTCCACTCCAGTCTTCAGCTCAGAAATCAGTTTTTCAGTTTCAGCAACTTTCTCTCTTTCTAGTTCCTTTGCTTTTTCTTGAAGATAAGCAGCCTGAATCTCTTCTAGTGGAAGGTTTAGCTTCTTAGCTGCTTTCTTTAGTCTTTCTTCCTCTCCCATCATCTCATCAGAGCTCGAGCTTTCCATTCTAATCTTCTTTCCCTTCTGGTTGATAATTTCATCATCATCAGATCCTTCATCATCCTCATCCATGATTAATTTTCTTTTTCTTCGACTGGATGACTGCACTGGATGTGAGCTTGTTGCAGCAATGTCAGATGAAGGCTTTACAGAGATTGAGGGATAAGGATCAGCTTTATCCGCTCCTGTGGTTTGCTCAGGTTGAGCATCTTTAACACCAATGTTTTCAGGAAGTGTAAGGGCATGGGAGCCCATTCCCTTGCAGATTTTATGATGATTATGGGGTGGGTCCCACCCCCATGTGGTGCTAAATATTGCTCCCCAAAGTTGCGTAGTGTGCGGCGCTCGTTTACCCGATCATTTAAACGTTTAATTAACGTTATACGTGTTTATATACGTGTTTTAAATAACGAAATAATATTTCAATATTTTTGATGGAAGTATTTATTAAAATACTTGAAAACATTTATAATTTTTTTTTGTTTAATTGTCGGTCTCGATTTGCGTGTTCGCTTTACAAAAGTTTAATCTTGTAATGTTTAAACTAAACGTTTTCGTTATCGGTTTATTATATTATACTTCAAACCAATAATTTCTATTAAAGTCATATATATTTTATATTAATAAAATACATTTGAATTTTCTATTCGTTGTTGGGCGCATTTCGCACATTTTTGTCGCGTCGGTTACGTTTTAAATAAAATGTACATTGTTTCGTATATTATTAATACATAATAATATAAGGTAAATAACTACTATCTAATTACCAAATAGATTTATGTTATTTATGAAAAGTTGCACCAACGTCCGTATGGATTGTATCAAACTACATTCGATATGATAATGCACGATTAAACCAAATCGCGAACGTGTATATATTCAACAATATATATATATATATATATATATAAGGATACATTAATTAACCTAATCAAAGGACTAATTACATGTATGAATAGATGATTAGGCACTAATCATTAGTCCTAATTTGGCGGGTGTCACAGATCTTGATTATCTTGAAGAAATAGATCTCCAGGATCAACTTGCTTTGTTATCAAGGAGAGTTAAGAATTTCTTGAAGAGGACAGGAAGAAAGGTTGTTGGAAACAAATCAGGGTTTGATAAAATCAAGATCAAGTGTTTTAACTGTCAAGGTTATGGACATTTTACTCGTGAATGCCAAAGACCTAAGGTAGAAACTGGAAATGGAAAACAAGGTTCGGGGAGTACTCTTGCTTCCAAAGCCTTGGTTGTAAAGTAGTTAGATGGCTCTTATGATTGGAAAGCTCAGTCTGAAGAAGCTTTGATGGCTGAGATTGATGATCAAGAGAGAACTGATGATACAATGTCCTACATGCCTACTGATGTAGAACAACAAGTAGAGGTGCCTGCGTCTGAAGTAAAAGCAAGTGATGATGATGTGCTGTATATGGATTCAACTCAAGAAATGAGTCCAGAAGAGTTTGTAGCACACATGGATGAAGTTCAAACAGATAAGAAAAGGGTATGTCTTGATATTCTTACTCTTGCTGATATCTGTTATTTAGTTACTGATTTACAATCTCAGATTAGTGTGTTAACTATCTCAAATAGCAATTTGTTATCCCAATTGAATGTAGATAGAGAATCTTATAAGACTGTTAGATCTGAATTTGACCAAGCTCATATGGATGTGCGTAGATTAAGTGATGATAAACAGGCCTTAAAAGATAAGATTAAGTCTGATACTTTTGATAGAACAGCTCTTAGAGATACCATAAATGAAAAGTCAGTTATCATAGATGGTCTCCACATGAACATTAAAGACTTAAATGAAACAATTGCTAGTAAGGATCAGGAAATAGCAAATCTTAATTTGAAGTTTGTTATGCAAAACCGTAAGCTTGAGTCTTATAGAACTATTGAAATGGATAAATTTTTTGATGCTCAACGTAGTGTAAAGGACAAGACTGGGATATGATACAATGATGTACCCCCTCCTTTTAATGCCAATTACACTCCTATTCCTGAAGATTCTGAAATGGTTGATGCTAATTCTGAGGTTATAGTAGCTAATAAGTCTGATAAATCTGAGGTACAGAAGAATGTTGTTAAGAATCCCAGGTAATAGTAAGATTTCACCACTCACCAAAATACAATTTGTATCGAGTGAAGTGATTAATGATACTAAGACTGATGATAAGGTTAATAAGGAACAAACACCTGAATCTTTAGTGCCTAAGACTCCAAATGAGAAAGAAAAGTTAATAAATCACGAAAGCAGATGTCATGTTTCAAGTGTCACCAAAAGGGACACGTAGCTTCTTGTTGTCCAAATAAGAAGTTGGAAGCATCACATAAGTTAGTGAATACTGAAAAGACACCGACTGACTCTAGTTTAAATGTGGATAGGTTAGATACCAAATCTAAGTTAGGTAATAAACCTGTTAACATTCTTAAAAGAGATGGTAATCATAGTGTCTCCCCACCTAAACCTAAACGGCCATATACTCTAAGTGACAATTCTTCTAATAAGCCTAGGGATATGACACCGTCAAGGCTTAGAACTCAAAGTAGAAATCATAGTCATTATGAGAGTGGTTCTACGTCATGAACACATGAGTTTAATTATAATTATAATAATAGAACTCTTAATTCAGTGCCTAGGAGGTTCTCCTCAAATTCACCTCTTAAGGCTGATCGTCCACAAGCTCAAGCATTTTCGAAAGTAACCAAAGCTCCTGATGGGAAGGATGGTTATTTTAAAGAGCTTCAGTTTGTTGATGATAAGGGACAAACCAAGACCATAATGGCTTGGGTCCCTCTTGACAACTGGTTGTGTTTTGTGTTGTGTGCAGGAGCCTACCGTGAACAAGGATAGCTGGTGGTATGTAGACAGTGGATGCTCAAGGCACATGACTAGAGAACGAAGTCTACTAAAGGACTTCAAAGAAGGTTTCAAGCAAAAAGTTAATTTTGCAGGAGACAAAGGAGGAGTAATTACGTGAAAAGGAAAAGTTTCAAATGGAACTTTGACTCTAGAGGATGTGAATTATGTTGAAGAACTAGCACACAACCTAGTGAGTGTTTCTCAAGTCTGCGATAAAGGTCATCAGGTTCATTTTAATGAAAAGGAGGCTTTAGTTCTGAAGCCAGGATTCACAATTCCTGAAGAGTGTATATTGATGAGGGCACCAAGGAAGAAGGACATCTATGCTATAAACATGGGTGTTTCTAACTCTTCAATGGTGTCTACATGTTTATTATCCAAGGCCTCAGAAGCAGACGCATTATTATGGCATAGGAGAATGGAACATCTGAACTGGAGAAAGATGAATTTCATAACAAAAAATGGGTTAGATCTGGGTGTACCACAAAAATGTTTCGAGTCTGAAGATAAGTGTGTTTCTTGCATGAAAGGAAAGCAGCACAAGAAACCACACAGATCTAAGATTGAAAACTCGATCTCCTCACCATTTGAGTTGCTACATATGGACCTCTTCGGCCCTATAAGCAAGAGAAGTCTAGGTGGAAAACGGTACTGTTTGGTTGTCACAGACGATTATTCTAGATTCTCATGGGTGTTCTTTTTGGGATCTAAGGACGAAACTCCTGGAATTTTAACTAAGTTCTTTGATCTAGTAGAGAATGTCTATAAGACGAGAGTGAAGCGTATTCGTAGTGACAACGGAACAGAATTCAAAAACTCAACGTTGAATATCTATTGCTTAAGCAAAGGGATTATTCATCAATTCAGTTCACCTTATGAACCTCAACAAAATGGTGTAGCTGAAAGGAAGAATAGAACATTGATAGAGGCTGCTAGAGCAATGCATGCTGATTCAAGGCTTCTTGTCATCTTTTGGGCAGAAGCAGTGAATACAACATGTTATGTTCTAAATAGAGTTCTTACAGTTAAAAAGCAGAACAAGACTTGTTATGAGCTTTTGAACAATAAGAAACCAAATTTAAAAGGATTTGAACCCTTTGGAGTTTCTTGCACTATATTAAAAACTGGTCATCAAGCTAAATTTGGTGAGAAGGCTTACGAAATGATTCTTCCTAGGTTATATGCCTAATTCACCAAACAAGAGAGTTTTTAATAAAGTCACAGGACGTTTGGAGGTAGTGTATAACATTGAAGTTACAAGCTACACACCAGATGTACATAAGGGCTTAGATTGGCAATTTGATTATTCTGATCTTTTTGCATCTTTTAAAGTTCCTGTAAGTGATTTTGTCAGTGATTCAGAGATTTCTGAACATTTAGTGTCTGGAAAATGAGGATATTGGCCACACTCCAACATCGAATACTCAATCTTCTACAATCAAGATAAGTGCTGATCCAAATCAACCATCTACTAGTGGATCTCAAAAATCCAAAGTAAATATACCTCCAGATGAGGAAGAGCTGATGCAAAACTTAGTGGATGATATCATTACTCCACTTAGAGAATTAAGAATATCTTCTGATATTGATAATTCACAGCCATCCAGTGAGGAGGTACCAGATTTGGAAGACACACCTGAACCTCATAGTACTCATGAAATAGGTACTAATTTGGAGGATGAAATACCAGTTGAACTGGTAACGGTTACTCGGACTAGCAAGAATCATCCACCTGAGAATATCATAGGTGATCCTCAAATACCTATGACAACTAGAGGACAAGTTAAAGCTAGTATTTCAGACAACCAAGATCACCCAAGCTTGTATTTTGAAATGAAAGAGACAGGAATTTCTAATCAATGTCTATATTCATGCTTTATCTCACAAGTTTAGCCTAAAAATGTTCAAATGGCTCTAAAAGAAAGTTCGTGGGTGGAAGCAATGCAAGAAGAACTATCTCAGTTCTCAAAATTACAAGTATGGGAGTTGATGACCTTCCAAAGTGAGAGTATCCAATTGGAACTAGATGGGTATTTAAGTGTAAGAGAGATGATCGGGGTGTCATTACTCGCAATAAAGCTCGTCTAGTGGTTCAAGGTGTGACACCCGCCTAATTAGGACTAGTGATTAGTGCCTAGTTCTCTGTAATACATGTAATTAGTCCTTTGATTAGGTTAATTAATGTATCCTTATATATATATATATTGTTGAATATATACACATACGCGATTTGGTTTAATCGTGCATTATCATATTGAATGGATTTCGATACATTTCATACGGACGTTGGTGCTACTTTTAATAAATAACATAAATCTATTTGATATTTAAATAGTAGTTATTTACATTATATAATTATGTATTAATAATATACGGAACAATATACGTTTTGTTTAAAATGTAACCGACACAAATTAAATGCGCGAAACGCGCCCAACAAACGAGTAAAGTTCAAGTTATATTTTATAACTCAAAATAAAGTATTTTGATTAAATACTTTGGTTATGCAAACCAAAAATTTGTTTTTTTTGAATACTAGATTAAATACTTTGATTAAATACTTTGATTAAATCCAAACTAAACTCGAAAATGTGTTTTTTTTGAAACTTGTATATACAAACCAAAAATAGTCACTGAAAACAGTCCCACGAAACAAATCATATAAATCGTGTACTTTGAATTAGACTACGAAACATATACCAAAATTTTCGTATGAAAGAGAGATACAACTTTCATTTTACACTTTTTCCAGAAATACACCCATTTTCACATAAAACTCGATTTGTGCACGACTATCTGTTTTGGTCGGATTTCGGATTTGACATCCCTCAATTTTTATTTAACTAACGAAATGGACACTATAATTCATTGTAAATTTTCATAAGGTGCTAGAGACTTGGTAATTTTGCGGAACTTGGTTCGGAGTAGAACACCCCAAAACGAGAGGCGAAACAAACCGACAAAACCGAAAAACTATAAAAAGGGATGTTTTGTCATTTTAATAAAACCGACACTTCGGGTGAACCCCGACACGAAACGATAATTTTTACAAACTCACTTAACCATTTTAAGACTTGTGTAAAAGTTTCAGGTCAAACCGAGCTTGTTTGACTAGGTTTCCAAGGTTTTGGACCTTACAGCCCGTCTGGATCCGCGGCCCATCTGGATCCGCAGCCCAATCTCGGTCCGCGATCAACTTTGGTCAACACTTTTCAACACTTGGTAATTCAACTCAAAATGCTTACCAAACAATTATAATTAGTCTAAACTATAAAAAAAACCAATTCAGGGATGATTATTACACATACTTTGATAAGTATACGATACACTGAAATATATTATGACACTTGGGAATTATTACCTACAAAATGTCACCAACGGGACTGGTTACCCACAACTCTAAACGCATGGAGGTCTGAGGAAGAGATCCAAGTTCCAGCCGACCCCATGGACATCTTCCCGTACACCCAGGAACCGACACACCACACAGTACCAGTGTTGGCTGCCCGACTCCACCGTCATGAGCAAAGGCTCGAGGACCTCGAAAGGGAACAACACTTGATGACAACCTACCTGTTACGTTAAGCCCATGATCGTATGGCACAACTTCAATGAGAATGTGAAGAAATGAACCATACTCTAGACATGGTTCATCAACAAGTGATCGATGACAGAGGCGCATCTGACCTCTTGCAAGCAAGATTAGAAGAATGTGAACAACGTTCACGGGAGGCTGAAGAGTACACTCGTGTATTGGAGCATCGGTTAACTTTGGCTGAAGACGGCACTCGACAAACCATCAGACTTGCTGAAACCGTCACCCGTCTTGTTACTGCGATATCCCAACTAAACCTACGTCAGGATTAGTATAATATCTATTTGTAATCTATTATGCTATCGTAGGACTCTTGTAATTCGGTCGGTGGTACCATCTCCGACATCTTTTGTAAAACATCTATGGTTGTAACCTTTTGGAGTCATGTTATCTATCTTTAATTCCCTGTTTATCTTATACTATTGATTATCATGTTGTGATGTTTTATATTATCACCTTTAAATATGAACATCTGTGATAATCACCATCCTTGTGCAAAAACCTCACGTATCTTCATTTCTTTTGAAGAATCATGCTGCCAAAGACAAGACCTTATACTGATGCCCAGCTTGCATCCCTTATCTCTCAAGCAGTGGCTGAGGCCTTGGCTCGGGATTCTGCACAAAACTCCAGGAGGAGTAATGACACTGCTGAAACTACTCATGTCACCAAGCCTTGCTTCTACAAGGACTTCTTAAATTGCAAACCCTTGAACTTCAAGGGTACTGAAGGAGCCATCGGTCTGATCAGTTCGAGAAAATGGAATCTGTTTTCCGTATCAGGAAATGTGCGGAGGATGACAAAGTTCAATTCGCTACTTGCACCTTCGCAGACCGTGCCCTTACATGGTGGAATTCATATCCCCAGTCCGTGGGTATTGACACCGCCTATCTACTCCCTTGGGAGGATCTGAAGAAGAAGCTCACAGATGAGTACTGTCCAAGCGAGCAACTCCAGAAGTTGGATGAAGAATTCTGGAACTTAAAGGTTCAGGGAACCGATATTGTTGGATACATCACCAAATTCCAACAACTTGCTCTTCTTCGCCCAGCCATGGTGAGTACAGAACCTGAGCAAATCAAGAAATACATTCGCGGTCTTCCAGAACCTGTCCGGGGAAATGTCGCCTCTTCAAACCAAACCACTCTTCATGGTGCCATCCGGTTGGCCCATGAACTCATAGCAATGAGTGATATCCAGGAAACTCCCACTCCATCTTCCAACAAAAGGAAATGGTCCGACAATTCCAACAACCAGAACATGAAACCTGACACCATCAAAGCCTACAACTCAACCACCGAAACCCAACGGGCCCACACCGGGAGCAAACCTTATTGTTCCAAGTGAAATCGCCACCATGAAGGTCCTTGCGGTACCCTTTTGCAACAATTGCAAGAGGTACGGACACCTCACCAAGGACTGTAGATCCCCCACCAACAACAACAACACCAACACCCAACCATCCAAAGCCTGCTATGAATGTAGGAACACCGGGCATTTCAAGAAAGAATGTCCGAAGCTGAAGAACAAGGGCAACAACAACAACACCGCCAGAGGTAGAGCTTTCGTTCTTAACTCTAAGGATGCCTGTCAAGACCCTAATGTGGTCACGGGTATGTTCCTTATCAACAATTTATCTGCTTCTATTCTGTTTGATACTGGTGCTGATAAGAGTTTCATATCGAATGAGTTCAGCCCACTACTTGATATTATACCTATTGCATTAGATACTTTATATACTATAGAGTTAGCTAATGGCAAATTAATCAAGGCCGATAGTGTATTACCTGATTGCACTTTAACCCTCATGAATGAACCTTTCCCCATCAACCTCATACCCGTCGAAATTGGAAGTTTTGACATTATTGTTGGCATGGACTGGTTGTCCAAGCATCGATCCGAAATCGTTTGTTATGACAAAATCATTCGTATTCTTCTCGTCACCGGTAGTACTTTAATCATACAAGGGGAGACCGGTGGAACGAGGTTGAATATCAAATCTTGCATGAAAACCCGTAAGTACTTGAGAAAGGGTTATCAGGCAATCCTCGCGCACGTTACGGAGAAAAAGTCGGAGGAGAAGCGACTTGAGGATGTGCCCATCGTCCGAGACTTTCCAGAAGTCTTTCCCGAGGAACTACCTGGCATTCCACCACCAAGACAGGTTGAGTTCTCAATCGACCTCATGCCAGGTGCTGCACCTGTGGCACGAGCACCATGCCGCTTAGCCCCTTTCGAACTTCAGGAGTTGTCCACTCAGTTATAAGAACTCCTGGATAAGTGATTCATTCGAACGAGTTCCTCGCCTTGGGGAGCCCCGGTTCTATTTGTCAAAAAGAAAGACGGTTCTTTCCGCATGTGCATCGATTACAGGGAACTAAATAAGTTAACTGTAAAGAACCGTTATCCACTTCCACGCATCGATGACCTGTTTGACCAACTCCAGGGATCAAGTTTTATTCAAAGATTGATCTACGATCAGGTTTTCATTAGTTACGAGTTCACGATGACGATACTCCAAAAACAGCTTTTCGAACTCGCTATGGGCATTATGAGTTTCAAGGTATGCCCTTCGGTCTAACCAACACACCGGCTGTATTCATGGACCTTATGAATCAAGTGTGCAAGCCATATCTTAACAAGTTTGTCATTGTTTTTATCGATGACATTCTCATCTATTCACGCAACGAACAAGATCATGCGCAACATCTGAGAACCATCCTAGAGCTACTCAGAAACGAGGAGTTATATGATAAATTCTCTAAGTGTGAGTTCTGGATGCAAACCGTTCAATTCCTTGGTCATGTTATCGACAGTAAGGGAATTCATGTTGATCTATCAAAAATCGAGGCTATCAAAGAATGGAAAACGCCAACCATTCCAACCGAGGTACGTCAATTCTTAGGATTGGCGGGGTATTATCGTCGGTTCATCGAAAATTTTTCCAAAATAGCCCAACCTCTCACGACACTGACTCAGAAGGAAAAGAAGTTCGATTGGACTGATAAACAAGAGTTAACATTCCAGCTACTGAAACTCAAGCTTTGCAGTGCACCTATTCTATCATTACCCGAAGGCAACGATGACTTCGTGGTATACTACGATGCTTCTCACCAAGGTCTCGGTTGCGTGTTGATGCAACGAGACAAGGTCATTGCCTACGCTTCTCGACAACTTAAAGTTCACGAGAAAAACTACATGACTCACGACCTCGAGCTGGGGTCCGTGGTGTTCGCTCTCAAAATCTTAAGACATTATCTATATGGTACTCGAAGTACCATATTTACCGATCACAAAAGTCTCCAACACATATTCGATCAGAAGGATCTGAACATGAGGCAACGTCGATGGGTCGAGTTGCTTACCGATTACGATTGTGAAGTCAAATACCATCCAGACAAAGCGAATGTTGTCGCCGATGCCTTAAGCCGAAAAGAACGAACAAAACCTCTTCGAGCCCGAGCACTCACCATGAACATTCACAACAACCTTGTTGTTCAAATCCTCGCTGCTCAACTCGAAGCACTCAAACCTGAAAACATCGTAAACGAAGCCTTGCAAGGCATGGATAAACAATTCGAGACTAAACCTAACGGTACTCGACAATTCTCTAACCGGTTGTGGTTACCTAACTTCGGCAACTTACAAGATTTGGTGATGGATGAAGCTCACAAATCTCGCTATTCTATACATCCTGGATCTGACAAGATGTATCACGGTATCAAAGAACTATACTGGTGGCCTAACATGAAAGCTGACATAGCCACGTATGTCGGCAAATGCTTAACCTGTTCTAAGGTCAAGGCCGAGTATCAAAAACCTTCCGGATTACTCCAACAACCGGAAATCCCTCAATGTAAATGGGAGCAGATCTCCATGGATTTCGTCACGAAACTTCCAAAAACATCTACCGGTTGCGATACCATTTGGGTGATCGTAGACCGGCTCACAAAATCTGCTCATTTCCTCGCAATCAAAGAAACTGACAAGATGGAATGCCTCACCCGATTATATCTAAAAGAGATAGTATCCAGACATGGCATTCCCATCTCGATTATCTCTGATAGAGATGGCCGATTCACATCTCACTTTTGGCAATCATTACAACCATCTCTTGGTACTCGTTTGGATATGAGTACTGCATACCATCCACAAACCGACGGCCAAAGTGAATGAACTATTCAAACACTGGAAGATATGCTACGAGCCTGCGTAGTTGATTTCGGTGCAAACTGGGAAAAACATCTACCATTATGCGAGTTTTTGTATAACAATAGTTATCACTCCAGCATCAAGGCTGCACCATTCGAGGCACTGTACGGTCGTAAGTGTCGCTCGGCTATCTGTTAGACTGAAGTTGGGGATAACCAACTCACGGGTCCGGAAATCATTCATGAAACCACTGAGAAAATCGTTGGTATCCAAAACCGGATGAAAGCCGCACGTGATCGTCAGAAGAGCTATGCTGACGTGAGACGCAAGCATCTCGAGTTCCAGGATGGGGATCGAGTTTTGCTCAAAGTATCACCTTGGAAAGGTGTCATTCGCTTCGGCAAACGTGGAAAGTTAAATCCCAGGTACATTGGGCCTTTTGAGATCCTCGAAAGGATTAGTCCAGTGGCATATCGACTGCAGCTGCCTCTCGAACTCAGCAGCGTGCATCCCACTTTTCACATTTATAATCTGAAGAAATGCTTGTCTGATGAGACACTTATCATTCCGCTCGACGAAATCCGTATCGATGATAAACTTCATTTCGTCGAGGAACCCGCCGAAATTATGGATCGTGAGGTCAAACAACTCAAACGAAGTCGTATTCCCATCATTAAGGTTAGGTGGAATTAGCGGCGCGGTCCAGAATTCACTTGGGAACGGGAAGACCAGATGCGACTAGATTATCCTCAACTATTCGCGAATCCATCACCAACCACAACTTGAGCTCAATTTCGGGATGAAATTCTCTTAACAAGGGGAGAATGTGACACCCGCCAAATTAGGACTAGCGATTAGTGCCTAGTTCTCTGAATACATGTAATTAGTCCCTTGATTAGGTTAATTAATGTATCCTTATATATATATATATATATATATATATTGTTGAATATATACACGTACGCGATTTGGTTTAATCGTGCATTATCATATCGAATGGATTTTGATACATTTCATACGGACGTTGGTGCTACTTTTAAAAAATAACATAAATCTATTTGATATTTAAATAGTAGTTATTTACATTATATTATTATGTATTAATATTATACGGAACAATGTACATTTTGTTTAAAATGTAACCGACACAAATTAAACGCGCGAAACGCGTCCGACAAACGAGTAAAGTTCAAGTTATATTTTTATAACTCAAAATAAAGTATTTTGATTAAATACTTTGGTTAAATATATTGCGAATATACGATAACAATTTTAACGTTTAAAAGCGTTACACGATTAATTTAAACGTAAAACGAACGCGCAAATCGAGAATGACAACTTAACGAAACATTTTATAAAATGTTTGCTAAGTATTTTAAATAATACTTCAATCGAAAAATATACAAATTTATATCGTTCACGAAACGCGTATAATAACCGTTCAACGTTCAAATAAACGTTTAAACGACCGGGGAAACGAATACCGCACGGAATGCGAATGTGGGGAAAGAAAATTGGTGAAGTCCACACTCGGTGGACCCCACCTAAAACCGGCCCATGGCCAAGCATGGCACCCCATGCTTCTCTTTTCTTACAAGCAAACCAAACACACCATACTCATTCATCACCAATCACTTCTCTCTCTTCAACCACTCTTTTCTCATCTCTCTCTCTCTCTAAAATCGGTGGAAGAACCACCACAAACCACAACCTTCATCACCTTAAAACCACCATCAAAAGTCCTTGGATTACTTCGCGGTTTGAAGCAAAAACGATCACCATTCGGAGCTACACTTTTCTATCTTTTCAGAATTTTCATACGACACTCGTAAGTTCTAAACACTTTAAAACTACTTTTACTTTGATTATTTACTAAGCTATTTGATTATATTACTATATTATATCCAAACTAAACTCGAAAATGTGTTTTTTTTGAAACTTGTATATGCAAACCGAAAATAGTCACTGAAAACAGTCCCACGAAACAAATCATATAAATCGTGTACTTTGAATTAGACTACGAAACACATACCAAAATTTTCGTATGAAAGAGAGCTACAACTTTCATGTTTTACACTTTTTCCAGAAATACACCCATTTTCACATAAAACTCGATTTGTGCTCGACTATCTGTTTTGGCCGGATTTCGGACTTGACATCCCTCGATTTTTATTTAACTAACGAAATGGACACTATAATTCATTGTAAACTTACATAAGGTGCTAGAGACTTAGTAGAACATGTGGTAATTTTGCGGAACTTGGTTCGGAGTAGAACACCCCAAAATGAGAGGCGAAACAAACCGACAAAACCGAAAAACTATAAAAAGGGATGTTTTGTCATTTTAATAAAACCGACACTTCGGGTGAACCCCGACACAAAACGATAATTTTTACAAACTCACTTAACCATTTTAAGACTTGTGTAAAAGTTTCTGGTTAAACCGAGCTTGTTTGACTAGGTTTCCAAGGTTTTGGACCTTACAGCCCGTCTGGATCCGCGACCCATCTGGATCCGCAGCCCATCTGGATCCGCAGCCCATCTGGAACCGCAGCCCATCTGGATCCGCAACCCAATCTCGGTCCGCGGTCAACTTTGGTTAACACTTTTCAACACTTGGTAATTCAACTCAAAATGCTTACCAAACGATTATAATTGGTCTAAACTATATAAAAACCAATTCAGGGACGATTATTACACATACTTTGATAAGTATACAATACACTAAAATATATTATGACACTTGGGAATTATTACTACAAACTGTCACCAAGGGGTTATACACGTTTTCAAAATACAAACAACAAACTAAATGTATTTGGACATTACTAGTTGTGTGATCAACTAGCATAAGTTATCTTTTGAGATGCCTCTTGTATTAACCAACACGCGTCTTGGACGCCCTCAGGTTACAGTCTTCGGACATCATTGCTTGGCTAAGCAACGCATGTTTATTGAGATAAACGCATCAGACTCAGGTGAGTCTCATGGCCCATCTTTTTACCGTTTTTCACTCAGGGGTGTGATTCATTGCTTGTTTTTAACATGTGAACGCGAGTACAAACTTTTCATATACTACATGAGTTCACACAACTAATCATTTTAAGTCCTCCACAACATAGTTTGTTAATACTTCGGTAGCACGAATGTTAGTGTATGGTACCATATAGGATTGACAATCCTCGTCCGGCTTAACAAGCACTAACTGGTCAAACGGACGCATTAGCATTTGAGGTTTGCGAGTGTGGATTAGGCACTCGTGGGGAGGCACCCTCGATCAGGTCCTTGAATGTGGATCCTGACACCTTAGTTAAGGCTCATACTATGTGTTCATGGTTGTATACATCCTTTATTTGCTTGGTTGCAAATCAGTACTTTAAATCTTATGGTTCATATAACGTTATTTGATATACAAACCTGTGAGCTCACCAGCTTTTAGCTAACCATTTTTAGCATATATCACATGTGCTCAACAGTAGGTTGGACTGCCCTCAGGATTACTGTAGCTCGAGTCAGCATGCAGACATTAGAGATTTCCTTGCATTATTATATTTTGTAAAAGTATTTATGTATTAATATCTCATTTCCAGAACGCGAGCTATGTATTAGCTTCAAATGTTGTAAACCTTTTTATATTAATATATTTTGTTAAAACGGCGCATGTAGAGTCGTTTACTATATATCTTTGTGCTGTTGATTACCCGATGAGTCGCACCCAAAGTATGCTTCCGCTAATTATGAATTTGGGGGTGCGACACAAGGGTTTAATCAACAAGAAGGAATAGATTACAATGAAGTGTTTGCACTAGTTGTTAGGCTAGAAGCAATTAGAGTATTCTTAGCATTTGCCTCCTTTAAAGGGATAAAAGTTTATCAGTTGGATGTTAAGAGTGCCTTTTTGTATGGCATAGTTGAAGAATTGGTGTATGTTTCACAACCACCAGGGTTTACTGATCCTGATTATCCAGACAGAGTATATCATTTGAATAAGGCTCTATATGGATTACATCAAGCACCTCGAATGTGGTATGGAACACTATCAACGTATCTACTTGAGAATGGATTCACAAGAGGATCAATTGATAGTACACTTTTTGTAAAGTGGAAGAAGAAAGACTTTCTACTTGTGAAAGTGTATGTTGATGACATTATCTTTGGATCTTCTGATGAAAAGGTGTGTCAAGAATTTGAGAAAGTCATGAGAAAAAGGTTTGAAATGTCTGCAATGGGAGAGTTGAATTTCTTCTTAGGATTGCAAGTTGATCAAAAGAAGGATGGATTATTTATTCATCAATCTAAATATACATATGAGCTATTGTAAACGCTTTAAGATGGATGAAAGTAAGGTCTACAATACTCCAATTCCAGTCAATCATAACGTTGGACCAGATACATCGAGTGATAGCGATGTGGATCCAACTCTTTATAGAGCCATGATCGGATCACTAATGTATTTAACTACCTCTCGGCCTGACATTATGTTTGTTGTTTGTATATGCGCAAGATATCAGGCTAATCCGAAAGAGTCACATATGCAAGCTCTAAAATGGATCTTTCATTATCTCAAAGAAAAACCGAAGCTGGGACTTTGGTATCCGACTGATGGAGACTTAGATCTCATAGCTTATACTAATTCGGATTATGGAGGATGCAATCAGAATAAGAAATCTACAACCGGAGGATGTCAATTCTTAGGAGGTAGATTAGTATCCTGACAGTGCAAGAAGGAAAGCTCGGTAGCCATTTCTACATGTGAAGCTGAGTATGTTGCAGCTGGCAGCTGTTGTTCTCAAGTACTTTGGATCCAACAGCAACTGCGGGATTATGGGTTAAACATAACCAATACTCCTATGATGATTGATAATGAGTCAACAATTTTGATCACCAACAATCCGGTGAAGCACAGTAAAACTAAGCACATTGATATTCGACATCATTTTATTAGAGACTGTGCTGAGAAGAATTTGATAAAGTTAGTTAAGGTCCCGTCATTGGATAACTTAGCAGACTTATACACAAAGGCGTTTGACAGAGCAAGATTTGAGACGTTGGTTCAACTAAACGGAATGAGAAATCCAGAGTGATTAGTCTTTCAACGGTATTTTTGTAATAATTAGTAGTACTTTTTATGTTCTTATTAAAAAAAAGGGTGGGGGGCGTATAGCATTCATTTGCTTGTTACTTAAGGGGAATCGCCTCCAATAAAAGAACAATAGTAGTTCTTTTAGAAAAATGTTTATGTTTTTATCTGCAAAAACTATGGGAGATGATAGTACATTAGGAGAATAAGCTTCACAATAATAAGCTTAAGTCCTAAGTATGATGTGTTAGTAGGTTCAATTAAAGCTACATTAGAACTACAGCGGTTCTATCAGGTATGTATTTATATTTATTTTATTATACACCTATATCCACAATTTATAATTTGCATGTTTTAAATGTCTAGATAGCTTCATTATATGATGTACTGGTAGGAAAATTATATAAGCATCTCTAAGCATTTAAGAAGTTTTAATATACTTGATTTTTATCTAGTGTTTCTATTATATAGCATATGACATAAGTCTTAATTGTTGATTGATAGCATTCACATGCACTTAATTATAAAGCTATAACTGACAAATAGTAACAATATGGGTATTAACTTAATTACTGGTGACTTTGTTGTACCGAGTACAGACCTGAAGCCCTTAATTAAATTGTTATTCTCAAATGTATTTTGAGTCATGCTAAAAGGGATCCTCTGTTGTACTAAGTACAGACCTGGAAAATATAGCATCTTTAAAGTATGTTTGATATTTGTCTAAATTCTACATTCAAGTGTAAGTTTAATAAACCTCTACCTTGAATCTAAAGAAATCAGTGTTATATGTGTTGCTTGAATTCTTCAGTATGTCATATCTTAGAAAACACTTGGTAATATTCATACTCACAATAATGGTGTTGCTTAGATATGTGAGTATAATTTGTTTATGTGGATCATAATATTGGTAATCATCTTGAACTGTCTATAAGAAAATATTCACTTAAAGTGAATAATATGTTTTTATTAATTATGCTATGTGGATAAAGGTACCTAAGATATAATTTTATGAATATAAATGAATAAATGATAAAATTAGTTGTAATTCTATTGTACTTTATTTGACTTTCATGAGGTATATATACTAACAATCTACTTAGACTTTTTAATAAATTTAAATAGTTTGTTCCTTCTAATATGATCCCTAAGCAGATCAATTCTTATTCAGTCCATTTATGTACTTTATTTTTCAAGTGTTTAATAAAATGGTATTTGATACCACTGTTTGTTTATATTTTTCATACTTTATCTTTAGCTTTATTTCTAAATAAAGTTGTTTTATTTTTATTACCCTTTGGAATTAAATTATACTGCATATTCTCAGCTATGTTGAACAATCATAACACATACAAGTGAAAAATAATTTATTTATTTTGGACTTGTGTATAGATTTAATACCGTAAGGTATATAAGTAAATAATTTTAAAATATTTTATATATAGGCTAAATAGTTACAGAGATAACTATAAATGCAAATGGGTTTTTATTTTATACTTCGTATTAAATTCGCATTTTAATTAGTTTGCGAGTTTAACTAGTCAAACTCTGCAAATCGAGTTTAAACTCTGCGAACCGAGTTCAAAAATTGTGAATCGAGTACAAGTATAAAGGGTGGAAAATCAAATGAGTCAAACTCACCGATCCTACTTGTATTTGCGAGTTCACTTCATCTCTGCGAATCGACTGGGTGCGAAACGAAGCGAAATCTTATTTTCGTTTGACTTCGATTTTACAAGCACGGGAGCAAGTTTTTGAATCCGTAGATTCTGTACACCTTTTCATAACGATCATTTTGAGGTATAAATCAAGGGATTACACCGTTTAAATAACTCGAAATCGAAGTTTTTATAACAGTAGGGTTTTAGTTTAAAGTTTGAACGATTTATGTAGATTCAAGATGTTATTTGACAAGAATCACTAGGGTTTATGTTAAACGCATCTTAATAAACATAAATGAATCGATAGATCATGTTAAAATTAATAGATTAATCGATTTTGTGTTTCACTTCGCAACGACAGTTCATCCTGCGAGTTGAGATATATTTAAAATCGCAACATCTATTGTTGCGAGTTGAAACTCAATTCGCTTGACTTGTTGACCTGCGAACTGAGTAGGTTTGTAATCGACTTGCGATTCGAAGTTGCGAATTGACTTGGTTTGCGAGTTGACTGGTTTGTGAATTGAGTTGCGAGTTGACATACATGCGAATCGAGTTGCGAGTTGAGTTCAGTTTTAGCGAATTGATAATTTTTAATTTAAAACGTAACTTGCAACTTAAACTTTTGATGTAATTTTTGTTTTCAAAAGTTAATATATGTTTTGACGTAAGAGTTAAATATTTATACGTAATAACATATGTTTCATATATATACGACTTTTGATTCTATAATACAAGGTTATATATATATTTGTATTGATTTAGCTTATGACCATAAAGTAATAAGTTAAATATCATTTATATAAGACTTGAGACAATTATGTAACGAGTTATATATTCTAAATTTAGACCTAAGATGTTTGATGAATTTTGATTCATAATACATTATAGTTTAAAATTTAGTTAATGTTGTTAACGTGCATTAATTGTTTTTGTCATTTGTGTTTTATACAGATATGGCACGTCCGTTTGATAAAGGTCACAACATTCTTGTTGACTTAGATCTTTCAGCACGTGGAGCTAGCAAAGTAGCTCAAGTGCTTACATTTTTCGCATGTTCACGCATTCGTTATGCGCTGACGGAGTCTCCACTGATCTCTCAAGGTATACTGAATGATTTTTGGACACATATTCATTATGACGAGATGGTCAACCCACCGGTGATACGCACGACGATTAATCAGAGACCGGTTGTTTTTGCTGCATCTGACTTACGTCAGATTTTACATCTAGGTACAGTAGACCAGGAGGATGGTCCGACGGAGTATCCTATAGATTTTATTTAGGGTGCTCTAGGACGTATGGGATATACCGGTCAGAGACGAGGACGCCAGCTCCTTAAAGCTCCCGTTATCGGAGAATGGAGATTCTTATGGCATGTTATCGTTACTGTTTTTGGACCGAAGAAAGGAGGTTTTGATGAGCTGAGCCCTTCTTTATTATCGGTTGTAATGTCACTGGTTTATAACAAACCATACAGTTTGTGTGATCTCATTTTTGGTGAGCTGGTACGCCAGATATCGGGTACTGTTAGATCGAGATTTTTGATCTACCCGAGGTTTTGCATGATGATTATTCGTCATCATCTTCCGGAGCTTGTTATTCCTGAGCCACACTTACATATTGATACAATAGCGCTCAGAGGATACAATGCGATGTTTCAGCAGACTATTCGCCAGGAAGAATATGCCAAGCCTGAGATTCGAGATCTTTTTGGCTATATTATTGATGTGGCTTACGTTACGCCATCGAATAATGGTTGGTTGGATGTTGATGTTGCTGCTGTTATTGTTCCTGAGCCTGTAGCTGATGTGGTTCAACCTGAAGATCCACAAGAGCTCATCGAGGAAGTTTTGGAACAGGCTGGATAGGAAGGGCAGCAGGTGAATGCTAAGGTAGTTGCACAAGTGGTGCAAGAGGTACTGGTTCAGCATGATGATGCTACAGATCATGTTTTGAGGAAAATAGATCAGTTTATTGCTCCTGCTGAGGTATGTATTATATTCAATATTCTTTTTTTTTAATAAACTGATAATATAGAAACTTCGATGATAGAGCTTTAAGCTAATCATAAAGTTTTAATATTATTGTAATTAGGAACCGATGGATATGGAACCAGAGGTTGATAGACCTACAGGTTCTTCGGCTGTGATTCTACCTTCTGAGGTATTATATGTTATTGACATATAGAACATGTATGATAGAGCGTTATGCTAATCATTAATGTTTAATATGCTTAATATATAGGATACTGAGGCTGGTCCGTTAGGTGGACGTGATGATGAAACTACATTAGATTCTGATTCTAATGACGTTCGACCTATTTCGTCGCCTGCTGGTATGATTCCTTATAGATCTGGACATATAAAGGATCCGAGCTTAAAAGGAAAACGCATAGCTAATGATTTAGATCCTGATTTTAATGTATGAGATGAGGAGGATGAGATATTGGAAACTCGGAGCCGTAAAAGGGCTAGAGCTTCTACCCGACAATTGACTATTGATCTAGGTTAGTTTATCTTTCGTTAGATGTTAATTGTCTTGTTATTTAATCACGAGTTATCAACTAAGACAGATTTATCTGTAATAGCTACTCGGGATCAACAGCAGGATGAGCTGGTATCACAACAGGTGGTTACTGAACAGATATCTGTACCTATGGAGGTAAGGGATATAAGTTTAGTTCTACATGTGTTATATAATTGATTAGAGATTTAGGCGGAGTAATCTGTAACAATTACTTATTTAATTTCATATAACTGGACAAGTTGAGATTGTGGATTTAGTACGTTAAGTTAAGTTTCCGACTACTAAAGCAAGCAGATTTGCTGCTAGCTTACTCACGACAACATTATCTCAACCTACACAACCACTTACTCCTGATTCTCATATTGCCTCACTCACACCACCTGGACCATCAACTATCTTTGTTACCCCTACAACTGATGCTGAAAGGATTACATCCTTAGAGTCTAGGGTTAAGGAGTTAGAGAAACTTACTTCACAAATTCCAGAGTTGGTAGCTCAGAATCTTATGTTTGCACAGCAGATTACTCAACAGAGTACATCTTACAACACACTGCTGGAGACTCATACCACATTGCTACAAGATTTTACTACCCAGCGACTGAAGCTTGATTCCTTAGAACGATTAGTGTTAAGAGTGAATTTAGGACAGTCAGCTCAGGGGGAGATAATGGTATATTTAGAGTCTTGCAAAGAAGATGAGCTGAGGAGGAAAAGAGATCAAGACAAAGATGATGATCCAAGTGCACCAAAAGATAGTGAGCCGAATGGTCCTTCAAAGTCTAGTGAGCAAGCTAATGTTCAGGGGGACTTTGGTGTTGATAAAAGTGGTGATGGTGTTGTTATAAGTACTGCGGTACAAGTGAAGTTGGTAAGACAGCTTAGACTTGTGTAGTTATATGTATTTAGTTGAATTATGATTGTAAATTATAATTGTAACTGAATAACTGTAACTTAATATTTTTGGTAATATATTCGGCTTGAGATTATATTTACAAGTTAAATATATTAGAAATTATTTAAGTTATATATGATACATAGAATTGTGATCGAAAGTCTTCCGACTCATTGAATAGTCGAGCGGCGAGTTCCAATTAGTTTTGGCGGTCAAATTTCTATGATAACTTACATATTTTAGACTTGAGAGTTGGTTATAAATGAGGTTATAACTGACAAGTTTAATATGTAAAATCTTTAACTAGACAAAGATATATAATTTAAAGATATAATTGAAAGTTAAGTTTTTGGAAAGATAACAGTTCAATTAAGTCTTGGAATTATATAAGTTAATTAATTATAAATTTAATGTTTGGTGTTTATTCACAAAATATTAGAGTTTAAGTTTAATTAATATTTGTTAAGTGTTTTATAAAAGACTTAAGAAATCTTAGATTGATTCAGGGTAATCAATAAAAGATTTATAAGTTATTAATTGCGTTTATGTTATGGACTAGTTACACAAAAGGATTAATAAAGATATTCTTAGATTGATTCAGGGAAATCAATGAAGGAATTTAGATTGTTAATAGTTATTTGTGTTTATGTTTTCTAGGGATTGAAATGCTTGATCTATAAGATTCAGAAGATGATTTTCTTGATGAGATAGATGAAGACATTAATTATGATTTGGAAGAAGGAGAGTTTCAACAACCTGAAGATTGGACTGCTGTTTCAGAGATTGAGCTAGATATGGGTGTAGATCCAGATGCAAATATAGATGAACACCATGTGAGCTCATCTATAATAGAGATTGTATTTGAAGATGAAGAAGGTCCAAAAGTTGTTGATGTAGATGAAGATGTCAATGACTCCACCGATTATGAAGAAGAGATTCTTGATAAGCATAAAGACAATCCGATGTTCAGACCTTTAGAGAAAATGAAGAAGAAAAGGGTTGAAGTTTCGGAGGTTGATATTACAGGAAAACGTGAAGCGTGTAGAGGGATTATCGGTTGGTACTTTGACTTTGACCTGAAGCTTTTTGCGATTAAAAGGTTTGATGGAATTCAATATTTTGAGCGAAAGCTTGCAGTGTTCAGTTCTCTACCTAAGTATGAGATTCGAGACTTGGCTAGATTATCTTTGAAGAATCCAGATAATGATTTTGTTGGTCGATATGTAGAACATATAATCAAGACCGAGGTTCGTTTGGGGAAGTTTGAAAAGATTAAGCCAAGGAATGGAAAAATGATAAAGTTACAGGAGAGAAGTTAAAGGACTGGAAGAAGAAGGAGAAAGAAAGTGTATCCAGCTGTCAAGTGTGTTCAGCAAATTCCACTGAAAACAATGCCACAGGATATTCTGGGAAATATGAAAAGTTGGCATGTGGATTCAGAAACTGGAGAGGCTGTCATGGTTGAAGCTGATGATGAATTTGAGGGTGGTGAACGTGAAATTTTCAGAGTTTATGACCATCGACACCTAATGAACATGTCAAAGAAAGATTTGTTGAAGTTAAATGAGAATAGAATCTTGATGACAGAAGCATGGGGTGATTTAGCATGAGATTATCAAATGATGGAGACTTGTATTAGAATGAAAATATATGCAGGAAGTAAAATTTACAAATAAATACTAAAGACAAGCGTGAAGATAAGCACGCTAGAGCTATTGTCAAGGGGGAGTCTGTTGAGACATAGTTTGTGACAACAGATCTAGCTTGAAATAGGACTGGTGTAATTATTATCATGCTTGTACATTGGTTTAGATTTGTAAATAAATGTTTGTTTTGTTATTAATATTCGTTAAATATATTAGTATATTAAAGTGTTAGACGAATATCGAAAATGAAATAAATATGCATAGCGAATTGAGTAATCCAGAGAAAACGTTCTAAAGGCTAGGCTTTGATGTTTAATCGTTTAAAGCTAAGTATTAGTAAAAACTAAACGCAAACTTATTTGTTATAGTAAGATAACGACGTATTAAGGGATTCCGCACCTTAATACTACAGATAACGAAGTTATCGATCCTAGAACTAGGACTTACGGATTTGCAGCATCAGTTTCCTCTTGGTCTGAAGGGGATATTTCCATAATCACTTCAGATGTCACACCAGCGGCAAATGTTTCTTTTGGTACCTTAGAGCATGGGCGTCGAGAAAACGTGGGAAAGGACTGATGCTGAAGGATTAGGTACGGTGATCTCTTCAAGTTCAGGTACTTGGATAGCTGTAGGTTCAGGTTCCACAATCTCTTCAGTTGATTTTGAAGGTTCAGAAGGTTCGGGCTGCCTATTCTCTTCAGCTTCATCTTCTGATGTAGGTATGCGAGTAAGCATCACTGCGGGAATGGTAGACACTGCAACTTGGGTATCATCAGTTGCTCTAAACACTGATTTGTTCATATATACAGATTTTCTTCCAGACAGGAAGAGTAGCGCCAACTTCATATGGCTCTCTAGCTTGATTTTCACCATATGCTCCTTCCATGATTCTTTTAATGACCAGGGATAGAAATCTTGGATAAGGAATAGTTGTATCTCTTGTTTTGACCACTACCCTATCCTTTAGATCATCGAAGAGTAGCTTTGCAAAATCAATATTGCTCCCTGTAATGATGGCATGAGCAATCTGACAATGAATGGCATTTGCTTGGTCATGAGAGCCCACATTTGTCCCCAAACACTGAATAATGTGGGCAAAGAATAGGTTCCATTCTCCACTCATTCTGATGCATACTACTTTCGCATCAACGCCTCTATGATCATAGTCAATTAGATCAACTACCCTTTTGGATGCAGTAGCACTGATAGGTTCTTCCCAAGTTGCTTCCCCTTCTGTAATTTATACCTAGGGCAGCCCTAAATCGGCGGAGTTGAAAGAATATCTTCGTATTCCCTTGATTCACAGTACCCTTAAAACCTTCATATTGATCTTCGTCTGTGCCATCTGCCCATTGACGAGTGTACCAGAGCTCATGAAGATAAGGAATGTACATTGGTTTGGGATCTCTGGTAATTGCCTTGCAGATGGGAGAGAATATTAGACAATTAACCATATCCTCATAGTTTTTGAATGCTGGGAGGAATATCAAAATTAGCAACATAGTTGTTGGGTTTGATTGCAATTGAACTAGGTTCAAATTGTACTTGTGGAGCTTTGAGGGCTTTAACCTTATTGCTTGGCTCAAATGGGATTCCATCTGTAGGTGAGGATTTAGCACGAGACATGATTTAAGTGGTAGATTGGGGATTAGGGTTTATAGAAGAGAGAATTTGTGAGTGATAATTTGGGGTTGATGAGAGTAAATGGAAACGGAATGGGTTTTTATATGTATGGTGGGGTTGCTTGATTGGTTAAGAAGGTGGGAGAGAGAAAATGAGGAGAGAGGAAAAAGTGGGCTGATGGACTGCCCACGTCTTTTCAACAGATATTTTCCGTTTTCAATTTTGTTTTTCAATTTAAAGAAATTTATTTTAAATCAAGTAATATATGTGAAGTAATATTACTTCGATTTTTTTTTTTTTAAATTTAAAGATGTTTTATTCAAATGAAATAATATTCGGAAATAATATTATTTCGACATATTTTTTTTTTGTTTTTTAAGAAAACGAGTGAAGGAAAGGCTCGAAAGTTATTCTCGCTGATAAATCAGTTAGAGATAACTTAACAGCCTTTCAACTTGCATTATTCTAAAGAGGGAAGGATAAGCTGCAGAGTTATTCTCGCTGATAAGTCAGGTAGAGATAACAGAGCAGCTAGTCAACTTTGAATTTTCAGAACAAGGATGAGCTCTGATGTTATTCTCGCTGATGAATCAGTTAGAGATAACAAGGCAGCTTTTCAACTTGTTTTGTATGAAAATGAGTAGGGATGAGCTCCAATATTATTCTCGCTGATAAATCAATTAGAGATAATGAAGCAGCTCGTCATCCTAATTTATAACCATCAGCCATTTTTTTATATTTACTGTTTTTCATTATTTGTGAAGGATATTTCTTGAGGATAGTAGCGCTCCTCAAGTCATACTCTGTAGTGAGCAGTAGCGGTACAAGGATAATATACATCAGCATTGGGTTTGAGCTTACGTTTGATCCACGCTGATGCAGCTTTCTTTGCATGCTTCACAACTTTCTTCCAGTGTGTAAATCGATCCTTGAGTCGAGTGGGAATAGATCGCTTTGCAATTCTTCTTTGGGTTTCTATTTCTCTACACTTGTGCATCAGCTCCCAGTTTTGCTGATTGAGTTGGGTGACTTGATCTTGAAGATTTTCTAAGGCATGAGCATCTTCATAATTTTCTAAGATTCCCTCAACTTCATCGTAGAGCCTGATATCTCCAAACTCGTCCATACTAATGAATTCAGGCTGAGATTCTTCCTGAATTTCATGTTCTGAAGTGGTTAAATCGGATTAGTATTCCATTTTTTTTGAGAAGGGAGTAATAATGTGATACGTTGTGCAAAGATTCATGCCCTTTTAAAGAGCAAGAAGTGCAGAGAACATTTTGAAAGTTGTAGATAGAAAGACGTATCTCTGTACAGAAGTACTGTTTTTATAAAAAGAAGTGAACAACTTGTTTCAACACTAAATTAATTACGAGACAAGATAATTTTGAGAAAAAGACAAATTTTTACAGTAAAAAGGGAAAAGTAATTTACTGTACGTCACTGATTAAGAGGTGATTTGAAAGGAAAAGAAATGCATAAACTTATTATGCATTCAACATTCCAAGCTCGCTGATTAATAAGTTAAATCTGGTTTCATCCAAAGGGTTTGTAAGAATGTCAGCGAGCTGATGTTCTGTTGGAATAAAGTGTAGTTCCACATCACCTTTCATCACATGATCTCTAATAAAGTGATATCTTACATCAATATACTTGGTTCTCGAGTGATGAAGAGGATTGTTGGTAATGGCTATTGCACTTTGATTGTCACAAAGAATGGGTATTATTTCCAGTACAATACCATAATCAGCTAGCTTATTTTTCATCCAGAGAACCTGAGCAGTGCAATGACCAGCAACAATATATTCAGCTTCAGCGGTGGAAGTTGAAACAGAGTGTTGTTTCTTGCTGGACCAGCTGACTAGTTTTCCACCAAGAAGCTAACAGCCTCCTGAAGTGCTTTTTCTATCAATTTTACAACCTGCATGATCAGAATCTGAGAAATCAATTAGTTTGAACCCTGAGCCTCTGGGATGCCAGAGACCAAGGTTGGGAGTACCTTTTAGGTACCTGAAGATTCTTTTCACAGCGATCAGATGTGATTCCTTGGGATTTGCTTGATAGCGAGCACAAAGACAAGTAGAAAACATAATATCAGGTCTACTTGCAGTGAGATAGAGAAGAGATCCAATCATTCCTCTATACATGGTAACATCCACTGATTTGCCATCAATGTTAGCATCCAGTTTAACAGGAGGAGCCATTGGAGTTTTCATTATTGAACAATTTTCAAAGTTGTATTTTACAAGAAGATCCTTTATATATTTACTTTGATTTATGAAAATTTCTTGTTCAGATTGCTTAACTTGTAAGCCTAAGAAAAAAGATTAGTTCACCCATCATGCTCATCTCATATCTTTTGGACATAAGGGAAGAAAATTCTTTGCAAAGTCTTTCATCAGTGGCACCAAAAATTATATCATCTATATAAATTTGTACCATGATTAAATCCTTGTTTACTCTTTTGTAAAACTGTGTCTTATCAATAATGCCACGTGAATAATTTGATTTGCAAAGAAATTCTGAAAGTGTTTCATACCAGGCACGCAGAGCTTGCTTAAGACCATACAAAGCTTTGTTCAGCTTTAGAACATAATAAGCATGCTGAGGGTCAGTGAACCCAGGTGGTTAGGTAACATAGACTTCTTCTTGAAGATCACCATTCAGAAATGGACTCTTTACATCAATTTGATAAACTTTGAAGTTCTTATGAGCAGCGAATGCCAGGAATAGACGAATTGCTTCTAGTCGAGCAACAAGAGCAAAGGTCTCATCATAAGCAATTCCTTCTTCTTGTCTATACCATTGAGCTACCAATCGAGCCTTGTTCCGAGTTACAATACCCTACTCATCCATTTTGTTTCGAAACACCCATTTCGTTCAAATTATAGTTTTCTTTGGAGGACGTGGTACCAGATTCCAAACATTGTTTCTTTCAAATTGGACGAGTTCTTCTTGAATGGCACTGATCCAATCAGGGTCGCTAAGAGCTTCATCTATCTTCTTGGGCTCTACTAGTGATACAAAGTTCACATAGAGACATATGTTACTTGATGCACTTCTTCTTGTTTGAACACCAGTGTCCCTATCACCAATGATTTGATCAATTGGATGACTTTTAGTCCATTTTGTTGTTCTGATTGGAGCAAAGTTGACTTCTTCTTGATCAACTTCATTTATTCGTGTGTAAACCTCGTTATCAGTGACAGTTTGATGGGGTTCGACTAAAGTTTCATTTAATCGAAGATCAAATGGATTGAGATCTTCAATAATTTCTGGTGAGGATGGTGGAGACAGATCAGGTATGGATAAGATTGGATTAGAGGGTGTTGATAAAACAGAGTTAATCAGAGGCATATTGTGACACCCATTAATTTAGGACTGTAATTAGTGCCTAAACTACTTGTAATTACGTGTATTTAGTTTATAATGATCTAAATATATGTAACATTTTGTGTAATTACATACACACAAACGCGATTCGTTTAAATCGTACACACATTAACCGGACGAGGTTCGGCACTGTCATAAATGGATGTTGGTGACAAACTATTTAAAAATAATGTGGATTTATCCCAACAAACATTATTTAACTTAATATATTGTGAGAGTATATTACACATATTGAATATTGTATAAAACACTCCGTACACGACGAAAAGACACAAAACGCGCCCGACACACGAAACAAACTTTAGTTAGATTTTTATAACTTCATAATAAGTATTTTGATAAAATACTTCGGCTAAAAATATCGCGATTACACGCATAAGGTTATGACGTTTAAAAACGTACACAAAATCGAATAAACACACGATTCGCGACCGATGACCAAACGAAAACTCGAATATAATTTTAATGACTTAGAATATAAAATTTGAGTAAAACTTTCAATGAAAATATTATGTTTTAAATCATTAACGAAACGTATCCAATAAAACGTTATACGATTAATAAAAACGTTAAACGATCGGGTAATCGAAAACGAAATGGTACGCAAACTTGGAAAATGATTAAACGCACCCACCTAGTTGGTGGGACCCACTGAAAACCGGCCAAAGGGGAGGCAAGGTGTGTCATACCCCTTTGCCTCTTTGACTCTCTCAAAACCCACCATACCCTCACCTCACCCAACTCATTCTTCTCCATTTTACACTCCACACCCTCTCTACTCTCTCTGTAACCCCTCGCAAATTTAAACGCAATTACAAACGCTAAACACTTGCATTATTAGGCTAATTCCCTACTTGAGTGAATTCACAACACATTTTAGAGGTAAGTCTAGCAAGACCCAACTAGTTAATACGCGTGGTATTACATTTCATAATTAGTGTAATTATGTACAGAACAATTGGAACAAATACTACAAATATACGACTGTTGGTGAATAAAATTAATTAATAATATGAGATTATTAGTTAACATTAAATGTTTATTAAATATTAATTTGATAATATTTAACAAGTATTTCATAAACTGAAACAAATTCTAGACATTCTGTAACAAAACAAAGTTATAATCTTACAACTTAGTTAAATTACTTTTATAATATATATATATATATATATATATATATATCAACTAAAATAAATTCTAAGATGTATTTAAAATTTACCAATTTAAAATAAATTAATATTTAACGATCGGGTAAACGAACATGGGTTAAATACCACAAGTTTGGGACAAAATCCCTCACTTTTTGGCACAAAAATCGGCCAACACACCCACCCCACCCCACCTCCTTCTCACGTTCTTCATTTTCAACCAAACACCCACACCATTTCTCTTTCAATTTTCTCTCTAAAACACCACACAAATCACACAAAAACTACATAAAAAACGCATCAAATCACCTCGCTCATTTAGAGAAAAACGATCACGGTGTCGAGCTCTACCTTCCTATCTTCTCGGATTTCTCATGCGATAACTTTGTAAGAACCCAACAATCCCGCAAACTCTTAGATTTTGCTATTTTCTTTGATATCTCTTGTTTATATTACTTAATATATCATGATTTAGTGTTTTTATCAATTATTTATGTCCAAATCGAAGCTTAAATTTCATTTTTACAAACCGATTCACGAACAGTTGTAAGTGACGCACCGGGACCCAAAACAGTGTAGCGACACTTAAGTGACGCATTAAGTGTCGCATAAAACCCTCTTTTTGTCTCACTTGCTCGAGTGCCGCATAAAACCCTCTTTTCGCGACACTTCGTTAAGTGTCGGTAACAAAGCCTTACCCGACACTCCATGCGTCACTCACTCAAGTGTCGCCCACTACTCCATGCGTCACTCATTCAAGTGTCGCTACCCCAAGCTAAGTGACGCTTCTAGTGTCGCTAAAAACAGAAGGTTTATAACATCTTTTTCACTAAGTGTTGGACTTAACCGAAAACGAATACTTGCATACGATACGATATACGAACTATACAAATATTACAAACGCACCTATTTTAAAGAAATTGTGATTTTGAACTATTACCAACGAGTCGTATACACTTTCAAAACTTCAAACATAAACATCGAACAAACAATTGGGCATAACTTGGTTGTACGAACACTAACATGGATGGTCGACTTAGACATCCACATACTTATTAAATCTCATACGTTTAGGACGTTAGGAGATTTCGGATTAGACCCAGGCTTTAGGCTTTGCTAGCACTCGCACACTACTTAGCTCGACAGGTGAGTTCACAGCCCCTACTTTTACTGTTTTAACTGCTTTTGAATAGGGGTGGAAAACATAGTCAACGCTTTTGCTACGTGAGCAAACTTTTATATAACTGTTGTGATATACATTGTGCTAAATATTTGTGGCTGCGGTCGAACGATTATAACTGTTATTTATGAAATGAGATTTCATACGAAAACTAAATTGGAATACACTGGAGAACGACCAGCCACACACGCTTTTACAAACTGACTTTTATGAAACAACATTTTCATAAACATCTGAAAAGTCCCTACTTCTTGGGCACAAACACACAGAAAGTCCCTACTTCTTGGGCACACCCACACAGAAAGTCCCTACATCTTGGGCACCCACACAGAAAGTCCCTACGTCTTGGGCACACGCACATCAAGTCCCTACTTCTTGGGCACATTTATACAAGTCCCTACATCTTGGGCAAACAGAAAGTCCCTACTTCTTGGGCAAGGTGCCATCCTATGTCTTGGATGAGGGCTCTACTTCTTGAGCAGATGGGTCCTACGTCTTGGATGCCAGTCCTACTTCTTGGACACAACTTATACAAATCCCTACATCTTGGGCACATAGAAAGTCCCTACTTCTTGGGCAGCTATTGTTAGGTCCTACTTCTTGGACAAACTGTTTAGACTACTATGGGCAACATCCCACGTTAATTGTATTTTGGGTAACATTCCACGTAAAACGTATCTTGGGTAACATCCCAAACTAAACTTTACTTTTGGAAAACATTCCAATAAATGTTATTCAACTATTATGGCAAAACGTTACAAATACATTTGGTTACCAAACTTTACACACAAACATAAAACCTGTGAATTCACTCAACCTCGTTGTTGACTTTTACTATGTTTTTCAGGGAATTAGCTGCACGTAAGAACCGCCTGCACACATGGAACATAGGCGACCCACGAAGGAATAGGATGCCAATTTTTGACAACTGGATTTCTTTTATATAACTAAAACTGTTTAGTCATATTTACGAAATCTACTTTTGTAAACTTAACTACTTTTGCACTTGTACGATTCGATGAATCGTAAAACTTTGTAATTATACTTTTAGCATCTTAATATATATGTTTTGTTGTAATCATATGCTCTGATACGTATGCATGTACATTGTTGGCGTCATTACCCCCATACTTAACTAAAAGCTTCCGCTAAACAAAATCAACGAATTTGGGTGTGTGAAACTCTCTCCCTCTCTTCTCTGTGTTTTTGATCATTCACAAGATCACCACCATCAACCACAATAAACCACCAAGAGCCACCACCTCAATCCTTGGCGAAAAACGAAGACAAAGACACGAAAACGATCACAACAACGAGTACATCAACTTGGCCATCTCCGTTTCTTGATACGACTTGTAAGAAATTCAAGACTCTTTTAAAATACTTATAATATGTTTATTAACATGTTATTACGCTCACTCAACCATAAAATGTCCAAAATATAAACCAAAACGCATTTTAAAGCTCGAATTCTTGTTGGGACAGATTCTGTTAGGACACGACTAAAATCATATAAAATCGTACAAATAAGATAAATACATGAAACTAACACCAAAATCTTTGTATTTTCGATATCTACAACTTTCATGTTCGGCACTTTTACCAGAAATACAACGGTTTTTCTACAAAACCCAATTTACGAACGTATATACAAAAAGGCTGTTTTGGAAGTTATTAAAAACCAACACTTCGGGTCAACCATAAAACGTAACGACAATTTTCTAAAGTTTATTTAACATAGTTAAGGCTTTCCTAAAAGTATCGAGTCAAACCGAGCTCATTTGACCAATTTGTCAAAGAAAAAGGCATTTCAGCCGAATCTGCGAAGTGAGTCCAATCTCGGTTCGCACCGCAATCTCAAATCGCACCGCGACCTCACCACATTCTCGGTTCGCACCTCGACCTCGGTTCGCACCACAATCTCGGTTCGCACCGCAATCTCGGTTTGCACCGCGATCTCAGTTCGTGCCGCAGTCTCAGTTCGCGGTCAAACTTGGTTAACATTTTTCAGCACTTTGAAATTTACTTAAAATAGTTACCAAACAATAATAATTAGCCAATATATTATATTAAACCAATGCAAGAATGGTTAACAATCACTTTTATGAGTATACAAATGAATCGAAACATAATAGTAATGCTTTTGAGAATTATTGTTATACACCGTCACCAACGGGCCACACTTATTTACAAAATGATTACAAATATACAAACAGATACTTGGACATTACCTAGTTGAGTGGACAACTAGCATGGATGTCCTTTGAGATGCCAACTTAATACTTATTTACTTACAACCTTGTGCGTATTGTACGTCAAAAGGTTGCAGGGTTCGGAGAACCACACTACGGAATTACATCCGACACATACTTACGGACTTACATCCGCTATACTTGTTTGCTTACACAAACGTACTTGCTAGACTCAGGTGAATCTTACAGCCCCACTTTTATTGTTTTCTACTTTGGGGTGAGATATTTGCTACCGTTTTACGTATGAACACAAGTACTGAACTGTTTACACTACTTTTACACGCATTACACGAGTTACTTTTATCCACTGAAAGCCTCCTATCATAAGTTGTTAGTTATGGACTTAAGCGCGATTACTAGTAGATGGATCCATTTGGGACTGACAATCCCTGCCTGGGGTAGTAGCGCTACCATGGATTACACCGTAGAAACAGGCATATTAGTATTTGTTACATATGAGTGTTCGGATAGCACTCATGGGGGTACGTGTTACTGTACTTAACTGTACCATTCACACTACACTGTTAAGCTTCAACTTGTGAGCTCATGGTAATAGTGTCGACTTACTGATTTACTGAATTACTTACCTTGTTTGAGGGTATTAGTGGTACTTACTTGTGGTTCATAAATGATTTACTTTACTAAACCTGTAAGATTCACCAACCTTTTGGTTGACACTTTTTAGCATTTATCTAAGGTTTAGAACAGCAGTAGGACTGCACACCATCAGAACTGATAGCTCGAGTCGCATGCATACAAACTTGTGGAGATTCTCTTGCATTACTTTTTGTATATCAATTATGTATTAGGATCTCTAGGAAATTATTTTCAAACTCGATGCTTGTTATCCTAGTTTAACAATGTAATACTTTTGTACTATTGTACGACGTTGCATATATATGTCGTTTGCTTTAATTTTGTTTTGTGATATTTGATTAGTAGCATCACAAAGCTTGCTTCCGCTAAATAGTGAATTTGGGGGTGTTACACATATCAAAGGATTCCTCTGATTGGAACATATCATCTTCATTTGATTCAATTCTTTGAGAACTGAAACTTTCTTCAAAGGTAACATGAACAGATTCTTCAATACACTCTCTTCTGAGATTGTATACTCTAAATTCTTTGGACACTAATGAGTATCCAATGAATATGCCTTCATCAGCCTTTGGATCAAAAATTTTGAGTTGATCACGAGTGTTAAGCACATAGCATGTACTTCCAAAGACATGAAAGAAGCTGATGTCAGGTTTCCTGCCTCTTAGAAGTTCATAAGCGGTTTTATTGTGACTTTTGACAATGATTGATCTATTTTGAGTGAAGCAAGCTGTGTTGACAGCTTCAGCCTAGAAGTATCCTTTAAGTCCAGCTTCAGCGAGCATTGTACTAGCTGCTTCAACAAGAGTTCTGTTTCTTCTTTCAGCAATTCCATTATGTTCTGGTGTTCTAGGAGCTGAGAAGTTTTGAGAGATGCCCATTTCTTCACAGAAGGATTCCAGTGAGTTGTTTCTGAATTCTGTTCCATTGTCGCTTCTCATCATTCTAATTCTTTTGCCATTCAGCGTCTCCATTCTTTTTACAAAGCAGACAATTTCATCAGCTGCATCATTCTTGTTTCTCAGAGAGAAAACCCAGGTATGCCTAGAGTATTCATCGACCATCACCAAGGCATATTTCTTGCCTCCTAAGCTGGTAGTGCTGACAGGTCCAAATAAATTCATGTGGATTAATTGGAATACTTAAGTGATAGAAGAGTATTGCTTGGGTTTGAAGGATGATTTATGATGTTTTCCTTTTTCACATGCAGAACACAGTTTGTTTTTTGAATAGTTCATGAAAGGAAGACTATAAACTAACTCATTCTTTGCCAGCTTGTTTATAGTCTTGAAGTTTAGATGAGAAAGTCTTTTGTGCCACAGCCAATTCTTTTCAGCTACAGATCGAGAATAGAGACAAAGACCTTTTTGAGATTTTACCTCAGCCATGTTGATGGTGTACACATGTCTTTTCCTTTTAGCAACGAGAATTGGCTTTCCTTCCCTTATTTAGAATGATTCCAGCGTATTCATCGAATAACACTTTGTTCTTCAGTGAGCAGATTTGACTTACACCAAGTAAGTTGTATTTTAGATCCTCAACATATGAGACATTTGAGAAGGAGACATTTCCATTGCTAATTGTTCCATGACCTTTTGTAAAGCCTTTTGAATTATCTCCAAAAGAGACAGATGGACCTTCTTTTTCTTGATAATTTTTGAGAAGAGCATTTGATCCAGTCATATGTTTAGAACACCCATTGTCTAGATACCAAGTGTTCTTGCCCTCCTGCATACAAAACAAAGTTAATTCCTTTTGGGAACCCACTTTTTAGTGGGTTCATGTGCCTTGTTGGCATTTATGTTGAGTGTGGATAACTTAGATGTAGCGATGGAAACACATAGTTTTTCTTTTGATGTCTCATTTCTGATGGAAACTTTGGATCGTACAAATTCATCAGCCTGGCAAACATTTGCTAGGTGTGACTTTTCTCCACATTTATAACATTTTCTGTGTTTGAAGGTGGTGGAGGATGATGGTTGTGTGGGGATTGGTCCAAGGATTCCTTTCTGCTTCTCACTGACTACATAGTTAGTGAGAAGTTGAAGCTGATAACCCCTAAGGATGATGGATTCTCAGTTTTTGTGGTTCTTTTTATGGATTTGCCTTTATTTATTTTTTCAAAAACTTTCGTTTTTACAAGAGTACATGTAGGTGAAAGAATGTCATCACGCTTTGTTTGCTCACTGATTGTACTTTCTGATTTTTCATCATCAGCTTCTTCACCAGAGGTTTTTGAGGTCTTGACAAATTTATTTGGTCTGTTAATGTCACCCCATGTAAAACTGGTCATGAGACATGAGTTATCATCAGATGTATCATCATGAGAGATTATTGGCTCATCAGCTATAGTAGCAGGGAGCTCATAATCTCTTCCAATGATAGCTTGAACTTGTCTTGGTATTTGATTGTTGACACACTCAGACACCATTTTGGCTGATTTGCACCATGACTCACAGACTCGCTTGAGGTTAGCAGAGTCCTTCTGAGCCTGAGTTGTTTCTTTCATGAGAACAACATTTGCATGGCGCTGTTCAACTAGCTGATGTTTGGCGCTCTTGAGTTCTAGTATTTCTTTGTGACATGCAGAGAATTCATATGTCAAAAGATAGATTTTTTCTTTTATTTTTTTTTTTCAATTTTATGAGCACATTCAACGTCACATACTAGAGTTTTAAGAGTGTCAACTTTTTTTTCTTCAGAAAGCAGATGGAATTTGTGTACCTTGGTAAGAGTTTCCTTGTTCCAGACAGAGGCAGATGTTGTATCAGCTTCAGTGGATGTGCTGGTGTCTGCTTCAGTTTGAGCCATCAGACACTCGCTTTCTTCAATTTCTTCTTCAGATGAAGATGATATTGATTTAGGAAATTCAAGCACAGTTGTAGGTGACACAGCAAGTTCTTCAAACAGGTTCCACACATCATTTGCAGATGCATGGGTAGATTCATCAGAGTCACCATCATAATTGAGATCACTTTCTGAGTTAGCCATGAGACATAATCCATCTATTTATGAATCAGATGATGACTCATTGGTTGTTTCATCAGTGACGCTGATTGTAGTAACATCTCTATGCTCAGCCACAAAACCTTTTTCTTTTCTTTTGGTCAGTTCTTTCAATTTTTCTATTTGGTTTTGTATTTTGATGCTTTATCTGTTTCCTTTGCATGTTTGTTATCAGTTGAAGCAGATTTACATTCAGATGCGAAGTGACCAAGTTTTTGACAATTAAAACACAAAACTTCAGATTTGTTAAAGTTTTGTTTTCCTTTAGTCTTGTTTCTGTAGGACTCTCTTGGATATCTAGAAAAAGAATTTTGACCAGATCTGGATGAAGAGCCCATTTTTGAAAAACGTTTGAATTTTCCAGCCATCATGGCCATTTCCTCAACGAGTGATTCGAGATCACTTTAATCGTCATTTACAGACCCATCAGCTTCATCACCAGATGGATAAGGAATTTCCTTAGCTGTGTCTGTATTGGATGAAGAGGGTATATCTTCGATTGATACACCCTTTGCCACTAAGGCTGTTTTGTTTAGCTTGTAACTTTCAGTTAAAGCCAACTTTTGAACACGATTTTGTTCTTTATTGAGAAAGGTGCCAAAAAGTGATTTTAAAGTCATTTTTTTATATGCCCAGTGTTTCTTAAGATATCAATTGAGTGCTCCCAGACACTGGGAAAGGAATCCATAAATTTGTTCATTGCATCTAATGGTTCCTTTTTAATCCCTGCAGCCCTTAAGTCATTCATTAAACAGTTAAACCTATTATATGTTTGTGTCAAAGTTTCACTTTTGCTAGCCATAAACAATTCATATTGTCGATTGAGGAAGACACGTCTGTTTTCAAGGACAAGATCAAGACCTTCATACATAGTACACAAAGTATCCCACATTTCTTTTCCACTTGTACAATTTATGATTGAGTGGTAAACATCATTTGGTAAAGACATGACAATGAAGGATTGAAGTTGGGCATCAAGATCAACCATTTTCTTATCTTCCTCTGTCCATTGAGTTTGAGGTTTCATGATGCTCCTGGGAACATTATCCCCAGTTTCACCACTGCTAGCGGTGGGATTTCTTTCAACGAGTATTCGAGGAATATAAGGACCTTCATTTAAAGTGTTAATTAACAGTGTGTTTTGAGCCCTTAGGAAGAGTAGCATACGACCTTTCCATAGAGTAAACTGTCCAGAGTCAAATCTGGGTGGTTTACCTTTAGATCTATTGTCTAAGTATGCAAATGAACTCTCCTGAGAAGGGTTAGTAGTCATTGCAGATCTGAATATTGATTTATTCAAACCGCTCTGATACCAGTTGTTGGTCCCGTTTAGCTAGATAAATATATAACTACTCAACATAGTTAATTGGAGAGGGGAGGGGGGGGGGGGAGGGGTGAATACAATTTTTCAAGTTTAAAGTTATTTTATTGATTGAATCAAAATAATACTTTACAACAATTACTTGCGGAAGAGAAAAGACACACTAATCTAAGTAATTATTACTTGATGACAGATTTAAATATAACAGGTCACTTAGCCTGAGGAGCTGATGACCATCAGTGATCTCAACACAAGTGTTGGCACAAAGCTCGCTGACTAACAAGAGTGGCTGCTATAGATCAAATGTTATATTTAATGCAATTTAAGGTGTATTTAATACGGTTGTTGATTTGAGTATTTATAGGCATAAATCCTCAATATTATCTTAGAGATAATATGTTTAACCTAATAATCTTTAAAGATTTGATAGGTATGGTTGAAAAGTATCAAATCTTTAATGACTAATACATGGGGAAGGTGCTTTTAAATATAATATGTTTTTACAGTAAAAGTGGTACTTTTTCTGTAAATGAAGTTTTGTTGACTTCATGTATTATTGTACACCGGTTATACGGAATACGCCTTCTAAAGTGCACAGGTATCTGTCAGACCCATGCGCTTACTCAGGGAATAGTTACTGGAGTAGTTAGGATAACTATTGATCTTCCACTTCAATAAGAAATCTTCTATCTATATCTTTGGTCTTTGACTTCAGATATAAGTGTCAGTGTTTTCCAGCATCTATGAATAACTTGTCAAGTCTTTAAGGATGATCAATGTTGAGGAGAGGCTGATGAAAGTTTGCAAGTTATAAGGGACGCTATTACACATGCAACGAGACCACAGAGACAAGGGACGCTGAGTATACATCAACGTCCAAAAAGAAATATTCTGTCATACATAAACTATAGAGGCTGGGTCAGTGACCCAATAACTTATATTCTCAAAAGACCTTAAAAGACCAAAATACATTGAAGATCTTTGTCGTTATACTATACTAATACATTATATCGATAATTTTGGGGCCTTAGAAATTCGGGGGCCTAAAGCGGTAGCTTCGCTGGCTTTACCTTTGAGCCACCCCTGCATATAGAGTTTGGCTAACTTTAGATGTTTTTCTGACTTTCCGTATGTGTTTTGGAGAAATAGAAAACTGTAAATCAACAACTCAAAAGGTACCACTCTATATTTATTTTCTACAGTTGAGCGTACATAAAACTTTTACATCACACGCTTACATCTGATCGATAACAGTGTATTGAAAGAAAGATACTACGTGTGAAAGTGATCAAAAGCTTTTGATCACTTTCACACGTGTGACATATGTTATGAGGTGGTCAAGTTACACATTCACTTGACCATTAAAGTTTATAAACATCATGAAACATTGGAACTTAATTAATGCCTTAAAAAATTTGAGACATTGATTATATAAATGGAACTTAACACTTCACCCTTAAACATCTGACTATAAATATAGAAACTCAATTACAAACCGATATTCAATTCTTTGAAACTCAATGACTTGAAACCTTGAAGTTGATCAAACAGATTGACTTGAAATTGAATTTGATGTCGACGCTTAATGAGCGTTGCACTCAAACACTTGATTTTACACTTGAAATTGAATTTGATGTCGACGCTTAATGAGCGTCGCACTCAAACACTTGATTTTACACTTTAGACACTTAATCTTGAATTTGGTACTTAATTTTAAGTCTTCATCATAATTTATATATTAACCAAAAGTTACCATGACATTCCATTTTTAACTACTACAGATTTATATATAAAGACCGAAGACTACAATAGTATGTCAACCTGACCATTTGACCCATTACTCAACCAACCAATCGATAACCGACCCACCTGACCATTTGACCCATTACTCAACCAACCAACAGATGATCGACCCACCTATCTTCTCCTCCAATTCATAGCTTTCACAACGTAATTGAGTATATATACATTTTGCAACGCAAAATGTACTATTCATTCAATAGTTGATGAATAGTACATTTTGCTATTTTTTAATTTTTTAATTTTAAAATTTTTGCATTTGCTAATTTTATTTACTTTTTTTATTATTCATATGTGTTTGGTTACTAATATTTGTATAATTTTTTTTCTATAATTATAGTTTTTGAGCATAATATTCAAGTTTATAGTTTGAGGGTATACGCAAATTTATAGATTTTGCTATTGTATGTTATTTAGTTTTTAAAACGTCTTTTGAATAAATTAAATATTTAATGGGGACTACATGTAGTTACATCAGTGAAAGTATGCACTAAATAAAGTTCCAAATAACGCATTTGTAGATATAAGTAAGTATCAATAAATAAGAGTCAACTGTTAGATCATAGTTTGAGAGGAGCTCATCATTTAATTTTGAGACTTGGTGTTGAGAAATTGAATTTTTCAGCTTCTTTTAACTGAGGTTAATTAGTTGGTCTAATTTATCTTTAACATCTTTGAAATTTGCATAGTTTAGACGTTTTAATTTATAATTGTTGCTTTGTTTTAAGGTGATATCAACTTTCTACATTCAATAGTCAACATTCAAAAAATGAATTCTAGATGAGTTAATGGGGTTTTTCAATAACTTTAAATTTACATGGTATGTTCAGTTTAATAAGTAAATGTTTGTCTTATTGGTTATTGATCCATTCTTATATCATTGAGTTAATGAGATTAGCTAGAATAACAAAATGGACATAAAATTTTTGATACAGTTAATATTGGAGCGTATGATCATGAAATTGTAAACATAATGACACTATAAAACTTTAATGGTCTTCCAATCAAGGTTAAAAATATTCAAAGCAATTTGTTTAATTTGTACAATTGAGTAAGATGAAAATCTTAATAGTTATAGTAGAAGAGCAATTAATGACTTAAGTGCATGTAACTGATTGTATTGTCAATTTGTAAAATCAGTGCATATACATTATACACTTTTGGATGCAAAATCAACTTTGTAATAATTTAAGTTTTTTTCAATTATACACATACATGTTGGTATAATCAAAAAAATCAACCATCAAGAGATCATATCTTATTCAAGTGAAAATTTCATTTTTCATATCAGAGTTTAAAAATATACTTTTTAGCCCCCGCCACAACGCACGGGCTAAAAAAACTTGTTCATTTAACATTCTTCGCCAAAATGTTACGTAGTTAATTGGTATATGGATGGATGATGATGTACATGGTTGTTTATATACTTAAAATTTGTGACTTAACAAAAAGAGTAGGAAAAAGAAAAGGCCGAATCTTATGGCACTGTGAGTAAGTTATTTCCATCAGTAGCTAAAAATGTACAGTTCTAAACTTTCCAAAACTTATTACTGAACATACTCATTTATTTCTCACCCCCACGAGTGTAAGTGTTTAGTGAGTGATTTTTGACTTATGTTTTCAACCATTTTCCTGTTGAGTTTCTATTACTTTCCTGAGTTCCTCTTCATAATCCCACAAATCATCAACATTTCTTCACACTTTTCATTTCTTCACAATAATCATTATCATTTTTCTTTTTGTTGTTTCATCAAAAAATATGAACTTTACTGACTCTTTTGGTTCTTTATCAATCTATTATGACAAACAACCTTCACATATCAATCTCCATGTCCATCCAACTACTTCTTCAACTTCATCATCTCTTTCTTCTTCTTCTCTTGATTATTCCCCTTTTATGATCCAGACAACAAACAGTGCTACTACAACCAATAATATTGATGATCATGATCAGGATTATGGACATGATGATGGTGAAGAAGAACACATTGACCTAAATCTTGATAATGTTAGAATGAGACCATCATCATGTGGGCAGTTAAAGGCAAGTGGTAGAGGCCATTGGAGGCCTACTGAGGATGCTAGGCTCAAAGAGCTTGTTTCCCTTTATGGTCCACAAAACTGGAACCTCATTGCTCAGAAACTTGATGGGAGATCAGGTACTAATATTCGATAAACATTAACTGTAAACTAGTGTAAAACTTATGTAAACTATTCTTATTTTACTACAGTATAATCAAAAGGAGGACAGTGTTGTTTTTCTTGCATTACTATAGAAGATAAATAGGTTCTTCAATCTGTTTACATATGAATGTAGAGATTTGTAGTTGTTGAGCATTACTGAATGTTTCATGCATGTTTCCTAAAATAAGAAAGAAGAAAGTAAAGACTCAAGAGGGAATTGGACCCAATGTATATTTTTGTTTTTTTCCCATGAAGAAATTTGAGAATCAGTAAACTTTTTGTTTGTGTGTTGGTGTTTATTTATTGCATTTTTCTAATGAAAAAAGTAGTTTTTGTTACAAACATAAAGGTAATGATTAATTGTGTGTTATAGCAAGTCTTAAATTATTAGTTCCCTAAAAAGGTAATGAATAAAGAAAGAGGGGATTGGAGCCTAGTATAAAACCCATCAACATATATTTGTGACAATCAGAGAACATTTGCTTTCTTGCTTATTATTTCAGAATATGTGTGTTTTCTTGGTGAAAAGACTTGATCTTTGAGCTGATTTGATCGTTTAACTATCCAAATTTAGGAAAGAGTTGCAGGTTGAGATGGTTTAATCAACTAGATCCAAGAATCTATAGGAAAGCATTCAGTGTAGAAGAAGAAGAAAGACTAATAACAGCACACAGACTCTTTGGAAACAAATGGGCATTATTAGCAAGACTATTTCCAGGTAGAACTGATAATGCTGTCAAGAACCATTGGCATGTTATCATGGCTAGAAAATATAGAGAGCATTCTAATGGCTACAGAAGAAGAAAGTTGATATTTAGTCAAAGTCAAAGTCAAACATCTGCCAGTCAACAACCACCATCACCACCACCTCAGGTGGTTTCTGCCACTGGTCATCTACCTTACAATGGTGGTTTTGATCACCAACTGCCACATTTTGGTTTCATAAATGGTTAGTTCTTATTTTCCTTAAATTTGGGCTTTTACTCATAACTGTTGCTGTTTCCTCATGTGTTTTTGCATGATTGCATTTGAAATTATGCAAGTAGGCTAAGTCAAGAATAGTTGCTATAATAAATGTTCCTAGTTAATGGTTATTTGCTTGCTCTTTTGTATTATTCCTACTAATAATTTTGTAGGGCTAGAAACATAGAATGTATATTACTAGAATAAAAGGGTTAATAATAGTTAAATACTCAAATTTTTAATTTTTTTTTGTTTAACACTTCAACTTTTTTTAAACATTTTAACACTCCAACTTTATATAACCTGTTAAAAAAACCATTACGACCTGTTATTACAGGTTAAAACTTATAAAATTTTAAAAAATAAATTTTTAAACCAAAAATCTTTTTAATATTTTTGCAAATCACATTTAATATATATATATATATATATATATATATATATATATATATATATATATAATGTTCTAACATATTAATAAATATTGTTTAGACATTTAATATAAAATAGCAACATACATTCATTACACTTATCGTTTTGATTAAAATGTACATACAATTTAAATTTTGTGTAAAGAGTTAACAAAAAAATCTAGGAACAATATAATTTTTCAACTTAGGAACAATATAATTTTTTAAAAATTAAAATAAACTAACATTTTTTATAAGTTGAAGTGTTAAAACGTTAAAAAAAAGTTGAAGTGTTAAAACGAAAAAAAGTTGAAATTATGAGTATTACATATTCAGCAGGTTACCGGTTATCAAAAGTGTAATTTTGAACGGTCAAACAAACTAAAATGATTAAATTGTGGTTAAACTATATGTTGGAGTGTTAAAACGTTAAAAAAAAGTTGAAGTGTTAAAACGAAAAAAGTTGAAAGTTTGAGAATTAAACATTATTGAACTTATTTGTATCAATTATATTTTATTAAGATAAAACTACTATTACTTAATTTATTCATGATAGTCGATCATGATAGTTAACAACACCCATCATTTATGCTATTATTTGAGTGCATATTTGTAGGTCCGCCTTTGAGTTTTGGAGGTCACGGATAAAAGCTAATTAGTTGTCAAAAATGGCCACATAGCTATATGATGTTTTTTATAATTCTTTTTGTTACGGTTTAATCAACTTTGAAACATCTAAAACATATTTTTTTTCCTCTTGCAATTAACAATCAAATTATATATATTCAGACACAAATATTTGAAGGCCCCAAATTTTGCTTTTTATTCTTTTTGTTGTTGCTCAATTAACTTTAAAACTACTAAATGTTTTCCCCCATTTCACTTAACAATAAGATAAACACATACATAAACACTACCATTTTGAGGCCCCTATAATTCAAAGATTCTGAACGATCAACCACCTGACTCACCATCAAATGACCCCCCATATTTGATATACCCTAATAGATTTAAACATTACTTATCTCAGGTACCAAAAACAACATAGAGATGATGATGGGAATGTTTAACAACAGCAACAACATGAATACCTTCACCCATTCACCATCAAACAAATCTTGGATGAGGGATTCTACTAACCCCATCAACTTGCAGGATGATCATCATCATGATCAAGATCTACCACTGATGATGAACAATCACTACTACAACCACCATATTTACAACAGCAGCAGCTACTCATCAGCTGCACAACCAAAAGAAGAAGTTATAGGGAATCAGCAGTTTTCTGATGCTAATAATAGCCATTCACCACCATTTATAGACTTTCTTGGAGTTGGAGCCATATGATCAAAACCTAGATATATTTAGCACATGTGTTCAAATCTTTAATTAATGCAAAGGGTTCAATTTTTTGTGCTTTCAAGCACTAAAAAATCTGCAGAAGATCTTATAAGTGTCTTCAATGAGTTATTGCACATTTATATTAAGATCAAAAAAGTGTTACTGGTTGTATGATGTAAGGTTGGACAATAAAAACTGTGAAAATTTATGACTCCTATATAAATTATAATATAATATTAGTTTGATTAAAAGCCAACTCATTAACAAAATTTGATTCCATGTATTAAAAAAGGGCTTTCTATGTTGAAGTAAAGACAGAGTATCAGCATTCCATAACAAATCTGCTCCAATTAGCAGTCCATTAGTATATTCTTGACATGAAAAAAACCACCCATAACAACAGCCCATCCAAATATATATATTTATTATTTATTACTTACAAAATATAATTATTTGAAATTTAATCAACTTAGCATCTTAGATTGCTTCATTGTTGATGTTTGTCGACATTATACATATAAATACAAATATATATTAATATAAAAAAAGGTAGTAACATACTAACATATATGTGGTGGATAGGCTGATATTCACTGTTCACATCTTTGTTATTTTTTAACCAGATTAAAAAGTAAAAGTCCTTAATTGTACAAATTCGAAACTCAAGGGGGCAATATGTACTTAATTATTTCTCTTGCTACTCAAGATTTCTTCACTATGTCCCCAAATCAACCTGCAGATTTCTTCACCTCGTAATCGTAATTAGTTATACGTAAAGATCAACTTATACATTTTTGTGTACGTTAATAATCATTCGTATAGTTTTTAATTTTTCAATCATTACAAATTTCCCATGGTTAAAATTATTATGGTTTCATTGGTTGTTGTTGTTGTAATTTAGGTATTTGAAGATGACAATTGAAGCAATGGATGTTCCGAAAACCGGGTTCAGCTTCGATTTGTGTAGAAGAAATGATATGCTAACGAAAAAAGGTTTAAAACAACCGGGATATCTTAAAACAGGGACTACCATTGTCGGTTTAATCTTTGAGGTGCGTTATGCTTCTATTTTGTTTGTTTACTTGATTGATTTCTGTGAGATTATAGTTGTTGAATCACTGGATTATGATCAAGCTGTTTTACTAGGTTTAGTTAATGAATTAGGAATCAAGAGTCCAACAGATTGAGATTGGCTATTCGGTTGAAGCTTTATTATGGTATAAGACTATAAGTAAATAAATTAGGGCGCGTTTAGTTACGGAAAATTGTCGCCTTTTTTCCTTTTCCGTTTTTCTCTTGGAAACTAAAGAAGAGTTAGAAAACGCGTTCAAATATAGGAGATGGAGTTTTCATTTTTCAAAATAGGAAATGGAGGCAACCATAGAGTAGATTTTTATTTTCTTAGAAATCTTTTCCAAAAAATTACAACTTGAACACGTTTTCAATTTTTATTTAGAAATTTTTTAGAAAAGTTTTCAGAAAAATGGAGGAGTAACTAGACGCACCCTTGGGAGTTGGATAATATTCGATTGGAACGTAAATACGTAACTTGATTAGTATATGATGAGTTTGAAAGAATTGAACTAGGAGCCGCGTGGGGTGAAATACATCTGACAAGTTTTCAACTATTAACCTCAAAATTGCTAAACTTTGTCTTAAATAAAGTTGCTAGAGCAAGATTAACCTTTGTACTTCAAATCACTGCCTGTATACCTACTATATGGTTATAATTCACAACATTCAATTTTCTTAGTAAGACGTTGGAGGGTTAACTTGTGTAAAACCTTAATGATGTCATGTGAATCACAAACTTAGATAGAGAGTAGAGTAACCTTTTATGTGAATTAAGTGGATGTATGAGCAGGAGCATGAGGCTCAACTCAAAATACAAAATATATATTTAAAATATAATGAGTATGAGGTCATTTACAATGGCGTAACTTGAACTCTTTTCTTTGAGGGGCCAAGATTATATTCCTTGACTTGTTTAAATTAAGTAAGATCGGCATGTTTGATATGCACCTTGTGTTTAAATCTTTAGTTTGTCTTGTGAGTAAAATTTTTAATGCTCCGACTTGTCTTCGTTAATATACATAGTACAGGTTTTGCTAAACATATCTTTGTTATAGATGATAGCAACAACTATATAACTAACTACAAAATGATTGTGTAGCATAATGCATAAACTACGTTTGACATTTTTCGTATATTTATATTTGATTACATTGTTATTAATGTGTTGCATATATTATTGTTTAGCATCATATATATTAGATTAAGCTTTGAAAAATGCTAGTAATAATCTAATATGAAGGGGAAAAAAAAGTAAACAAAGGGAGGTTTGAACCCGCACCAACCAGTGAGAGCACCTTAACCTTTGGAACTCTTAGCAACTTATCAACATAAAGTGTATTAATTCATAATATTTCATCTTCAGAATGGTGTTATCCTTGGGGCAGATACCAGAGCCACGGAGGGTCCCATTGTTGCTGACAAGAATTGTGAAAAGATTCATTATATGGCTCCGAACATATACTGCTGTGGAGCTGGAACTGCTGCTGATACAGAAGCTGTCACAGGTTCTAATCTACTCACATATCATGCAAATTATCACCCTTAATAAGGGCCCATTAAGCCTTAATTGGAGATATCTCTTTTTGTAGACAACATCAGCTCGCAACTGAAGCTGCACAGATATCACACTGGTCGCGAATCAAGGGTTGTAACAGCACTTACTCTTTTGAAGTCTCATCTTTTTCGGTAAGCTTAAGTCTAAATGTGATGAATGTCAGTGTTTTTTCTTTCATTTTAGAATGCCTGACTTTGTTTTTGCTTACCCAGATACCAAGGTCATGTATCTGCTGCTTTGGTTCTTGGTGGAGTTGATGTGACGGGCCCACATCTACATACAGTGAGTTAATTGTAATTTTTAGGCATCTGAGAAATCCTTTTTACTTGTAAGACAATGTATTAAATGGTTCAAAATCAATTAATTTTGTTTAGATCTATCCTCATGGATCAACCGACACTCTTCCATTTGCCACTATGGGCTCTGGGTCTCTTGCAGCCATGGCTATCTTTGAATCAGAGTATCGTGAAGGGCTTACTGTGAGTTTTATCATTATGATGATTTCTTTCAAAATTTGTTGACTCATTATTTTTTGTGTCTCTAGCATGGTGATTTGTAACATCTTGAAAATTAAAGAGTGTTTATTTTCTTTTATGTTTATTTACAGAGGGAAGAAGGAGTGAACTTGGTAACCAAGGCTATATGCTCTGGCATATTTAATGATCTGGGAAGTGGAAGCAATGTAGATGTGTGTGTGATAACGAAGGTATGTTTGCTCTTCTCATTAATGATGATGATCCCTGTTATGGATACCATACTATAATACTTTTTTTTTCCTGCAGGGTAATAAGGAATATCTGAGGAATCATTTGACTCCAAATCCCCGTACTTACATCAGTTCAAAAGGCTATTCGTTCTCCAAAAAGACTGGTTAGTATTTATATTAAAGAATACATATTGGGATAATGTGTTGTCTTTATTCCACTTTATGATTATGATGATTTAATGACGTTTACAGAAGTTCTGCTTACAAGGATTACTCCACTGAAGGAGCTGGTTGAAGTAGTTGAATTGGGAGGAGAGGCAATGGAAGAATAAGTTTGTCATTTTACTTTTATCTCAGCTAGTTATGTGGGTCTTATTGTATAGAACAAGTTGCTTGAGTTTTTAATCATGTTTAGACTTCCTTTATAATGACATTAAGTGCAGTTGTTTGCCATCATTTCATGTTACCAATTACCAAAATTCGAAGATTCACTTCCCCTTTCTTCGGGCAATTCAATCTCGTTACACTAATGAAGCCTGCATACAAGTTCCTGAGAAAAATTCAGTCCCCGAATTTATTCTCTCTCAAAATTTTGGGCTGTCATTACTGGTGGCAAAATATGTGGGTATTGGGGGTTGGGTAACATGTCAAAACAGGTAATAATTCAATAACGACAAAACCTGTGTCCATTGTTTGACTCTGCAAGTGACTAATGTATTAACTATGACTATAAAAGTTATGTTGTTAATCATAATCAGTTATGAGCTTTAGAGGTTTTAAGCATATAAAAACACTTTTGGGTGCTTTTATGTGTTGAATGCATTTAGCTTTTCTCTCCTAAAAATAGAAGACAACCCTGGTTAACCTTTTTTTCGGCGATTCGGTAGGAATTGCTACCTCTAACTCCCACATATCTCTCTTTCATAGTAAAAGTTACCCCTGTATTGACAATTTTTATCTTAGTTACAACCTATACTGTTTGTGATCTAGTCACCAGCTAATGGTATTATGCAAAATGTGGAGTTGCTAACCTTTCACCCTAGTTTTACATCATTACTCATGGGCTGCTACCCTGTAACTGAACAAGGTATGTATCTTCTCTTTCTTTCTCTTTGATTCTCTCTCTATAGATTTTGTCCATTTACTCAGAAATAGGTTGATATGGGTTATAATTTTTGTTCAACGGGTCAACTTGTAAAACTTGGTTGAAAATGAAATGGGTCACACTGGTTGGCCGTAACCTTATATTTAAATGCTTACAACTTTTAGATCTCTTTGGTAATAGAAAGAGAATGATACAGTAATGATTTATTTTTCTGACCGTATATAATACATAAGTTTTTTTAATTCAAGGAAAGAGGAAAAAAAGTTGTTGGCGGACAACCCTCTTTGACCCGTATTAAAATTTACTAGTTCTGACCTGAACCGATTACCCGTCCCGATGACCCACCCATTTCTCCACCTCTACAACTTATTCATTGAGGTGGATGCATAGGAAGAAGTGAAAGTAATCTGTAGTTACTTTGATACATTTAATGACATCGAACCTATATTTTACCATGACAGCAACACAAACGACTATTACTGAGGAGGTCGATCTTAAATAAGAAATCCTTGTACTTTCAATTGCTTAAATCTTCACGTTTATTTACTTCATATGTATGGTTTCTTCAGTCTTGTAACTGCAAATGCAATGACAAACTTAGTTTTATTTTACAGAAATATATGGAAGACTCCCTTCTAAGGTATGTGCATATATTAATACTGTTCATAAGCCCATTCCAGTTCTGCTAACAATTTGAATCAGTATTCCTTAAGTTCATACACTTCCATCCGTACAGTGAAAACTGCAATAATCAACATTATACCTAAATCGATAAGAATGTGCAAGTAATATTTGAATGTTGAATCAGATATGTGGAGTCTTGTGACCAAATATAAAGTTACCATCATTAATTACTTGTAAAAAAAGTACAGTAGACAAAAATGAAAATCTAGTAGTTGATATGAAACATTCTGGAATGATTGCCGTGATTCTGATAAGGCTACACAGTATATATCTTAACAGGCTGCTCTAAATATTGTCATTGTTTTAAACCGTTTGTACTGTTGAAAGGCTGAGTTGTGACTTGTATGTGCTCACAGATATGCTGAGCAAGGTACAGAAGGTTGCAAGTGAATTTGAAGATGATCTTTTGCTGTAACTATCCCGATGCTATGCAGTCACCAAGTAAAATCTCGGTCGCATTGACAAGTAGTTAAGTACAGTTCGTCTGTGATTCCTTTGATTATAGCTCAGCATTGACATTGATTACGTAGTACTAATATTCGGATAGATGAGAAGTATTGTAGGTATGTCACATCATGAAACGTCGAAAGAAGAAGAATAATTCAACAAAATTCTAGAGGTCCAAAGTTGTGGTAGTCTAAACTTGAGCATTGTTACTATAGATTATAGAGGTGCATTAATGGGCTAGTGCAGAAGTTACAAGTGTAGACTTGATACTTGATAGCATGGGCTGCATGGCTAGACTCTTAACTCATCATCTTCTTTACATGCATTAGTACTTGTGAGAAAAGTTTACTATAGTACAAGAATTATTTAATGAATGAAAGTAACAATCAAATTGTGCCATGTGTACAAAGAGAATGTTCCACATGTAGAAACCCCAATTACCCTCAAACTTAAATATCTCACAAACGACAAATTGAAAAATTATGAAAATTGCACCATTAGATTCAGCGTTTTATCCTCTTCGATTTTGTCGCACCCTCAAATTCGGGTAGTGGAAGCGAATCGGGTCGGGGCGCGACTAATCAATATACACAACACATAAGATATAATGAACGACCACTATATACGTCGTTTTACATTTGTATTGATAAAACCAAAAGTTTACATCAAAATATTGTTTACATTAGCTCCGTTCTTAAATTGAGAGATTTACAGTATATAATTACTTTATACAAAATATAATAATGCAATTAAATCTCTGATTGATTGAATGAAGACTCGAGCTAATGAATCCTGATTGGGCAGTCCAACCTACTGCTGAGTACCTATGATACATGCTAAAATTGGTCAGTGAAACGTTGGTGAGCTCACAGGTTTGTATGTCAACACATATTTGTATGAACCGCAAGATTTAATTGAATTTAAAATGCAAATAAGCAAAATAAAAGTTATACAGCCATGAGCACATAGTCTGAGCTTAACTTGAGTGTCAGGTCCAATTAAGGAAACCCAACTGAGGTGCCTCCTACGAGTGCCTAATCTACACTCGTCTTCCCAAATGTTAATACGTCCGTTTGACCAGTTAGTGCGTGCTAACCCGGACGAGGATTATCAATCCTATATGATATCATATACTAACATTCACGCTACAGATGTATTACCAAACTATGCTTGTGGAGGACTTTAATTGATTAGTTGAAAACAACTCATGTAGTATTTGATTTGTATTGTACTTGCGTTCATATTGTAAAACAAAACGAGCAATGTACGATTTGGTTGATTAAATTGTCCAAATACTACGATTTGGTTGATTAACTTGTCCAAGTTATTACGACTTGGTTGTTTAACTTGTCTAAGTTACTACGACTTGGTTGATTTGATTATGTTTTGAAAACGTATACGGCCCGTTGGTGATTGGTTGTAATAATAAATCTCATTATTATTAATATGATTTGAAATGTTATGTTCAAGGACGTATCCCGATGTGTTTTAAAAGTCGTATTGTATAAGTGTTTGAAGTTACACAAGTTTGACACTTAGTAAAAATCCATATTTTCAAGGTTCTGTCTTATGCGACACTAGGTGCGACATAAGCTGTTGTGTCGCAGGTAATGACTGCGACATAGGTCTTTGTGTCGCTATGTGCGATATCCGCGATTTATTGTGTCGCTATGTGCGACGGAAATGAGTTCTGCGACATAATGTTTTGTGTCGCTATATGCGACACCCGAAAGTATTGCAACATAGACAGTTGTGTTGCTATATGCGACATCTGTGATGTGACGCGACATAGAGGCTTGTGTCGCTATATGCGACATAAGTAATGGTTTTTGCGACATAAGAGCTTGTGGCGCAGGTGGCCTGGAGCCTCTGCGACATAACGGGCTGTTGGCCGGAATTTGAGCCGAAAATGTGTTTTCCGGTTTCCGTTTGACTTGGAACTTTTACCCAACCCATATTTAAACATTTCAAGCTTAAATAAACAACAAACAAGTGAAAATAATAGAAATCGGAGTGTTTCGGGATTTTTCGGGAACTTACAAACTTAACGCGGACGAAATCCGAAAAGAGGGAAATATAGATCGTGATGTCGTGGTTCTTGTAACACCCCCAAATTTAATATTGCGCGGAAGCAAGCTTTGGGTGTTACTAATCAATAATTAAGCACCAAAGTATAGCAAACGACTTCTAAATGAGACGTTTGTAAAATAGTTACATACCATTATAAAATAGGGTTTGAAAACATAATATTTTCGTTACAAAAGTAAGGTCCCCTAGAGTCCGCGTACGTAGCGGGAGATTCTATTACATAACCATAGTTACAAAAGATAATGCTAAAGAATCTCCGTTAAATGCAGTTTGGAAATCATACGACTCTAGCTAGTAATCCTGGAGTAATCCTACTCCGTACGTGTACCTGAGAATACATGCTAAAAAGGGTCAACACGAATGTTGGTGAATCTCACAGGTTTGTAAGTAAGTAATAGTTTGAACACAAGATTTTTATCAGTTGTGCCCGCAGGCGTAAATCAAGTATCTGCAACCAAGCAAATAATAAGTAAATATGTATATACCGTTGCCATGAGCTCATAGTCGAAGCTTAACCCGTAAATCAGTGGTACAACCAAGTACCGTATAGTGCCCCCGCGAGTGCCCAATCCAAACACTCGTATGAAACAAATAAAAGTCGCCCGTTTATACATAACGGTTCGTGGTAGCGCTACTACCCCGGGCGGGGAGGGTCAGTCCCTAATGGATCCATTAACTAATATTCGCGCTTAAGTCCATAACTAACGAAACTATGATGGAGGGACTTCAGTGGATTAGTAAGTAACTCATGCAAGCCCGTATATGAAAAGTAAGTAATTTAGCACTTGTGTTCAAGAAAACGTAAGCAATGCATCTCACCCCATAAGTAAAACAGTAAAAGTGGGGCTGTAAGACTCACCTGAGTCAAGCAAGCAAGCGTTTAACTTAATAAACGTAAAGTCCGAAAGCAGTAGTAATCCGTAGGTTTCGCGAACCCGCAACCTTCTAATGCCCTAAGCATATAAGGTTGTATGTATAAGTGAATGTCTCAAAAGATCATTCATGCTAGTTGTCCACTCAACTAGTTATGTCCAAGTGTTTGTTTGTACTTTTGTAATTATTTTGTAAATAAGTGTGGCCCGTTGGTGACAGAAGTATAATAATAATTCAAGTATTATTATTATGTAATTCATTGTGCTTGTATATCTTGTAAGTGTAGTGTTTTTAAATACTTAGTATAAAGAGTATTTAACTTTCCGTTTCATGAGACAATGTATAACCCGACAATGACATTCACGTACATTGTTTATGCGTCAATAAGTTCACGAAGTTTTGTTCATACGACAGTAGCAATTCACGGAGTACTATTTATGCGACAATTGCATTTCACGGAATTTCTTTTAAGTGTGTTAGTTTTATGCGACAATAGGAAATCACATACTTGTTTATGCGTTAATGTTATTCACGGATTTTTGTTTATGCGTGAATGGTGATTCACGGATTTTGTCTATGCGACAATGGTGATTCACGGAGTACCGTTTATTCGACAATGTATTCACGGATCATTTTGTTCATGCGTCAAATAAGGATTTACGGAATTCTTTCAAGTATGTTTAGCCTTTATACGACAATGAGTGTAGATTGTGATTCACGGATTTCTCTATACGACAATAGTATTCACGTATTTTATTTACACGACAATAGATTCACGGAAGGATTTATGCGACATTGCCAGTGTCGCAGGTCTGTTTATACGACAATGAGGTATTCACGTAATTACCTTCTCGACAATATGATTATCGGTTTAGAAAGTTTCAAGGCTGTGTTATGTTATGCGACAATACATTCACGGATTACTGTTCATCCGACAATGCATTCACGGATTACTTGTGATTTTTATTTAAAATAGTAAAAGTTATCAAATCGTTCTGAAATTTTTACACATAGTTCCTACATATGTTATGTACTTTCTGTAATTTTTTTATGATTTTTGGAGGTCGTTTGATATTTTATAAAAATTCACAAAGTGTCAGTGTCCAGTTTAATCCGAGATTAGACCACTTCTCACAAATCAAATTTTCTTGAGAAATGAGTGCATTTCTGGAATGAGCCAAAGAAGAACTTTTTGTATATAACAAAATTACCAAGATTTCCCAAGTGGTCTCATACGTTTTTGAGGTCTAGAACTCAAGATATGGTCTCAAGAAGGAGGTCATTGTCGGAGGTTATTGTCGGATTTTTACTATTGTCGGACCTATATTTCACCCGTGTTAAAACAGCAATTTGGTCAAGTAAAACTTAACTAATCGTTATGAAATTTTTACACAAGGTTCTCCTATGTCTTAGCTTTCCAAAACATACTTTTGAATCGATTTTAACCAAGCATAACTCGAGATGAAAATTGTTAGATTGAAGTAAGTCCAGCAGATCGTTTTTGTGACATGTGCTCAATAATCTGGTCATAAGTTAAGTTTTACAAAACTTCACAAGAAGTTCCAGTAGGATTTGGAAAACTAACAAAATTTTTGATCTTTTCCCGTTGGTCTCAAGTTCTAATTCGTTTCATAGCCCAAGATATACTAATTTTGAATTGGTCAAGATTCTGGTCAGATTCATCAGATCCGCTATGTACTTTTATTTCAGTAACTAAAAATAGCAAATGAACTTCAATTTTTGTGAGGCTTACATATTATGAAAGTAGACTTCTTGTACTTGATTTTAGGCTCAAGAAACGTCTATTTTAGTGTTGTAATGATTTTTATAAAATTCGGGGAAGTGGAAATAGAATCTGGACAGGAACATAAGCTCATAGTTTTGAGATTTAAATTGCGTTTTGATTACTTATTTGGACATTAACAAGTTGAATAAGCTACATAACATGTTAATATACATATTATAAGTAAAACACTAGAGTCATGAAGTTCTTACAATGCTTGTATGAAGAAACGGAAAAGATAGAAACGAAGCTCGAGTTCTAGTGATCGTTTTCTTCCAAATGCGTCTTGTGATCCAATGGGTTTTTTGTTGGTGATTTGTGGGATTATTGGGGCTGGTTTTCCAGCGATTTTTAGAGAGGGAGAGAGGTAGATGGAGAGAAATGAGGTTGAGTGTAAATGAAAGAGTATGGTGGTGATGGTGATGATTTAAGTCAACAAGAACAAGGAAATGGTATGGCTCTCATGCCTCATTTCCAGCAGAAATCAGGGGGGTCCCACCCCCACATGGTGATAAATCTTGCCCCCAAAGTTGTGTTAAGCCTCGTGTTCGTTTACCCGATCGTTTTGCGTTTTAGTTAATCGTATAACGTTTTATTCATTACGTTTTGATAACGATTTAAAATACAATATTTTTAATAAAAGTTTTACTCAAATAATATATTCTAAGTTATTAAAATAACATTCGAGTTTTCGTTTGATCCTCGGTCGCTAATCGTGTGTTTTCGTCGCTTACGGAGTGTTTTGTACGATATTTAATATGTGTAATATATTCTCGCAATATATTAGGGTAAATAATGTTTGTTTGGATAAATCCACATTATTTTTAAATCATTTGTCACCAACGTCCATGTTAAACGGTGTCGGACCTCGTCCGGTTCAAGTGTGTATGATTTAAACAAATCATATAACGTGTATGTAATTACACGGAAAGTTACATATATTTAGATTAATATAATACTTAATACATATAATTACAAGTAGTTAGGCACTAATTAAAGTCCTAAATTAGCGGGTGTTACAGTTCTTTTTCTCCAAACGAGTCTTGTAATTTGATGTCGTTTTGTGGTGCTTTTTGATGGAAATAGATGGTGGTGGTGTGGTGGTTATGTTTAGTGAGAAAAGAGAGAAAAAGTGAGTAAGTGTGTGTTTGAGAATGATGAAATGAAAGAGGGAGAGAGAGGGCCGGTTTTGGGGGAGGTCACCTAGTGTGGCCTCTCCAACTTTTTAGTCTCCTGCGTTTGCACTCCGTGCAGTGTTCGTTTTCTCGATCGTTTTAAACGTTAAATAATTATTTTATACGTTTAACTATACGTTTTAAAATACGAAGATTTAATCCATATTTTTGTTGAAGTATTTTACTAAATACTTAATAATTGAGTTATACAATATAACTTATTCTTGTTTCGATTGTTTGCGCGTTTAATATTTTTAATCGCGCAGTCCTTGTTTGTACGATATTGTGACACCCCGCAAATTTAAACGCAATTATAAACAATAAACACTTGCATTATTAGGCTAATTCCCTACTTGAGTGAATTCACAACTACTTTTAGAGGTAAGTCTAGCAAAACCCGGCTAGTTAATACGCGTAGTATTTAACGTTTCGTAATTTATTGTAATTACGTACCAAACATTTAGAACAAACTCGATAGATATACATACAACCGTTGGTGAACGAAATTATTTAATAACATTATTATTTACTAAATATTATGCCGATAATATTTAACACGTATTTTGTAACGTATAATACTTACAGTACGCGACAAAAACGCGCAATTCGCGCCCAACGAATGAAATAGTTACAAGTTATATTTTTATAACTCAAAACAAAGTATTTTGATAAAATACTTCGATTGAAAATATTGAGAATTGTATCGAAAACGAAAACGCATTCAAATAACGTTACGCGACTAATTATACGTTTAAACGAACGGGTAAACATACACCATATGAAACATAACTTTGGGGAACAAGATTTAACACACCCATACCCATGGGACCCACCCAAATCTGCAGAAAATTCAGCCCAAGTATGGGCTCCAATACTTGTTGATTTCTTTTACATACATACTACACACCATACCTTCCATTTTCACTTCCATGCTCCACTTTTCTCTCATTTCTCTCTCTAACCTTCTCTCCTCTCTCTAGAAACGACCAGAGGTCAGTCACCACACCACCCTCACTCCACCACAAGTCCACCATATCACCACCATAGTGCCGCCACGATCCGCCACGCCGGAATTCAAGAAAACGCATAAAAACGAGCATTCGACTTCTTTCTTCCTTCTCCTCTTCATTTCTTTGTAAGGAACTCTTTATTCTTCATTAATTATACTTGGAACATATATATTTACATGTTAGTATGTTTACTCAACTATAAAATGTCCAAAATATAAAACGAAACGCGTTTTAAAACTCGAAATATATAATATTGTTTCCTGTCCAGATTTCTGTTCTAATTTCAACGAATTATTTAAAAATTATTTCTCCATGAAATGATGCGTTTTTTAAGCCTAGAATGTAGTACAAGAAGTTATCTTTCCAACAAAATTAGTCTCGTGACTTTTTGACTCCGTTTGCTACTCGAAAACATTTTTCTCCGGTGACATAGGTTTACTGTTCCGGCAGACAGGAATTTTCAGTAACTTCTCGGGACTATATCTCGAGTTCTAGACCTCAAAAACGTGTGATACTACTTGGAAAATTCTGTTAAATTTGTTATCTACAAAAAGTCCTTCTTTGTCTCATTCCAGAAATGCACCCATTTCTCCAGAAAATTAGATTAGTGAGAAGTGGTCTAATCTCGGATTAAACTGAACCCTGACACTTAGTGAATTTTTATAAAATATCAAACGACATCCAAAATTCATAAAAAAATTACAGGAAGTACATAACATATGTGGGAACATCGTGTAAGAATTTCAGAATGATTCGATAACGTTTACTATTTTATATAAAAATCACAAGGAATCCGTGAATCACACTCACGCATGAATAGTAACTTTGACTTTTGTTGACTCACGCATGAACAGTAACTTTGACTTTTGTTGACTCACGCATGAACAGTACTTTGACTTTTGTTGACTCACGCATAAACAGTAACTTTGACTTTCATTAACTTCGGCTAAAACATACACTTTCGGAAAAATAAACGTAAACTTAATTATACTCTCGCATACACTTTTATAAGTGTACAAAACAATGAAACACTTAATAATAATACTTGAAATTATTATTACAAAAACTCACCAACGTTCTGTATACAATTTTAAAACACGAACAAACAACTAAACCATTTGGACATATCTAGTTGAGAGAACACTAACATGGATGGTCAACTAAGACATCCACTTACTCATACTTATAAATTTCATACGTTTAGGGCGTTAGGAGATTTCGGATTAGACTTGGACTTTAGGCTTTGCTAGCTCTCGCACTATTACTTAACTCAACAGGTGAGTTTACAGCCCCTACTTTTACTGTTTTAACTGCTTTTGAACATGGGTGGAAAACATAGTCAAACGTTTGAAATACATGATTGTATACTGATTTACTCGAACAATTAGAGTACATTGAACTGTTAAACTGTTACACAAACCGACGTTTATGAATAAACGTTTTCATACTACAAACACTGTAAACGTATTAAACTTGTTTTGGAAACGCTGGAGAACGACCAGCAACGCTTCTACGAAATTGACTAGGTAACTAATGGGTCCTTCTGACATGGACCAGATCCTACTGAAATGGATCAAGGGACACTGACACTCCCTACTATTTGAACCCTACTGACATGGGTACTAGATCCTACTGACATGGATCCATTATACTTATTGAACATGGGACACTGACACTCCCTACTATTTGAACCCTACTGACATGGGTACTAGATACTTCTGACATGGATCCGTTATACTTGTAGAACAGGGGACACTGACACTCCCCACTAGGTGAACCCTACTGACATGGGTACTCGATCCTACTGACATGGATCCGTTAACAACTATTAGGATACTGACATTCCTACGAATAACCATTAGGATACTTACATTCCTACAAATACTAATAGGATACCGCTTTCCTACGAAACTTAAACTAGGTTTTGGGTAACATCCCACGTAACTACATCTTTGGGCTACATCCCACTAAACGTACACATTGGATAACACTCCACGAAACTTTATTGGATCGTGATGACGATAACGAATTGTGAACGCTTTGAAATAACCAACTATCATTGTAAACATAAAACCAGTGAATTCACTCAACTTCGTTGTTGACTTTTTACTATGTTTTTCAGGGAATTAGCTGCATGTAAGACAACCTGCACACATGGAACATAGGCGACCCATGAAGGAATAGGATGCCAACTTTTGACAACTGAATTTCTTTTGTATAACTAAAGTGATTTTAGTGATATTTACGAAATCTACTTTTGTAAACTTAATACTTTTAACTTGTACGATTCGAGGAATCGTAAACTTTGTAACTAATACTTTGGCATCTTAATATATTTGTTTTGTTGTAATCATATGCTCTGATATGTATGCATGTACTGTATATTGTGGCACTCCCCATACTTAACTAAATGTTTCCGCTAAATTAAATCAACAAATTTTGGGGGTGTTACAGATACGCATTTGAATTGAAATAATATCAAAATAATATTTTTGGATATAATAGTGTTATTAAATAATACTATATTATTTAATAAAATTGTTCACCAACGTTCGTATTAATTGAATCGAACTACATTCGATTTGAAACTTGTACGATTTTAATCAAATCGCATACTTGTATATATTCATCAATATATATTCCGATACATTAATTAGCCTAACACAGAACTAATTACATGTATTAACAATTGATTAGACATTAATTTCTAGTCCTAATTTGGCAGGTGTCACAGATTTGTCGTCCCTCAAGGTATACTTTCGACAAGCTTTTTTTCTTTCCATTTTTTGATGAGTTTCACATTTTACTTACACATGTGTTAATATTTGGTTGAACATTAAATTTAGATATAAGGTTTAGGGTTTAGTAGGGTTTAGGATTTAGTAGGGTTTATGGTTTAGGGTTTAGTAGGGTTTAGGGTTTAGGGTTTAGTAAGATTTAGGGTTTAGAGTTTTGTAAAGCGTTTAGGGGTTAGGGTTTAAGGTTTCGGGGTTTGAGGTTTGGTCCCCAATACGGATGTCCACGCCATCGTTCTACTCGTCCTCAATCATGTCGAAGTTACACTGTAGGTATTCAGTTTTTTGTCGGCTAATTTGTAAATCGAGTAGAGTGACATAAGTTATTTTTCCATAAACATTTCCATAAACATTTTCATGAGCATCAACTGCCTACCTTAGATTCCATATACTAACGTCATCTAGAGCATAATAACAATACAGACTGTTGGGATCGATTACCACAAGAAATCACATTCACATAACCATAACCATTTATAATAAGCCAACAATAAATTTTAAAAGCCTCTCAAAAGAGAGTAAAAAAATACGGGAGTATAGGGCCACTTAAATTCCCTTGTAGATGAAAGATATTACAAGAATAGACGCTCCTCTCAACATTCTTTAATAAACTCAAACCTCTCTCAATGGTAGATTATAATAAGTGAGCCGCCCTTGATGTTATTTAATCACCGAAAAACTCACCATATGGGACGGAGGGAGATTATCATAAGCCCTCATTATTTCTTAATCTCCTCACTTCAAACCCTAACATATTACTCCTATTAATAGTAAACTACGAGTACAATTTTGTCCTCCAAGTAATGGAGCCGTCCTCCTCGATGCTATTATCATACACACTCTCTATTTCTCAATTTACCTCAACTAAAATCCTAACATCCCTATGCATAGGCAACTACTGACCTACTGTACAACCTTAATATCTAAGTTACCTGTTACATAAGTGGTGTGGCCGCACACAAAACACATCTTGGAACAGTGATATCAAACATTGTAATTCAAAATAAACTTCAGAAGAGCTTCATGCTATAGTAGAAAAGGCAATAAATTAAACTTGTCTGAGAAAAGACTTCATTCATGAATTTTGTTGTCGATGAGATTCTCATTTGACATTAATCCTTTAATTAATCGATCTGAACTTGAAGTCCTTGAATAGTTGCATCTCTCTCGGCCCGTGGAGTCTGAAAGCTTTATAATTTCAGCGTCATTGACTCTTAGATCAGCATTTAATGCCTCCTGTTTACATTCAAGTCATTCAAGTCTGTTAATAACACATTGGAAATGGATCGGTAGACCTAAAGTTGTATGCCTAAATCTAGAATGATTTGTAAATATGAAAAATTAATTGGATGAAATTAGGAGAAAGAAAAAAATTGAAAGAAGTAAGTCTACTTCTAGATATATGTAATTAAACCTATCTCGGATCATGAAAACATTGAAATAAACTCCGAGTACTTTAAAAATCTCTGGAAATCAGTTGCCATTCTTATTGGGCAGAATCGTAAAGGTTTTTCAAAAAACAAGACATTTGAGGAGTATATTAAAGATATGGTCAACTATGAAAAATAAGTTTAAACCTTTTGGTCACTATAACATTCATGTTAAGGAAGATTAATGAAGGCCTTTCAACTAGATCACTTCAAGATCTTCATTATGTCATAGTTGCATCATCTGTTTTGTACCGTTTTAATTTCTACATGTAATTCTATGTGTTTTAATAGGTCTTTGTGTTTATGTGTGGCATGTATTAGACATAGTCAAGATGCACTCACTCACTTTTGTAATTCCTGTGTTTTATTTCAACTTAACTTTTATTGAAGTAACACTTTTTAATATATTTATGTTTTTTAAAAAAAATCTATCTTATATATTAATAGAAAAATCTCAAGAAAAATAATGACCATTAGATGGAGATCAATAAAACAATTAAGATCTAACCCTTAATTTATTTCATAACATCATTAATCTCATTTTTATGTGACTAAAAGACTCATTTAACCTTCTATATTTACAATATACACTCTTCAATATTAACAATACAAATCCTTCATTTTTCCTTTAATTATAGATAATCCTTCAAATATTTTATGAAAATTTCAATTTAATAACTAATTTATTATTTATTCTATAATTTAAATTCTTCGTACAATCTTATTTATTTTATTTTTTCTGAAAAACACCTCAATAAGTTATATTCAATTCCAAAAAATTTATAACTTCATTTCATCGTTCGGTAATTTAAATTCTTATACGACCTACTATTTTGAATCCCTTCATCAATTTCTAATTTACAATTCTTAAATCATGGATGCTAATAGGTCAAGTTCCGGTGGATTTTAGTGTATTTGTACCGATACCACCGCCTTTTCGAATTCTTTTATCATGTTCTAATTTACAATGCTTGAATTATGGATGCCAACATGTCGATTTTCAGCTGGTTTTTGTGTATTTGTACACATACCCATTTAGAATATTCATACTGATACCCGACCCCATACCCGTTGGGTACCCAATTAGTATTACCCATTGATTTTTCATATTTATTTGCGGGTTTCGTTTATCCATGTATGTAACTTTGGCAAAACAAAAAATCGTAGTTATTGAAAATACGGCGCAAATTTAAAACACGGAAAAAAACCGATACCAAAATAACATAAACTATAGTATATTCAAGATTTGAAATCTTAAAGCTAACAATTTAACTTTTTAATTAACTAGTTCAAAGTTTCGGTACGTTCAACATAACGAACAATTTCATATTTTCATATCATATAAAATTAAATGTAATAATCATGAATCCAAATATAATAGCGTATGGTATAAGGTTCACCAGTTGATGTGTATGTTATCTTATTGTATATAAAAATTTTCGTATATGTAGTATATAAAACTCAAAATAATAATTATACAGCTATGAATACGAGTACTTAAATATTTTTCATGGACGATTCCGTGAATTTTGCGGGTCCTAAACTATAATAATAATAAAATAAAATAAAAAATTCTAAGATTGCATTTGGTAACAAACTTCTATAAAATGCATAAAACTTTTTTTATTTATATTTCCTTTGAAAAAATTACTTCCCATTTTCATCTATCATCTCTTTACGTTATAAAAATAAAAATAATACTAACATTTTTCACCGATCATAATTTAATTCTAATTCACTCTGTGAGTCCCTAATCACTATTATGTTAGTGATTGTGAATCGTTTACAGTGAGTTAATTGTAGAAGGGGAGGGGGGGTTGAATACAATTAAAAACTTTTCTGTTATAATGTGTTAGCTTGTTTAGAAAGTTTTTAACCGTATTAAAATGACAGCAATATGAACACAAATGTATATAAGATAAGCAGTTCAGTTGCTGATGCAATTCTTAGCTGAAAGATAAATTCTTTTATTAATAAAATTTATCTCTTGTCGATTGCGGAATAGATTAGCCAAAGCTAATCCAAATCAAACAATACAGCTCTTACAAAGGAGATGAGCAGTAGTGGACAAACACGCTAACTTGCTCACTCGCTGAGGTAAACTAGTAGTGGACAAACACGCTACTAGTTCACTCGCTGGTGTTACTTGTATTTTAGACAAACTAGTCACTGACAAACAAGTGACAATACAAGTAATCGACACGAAATGAAGTACAACATACTACGCTATTTATAGACGCTGAAATCCTTAATTTCCGGATCTGAAGGACACGTGTCGCTGCTTGATTGGAGAGGTAGTTGAGATGTGATGTATCATGGCATGACATTCTGTCTTGGAAAATATCTCCTTGTACTATAAACCAATCAAATGCTTCCACGTTACTCTTTTCAAGTTTCGAGGAATACGTGCTGCGCCGTAATAACGCCGAATGTCAACTTCTTATTTAATGCGGCATTTAATGCTGCAGTCACTGATAGAAACAACAATTCTCCTCATTCTCGATGCGAGCTAACATGCTCTAAAGAATGACTTGAACAGCTAATCTTCAGTGACTTCTTTTATTCAGCAGAAGAGAGAACTTAAGAAGACTTGGAGACTCTCGCTGATAGATGAGTATCAGCGACACACATAGTTGAGTCTTGTATCTTGATAAGATCTTCATCTACTGGTTTAACATATGATCAGTGACTTAGAGACCTTCAGCAACAGGAGCTTGACTTGAATCATTTTCTTCATGGAACATTTTTGAGAAGATCAGAGACTGTGAACAGATAGCATGATCAGTGACTTCACTTATCAGCGAACAGTGACTTCAACAATCTCCTACATAATCTCCCCCTTAATCCTTGTGATCAGTGACCACTTGAGTTCAACGATCAGTGACTCAACAATCTCCCCCTAAATGGTTTAAGTCAAAGCTCCCTTAGACAAACTTGTTGCAGGAAAGTTTTTAGTCTCTAAAGATAAGTTGGTTGCACAGAGACTTGTACTTGTAAATTTTGTTGTTGAAAGATTTAAGTCTCTGACAGTAGGTAGGTAGCCCAGTGACTTGTACTTGTAGATTTTCTGTGTCAAGCCTCATTTATATCATAGAATAAATATTTACAGAAGCTAACTATTATAAAATATCTAATTTATTTATCTCTCCACATCTCCTCCTCTTTCACTATGCCAAGCTCAGCTTCAAGTTCATACTTGTCTTTGGAGGGCAGGTATCTGAATTTTCTTGCCAAGGCTTCATCGAGAATAGCTTTTCTGATCTTTGAATTTGTAGGAAGCATGCTAGCTGACCTGATTAGGTGTATGAGTTGTTCTTGATCAACCTTCTCAAGTTCAGCTTCTCTCTGAAACCTAAGGGCACCATTTAGGTCCCTGTATACCAGACCCTTCTCCCCCTCAGTGACTTCATGTCCTTCAAGCTTTGGCACACCAGCAGGGATAGATAGATTTAACCTTGAAGTGTTGGGGATTCGATAGATGCTGCTAGTGCCTGACCTATACCTTGGGCTTGGTGGCTGAACAATCTCTTCACCAAATGTGACAGTATCTTCTGGTCTGAGAAGTTGCAGTGACACCATCTTTTGATATAGTCTATCAATCTCTTTCAGGACCTCAGCTTTAGCTGCACTTGTAGAGTGGCTGATAGCAAGCCTGATCTCATTCCATTCTTCTCTGTGCAGCTTGCATACTTGATCAAGTAGCATGGCTTGAGTCTCTGAACCTCTTTGAATAAGCAGCTGAGGTTGAGATTGATTCTTAGACTTCTTCAATTTTACCTTGGTAATAGGTGCAGGGTTTGATCTCCCTGTCATTCGGGCAGCAAATCTTTTTCTATCTATTTCATCCCATTTCCTATCCACTGCTGTTCTGACAGCTCCCCCTTTCTTTTTAGAGCTCTTGCTAGCTGATGTTTTCAGTTTATGTTGCTCTAGCTCACTCTCTTCTATCTCAGCAAGTACCTTGGCAATTGCAGCATCATACTCTTCTTGATCTTTCTTTTGTCTAAGAAGTCTGGCCCTTTCATTGGCATCTTTAGAGCTCAATTCCAGTAGGTATGCTCTGTCAGCATCTGATTGCTCTTTCAGCAACCTTTTCCTTTCTTGTTCCTCTCTTAACTCAGCCTGAAAGGTTATTTGCATTATCATCTCCTGCTCCCTGTCCTGTCTTGCCTTTATCTTTCTGGCAACTCTCTGTTCTTTTGTTTCATCAGGACATGGGGTATCTGAGGCTGAGTCAGAGGAAAGGCATGCTGTAGGGGAGGTATCTGAAGTGGTTGTGTTGGAGGGAGTTGCTGTGGAGATTGGTATTATTGTTGCTGGGGTAGTTGTGGTTATTTGGGTTGTTGTAGTTGTAGTTGTTGTGGGTGTGGGTAGGTTTTGGATTGCTGGTGGAGATGAAGGTACAGTTACCTCAGATATGACAGTATGTGATTGAGGGTCACTGACCTGTTGTTTCTTTGATGGAGGAGAAGATGCAGGAGAGGTGTCACTGGTCCTTTTTCTCTTTATGACAGATGATATGGGTTGCTGATCCTCCATATTTACATCATCTTCATCTTCTGAACCCTGACCATTTCCATGACCACCTCCCTGGCCATCATCATTGTTATCATCATCATTATCATCAGCATCATGCATGATGGTATCATCTTCCTCATCATCAGATACATCATCTACCACTTCCCTATTCATCCATTCCCAGCGAGCCAATTCATAGCTCACTGAGGTACCCTCTAACCTAGCAGCCTCATCCACTGCCCATAGCTGCACCAGCCCATTGTAATTCCTTAGCTCTTCAGTACTGAACTCAGGAAAGCTCTCAGCTATATCCACCACATCAGTGGCTATCTCCATATCTACCCAATACAGTTCAGCAACTGCAAGGGCTTCCAATTCCGGTTGCTCAGCGATCGGACGAAGTGCATAAGTGTTGAGCACAATGTCCCTGTGAGCTTTGTTTGATAGCGGATCAGTCATCTTTCGGGGCATCTCAGGATCAGAGACAAAGTCCTCTTCTTCACTCTCCCCCTGACTGGTTCGCTCAAACTGATCAACTGCACTGAGTATCTGATCAGTGAAAACAGCATTTTCCTCTCGCAGGGCAGCGACTTCAGCTCTTGTCTTTGTAAGCTGTGAGACAACCTGCGGAAGTACCTTAATAACTTTGTCAGTGTTATACAGGTAGTTGGATACAGAAATGGCTAAATCATTTTGGTTGGTGGTGAGTTGGGCAATAGCAGTGGCATGAGTGTTAAAGTTGTTGGTGGAGGTGGAGGCAAGCTCAGTGACTGCATGGTTTATTGCAGCACTAGCATCAGCTACTGTTTGTACTCTCTCACTAACAGATATGCTCCATGGTTCAATGGAGTTGTAGACATCAGTGAGAGCAGTAACAGCTTTCTGTAGGACAGAGACATTGCCAATAAGTGCCTCACGGTCTTCAGTGAGCATCTTAATGTGGGTTTGGGATTGGGCAATGTACTCCATCAGTAGCTGATCTGCTGTGGAGTGGGTGGAGGTGTTTTTGGGAGTAGTTTGGGTAATAATAATGGGAGTAGGTGTAGATTGGGCTACATGATCAGGGGGTGTGGTCTGATCAGCAGCAACTTGGATGTTATCACTGGAGAAAGAGGTGGGGGTAAGCTCTCTGATTGGAGAGTTGGATGTGGGTGGAGGAATGGGTTGGGTGTCCTCTGAGGTGTCCATGGGCATGATTTCCTCATCATCAGCTTGTGATTTAGCTGGTGGTTCATTAGAAATAGAGGTAGCGACCTGTATCTCACCATGGGTCAGTGGTGAGACATTGATAGCCGGTGCAGTGATAGATGAGAGGTGGCCCGGGTCTGTAGCCAGTGGTGTGACATCAGCTATGAGTGTGTTATCACCCACTGATGTCACTTGCCCTTTGAATGAAATGTCACCCTTTTGTGAGGATGACAAGTGGCTGGGTTGACTCAATCTGAGGGTGTGGGGTGCACCCGAATCACTGCTAACAGTGGTTTGATCCACTGCAGCTGTCTGTAGTTGTCCCTTTATAGAGTCACTGGACTTTCGGGAGTCCAGTGAAGCAGGTAAAGTTGAGGGTTTAGCAGTGGTGCCCTCAGCAACTGAACGTACAGTCACTGATTCACCACTGGCATCCGTAGATGTCTTCTTTTTGCTATGTCCCTGATCCTTTAATGTGAGGGACCCTAATTTGGATTTTTTCTTGGGAGCAGTAGGTGGTTTCTTGACTGGTGGTTGACCAACAGTAGTCACTGGGGCTGTGGTCAGTGACGTGGTCGATGGGGGGGGGGGGGCAGCAACTGACATTTGTACAGAAGTTACAGGCTGGGGTGCAAGGATCCCCGGGTGTTTCATGAAAGCAGGTAACACCGCAGTCGCTGGTTTAGCGAAAATTTGAGATCCTACCAGGGTCGGCTCAAAACCTTGAAAAGATACCCTATCATAGGCAGCAAACTGATCCCTGAAGATCAGTGAGAGAAACCTAGGGTAGGGTACATATTTGGCCCTGGCAGGCTCAGCGACTTTGGTGATCAGTTCGTTAAAGATCACACTTGCATAGTCAACTCGTAGAGAGTTGACCAGTGACCAACTGATCTGGGCCTCCAGGGAGCTGAATTGATTATAGCTCCCTGATTTTGTACCCAAAGATTGGATAAAATTAGTGAAAATGGCATTCCAAACACCATCCATTTTTGTTTTGTGGACCGTAGAGTACTTACGGTTGCCACTGCCATCGACTGAGTATTTACACTCAATCTCAGTAAGATCGACGAGGCCTTGTTTGGCGACGTCGCTCTCTGGCAGCGACTCGTACGACTCATAGGTCGGAAGTTGTAAAATGGAGCGGATGGTGTTGGCAGTTATGGTGATGGTTTGGGTACCATTGTCTATAAAACCCTGGAGTTGTGAAACACCAGAGACGACAGAGTGAGTGCAGGTATACCAGAACTCACTGAGCCATTCTGGGTGCATATCCCCAGGAGACAAGGTAAGAGCAGGGAGGATAAAGTGATTTTTAAGAAAGTTTATCACCTCCGCATACTCAGGTTTAGGGCAAGAGACATTTCCCAAATAGTTAGATTTGGGAACTGTAATGACAAGGGTCTCACTGACCGCAGAGGCTCGAAGAACTTTAATCTCTAGGGTCGGTGTGTAAGCATTGTTGAAAATTTTGTTCTTGCCATTTATGAGAAAAGAAAGAAGAAGATTTAAAAATTGAGATATTTGCAGAGAAAATGAAGAAGATGAAGTTTGAAAAATTAGAAAGTGTAAAGAATGAAAAGGTAAGGGTTTCGCTGCTTATATACGGTTACTGATGTATAGAATGTGTGGTCAAAACGAGTATGTACGTGATCAAAAAGTGGAGGTTGGTGGTAGGGGAGTAGGGTGATGATGGTGATAAGTGGTAACATTAAATGGTGATGGGAGTGGTGCGCCGGAAAGGTATACGAGGTGTCAGAAAAAGTGTACCTTTTCGAGTTCCCATGAGATATTTTAATAAGGCATTTATTAAGAATATAAATCGTTAAAAATTAAATACAAAATGTATTAATTGTAAGGAATATATGTCGAAATAAATGCTATATTAAATAATAACAAACTTTCGCTGATACACTATGTCTCAGCGAGATGAAAATAAATTATATCTTAAAATAAAATAAATATTATGTTTCATATTTGATGTCGCTGATCAAATTACAACTTAGAATACTAATCTAATCAGCTAGTCAAGTTTGTGAAGCATAAGATATATTTTATTTATGTGATACAAAGAATTTTCATATATAGTTACAAAGTATATAATTTATTGATCATAACTATGCTAACTTATTGTTCTTGCTGATTACATCAGTGAGAATAATAGGTCAGCAAGTTAAAATTATAAACCATATATTCTGTAATTACCTTTTATTAAACAATCAGGTTTAATCATTTAAGTTCAACATTCCCAACTCGCTGATGAGAAAGGTGAATCTTTTCTCATCTAAAGGTTTTGTAAATATGTCAGCGAGTTGGTAATCAGTTGGAATGAAATGCAATTCAATGTCACCTTTCATGACATGGTCCCTGATGAAGTGATATCTGACATCAATATGCTTTGTCCTTGAGTGCATCACAGGATTATTTGCTATGGTAATAGCACTTTGACTGTCACAATAAATTGGAACATTGCCAAAGTCAAAGCCATAGTCAGCGAGCTGATTCCTCATCCACAGAATTTGAGCAGTGCAGGCTCCAACAGCGACATATTCAGCCTCAACAATAGAAGTTGAGACAGAATTTTGTTTCTTGCTTGACCAGCTTACAAGCTTTTCTCCAAGAAACTGACAGCTACCAGAGGTACTCTTTCTGTCCATTTTGCATCCAGCATGATCAGAATCTGAATATCCTTTCAGTGAGAAATCTGAACCAGATGGGTACCAGAGACCAAGATTTGGTGTACCCTTCAGATATCTGAATATTCTTTTGACAGCGAGCAAGTGGGATTCCTTTGGATCAGCTTGATATCTAGCACATAGACAAGTAGCAAACATAATGTCTGGTCTACTAGCAGTTAAATACAGCAGTGACCCGATCATTCCTTTGTAAGCAGTGATGTTTACAGATTTACCATCAGGATCAACATGTAATTTTACTGCAGATGACATTGGTGTAGCAAAGGATGAGCAGTTGGTGAATTCAAATTTCTTTAATAAATCTTTAACATATTTTCCTTGATTTATAAAAATACCAGTCTTGGTTTGCTTTATTTGCAGACTCAAGAAAAATGTTAGTTCACCCATCATGCTCATTTCATAACTTTTAGTCATGAGGTCACTGAATTCCTTGCACAAGTCATTGTTAGTAGACCCAAAAATAATATCATCAACATAAATTTGGACCAATATAACATCTCTCTTATCCTTTTTAATAAAAAGTGTGCTGTTAATTTTACCTCTGACATACCCACATTTAGTTAAGAAGGTAGAGAGAGTGTCATACCAAGCTCTAGGAGCTTGTTTTAGTCCATATAAAGCTTTTTCCAGCTTATAGACATAACCTGGATGCTTGGGATCAGTGAATCCAGGTGGTTGCTTTACATACACTTCTTCCTGCAGCTTTCCATTCAAGAAGGCACTTTTCACATGCATTTGATATACCTATAACTTCTTGTGAGCTGCATATGCTAAGAACAACCTGATTGCTTCAAGCCTAGCAACTGGTGCAAAGATTTCATCGTAATCAATTCCTTCTTGCTGACAGTAACCTTGTGCAACCAGTCTAGCCTTATTCCTTATTACAACACCATCAGCATCCATCTTGTTTCTGAACACCCATCTTGTTCTAATCACAGATTTCCCAGCTACTTGAGGTACTAACTTCCACACTTTATTCCTTTCAAACTGAGATAGCTCATCTTGCATGGCAGCTATCCAGTGATGATCAGTGAGTGCCTCATCAATTTTCTTGGGCTCAATTAGTGACACAAAGCTTACAAACAAGCAAAAGTTAGCAGATGCTGATCTGGTCTGGACCTTGGATTGTGGATCACCAATGATCAATATTATCAATATGTCTAGTCCATTTAGTCACTCGCTGAGGTTCAGCAGTGACTTGATTATCCAAAGATGATCCACCAGACACATCAGCATTAGAAGCATGATTAATGTTTAAGCTTTGATTTGGACAGTGAGTGTTATTATTTTGATGCAGATGATGAGATGATGATGATGGGATATCAATAGGCAAAGCTGAAGTTCCTGAATCATTCTTAGCTAAAGTAGAGCTAGAAGTACTTTCAGGGACATCATCTTCCCTTTCAGAATCTGATGGATGAACCTCATGCTTGTCATCACTGATTGTATTAAAAATAAGATTTTCATAGTCTTTTGGATCAGTGAGTGATTCATCATAAGATTCATCAAAGGTAACATCCATTGATTCTTCAATACATTCCCTTCTTTTATTATAAACTCTGAAAGCTTTTGAAATGATTGAGTAACCAACAAATATACCTTCATCAGCTTTGGGATCAAACTTCCCTAAGTGATCTCTTTTATTTAAGACGTAGCAGGTACTGCCAAAAACATGAAGAAAACTTATGTCATGTTTTCTCCCCCTTAACACCTCATAGGCTGTCTTATCATGTCTCTTGACAATCAGAGACCTATTCTGAGTGTAGCACGAAGTGTTAACTGCTTCAGCCCAGAAATGGGTCTTAAGACCAGCATCTATGAGCATTGACCTTGCTGATTCAATCAAGGTTCTATTTCTACTCTCTGCAACACCATTTTGTTGAGGTGTTCTTGGTGCAGAGAAGTTTTGAGAAATACCTTTTGAATCACAGAAACTTTCAAGGTCAACATTTCTAAATTCAGTGCCATTATCACTTCTTAAATGTTTAACTGAGCAATCATTTAAGTTTTCCATCTTTTTGATAAAGGATATGATTTCCTGTGTTGCATCACTTTTGGCTTTGAGGAACAATACCCAAGTATATCTGGAATATTCATCCACAATTACCAAGCAATACCTTTTACCACCAAGACTGGGAGAACTCACTGGACCAAATAGATCCATATGCATCAGTTGAAAACATTCTGTCACTGAAGATGTTTGTTTGCTTTTGAAAGAAGAGATGTGATGCTTTCCCTTCTCACACGCTGAACAAAGCTTGTCTTTGTCATAAGTAAGCTTTGGAAGACCATTTACCAAGTCATTCTTGCTAAGCTTGCTGATGGCCTTGAAGTTCAGGTGAGAAAGACGCTTATGCCATAACCATTTTTCTTCTGAAACGGTTCTGGAATAAAAACATGTTCCTGATTGTGCTGAGTCCATATTGACTACATATGTATTTCCTTTCCTTTGAGCACCCAGAACAGCACTTCCATTCTTGTTGTAAACAACTCCAGCTTCATGATCAAATAGCACCTTATTTTTGGCATCGCAGAACTGACTGATACTTAATAGATTATGCTTCAGTCCTTCAACATATGCCACCCTTTTAAACATGACATTTCCATTGGTCAAGACCCCATACCCTCTGGTCTTACCAATGTTGTTATCACCAAAAACTACATCAGGACCTCTTTCATCCTGGTAGTCGCTGAGCAGGGACTTACATCCGGTCATATGTCTGGAACACCCACTATCCAGATACCAGATTGTCTCTCTAAGAATGCCCTACATCAGGTGTAAAATGTTAGTTCAATTTATGAACCCATCCTAATATGGGTTCATAGTGGACAAGCCTTGTACTTGGCTTCCACTGACCAGCAAGACATTTGACTCACTGCTGGTGGTTGGTTTGACACAAGCTTGTACTGATGAACAATCTGTTGACACATGTTTTCTATTTCCACACTTATAGCATTTTTTATTTGTGGCTCTAGACTTCTTTTGCTCAGTATGCTGATTTGATTGAGATTTAAAAGAGTTCAGACTTACTATCTTAGTTTGTTTCTTTGACTCCAAGTCACTGATGACAAGATCATCAGTCACTGGGGTGTCAGAGGTGAGGTTGCTGAATAACTTTTGATTGATAGCAGTAAAACTGATGGAAACTGGATTAGTTGTTGACTTATTTATGCTCAAGTCTTTCAGTTCATCAATACTTGCAGCTATATCACAATTGTCAGTGATCAGCGAGATTTTAACAAAGTGATTTGGATTAGTCTCGCTGAAGACTGACATTGGCTCAAAAACGAAGTTTGAAAAGGATTGATCAGGCTTGAATATTTGATCAATGCTTGTTGCATCAGCCAGAGAAGCAGCTGTATCATAATCACCTCCCAAAATAGCTTTCACTTGTTTTGGAATTTGATTATTGACACACTGATTTACGTTCAATGCAGATTTGCACCATGACTTTATAACTTCATTTAGTTGAGAAAATTTGGTTTCAAAACTTACTTTCTCTTGAATGCACATTTGATTTTCATGTATTTGTGCATCAAGTTCAAGTTTTAGGTCTTTCATTTTCAACAAATTTTCTTCTTGAAGTTTAAGTTTTGATGTTAAGTCATTGATCATGCATTCTTGCCTTTTCTGAATATCATGAGCATTTGATAGATCAATTACCAAAGTCTCAAAGATATTCTCCTTTTCAGTCACTGAAGCTGATTTAAAGCAATGTACCTTGTAGAGAGTGTCTGGATCCCAGCCGGATGCTGAACATTTCTTAGCTACTTCCTTGATGTCTTCATGGAAGTTAGCATCATCAGTCATCAGGCAGTAATCTCGATCTAAACAAATCATAGCTTCTTCTTCATCAGATGATGAGGTTGAGTCAGAGTCGCTGAAGGATCCTTCTTCAGCGACGAATCCTTTTCCCTTCTTCTTGCCAGCTTTGGACAGAGCTTTCAGCTTCTTGTACTTTGACTTGTACTTGTTGTACTTGTCATTTCTGAAGCTGGGCCTTTGCTCAGGGAGAGGATTGACAGCTTTGGATCTACAGTCAGCTGCAAAGTGACCAGGTTTGCCACATTTATAGCAGTCGCCTTTTGACTTTGGGATGTCACTTGATGGTGCACCAGCAAATTTGTTGAATCTTGTGTTCTTTCTGAAATTTGCAACCATCATGGCCATATCTCTTTCCAGCTTCTCTAGTCCTTCTTCATAGCTGACTTCAGACTGACTGTCAGCAGCACAACCTTCCTCATCTGCAATCAGTGACTTTGAACTCAACTTGGTGATCTTAACTTTCTGCTTTTGATCAATCTCTTCTAGCTCGGCTACAAGGGCATTAGAAATCTTTTGACTGCCTAGTGCAGCACGAATGTGCTCACTTTGATCAGCCTGTTTCTCAGATTGTTCCCAATTTAACAATATACCATAAACTTGAGTTAGATTGAGAGAAGTATAATCATTACGTTGTCGAGTACATGTTGCAATGGTTCCCCAAACTTTTCTAGGCAACAATTCTAGAAATTTTTCGACAACAAATCTTTGGTCCTTTCCTATATTAGCCTTTTCCATTTTATTTATTAAAGCTTGATATCTAGTATAGGTGGAGGCCAGTGACTCATTGGGTTCCATAGCAAACAGTTCATACTGACGAGTCAGATTTACTTCTCTACAGCGAATAATGTCGGGGGTTCCAATATATATATTTCTCAGAGTGTCCCACATGTGTTTCGCTGTACTGCACAATCTAATGGACTCAAACACTTCATCAGGAAGTGACATGCTTATGTATATTTTAGCTTGTTTATCCAGCCTGACCATGCGCCTGTCCTCATCTGTCCATTGTTCCTCCCTTTTTGGCATAACCATTTCTGGTAATGCAGAAGTGGTTGCAGTGGCTGCAACAGTAGGAATAATGACAGTGGGGGTGTGAGGACCGTCAGTTATTATAGAACAAAGACGATCATCAACAAGGTCTAAGAACATCATCATCCTGGACATCCAGGTTTCAATTCTTGATGGGTCAAAAGCTGGAGGTTTTGTAGTGGAGCCATTTCCCTTCTGGTACTCAGAATCAACACAACTGTATTTTAAGGATTCCATTGCAGATCTGGTTAAATTATATTTTAAACCAACTCTGCTCTGATACCAATTGTGAGTCCCTAATCACTATTATGTTAGTGATTGTGAATCGTTTACAGTGAGTTAATTGTAGAAGGGGGGGGGGGTTGAATACAATTAAAAACTTTTCTGCTATAATGTGTTAGCTTGTTTAGCAAGTTTTTAACCGTATTAAAATGACAGCAATATGAACACAAATGTATATAAGATAAGCAGTTCAGTTGCTGATGCAATTCTTAGCTGAAAGATAAATTCTTTTATTAATAAAATTTATCTCTTGTTGATTGCGGAATAGATTAGCCAAAGTTAATCCAAATCAAACAATACAGCTCTTACAAAGGAGATGAGCAGTAGTGGACAAACACGCTAACTTGCTCACTCGCTGAGGTAAACTAGTAGTGGACAAACACGCTACTAGTTCACTCGCTGGTGTTACTTGTATTTTAGACAAACTAGTCACTGACAAACAAGTGACAATACAAGTAATCGACACGAAATGAAGTACAACATACTACGCTATTTATAGACGCTGAAATCCTTAATTTCCGGATCTGAAGGACACGTGTCACTGCTTGATTGGAGAGGTAGTTGAGATGTGATGTATCATGGCACGACATTCTGTCTTGGAAAATATCACCTTGTACCATAAACCAATCAAATGCTTCCACGTTACTCTTTTCAAGTTTCGAGGAACACGTGTTGCACCGTAATAACGCCGAATGTCAACTTCTTATTTAATGCGGCATTTAATGCGGCATTTAATGCTGCAGTCACTGATAGAAACAACAATTCTCCTCATTCTCGATGCGAGCTAACATGCTCTAAAGAATGACTTGAACAGCTAATCTTCAGTGACTTCTTTTATTCAGCAGAAGAGAGAACTTAAGAAGACTTGGAGACTCTCGCTGATAGATGAGTATCAGCGACACACATAGTTGAGTCTTGTATCTTGATAAGATCTTCATCTACTGGTTTAACATATGATCAGTGACTTAGAGACCTTCAGCAACAGGAGCTTGACTTGAATCATTTTCTTCATGGAACATTTTTGAGAAGATCAGAGACTGTGAACAGATAGCATGATCAGTGACTTCACTTATCAGCGAACAGTGACTTCAACAATCTCCTACATAATCTCCCCCTTAATCCTTGTGATCAGTGACCACTTGAGTTCAGCGATCAGTGACTCAACACACTCCATCATTGAATAGTGTTTTTATTGTTGGAATATGACTTAAACTTTAAGGTTTGTATGGTAAAATTAGTATTTGAATTGTATTAGGATTAGTATTTGGAGTTTGTTTAGAATTAGGTTTAATTACTTTTCTCTATAAATAGTGATCATTAGTTTAGGAACTTTGTATCTTCGAATTTGAAATTGTTAGTTTGTTTGGTACCTTTCAAAATTGAATTTTTGATTCGTTAGTTTGTTTGAATTTGATAGCTTCCGCTTCGTATTTGTTTCTTTCTTTGTATTCGTTCGATATATCTCTAACATTTATATATGATATCAGCAATGACACTATGATGCTTTGAGAACAATGAGTGCATAAGAAACACAATCACTAAAATGTTGTCATTGAACATGGTTGCAAATTAATAAGTTAATCTGAACTAGACAAAGATCTACATTATATATTATAATAGAGTGGTATTTAGGTAGTCATTTTATTTTTAGAATTTCCTAAGCTAATCTCTACCATTAATAAATTAGAATTTCTAATCTAGACCATTGATCTTAGTTTGGTAAAATGACTACCTAAATAGTGAAAAGGGGTTTACTAAATGTCTAAATTACCCCAAAACATATTTATTAACTACATGTCTAATACAAATATAATTGATAAACACATATGTTTTTTTCAAAATATGTACCAATCTCGTGTATTTTCATTTAACTTCTTCGTATTATAATCAATCACAATTCTTTATTATCCACAACATTAGTAAATTAACTACCTATATGTATATTTTTAAGAATTAAAAATCGCACAAATATTATATACTAACGTATTCTTTTTCACTTTTACACGTGTTTATCTACATCTACATCTACATAATATATTATAATAGAGTGATATTTAGGTAGTCATTTTATTTTTAGAATTTCCTTAGCTAATCTCCACCATTAATAAATTAGAATTTCTAATTTAGGTCATTGATCTTAGCTTGGTAAAATGGCTACCTAAATAGTGGAAAGTGGTTTACTAAATGTCTAAATTACCCCAAAACATATTTATTAACTAAATGCATGTTTAATACAAATATAATTGCCAACACATGGGTTTTTTTAAAATATGTACCAATCTCATGTATTTCTATTTAACTTCTTCCTATTATAATCATTAAATGTAACTTTATTAATCACAATACTTTATTATCCACAACATTAGTAAATTAACTACTTATATGTATATTTAAGAATTAAAAATCGCACAAATATTATATACTAGCATATTCTTTTTCACGTTTACACGTGTTTATTAAAAAGTATACCGATCTCATGTATTTCTATTTACCTTTTACGTTTTAATATTAGTAAATGTAACTTTTTTAATCACGGTTTTTTTTTATTCACACTTTCACTTAAATTAGCTACCTATACGTATATTTAAAAATGAAAAAGATCTCAACTATTTTTATTTTACTTTTTCTTTCATTTTTATAGACTATGGTGTAACATCTTTAAACATTATAAATAAAATTAATAAACAATCAAATACTTAATAGTTAACAAAAAAAACAATAAAGATTCAATTTCATTAATTTATAATAATTATTTCCATCTTATTTAAATCGATTTTCAATTTGTTAGAATAATTTAAAAATTGAGAATTCGTTTTTACTTTACTAAGAAATTAGCTTCATAAAAAAAACAAGCAAGGCAACATGCGGATTCAAGTTAAGTTTATTAGTAATATTAGGCAGTCAGATAAGTAACGGGTTAAAAATAACGCCGCATTATAGTGTCGTTTGGTGGATTTGACCCAAAGCATTTTTTTATATATTGCTAGAAAATATATAAATACATATGTAGTGTGAAAACAATTACATAACATTATTGACACAATAATAACTAGGTACATTAAGTTGAGGGTTCAATTCACGGGGATGTGCCGATAATATATATTTGTATATTGGTGTAAATATCCATAGTAGTGGTTATGTGGGTACTTCACTTTCTAAAAAAATGGGATTACCTATCAAAGAATCAGTGTAGGTTGTTTACCATAAAATTTTTGTTACCCTAGACCAAGACTACCAGGTGAGTACATTGACGAGGTACTACTCTTGATGCCATTCCAATTGGACGCATCTGTGAGAACCGGGTTCAGCCTCCCCAAGTGGCCCAACTTCAATAAATATGTATTAGTCCAGACCTGCTTATTTTTAGTCAAGCCTCCCCCAATTAGCAGGCAAAATCATTAATACCACAATGACCCAATTGCAATCATTAGCCCAAGCCCAAATATTGTTAAATTGAGAACAAGTACGTGAACATGATTCAGATATAGTTTTACTTTAGCAAGTTAGTTGCTTTTAAGATATAATTAAATAAACAAACGGCGCACACATATTACCATATTCGGTTTTGATATTTCGATTGGATATTCAATTCTTCCTGGTTCGTAAGTTTTACTATTTTCTTTTTTCTCATATTAATTATTATAATATGAGGTTGGGGTTCAAGCCTCACTTGAGGCAGTGGTGAATTGTAAATATTTGTGGTGGTTGTAGATAGTTTGCCGTTCAAAAAAAAATAAATAATAAAAAAAAATTATTATAATCTAATTATACAATCGTTGTATTAGCTTTATAGAATAAGGATCAGGAGAGCAAGTGTCAAATGGAGAGCAAGGAGAGCAACCAATCACAACATGCCATATGTCCAATACAAGTTTCATTTTAACCCCCCATCTATATTTGTATTATGTTTACCTTCCCTCAACTTCTTCAATAACACTCCCTCACCCCCACTACCACCAACCACCCACTCCCACCCTCTGCCACCACCTGTCGCCCACTGCTGCCAACAGCCACCGCCCGCTGCTGCCGCCAGCCACCGCCGTCGGATTCCGACCTTTTTTTTTTTCTTCATTTTTTGTCTAAATTTTTTTCTCAACTTTTTTTTTCCATAATTTTTGTAACTAACTTTTTCCTCATTAAAAACACTGCATATTGATTTAAAACAGAAAAAAATATTTTGTTGCATCTTGTGGTTATTTATTTATTTTTGTATATATATACTACTGCATATTGTAGTTATGTGTTGCATCGTGTATGTTTATATATTTATTATCACTTATTTTTCAATACGTGATATCACAAACTGCATTTTGTATATGTATTTATTGCATCATTCTTTTTGTATATATGTTAGTCTTTTTTACTACATTTTGTATTTTATGTACTGCATCTTATATATTGTATATACGCCGTCACCAAAATACGGTATAAAATAGTATAATATGTATGATACAAAATGCAATATAAATGAATAATATGTACTAAAAACATATAATTAAAATGCGGTAAAAATAACTATATGTAGTATAATTTTATACAAAATGCAGTACAAAAACAAACAATATGTACTAGAAATTATGTATACAAACTGCACTAAAAAGAAAAATATATATTATAATTTTATTCAAAAATGCAGTAAAAATATAATACATATAATATAAAATGCAGTACAAAAGCAAACGATATCTACTAAAATTATATACACAAAATGCAGTAAAAAGAACAATATGCAGTATATTATATATAAAATTCAATAAAAAGATAATACATATAATACAAAATGCAATACAAAAAATAATATATATTCTTAAATATATATACAAAATGCAGTAAACATAATAATATGCATTATAATTTTATTCAAAATGCAGTAAAAAAAGATGATATGTATAATACAAAATGTAGTACAAAATAAACAACATGTGTTACAAAATGCAGTCAAATAAACAATATGTAGTATAATTATTATAAAATGCAGCATAAAAACGGTAATATGTATAATACAAGATCAAGTCTAAAACAACATGTGTACTAAAAGTTATATATATACAAACTGCAGTAAAAACAACATGCAGTACATTTTTATAAAAAATGTAATTAACAAAAATAAAAATGTTAAAAAAAATTGCAAAAAAATTTAAAAATTGTTTTTTGAAAAAAATCACCGGAATCCGGCGGCAGCGGGGCGGCGGTTGGCAGCGATGAGGTGGTGGCAGGCGGCGGCAGGGAGGGGGTGGTTGGTGGTAAGAGGTGGGAGTGGGTGGTTAGTGGGGTGGGAGTGGTGGAGTGTTATTTAATAAATTTAGGAATGAAAGTTAGATATTTCAAAAGTGGAGGGATCAAAATGAAAGTTGGTATGAGACACATGTCATTTTTTGAATGAATGTGGGGTTGCCCTCCTTTCTCTTCAAATGACCCCTACCCTCATGATCCCATATCTAGCTTTATAATAATATATTATTCTTTATATTTGATTTTATTTTTGTTTACTAGTATCATTGATTCATTGTTATATATTAATGTTTTGATGGTCATTAGTTTTTAATGTCTTTACGATGTTATCATGTTGTTTTGACACTTTTATTGTTCAATTAATCAATTATGTTATACTATTTTCTATTAATATGATTTAATTTCATAATCTTAGGTTAATGATGGGTCCAAAAAAACAATTCGTGATTTTTTCATGCCAACAAGTGCTGCTGTTAATGAACAACAATCACAATAGAATGAAAATAATGTTATGCCAGATGTTGTTAATGACACACAACCAGAAACGGATGATGATAATAATATGAAAGATTTTCCAAGAGTTGAAGTTGAAAAAGATGATAAATCAAATTCAGGGGAGTTAAAGTTAGACTCATTAGTTAGAGATCCTGGTGTACGACCTTCAATACTAGATTATCCAAGCAACCAACATGATGAGATTAGATGAGAATATATTAAACTTGGACCATATCAACTTCATAAGTCAAATTATCCTCTAAGTGCTAGTGGTTCAAAAGGTAATAGAAGCTTTCAAGAAGTTTGGTTTGCCAGATTTTGGTGGTTAGAGTATTCTCAAGAAAAAGATGCTGCATATTATTTTCCATGCTATATATTCAATAAGAAGCCTATTGGACGAGCTGGATCTGATAGATTTACTGCAAAAGGGTTCAATACATGGAAATAAAGATATTGCTTTCAAAAATCACGAAGGTAAAACTCCGGCTTCGGCTCATAATTTTTCTGTGAGATGTTATGAAAATTTGAAAAATCAATTGGGTCATATAGAGAATGTGATAGAGAAACATACAACTCAAGATGTTATGAACAATAGACTGCGGGTCAAAAATACCGTTGAGATAATTAAATGGCTCACAATGCAGGTGTTGCACCCCCAAATTCGGGTTGCGGAAGCGAATCGGGTCGGGGCGCGACTAATCAATATACACAGCGCATAAAATATAATGAACGACCACTAAATGTGTCGTTTTACATTGTATTGATAAAACCAACGTTTACATCAAATATATTGTTTACATTAGCTCAGTTCCTTGAAATTGAGAGATTTACAGTACATAATTACTTTATACAAAATATAATAATGCAATTAAATCTCTGATTGATTGAATGAAGACTCGAGCTAATGAATCCTGATTGGGCAGTCCAACCTACTGCTGAGTACCTGTGATACATGCTAAAATTGGTCAATGAAACGCTGGTGAGCTCACAGGTTTGTATGTCAACACATATTTTTATGAACCGCAAGATTTAATTGAATTTAAAATGCAATTAAGCAAAATAAAAGTTATACAGCCATGAGCACATAGTCTAAGCTTAACTTGAGTGTCAGGTCCAATTAAGGAAACCCAACTGAGGTGCCTCCTACGAGTGCCTAATCTACACTCGTCTTCCCAAATGCTAATACGTCCGTTTGACCAGTTAGTGCGTGCTAACCCGGACGAGGATTGTCAATCCTATATGATATCATATACTAACATTCACGCTACAGATGTATTACCAAACTATATTGTGGAGGGCTTTGAAATGATTTGTGAAAACAACTCATGTAGTATTTGGTTTGTATTGTACTTGCGTTCATATTGTAAAATAAAACGAGCAATGTAATCACACCCCTGATTGAAAACCATAAAATAGGGGCTATGAGACTCACCTGAGCCTTGAGTGTTTATCGAAATAAACTTGAATTGATTAGCTGTGAATTGACGTCCGAAGACTTGTAACCTGAGGGTGTCGAAGACACGCGATGGTTATAAACATGAGTAGGTATCTCGAAGGACTACCTTTGTAGTTGTTCGTCCAACTAGAATGTCCAAATTACTACGATTTGGTTGATTGAATTGTCCAAATTACTACGAGTTGGTTGTTTAACTTGTCCAAGTTACAACGACTTGGTTAATTTGATTATCCAAATTACTACGATTTGGTTGTTTAAATTGTCCAAGTTACTACGACTTGGTTGATTGAATTGTGTATTGAAAACATGTACGGCCCATTGATGATTAACGGTAATAATAATCTCATTATTATTATTATGATTTCGAAGTGTTCATGTTCAAAAACGTATCCCGATGTGTTTGAAAAGTCCTATCGCATAAGTGTTTGGAGTTACATAAGTTTGACACTTAGTAAAAATCCATGTTTTCAAGGTTCTGTCTTATGCGAAACTAGGTGCGACATCAGCTGTTGTGTCGCAGGTAATAACTGAGACATAGGTCTTTGTGTCGCTATGTGCGACATCCGCAATTTAATGCGACATAAGGTATTGTGTCGCTATGTGCAACGGAGATGAGTTCTGCGACATAGTGTTTTGTGTCGCTATATGCGACGTCCGAAAGTATTGCGACATAGTCATTTGTGTCGCTATATGCGACATCCGTGATGTGGTGCGACATAGGGGCTTGTGTCGTTATATGCGACATAGAACATGATTTGGCGACATAAGGCCTTGTGTCGCAGGTGGCCTGAAGCCTCTGCGACATAACGGGCTTTCCAGTTTCCGCTTGACTTAAAACTTTTACCCAACCCATATTTGGACATTTCAAGCTTAAATAACCCACAACCAAGTAAAAATAAGTAAAATCGGAGAGTTTCGAGTTTTGTCAGAAAACTTACGACTTAACGCCAGAGAAATCCGAAAAGAGGGAAATGTAGATCTCGACGAGGGGAACGTTTTCTTCTAAACGAGTGTGACAATCCAAGGCCGTTTGGTGGTAGTAATTGGTGGTTGTTTATGATGGTGGTGTGGTGGGTGTTTGAGAGAAAAAGAAAGAAAGAAGGTGGAAGAGAGAGTGTGTGTGGGTGGAAATGAGAAAGGAGGGAAAGGGGAGGGGGGGGGGGATATGGCAGATTTTTGGGGGGATTAGGGGAGGGAATCTCCTAATTTTTAACCCCTGCGTTTGTGCTCCGTGCGGTGTTCGTTCCCCCGATCGTTTAATCGTATAAATAATTATTCTAAAATACGAATATTTATTAATGTTTTTGTTGAAGTATTTCATCAAATACTTTTACTTGAGTTATAAAATATAACTTATTCTTGTTTCGATTGTTCGCGCATTTTTTATTTTAATCGCGTAAATGTTGTTTGTACGATACGAATTTGAGTTGTAATATTATCTTAATAATATTTTGGATAAAATAGAGTTATTAAATAATATCATATTATTTAATAAAATTGTTCACCAACGTCCGTAATAATTGAATCGAATTGCATTCGATTTGAAACTTGTACGATATAATCAAATCACATACTTGTATATATTCAACAATATATATATTGATACATTAATCAGCCTAACACAGAACTAATTACATGTATTATACTTGATTAGGCACTAATTATTAGTCCTAATTTGACGGGTGTCACAGCAGGCTTGTGCTCTTAGGGGCCATGATGAGCGACCTGGTTCAAAAAATCAAGGAAATTTTCTTGAATTGATAAAGTTTATTGCTTCTTATAACAAGGAGGTTGAGAATCTTGTGGTTGATAATGCTCCTCAGAATGCTAAGTATACTTCACCTAATGTGCAAAAAGAAATTTTGCATATTTTTGCTAGAAATTCACAACAATCTATACGTGATGAAATTGGGAAGGCAAAATTTTGTTTTATAGTTGATGAGGCTCGAGATGAATCTAAGAAGGAGCAAATGGCAATTGTTGTGAGATTTGTTGATCGACATGGGCATGTCCAAGAAAGGTTTTTAGACTTGGTTCATGTCAAAGATACAACCACGCTAATATTAAAAAATGAAATCTTGTCATCTCTATCTTTTCATAAGCTTGATGTTCAAGATATTCGAGGTCAAGGATATGATGGAGCTAGTAATATGCGTGGAGAATGGAATGGGCTACAAGCTTTGATGTTAAAAGAATGCCCCTATGTGTATTATATATATTGTTTTGCTCATCAGTTGCAACTAGCTTTAGTTGCAGCATCTAAAGAGGTGGTTGAAGTGCATAAATTTTTTAAGAATTTGAACTTTATTATTAATGTCATTGATTCTTCTTCCAAGCGTCACGATCAATTACAAGATGCTCAAATTACTGAAATTTCACATCTGGCCGAAATTGGAGAGCTTGAAAGTGGTAAATGAGCAAATCAAATCCAAAGTTTTCAAAGACCCGGAGACACAAGGTGGAGTTCTCATTATCGATTGATACGTAGCTTGTTGAGATTATATGGTCCTGCCATTGTAGTACTTCGTGACATTGCTATTAATGGGTCTACCACTTCTCAAAAAGGTGATGCTTCTTTTTCTCTCACGCACTTATTGTCATTTAATTTTTTTATTGTTATGCATTTGATGAAGAAAATAATGAGGAAAACGGATAAGCTTTGTCAAGCTTTTCAACGTAAATCTTAGGATAACGTTAATGCTTTGTCTTTGGTTTCCAAAACAAAGAGGTTAATTCAAAATATAAGAGATCAAGGATGGAAGTCACTTTTGGATAAAGTTGTTTCTTTTTGTGAGGTGAATAAAATCCGAGTTCCTAAAATGACTCGAACATACAAAGACATAATTTAGTCTCGCAAGAAAAAAGACAATGTGACTGTTGAACATCATTATCATGTTGATGTGTTCATTTATGCTATTGATAGTCAGTTGCAAGAGTTGAACTCTAGATTCAGTGAGTCTGTGACTGAACTTCTTCGACTCAGTGTTGCTCTAGACCCAACAAAGCCCTTTAATAAAAATGATATTAGTAGTCTAGCAAAAAAATTCTATCCTTTGGACTTTACAGACCAAGAGAATATTTAGCTAAAACTTGAGTTGTAACATTATGAACTAGATGTGCCTATTCATCCAGAGTTAAAAAAGGTTCGTACGATTGCAGAGTTATGTAGAGGCCTACAAGAAACTGGAAGGGTGGAAGTGTATCCGATGCTTGACAAATTGATTCGTCTTATATTAAATCTTCAGGTTTCAACTGCAACAAGTGAAAGAACTTTCTCGGCAATGAAAATTGTGAAAGCAAGACTTCGTTGCAGCATGGATGATGACTTTCTTAAAAGCTGTTTAATTCTCTATATTGAGAGGGATATTGCTGATGTTTTTACTACAAATGAGATAATTGATGATTTTGCTTCCAAGAAACGTAGATGTGTTCAACTTCTAACACACAAGGTATTATTTCTTAAAGATCATACTTTTTCTTTTATGTTATATCAATATTTGACTAGTTTTACCAATGTCATAACTATTTAACTTGCTATTGACAGGTTACTTCATGAAAAATGGCTCGACGTGGCAAATATCAGCTAATTTTTGAAGATTACTTTCGACAAAACTTATGTTTGATCTGACTCCTACATTTACTTTATTTAAAATGCTTATGGTTGTTTACTTCTTTTCTTAATAATAATAATACTTTGTTATGATGTGTGAATAAAGTTTTTATTGTTAGTATTTAATTATTGAATAAGCTCCCCTATTTTTAAATCCTGGCTCCGCCCCTGAATGGACCCTTCTCCTAGAAGAAATCTTGCACACGTCACGGTAAACTTTAGTAATTTCTTGCCCCAAATTAAAATAGTTGACGTTTTCATCTTGGTATATTACGAGACCATTCGTTTTCAAATTTCAATCAAATGTTGATCACAGTAGCACATGATAAAGATACAAGATTATTAGTAGTACAGTATAATGAGTATACTTCTTGTAAAAATATGTGTTATAATTTGTGAACAATTAGATGAGTTGGTATTCGTTATCGTGTTATTCAAGAGTTCAACTAAGAATTGTTGATATGAGGATCATGAGTATTCACAAGTAAGTGAAATAGGATCAGTATACTGATTAATTTCGTAACATTTGAAATCGTGTTCAGTTATTGATAAAAAAATGAGTTTTCATTTATTTATAATAATAATAAATAATAAAAAAAATGTAAGGAATATTTGGACCATAGTTGATGCTTGTAATGATGATAAGTAATTGATATGTACGTCTAGTTTAGTAAATTTATACCATACGACTTCATTAAAATCATTATTATTGTGTTGTGGTAAAAAATAATTTATGGGAGTAACGGGCTAAACATTAAACTACGTTTATTATGTAAGTTTTCTTAAAAGACAGAGTTATTTGTTCCTAGCAAGAATATTATACTTTAATTGGTCGTTGATCACTGTATGATATGATATGCCAGGTTCATTGGGTAGTATGTGCCGAGTAAATGAAGAGGAAAGAAGGTGATGTTTGTGCGTGACTTATGTGTGAAAATCGTTGGCTTTTTTCCTTCATGCATATTCAAAGATTAATTTTTAGCAACTTTGCTCACGTTTCGGAACCGGTCCGTGCATACTGGTTGGATTGATCCGATTAGACCGGTTAGACTATCCGGTTAGACCGGTTTCACTGGAATTGTTTAAGAATTTTGGTTTATGAACCTGTTTCATTTTCATTTTTATTTTTATTGACATTGAAAGTAATTATATTGTTTGTTCCACTATTTAAAGAAACAATAACCCACATTAAAAACCCTAACTTCTCCATCAGATCCAACTACAAATCCATCATCCACAATGATTTTTCCTTCATCTAGGTTTGTGATTTCTTATTGTTCTCTTATATTACTGGGATCTTCTTGTAGTTAATGTAGTGATTTTTTTTTTTGGATTATGTTGTAGCTGATTGAATCCGTGTGAACATCTTTGAATGTGTTTACTTTATTGAATAATTGTGATTGTGATTCGGATACCACCGGCGTTTGAATGTGTTTTCCTTCATTTAATGAAAGTGTTTTACTTTATTATTATTAAATAATTTTGCACCGTTACAAAACCCTCTTTTATTGAAACGAAACCACCATTATCATTTATTATTATGGAATATGCTATAATTATCATTTATCATCTTTGAATGTGGTTACTTTATAGAATAATTGTGATTGTGATTGGGAAACCACCGTCATTTGATTGTGTTTTACTTCATTGAATGAATGTGTTTTACTTTATTATTATTGAATAATTATGCACCGTCGTTCCCCTTGAAATTTACAAAAACCCCTTTATTGAAGCAGACCACCAATATCATTTATCATTAATTATTATGGAATATGGAATATGCAATAATTATCATTTATCATCTTTGAATGTGTTTACTTTAATGAAAAATTGTGATTGTGATTCGGAAACCACCGTTGTTTGAATGTGTTTTACTTTATTATTATTGAATAATTGTGCACCGACGTTCACTTAGGAATTTACAAAACCCCCTTTTATTAAAAGTAAACCACCATTATCATTTATTATTATGGAATATGCAATAATTATCATTTATCATCTTTGAATGTATTTACTTTATTGAATAATTGTGATTGTGATACGAAAACCACCGTCATTTGAATGTGTTTTACTTCATTGAATGAATGTATTTTACTTTATCATTATTGAATAATTGTACACAACCCCCTTTTTATTGAAAGCAAACCACCATTATCATTTATTATTAAAGAATATGCAATAATTGTGAATCCGAAATCCCACTTTAATTAATTTTATTATGCTCAACTACATATTATATGTTTTAATTAATTAATGTGCTCAAATGCTCCTAAACCTACGACTATTAATCAAATGAACAAGTTCTTTATTTTGAATATTAGACCAATCAAGTCTGTACCATTCACTACACAACCCCAATCACCATTCACTGTAAATGTTTAAACCTTTACACCTTTAAGATCCCCTATTTGATCATATGTGAATCTTATTCAAAGTGTGATCTTATTTTTAACCCTTTCGTTTCCTTATTTTAAAGTATACTGCTACGATTCCTCTCAACAAAGTCTCGCTTTTCTAAAGGGAAAAAGGAATCGTTATCTATGGTTAAAGAAGCCAAAGTAGTTAAACACGTTGCCTCTTACTAGGGGAGACAAACTTTAGCTATACATTTGAGGCGTTGCAAAGATACAGATTGATAGATTACAATGTTCAAACTACTTCATTTGAAAGTAAAGGTGTGTATTTTGGTTACAAGTTTTTATTGTTTTTGTTGTTATAGTTATTTATAGGGGTGTTCATTAATACCCATATAGGTTTGGTTTAATTGGTTTTGGGTTATTTGAGTTTGGTTCGCCTCTTTAGTTTTAACCGATATTACAAAGTGGTTTTAGGTCATTGATGACATTTTACTATTTATCTGTTGACGATGTCCTCAAAACTTACGAGGCGGCAAGAAGGAATATTAACAAACTACAACTGAATAAAAATGTGACTGTCTCGTATGAGGTAGATGCAACAAACCTCAAAAATCATCCATATCTAGGACATAACTGGCGCTACAATCTAATCCAGTTCAATTTCCTCCACTTGGATGAAGATCTCATTGAAGCCGATCTTCACCGCGATTTTCTGGACAGGATATTAAGAGAGTGCCTGCCTCTCCTAAAGCAGGGTGGGGTTCTGAGGCTCTTGCTGAATGAAAATGAGCCCTACGCGAGCTTGGATATAAGAGGAGTCCTGGAGATGAATAATTGCAAAGTGAATATGAAAGGTTCAACAAGAGTCGATATCCTTTATATCAACCTAAGAAAGGATGTGGAAAGCGTCCTGATGATGCGTATGATAGCGGAGACAGTTGTTTTTTAACATCAAACTTAACCCTATTGAAAACGGTGGGGGAAGAGAGGGATATGGTTGAATGTGCTGCTGCCACCGCCGAGGATGTAATCATCTTTGAATGTATTTACTTTATTGAATAATTGTGATTGTGATTCGGAAACCACCGACTTTTGAATATTTTTTTACTACATTGAATGAATGTGTTTTACTTTATTATTATTGAATATTTGTACACCGTCATTCCCCTTAGGAATTTACAAAACCTCCTTTTGTTATATCCAAATCACCATTATCATTTATCATTTATTATTATGGAATATGCAATAATTATCATTTATCATCTTTGAATGTGTTTACTTTATTGAATAATTGTGATTGTGATTCGGAAACCACCGTCGTTTGAATGTGTTTTACGTCATTGAATGAATGTGTTTTAGTTTATCAATATTGAATAATTGTGCACCGTCGTTCTCATTGAGAATTTACAAAACCCTCTTTTATTGAAAACGAACCACCATTATCATTTATTATTATGGAATATCCAATAATTGTGAATCCGAAATCCTACTTTAATTAATTTTATTATGCTCAACTACATATTATATGTTTTAATTAATTAATATGCTCAAATGCTCCTAAACCTACGACTATTAAACAAATGAACAAGTTCTTTATTTTGAATATTAGACCAATCAAGTCTGTACCATTCACTACACAACCCCAACCACCATTCACTGTATATGTTTAAACCTTTACACCTTTAAAATCCCCTATTTGATCATATGTGTATCTTATTCAGAGTGTGATCTTATGTTTAACCCTTTCGTTTCCTTATTTTGAATTATACTGCTACGATTCCTCTCAACAAAGTCTCGCTTTTCAAAAGGAAAAAAGGAATCGTTATCTATGGTTAAAGAAGCCAAAGTAGTTAAACACGTTGCCTCTTACTAGGGGAGGCAAACTTTAGCTATACATTTGAGGCGTTGCAAAGACACAGATTGATAGATTACAATGTTCAAACTACTTCATTTGAAAGTAAAGGTGTGTATTTTGGATACAAGTTTTTATTGTTTTTGTTGTTATAGTTATTTATAGGGGTGCTCATTAATACCCATATAGGTTTGGTTTAATTGGTTTTGGGTTATTTGAGTTTGGTTCGCCTCTTTAGTTTTAACCGATATTACAAAGTGGTTTTAGGTCATTGATGACATTTTACTATTTATCTGTTGATGATGTCCTCAAAACTTACGAGGCGGCAAGAAGGAATATTAACAAACTACAACTGAATAAAAATGTGACTGTCTCGTATGAGGTAGATGCAACAAACCTCAAAAATCATCCATATCTAGAACATAACTGGCGCTACAATCTCATCCAGTTCAATTTCCTCCACTTGGATGAAGATCCCATTGAAGCCGATCTTCACCGCGATTTTCTGGACAGGATATTAAGAGAGTGTCTGCCTCTCCTAAAGCAGGGTGGGGTTCTGAGGCTCTTGCTGAATGAAAATGAGCCCTACGCGAGCTTGGATATAAGAGGAGTCGTGGAGATGAATAATTGCAAAGTGAATATGAAAGGTTCAACAAGAGTCGATATCCTTTATATCAACCTAAGAAAGGATGTGGAAAGCGTCCTGATGATGCGTATGATAGCGGAGACAGTTGTTTTTTTAACATCAAACCTAAACCTATTGAAAACGGTGGGGGAAGAGAGGGATATGGTTGAATGTGCTGCTGCCACCGCCGAGAATGTAATCATCTTTGAATGTATTTACTTTATTGAATAATTGTGATTGTGATTCGGAAACCACCGACTTTTGAATATTTTTTTACTACATTGAATGAATGTGTTTTACTTTATTATTATTGAGTAATTGTACACCGTCATTCCCCTTAGGAATTTACAAAACCTCCATTTATTAAAACCAAATCACCATTATCATTTATTATTATGGAATATGCAATAATTATCATTTATCATCTTTGAATGTGTTTACTTTATTGAATAATTGTGATTGTGATTCGGAAACCACCGTCGTTTGAATGTGTTTTACGTCATTGAATGAATGTGTTTTACTTTATCAATATTGAATAATTGTGCACCGTCGTCCCCATTGAGAATTTACAAAACCCTCTTTTATTGAAAACAAACCACCATTATCATTTATTTTTATGGAATATTCAATAATTGTGAATCCGAAATCCCACTTTAATTAATTTTATTATGCTCAACTACATATTATATGTTTTAATTAATTAATGTGCTCAAATGCTCCTAAACCTACGACTATTAATCAAATGAACAAGTTCTTTATTTTGAATATTAGACCAATCAAGTCTGTACCATTCACTACACAACCCCAATCACCATTCACTGTATATGTTTAAACCTTTACACCTTTAAAATCCCCTATTTGATCATATGTGAATCTTATTCAAAGTGTGATCTTATGTTTAACCCTTTCGTTTCCTTATTTTGAAGTATACTGCTACGATTCCTCTCAACAAAGTCTCGTTTTTCAAAAGGGAAAAAGGAATCGTTATCTATGGTTAAAGAAGCCAAAGTAATTAAACACGTTGCCTCTTACTAGGGTAGGCAAACTTTAGCTATACATTTGAGGCGTTGCAAAGATACAGATTGATAGATTACAATGTTCAAACTACTTCATTTTAATGTAAAGGTGTGTATTTTGGTTACAAGTTTTTATTGTTTTTGTTGTTATAGTTATTTATAGGGGTGTTCATTAATACCCATATAGGTTTGGTTTACTTGGTTTTGTGTTATTTGAGTTTGGTTCGCCTTTTTAGTTTTAACCGATATTACAAAGTAGTTTTAGGTCATTGATGACATTTTACTATTTATCTGTTGACGATGTCCTCAAAACTTACGAGGCGGCAAGAACTACAACTGATTAAAAATGTGACTGTCTCGTATGAGGTAGATGCAACAAACCTCAAAAATCATCCATATCTAGGACATAACTGGCGCTACAATCTCATCCAGTTCAATTTCCTCCACTTGGATGAAGATCCCATTGAAGCCGGTCTTCACCGCGATTTTCTGGACAGGATATTAAGAGAGTGCCTGCCTCTCCTAAAGCAGGGTGGGGTTCTGAGGCCCTTGCTAAATGAAAATGAGCCCTACGCGAGCTTGGATATAAGAGGAGTCGTGGAGATGAATTATTGCAAAGTGAATATGAAAGGTTCAACAAGAGTCGATATCCTTTATATCAACCTAAGAAAGGATGTGGAAAGCGTCCTGATGATGCGTATGATAGCGGAGACAGTTGTTTTTTTAACATCAAACCTAAACCTATTGAAAACGGTGGGGGAAGAGAGGGATATGGTTGAATGTGCTGCTGCCACCGCCGAGAATGTAATCATCTTTGAATGTATTTACTTTATTGAATAATTGTGATTGTGATTCGGAAACCACCGACTTTTGAATATTTTTTTACTACATTGAATGAATGTGTTTTACTTTATTATTATTGAGTAATTGTACACCGTCATTCCCCTTAGGAATTTACAAAACCTCCATTTATTAAAACCAAATCACCATTATCATTTATTATTATGGAATATGCAATAATTATCATTTATCATCTTTGAATGTGTTTACTTTATTGAATAATTGTGATTGTGATTCGGAAACCACCGTCGTTTGAATGTGTTTTACGTCATTGAATGAATGTGTTTTACTTTATCAATATTGAATAATTGTGCACCGTCGTCCCCATTGAGAATTTACAAAACCCTCTTTTATTGAAAACAAACCACCATTATCATTTATTTTTATGGAATATTCAATAATTGTGAATCCGAAATCCCACTTTAATTAATTTTATTATGCTCAACTACATATTATTTGTTTTAATTAATTAATGTGCTCAAATGCTCCTAAACCTACGACTATTAATCAAATGAACAAGTTCTTTATTTTGAATATTAGACCAATCAAGTCTGTACCATTCACTACACAACCCCAATCACCATTCACTGTATATGTTTAAACCTTTACACCTTTAAAATCCCCTATTTGATCATATGTGAATCTTATTCAAAGTGTGATCTTATGTTTAACCCTTTCGTTTCCTTATTTTGAAGTATACTGCTACGATTCCTCTCAACAAAGTCTCGTTTTTCAAAAGGGAAAAAGGAATCGTTATCTATGGTTAAAGAAGCCAAAGTAATTAAACACGTTGCCTCTTACTAGGGTAGGCAAACTTTAGCTATACATTTGAGGCGTTGCAAAGATACAGATTGATAGATTACAATGTTCAAACTACTTCATTTTAATGTAAAGGTGTGTATTTTGGTTACAAGTTTTTATTGTTTTTGTTGTTATAGTTATTTATAGGGGTGTTCATTAATATCCATATAGGTTTGGTTTACTTGGTTTTGTGTTATTTGAGTTTGGTTCGCCTTTTTAGTTTTAACCGATATTACAAAGTAGTTTTAGGTCATTGATGACATTTTACTATTTATCTGTTGACGATGTCCTCAAAACTTACGAGGCGGCAAGAACTACAACTGATTAAAAATGTGACTGTCTCGTATGAGGTAGATGCAACAAACCTCAAAAATCATCCATATCTAGGACATAACTGGCGCTACAATCTCATCCAGTTCAATTTCCTCCACTTGGATGAAGATCCCATTGAAGCCGGTCTTCACCGCGATTTTCTGGACAGGATATTAAGAGAGTGCCTGCCTCTCCTAAAGCAGGGTGGGGTTCTGAGGCCCTTGCTAAATGAAAATGAGCCCTACGCGAGCTTGGATATAAGAGGAGTCGTGGAGATGAATAATTGCAAAGTGAATATGAAAGGTTCAACAAGAGTCGATATCCTTTATATCAACCTAAGAAAGGATGTGGAAAGCGTCCTGATGATGCGTATGATAGCGGAGACAGTTGTTTTTTTAACATCAAACCTAAACCTATTGAAAACGGTGGGGGAAGAGAGGGATATGGTTGAATGTGCTGCTGCCACCGCCGAGAATGTAATCATCTTTGAATGTATTTACTTTATTGAATAATTGTGATTGTGATTCGGAAACCACCGACTTTTGAATATTTTTTTACTACATTGAATGAATGTGTTTTACTTTATTATTATTGAGTAATTGTACACCGTCATTCCCCTTAGGAATTTACAAAACCTCCATTTTTTAAAACCAAATCACCATTATCATTTATTATTATGGAATATGCAATAATTATCGTTTATCATCTTTGAATGTGTTTACTTTATTGAATAATTGTGATTGTGATTCGGAAACCACCGTCGTTTGAATGTGTTTTACGTCATTGAATGAATGTGTTTTACTTTATCAATATTGAATAATTGTGCACCGTCGTCCCCATTGAGAATTTACAAAACCCTCTTTTATTGAAAACAAACCACCATTATCATTTATTATTATGGAATATTCAATAATTGTGAATCCGAAATCCCACTTTAATTAATTTTATTATGCTCAACTACATATTATATGTTTTAATTAATTAATGTGCTCAAATGCTCCTAAACTTACGACTATTAATCAAATGAACAAGTTCTTTATTTTGAATATTAGACCAATCAAGTCTGTACCATTCACTACACAACCCCAATCACCATTCACTGTATATGTTTAAACCTTTACACCTTTAAAATCCCCTATTTGATCATATGTGAATCTTATTCAAAGTGTGATCTTATGTTTAACCCTTTCGTTTCCTTATTTTGAAGTATACTGCTACGATTCCTCTCAACAAAGTCTCGTTTTTCAAAAGGGAAAAAGGAATCGTTATCTATGGTTAAAGAAGCCAAAGTAATTAAACACGTTGCCTCTTACTAGGGTAGGCAAACTTTAGCTATACATTTGAGGCGTTGCAAAGATACAGATTGATAGATTACAATGTTCAAACTACTTCATTTTAATGTAAAGGTGTGTATTTTGGTTACAAGTTTTTATTGTTTTTGTTGTTATAGTTATTTATAGGGGTGTTCATTAATACCCATATAGGTTTGGTTTACTTGGTTTTGTGTTATTTGAGTTTGGTTCGCCTTTTTAGTTTTAACCGATATTACAAAGTAGTTTTAGGTCATTGATGACATTTTACTATTTATCTGTTGACGATGTCCTCAAAACTTACGAGGCGGCAAGAACTACAACTGATTAAAAATGTGACTGTCTCGTATGAGGTAGATGCAACAAACCTCAAAAATCATCCATATCTAGGACATAACTGGCGCTACAATCTCATCCAGTTCAATTTCCTCCACTTGGATGAAGATCCCATTGAAGCCGGTCTTCACCGCGATTTTCTGGACAGGATATTAAGAGAGTGCCTGCCTCTCCTAAAGCAGGGTGGGGTTCTGAGGCCCTTGCTAAATGAAAATGAGCCCTACGCGAGCTTGGATATAAGAGGAGTCGTGGAGATGAATTATTGCAAAGTGAATATGAAAGGTTCAACAAGAGTCGATATCCTTTATATCAACCTAAGAAAGGATGTGGAAAGCGTCCTGATGATGCGTATGATAGCGGAGACAGTTGTTTTTTTAACATCAAACCTAAACCTATTGAAAACGGTGGGGGAAGAGAGGGATATGGTTGAATGTGCTGCTGCCACCGCCGAGAATGTAATCATCTTTGAATGTATTTACTTTATTGAATAATTGTGATTGTGATTCGGAAACCACCGACTTTTGAATATTTTTTTACTACATTGAATGAATGTGTTTTACTTTATTATTATTGAGTAATTGTACACCGTCATTCCCCTTAGGAATTTACAAAACCTCCATTTATTAAAACCAAATCACCATTATCATTTATTATTATGGAATATGCAATAATTATCATTTATCATCTTTGAATGTGTTTACTTTATTGAATAATTGTGATTGTGATTCGGAAACCACCGTCGTTTGAATGTGTTTTACGTCATTGAATGAATGTGTTTTACTTTATCAATATTGAATAATTGTGCACCGTCGTCCCCATTGAGAATTTACAAAACCCTCTTTTATTGAAAACAAACCACCATTATCATTTATTTTTATGGAATATTCAATAATTGTGAATCCGAAATCCCACTTTAATTAATTTTATTATGCTCAACTACATATTATTTGTTTTAATTAATTAATGTGCTCAAATGCTCCTAAACCTACGACTATTAATCAAATGAACAAGTTCTTTATTTTGAATATTAGACCAATCAAGTCTGTACCATTCACTACACAACCCCAATCACCATTCACTGTATATGTTTAAACCTTTACACCTTTAAAATCCCCTATTTGATCATATGTGAATCTTATTCAAAGTGTGATCTTATGTTTAACCCTTTCGTTTCCTTATTTTGAAGTATACTGCTACGATTCCTCTCAACAAAGTCTCGCTTTTCAAAAGGGAAAAAGGAATCGTTATCTATGGTTAAAGAAGCCAAAGTAATTAAACACGTTGCCTCTTACTAGGGTAGGCAAACTTTAGCTATACATTTGAGGCGTTGCAAAGATACAGATTGATAGATTACAATGTTCAAACTACTTCATTTGAATGTAAAGGTGTGTATTTTGGTTACAAGTTTTTATTGTTTTTGTTGTTATAGTTATTTATAGGGGTGTTCATTAATACCCATATAGGTTTCGTTTAATTGCTTTTGAGTTTTTTGAGTTTGGTTTGCCTTTTTAGTTTTAACCGATATTACAAAGTAGTTTTAGGTCATTGATGACATTTTACTATTTATCTATTGACGATGTCCTCAAAACTTACGAGGCGGCAAGAAGGAATATTAACAAACTACAACTGATTAAAAATGTGACTGTCTCGTATGAGGTAGATGCAACAAACCTCAAAAATCATCCATATCTAGGACATAATTGGCGCTACAATCTCATCCAGTTCAATTTCCTCCACTTGGATGAAGATACCATTGAAGCCGGTCTTCACCGCGATTTTCTGGACAGGATATTAAGAGAGTGCCTGCCTCTCCTAAAGCAGGGTGGGGTTCTGAGGCTCTTGCTGAATGAAAAGGAGCCCTACGCAAGCTTGGATATAAGAGGAGTCGTGGAGATGAATAATTGCAAACTGAATATGAAAGGTTCAACAAGAGTCGATATCCTTTATATCAACCTAAGAAAGGATGTGGAAAGCGTCCTGATGATGCGTATGATAGCGGAGACAGTTGTTTTTTTAACATCAAACCTAAACCTATTGAAAACGGTGGGGGAAGAGAGGGATATGGTTGAATGTGCTGCTGCCACCGCCGAGAATGTAATCATCTTTGAATGTATTTACTTTACTGAATAATTGTGATTGTGATTCGGAAACCACCGAGTTTTGAATATTTTTTTACTACATTGAATGAATTTGTTTTACTTTATTATTATTGAATAATTGTACACCGTCATTCCCCTTAGGAATTTACAAAACCTCCTTTTGTTATAACCAAATCACCATTATCATTTATCATTTATTATTATGGAATATGCAATAATTATCATTTATCATCTTTGAATGTGTTTACTTTATTGAATAATTGTGATTGTGATTCGGAAACCACCGTCGTTTGAATGTGTTTTACGTCATTGAATGAATGTGTTTTACTTTATCAATATTGAATAATTGTGCACCGTCGTCCCCATTGAGAATTTACAAAACCCTCTTTTATTGAAAACAAACCACCATTATCATTTATTATTATGGAATATCCAATAATTGTGAATCCGAAATCCCACTTTAATTAATTTTATTATGCTCAACTACATATTATATGTTTTAATTAGTTAATATGCTCAAATGCTCCTAAACCTACGACTATTAATCAAATGAACAAGTTCTTTATTTTGAATATTAGACCAATCAAGTCTGTACCATTCACTACACAACCCCAATCACCATTCACTGTATATGTTTAAACCTTTACACCTTTAAAATCCCCTATTTGATCATATGTGAATCTTATTCAAAGTGTGATCTTATGTTTAACCCTTTCGTTTCCTTATTTTGAAGTATACTGCTACGATTCCTCTCAACAAAGTCTCGCTTTTCAAAAGGGAAAAAGGAATCGTTATCTATGGTTAAAGAAGCCAAAGTAATTAAACACGTTGCCTCTTACTAGGGTAGGCAAACTTTAGCTATACATTTGAGGCGTTGCAAAGATACAGGTTGATAGATTACAATGTTCAAACTACTACATTTGAATGTAAAGGTGTGTATTTTGGTTACAAGTTTTTATTGTTTTTGTTGTTATAGTTATTTATAGGGGTGTTCATTAATACCCATATAGGTTTGGTTTAATTGGTTTTGGGTTATTTGAGTTTGGTTCGCCTTTTTAGTTTTAACCGATATTACAAAGTAGTTTTAGGTCATTGATGACATTTTACTATTTATCTGTTGACGATGTCCTCAAAACTTATGAGGCAGCAAGAAGGAATATTAACAAACTACAACTGATTAAAAATGTGACTGTCTCGTATGAGGTAGATGCAACAAACCTCAAAAATCATCCATATCTAGGACATAACTGGCGCTACAATCTCATCCAGTTCAATTTCCTCCACTTGGATGAAGATCCCATTGAAGCCGGTCTTCACCGCGATTTTCTGGACAGGATATTAAGAGAGTGCCTGCCTCTCCTAAAGCAGGGTGGGGTTCTGAGGCCCTTGCTAAATGAAAATGAGCCCTACGCGAGCTTGGATATAAGAGGAGTCGTGGAGATGAATAATTGCAAAGTGAATATGAAAGGTTCAACAAGAGTCGATATCCTTTATATCAACCTAAGAAAGGATGTGGAAAGCGTCCTGATGATGCGTATGATAGCGGAGACAGTTGTTTTTTTAACATCAAACCTAAACCTATTGAAAACGGTGGGGGAAGAGAGGGATATGGTTGAATGTGCTGCTGCCACCGCCGAGAATGTAATCATCTTTGAATGTATTTACTTTACTGAATAATTGTGATTGTGATTCGGAAACCACCGAGTTTTGAATATTTTTTTACTACATTGAATGAATGTGTTTTACTTTATTATTATTGAGTAATTGTACACCGTCATTCCCCTTAGGAATTTACAAAACCTCCTTTTGTTATAACCAAATCACCATTATCATTTATCATTTATTATTATGGAATATGCAATAATTATCATTTATCATCTTTGAATGTGTTTACTTTATTGAATAATTGTGATTGTGATTCGGAAACCACCGTCGTTTGAATGTGTTTTACGTCATTGAATGAATGTGTTTTACTTTATCAATATTGAATAATTGTGCACCGTCGTCCCCATTGAGAATTTACAAAACCCTCTTTTATTGAAAACAAACCACCATTATCATTTATTATTATTGAATATCCAATAATTGTGAATCCGAAATCCCACTTTAATTAATTTTATTATGCTCAACTACATATTATATGTTTTAATTAATTAATGTGCTCAAATGCTCCTAAACCTACGACTATTAATCAAATGAACAAGTTCTTTATTTTGAATATTAGACCAATCAAGTCTGTACCATTCACTACACAACCCCAATCACCATTCACTGTATATGTTTAAACCTTTACACCTTTAAAATCCCCTATTTGATCATATGTGAATCTTATTCAAAGTGTGATCTTATGTTTAACCCTTTCGTTTCCTTATTTTGAAGTATACTGCTACGATTCCTCTCAACAAAGTCTCGCTTTTCAAAAGGGAAAAAGGAATCTTTATCTATGGTTAAAGAAGCCAAAGTAATTAAACACGTTGCCTCTTACTAGGGTAGGCAAACTTTAGCTATACATTTGAGGCGTTGCAAAGATACAGATTGATAGATTACAATGTTCAAACTACTTCATTTGAATGTAAAGGTGTGTATTTTGGTTACAAGTTTTTATTTTTTTTGTTGTTATAGTTATTTATAGGGGTGTTCATTAATACCCATATAGGTTTGGTTTAATTGCTTTTGGGTTTTTTGAGTTTGGTTTGCCTTTTTAGTTTTAACCGATATTACAAAGTAGTTTTAGGTCATTGATGACATTTTACTATTTATCTATTGACGATGTCCTCAAAACTTACGAGGCGGCCAGAAGGAATATTAACAAACTACAACTGATTAAAAATGTGACTGTCTCGTATGAGGTAGATGCAACAAACCTCAAAAATCATCCACATCTAGGACATAATTGGCGCTACAATCTCATCCAGTTCAATTTCCTCCACTTGGATGAAGATCCTATTGAAGTCGGTCTTCACCGCGATTTTCTGGACAGGATATTAAGAGAGTGCCTGCCTCTCCTAAAGCAGGGTGGGGTTCTGAGGCTCTTGCTGAATGAAAATGAGCCCTACGCGAGCTTGGATATAAGAGGAGTCGTGGAGATGAATAATTGCAAAGTGAATATGAAAGGTTCAACAAGAGTCGATATCCTTTATATCAACCTAAGAAAGGATGTGGAAAGCGTCCTGATGATGCGTATGATAGCGGAGACAGTTATTTTTTTAACATCAAACCTAAACCTATTGAAAACGGTGGGGGAAGAGAGGGATATGGTTGAATGTGTTGCTGCCACCGCCGAGAATGTAATCATCTTTGAATGTATTTACTTTACTGAATAATTGTGATTTTGATTCAGAAACCACCGACTTTTGAATATTTTTTTACTACATTGAATGAATTTGTTTTACTTTATTATTATTGAATAATTGTACACCGTCATTCCCCTTAGGAATTTACAAAACCTCCTTTTGTTATAACCAAATCACCATTATCATTTATCATTTATTATTATGGAATATGCAATAATTATCATTTATCATCTTTGAATGTGTTTACTTTATTGAATAATTGTGATTGTGATTCGGAAACCACCGTCGTTAGAATGTGTTTTACGTCATTGAATGAATGTGTTTTACTTTATCAATATTGAATAATTATGCACCGTCGTTCCCATTGAGAATTTACAAAACCCTCTTTTATTGAAAATGAACCACCATTATCATTTTTTATTATGGAATATCCAATAATTGTGAATCCGAAATCCCACTTTAATTAATTTTATTATGCTCAACTACATATTATATGTTTTAATTAGTTAATATGCTCAAATGCTCCTAAACCTACGACTATTAATCAAATGAACAAGTTCTTTATTTTGAATATTAGACCAATCAAGTCTGTACCATTCACTACACAACCCCAATCACCATTCACTGTATATGTTTAAACCTTTACACCTTTAAAATCCCCTATTTGATCATATGTAAATCTTATTCAAAGTGTGATCTTATGTTTAACCCTTTCGTTTCCTTATTTTGAAGTATACTGCTACGATTCCTCTCAACAAAGTCTCGCTTTTCAAAAGGGAAAAAGGAATCGTTATCTATGGTTAAAGAAGCCAAAGTAATTAAACACGTTGCCTCTTACTAGGGTAGGCAAACTTTAGCTATACATTTGAGGCGTTGCAAAGATACAGATTGATAGATTACAATGTTCAAACTACTTCATTTGAATGTAAAGGTGTGTATTTTGGGTACAAGTTTTTATTGTTTTTGTTGTTATAGTTATTTATAGGGGTGTTCATTAATACCCATATAGGTTTGGTTTAATTGGTTTTGGGTTATTTGAGTTTGGTTCGACTTTTTAGATTTAACCGATATTACAAAGTAGTTTTAGATCATTGATGACATTTTACTATTTATCTATTGACGATGTCCTCAAAACTTACGAGGCGGCAAGAAGGAATATTAACAAACTACAACTGATTAAAAATGTGACTGTCTCGTATGAGGTAGATGCAACAAACCTCAAAAATCATCCATATCTAGGACATAACTGGCGCTACAATCTCATCCAGTTCAATTTCCTCCACTTGGATGAAGATCCCATTGAAGCCGGTCTTCACCGCGATTTTCTGGACAGGATATTAAGAGAGTGCCTGCCTCTCCTAAAGCAGGGTGGGGTTCTGAGGCCCTTGCTAAATGAAAATGAGCCCTACGCGAGCTTGGATATAAGAGGAGTCGTGGAGATGAATAATTGCAAAGTGAATATGAAAGGTTCAACAAGAGTCGATATCCTTTATATCAACCTAAGAAAGGATGTGGAAAGCGTCCTGATGATGCGTATGATAGTGGAGACAGTTATTTTTTAACATCAAACCTAAACCTATTGAAAACGATGGGGGAAGAGAGGGATATGTTTGAATGTGCTGCTGCCACCGCCGAGAATGTAATCATCTTTGAATGTATTTACTTTACTGAATAATTGTGATTGTGATTCGGAAACCACCGAATTTTGAATATTTTTTTACTACATTGAATGAATTTGTTTTACTTTATTATTATTGAATAATTGTACACCGTCATTCCCCTTAGGAATTTACAAAACCTCCTTTTTTTATAACCAAATCATCATTATCATTTATCATTTATTATTATGGAATATGCAATAATTATCATTTATCATCTTTGAATGTGTTTACTTTATTGAATAATTGTGATTGTGATTCGGAAACCACCGTCGTTTGAATGTGTTTTACGTCATTGAATGAATGTGTTTTACTTTATCAATATTGAATAATTATGCACCGTCGTTCCCATTGAGCATTTACAAAACCCTCTTTTATTGAAAACGAACCACCATTATCATTTTTTATTATGGAATATCCAATAATTGTGAATCCGAAATCCCACTTTAATTAATTTTATTATGCTCAACTACATATTATATGTTTTAATTAATTAATGTGCTCAAATGCTCCTAAACCTACGACTATTTATCAAATGAACAAGTTCTTTATTTTGAATATTAGACCAATCAAGTCTGTACCATTCACTACACAACCCCAATCACCATTCACTGTATATGTTTAAACCTTTACACCTTTAAAATCCCCTATTTGATCATATGTGAATCTTATTCAAAGTGTGATCTTACGTTTAACCCTTTCGTTTCCTTATTTTGAAGTATACTGCTACGATTCCTCTCAACAAAGTCTCGCTTTTCAAAATGGAAAAAAGAATCGTTATCTATGGTTAAAGAAGCCAAAGTAATTAACCACGTTGCCTCTTACTAGGGGAGGCAAACTTTAGCTATACATTTGAGGCGTTGCAAAGATACAGATTGATAGATTACAATGTTCAAACTACTTCATTTGAAAGTAAAGGTGTGTATTTTGGTTACAAGTTTTTATTGTTTTTGTTATAGGGGTGTTCATTAATACCCATATAGGTTTGGTTTAATTGAATTTGGGTTATTTGAGTTAGGTTCGCCTCTTTGGTTTTAACCAATATTACAAAGTGTTTTGGGTCATTGATGACATTTTACTATTTATCTGTATATGATGTCCTCAAAACTTACGAGGCGGCAAGAAGGAATATCAACAAACTACAACTGATTAAAAATGTGACTATCTCGTATGAGGTAGATGCGACAAACCTCAAAAATCATCCATATCTAGGACATAATTGGCGCTACAATCTTATCCAGTCCAATTTCCCCTACTTGGATGAAGATCCCATTGAAGCCGGTCTTCACCGCGATTTTCTGGACATAATAGTAAGAGAGTGCCTGCCTCTCCTAAAGCAGGGTGGGGTCCTGAGGCTCTTGCTGAATGAAAATGAGCCCTACGCTAGTTAGGATATAAGAGGAGTTGTGGAGATGAATAATTGCAAAGTGAGTATGAAAGGTTCAACAAGAGTCAGTATCCTTTATATCAACCTAAGAAAGGATGTGGAAAGCGTCCTGATAATGCGTATGATAGCGGAGACAATTGCTTTTTTAACATCAAACCTAAATCTATTAAAGACGGTGGGGCAGAGAGGGATATGGTTGCAGGTGCTGCTGCACCGCCGAGAATGTTTCAATGATGGATGGTCCCATTGTTGCTGACAAGGACCGTGAAAAAATTAATAATATGGCTCCAAACATGTACTGCTATGGAGCTGGAACTGCTGCTAATACAGAAGCTGTCACAGGTTCTATTCTACTCACATATTTTGCAAATTATCACCCTTTAAAAGGACCCAGTAAGCCTTATTTGGGACCACTTGTATAAACGGTCTAGTGGTAATGAAACGCCCCGAAATTTGAAGAGATTTATTTAATTTTTTTATTCTTTATTTTTTTTTGTTTCCCACAGCTCGGTCCCACATCTCGTATTTAATACCGTATGCTCGTCTTTAAATTTTGACACTAAAACAAGACACTGGGTTACATCTAAAGAATATTAACGAATTATAAAGAATATTAACGAATTACAAAGAATACTAACGAATTAAAAAGAATACTAAAATTCTAAAGAATACTAAACTTCTAAAGAATATTAACCAATTTTAAAGAATACTAACCAATCTTTTTAAAACCAACTCTCACCCATCTTGATACATTGACCCGTTTGGACACCCAAATAGTCCGACGAAATTCTAGCCAATTAGACTTCGCTTTCAACTATATTATGACAACATAGATTTAGAATTGCTTCAAAACTTAACTCTTGACAGCAACTCATACCAAACTCAGATTTTTGACCAATTTCAAACGTGCATAACTTTTAATCCGTAATGAGTTAGACTCTAAAATTTTGCAGGTACCTTCACTACACCAAATAAAGGTTTCCCTTTTGACATTTTTTTCAAATTTTACAGAAACGTGTGATTTGGGCGTATGACCAATTTGAGGTCGTTTTGGCCACTTTTGGCTACTACCAAAATCACAAACCACAAGAAATTAGACCTGGAGCTTTTGACAACAATTCAAACATATCATAACAAAGTTAGAGGAGTCGAAAAAACAGCTCTAACCTTTATCTAACTCTACTAAGCTTATGGATGCAACTAGTGACCCATTTGGATACTTTTTGACCCGTTTGCCAACAAAGACTAATTTGACTCATTCACTAGCCAACTACGACCCATAATCGACCAATGAAAGTGTTAGACTATATGTCATCACAAAAATTTGCCAAATCATAATTTGACCCATTAGTCACTAGAACATACTAAGACTTCCGCTCCACTTTCAGTACATATATACATTAGTTTTCAAATGTTTTTGACTATAATAGTTAAATATACATCAAACCATATGATTTCTCAAAACATTCACTACTTAGTTTCAAAAGTGATATTTCGGGCAGATTACACAAGTGGGATGCATAACGATAGTTCAAAAAGAGAATGCTTGCTACTTAGACACTCGCAAGCCAAATCCATGCTATTCATTTTTAACTTCTTTGCCCTCCCTATGAGCACTTCTGCCTACAATACATAAACATATAACGTGGTAAACATAAAATGCTTAGTGAATATATAAACAACCAATTAAGCAATTCATTCAATTCACACATCATAGATACAAGTAAGGGTAGATCACTTACACACATATTCTTAGTCACTTAACTAATGAGCATAGGTAGAGATTAACACCGAATGGATCTGCGGTCCATAAGATACAATTTGTGCTTAGCACATATTTCGTAATGATCAATATTTCATAACAAATAACCTCTACTCTATAGCTCAATCACATATTTTACTACAATTCCATACAATGATACTAAATACAATAATATGCAAAGACAACAACAATAACATGGTTATGTAAACCTCTTGCTCGTAAGCAATCCGGAATCACATAACCATCACTTAATTGATTCTCTATATACTCACCTTAATAATTGATGATGATCTCGAATAACAAACATATAAGTTATCCCAATCCATTCACACCTATACATATAATGCATAATGATACATTTAGAATCTAAAGTTCATAACAACTAGTTAGTGAATTCATAATTCACTCTCCTCCACTTTGATTAGTCTAAGTATTCCATTATCTACTAGTCAAGTTTAACTTTCTAGAATCATAATTAATTCAAACCTTTAATTTCTTAGAATATATATTGAATTCTTGTTTAATTCACTTATTTAAGCTCTATCAACATGATTAATCACTATCTAGGTTAACTAATCTAACTTAGATAGTCTTTTAGCAAAACTCACAATTTCACCAAGGACACCCTTGATGAATTCATCATTTTCATGGATTGAAATAATCAATACTAGTGTTAATCATGTTAATAGACACCAATTGGTTCAATCACATGCCCTAATTCAAACCAGTTTGGTGAAATCACCAAAACCCATTAAACCCCTAATTTCTAGGTTAAGAATGGGAGAAATCACTTACTAGAGATTGAAGATGATGATAGAGATGACAAACATGAGGATTTATAACTTGATTTGAGGATTGAAGATTGATTTTGAATGAGGGATTAAGCTTGGCGATTTTCTTCTTCACGAAATGATGGTTCTGGAATAGTTTGGTGAACTCAGGAAATGAATACGTATTTGTATATAAAGAATTTTAATTCTTTTGTTTTACACAGTCTGGAACAAAGGAATCATTTACGTGTTCTATTATATCTTATTATTTATATAACAATATTTCATAATAATTATATTTCTAGATATACTAAAATAATACCTCGAATGTTGGGGTGTTACAAGTCTCCCCCACTTATTCCGTTCTTGTCCTTACGAACCATTTTTTATGTACTGCAGGATAGTACACCATCATCCATTCTTCGGGTTCTCAAGTGAACTCGGAACCCTTTCGATGTTTCTACAGAACCTTAACAATAGAAACCGTTTTATTTCGTAATTGTTTAACCTTTTGATCAAGAATCTGGACGGGTTCTTCCACATACTCAACTTCTCATTGATTTGGATTTCAGAGAGAGGCACATATGAAACTTCGTCAACAAAACATTTTTGAAGCTGTGATACATGAAATGTATCATGAATATCACCAAGCTCATCCAGTAGTTTCAACCGATAGGCTACTTTGCCAACGCGATCAAGTATTTTGAAATGTCCAATATATCTTGGACTTAATTTCCCTCTTTTTCGAAAATGGATGATACCTTTCCAGGGAGAAACTTTCAACATTACTTTATCACCAACTTGGAATTCTATTGGTCGTCTCCGTCTATCAGCATAAGATTTCTGTCGGTCTTGAGCCATTTTCATTCTTTCACGGATTTGATCAATCTTTTCGGTGGTTAATTGAACCACTTTAGTACTTCCTAGTTCGTGTTGACCGACTTCTCCCCAACAAATAGGAGTACGACACTTTCGACCATAAAGCATCTCATATGGTGGAATCTTGATGGAAGAATGATAACTGTTATTATAAGAGAATTCCACCAATGGGAGATGGGAATCCCAACTACCACCAAAGTGTATAACACATGCTCGCAGCATATCTTCGAGAGTTTGAATTGTACGTTCACTTTGTCCACCCGTTTGAGGATGAAAAGCTGTACTGATATGCAACTGAGTACCCATTTCTTCTTGAAACTTTTTCCAAAACCGAGAAGTGAAATGAGTATCCCTATCAGAAACAATGGAAACAGGTACTCCATGACGGGCAACAACTTCATGAATATAGATGTCTGCCAGCACTTCTGAGGATGACGCTTCATTAATAGGTATGAATAGAGCACTTTTAGTTAAACGATCTACTATCACCCATATAGCATCATGCTGACGGGTAGTTCTCGGTAGTTTTGTAACAAGATACATGGTGACATGTTCCCATTTCCATACTGGAACTTTCATAGGTTGGAGTTTCCCGTATGGTCGTTGGTACTCCGCTTTAACTTGTAGACACGTGAGGCAATCCTGAACATATTTAAGGATATCACATTTCATGCCAGGCCACCAATAATCACACTTATAGATCACGATATAGCTTGGTAGCACCTGGGTGAATAGAATATTTCGATTTTTGAGCTTCGTCCAATAATATTTTTTTACATCACTCTTGATTGGTATCCAGATCCTACCATAACGAGTTTTCAAGCCCCGTGAATCATCGATTAATTCAGAGAGTTGACCTTTTAAACGTTGTTTATTCGGGTCATTAGAAGATAATGCATCAATTTGAGCAGCTTTAATCAAGTTGTTGAGGAAACACAAGTATGTTGAGAGATTTCACATAAAGAATATAATGAGTAGCCTTTCGGCTAAGAGCATCAGCAACGACATTAGCTTTACCAGGATGGTAAAGAATGTCATAATCATAATCTTTGACCAAGTCCAACCACCTTCTCTGTCGATTATTCAAATCCCGTTGATCAAAGAAGTATTTCAAGCTCTTGTGGTCAGTATAAATAGTAGACTTGACTCCATACAAGTGTTGTTGCCAAATCTGTAATGCAAAGACCACAGCTGCTAATTCGAGATCATGAGTAGGGTAATTTTGCTCATGAGATTTAAGTTGACGTAACGCATAAGTAGTAACCTTTCCACGTTGCATTAATACACAGCCCAAGCCAAGTTTAGAAGCATCACAATAAACAACCATATCCTCATTACCCTCGGGTAAAACAAGGATTGGAGCTTGAGTGAGCTTTTCTTTCAATAATTGAAAAGCTTGAGATTGATCCTCACCCCATTTCCATGAAACACTCTTTCGAGTTAATAGAGTCAACGGGGTAGCAATCTTAGAAAAATCTTGAATGAAACGGCGGTAATAACCCGTGAGATCAAGAAAACTCCTGAATTCAGGGCTCGAAGGTGGGTCCCACTTCATGACAGCAGCTACCTTAGAAGGATCGACTTGAATACCATGGACATTAATCACATGTCCAAGAAATTGAACTTCACGCAACCAGAATTCACATTTGGAAAATTTAGCATAAAGCTTTTCATGTCGAAGCATCTCCAGAACTTGCCTTAAATGTAATCCATGATCATTCTCACTTTTTGAATAAATGAGAATGTCATCAATAAAAATAATGACAAATTTGTCAAGCATAGGATGACATACACGATTCATTAAATCCATAAAGGCAGCTGGAGCATTAGTCTAACCGAATAGCATGACAACAAATTCATAGTGACCATTACCAGTTCGGAAAGCTATTTTAGAAATATCATCCTCCTTTACCTTTAACTGATGGTAGCCAGATCGAAGGTCGATCTTTGTGAAGAAACTGGAACCTTGTAGTTGATCAAATAAGTCATCGATTATGGGTAAAGGATAACGATTTTAATGGTCACTTTGTTCAATTCTCGATAATCAATACACATATGTAGGGATCCATCCTTCTTTCTCACAAATAGCATTAGAGCTCCCCATGGTGAACTGCTAGGACGAATGAAACCTTTATCAAGTAGTTCTTGCAACTGATTCATCATTTGTTGCATTTCAGTTGGAACTAAACGATAGGGAGTCTAAGCGATGGGAACAACTCCAGGAATTAAATCAATTCGAAACTCCACTTGTCGATCAGGTGGAAGGCCAGGGAGTTCATCATGAAACACATCCGAAAATTCATTAACAAGAAAGAGCAACAACAGGTTTAGAATTATCAACCACGTGTGCTAAAAAGGCCCGACACCCGTGTGACAATAATCTTTTAACACGTACAAAAGTGCATACGGGAATATATCGGTTGACACGTCCACCATATACAAATATGTCTCGTCCGCTAGGAGATTTCATAAGATTAACCTTTTAATGACAATTTATTACATATTTATTTCGTCCTAACGAATCCTTCCCAATTACTATATTAAACTCTCCCATTTGTATCGGAATTAAATCTACAATAAACTTCTCACCCCCTATTTCAAAGATACATTCTTTATAAACATCATAAACTATTACTATCTTATTGTCAGCAATTTCAACTTCTAAGGGGTGAGCAAGTTTAGATACAGGGATATTCAAACATTCACCAAATGCATGAGATACAAAGGACCTGGAGGCCCTAGAATCAAACAAAACATGGGCAGGTATAGAATTTATGATAAAGGTACATGTCACCACATCATGTGATTCCTTAGTCTCCTTTGCTGTTATCTGAAAAGCACGAGTCTTAGATCACGATCCAGTAGATGTCCCCTTTTTCTTAGCATCTTTCCTCTGTTGTTGTTTTCTCAACTCTTCCTTTCTCACAGAACAATCAGCTTGAATATGATCACTTTTAAAACAAGTATAACATAACCAGAAAGGACTTGGGCAATCGGTGGCCACATGTCCCGGTCTCCCACATTTGAAGCATTTACATTCACCTAAATGCCTCTTCCCACACTTATCACACAATGGCCACTCACAAAAGTAAGTTTGAGATGAACGTTGTTGTTGGGTTTGTGATTTTTGTGATGATTTTTGGGATGACGGTTTTGATTCAAACCGGAGTTTCTTAAATGATGTTGGTTGTGATGAGGTAGAATGCTCGATATTTCTTTTACTACCAGTTTCAACTGATTTAGCTAACAAGTCTTTTTCCCTAACCAGTGCTCAATTCAATATCTTCGAAATATTATCATAAAAAGTTGAGTCAATGGATTCACGAATTTCAAGGTTCAGATGACGGTAGAAATGATCCATCATTAGCTTCTTATTGGAAGTATATTCAGAACAGAAACGAGACTTTTCATGGAAGGATCTAGAATATTCAGCTACCGGCATCTTACCTTGTTCAATGGTGAGAAATTCCACCTTAAGTTTCTCCATTTTAGCAGGCGGGGAGAATTCTGCCTTAAACATTTCCGTGAACCTATCTCATGAAAATTTAGAAGCATTTTCAAAACCATATATCTCAACTTTTGAATTCCACCACTCATGAGCATCACCTTTCAATTGGTGTGCTGCAAATAAAACTTTATGATTCTTGGGACATTTGCACAACATAAACTTTTCTTCAATCCTACTTAACCACCTCAAACTAATAACCGGATTAAGTTCACCTTCGAATTCCGGTGGTTACAACTTGAAAACTTCTTAAAATCAAAACGTTCAACCGACCCTTGAGCAGCCAAGAGTCCCACATTTGGTGGAGGATTTGTTAATATAGGATGTTGTTATTTTGAATTCTTTTAACTTATCAGTTACCATCTGGTTGAATTTCGAAGTCACAATGTTATCTACCTCAGAAATTATTGTTAGGCCGAATTCTTCGAGAGCTTGCCCAATGATCTGTTTAATTACTACTTCATCCTCAGGATTTAGACTTCTATCAACTGCATTCTCTTCATGTTGAGGAGAATGTCTCTGAGGTTCCTGATCACCTTGACTTGTGGACAAATCCATATACTACGGAGAATATCAAATTTAATCAACATATTACATGTCCTATATAATGAAACTATTCAAAATACATCCTATACAAATCATCAAGAACAACCTTCTCCTATACCATCATATGTTCAAGAGTCTTGAATCACCCATGTGTACTAGTGTAATACAACCACGTTGGCCAAGCGTAGTAATATTATACTAAATACACATTTCCATCCATTACCCTTAAACATATTAAAGTAAGGAAAATACCGTCCTTGAGATTAAAATAAAACATTATATAACAAGAATCTATTACGGTACAATTCTAGACATAATCATATATTAAAAATAGTTTAAGATTAAGAAATCCTAATGTGGATTACGTAATTCTCTTAAACTATCGCTCTGATACCAACTTGAAACGCCCCGAAATTTGAAGATTTTTTTTTGTGTCACACAACTCGGTCCCACATCTCGTATTTAATACCATATGCTTGTCTTTAAAGTTTGACACTTAAACAAGACACCTGGTTACTTCCAAAGAATACTAATGAATTATAAAGAATACTAATGAATTACAAAGAATACTATAATTCTAAAGAATACTAAGATTCTAAAGAATATTAACCAATTTTAAAGAATACTAACCAATCTTTTTAAGACCAACTCTCACCCATCTTGACACATTGACCCGTTTGGACACCCAAATAGTCCAACGACATTCTAGCCATTAGACTTAGCTTTCAACTATATTATGACAACATAGATTTAGAATTGCTTCAAAACTTAACTCTTGACAGCAACTCATACCAAACTCAGATTTTTGACCAATTTCAAACGTGCATAACTTTTAATCCGTAATGAGTTAGACTCTAAAATTTTGCAGGTACCTTCACTACATCTAAATAAAGGTTTCCCTTGTGACATTTTTTACAAATTTTACATAAATGTGCGATTTGGGCGTATGACAAATTTGAGGTCGTTTTGGCCACTTTTGGCTACTACCAAAATCACAAACCACAAGAAATTAGACCTGGAACTTTTGACAACAATTCAAACATATCATAACAAAGTTAGAGGAGTCGACAAAACAACTCAAACCTTTATCTAACTCTATTAAGCTTATGGATGCAATTAGTGACCCATTTGGATACTTTTTGACCCGTTTGCCAACAAAGACTAATTTGACTCATTCACTAGCCAACTACGACCCATAATCGACCAATGAAAGTGTTAGACTATATGTCATCACAAAAATTTGCCAAATCATAATTTGACCCATTAGTCACTAGAACATACTAAGACTTCCGCTCCACTTTCAGTACATATATACATTAGTTTTCAAATGTTTTTGACTATAATAGTTAAATATACATCAAACCATATGATTTCTCAAAACATTCACTACTTAGTTTCAAAAGTGATATTTCGGGCATATTACACAAGTGGGATGCATAACGATAGTTCAAAAAGAGAATGCTTGCTACTTAGACACTCGCAAGCCAAATCCATGCTATTCATTTTTAACTTCTTTGCCCTCCCTATGAGCACTTCTACCTACAATACATAAACATATAACGTGGTAAACATAAAATGCTTAGTGAATATATAAACAACCAATTAAGCAATTCATTCAATTCACACATCATAGATACAAGTAAGGGTAGATCACTTACACACATATTCTTAGTCACTTAACTAATGAGCATAGGTAGAGATTAACACCGAATGGATCTGCGGTCCATAAGATACAACTTGTGCTTAGCACATATTTCGTAATGATCAATATTTCATAACAAATAACCTCTACTCTATAGCTCAATCACATATTTTACTACAATTCCATACAATGATACTAAATACAATAATATGCAAAGACAACAACAATAACATGGTTATGTAAACCTCTTGCTCGTAAGCAATCCGGAATCACATAACCATCACTTAATTGATTCTCTATATACTCACCTTAATAATTGATGATGATCTCGAATAACAAACATATAAGTTATCCCAATCCATTCACACCTATACATATAATGCATAATGATACATTTAGAATCTAAAGTTCATAACAACTAGTTAGTGAATTCATAATTCACTCTCCTCCACTTTGATTAGTCTAAGTATTCCATTATCTACTAGTCAAGTTTAACTTTCTAGAATCATAATTAATTCAAACCTTTAATTTCTTAGAATATATATTGAATTCTTGTTTAATTCACTTATTTAAGCTCTATCAACATGATTAATCACTATCTAGGTTAACTAATCTAACTTAGATAGTCTTTTAGCAAAACTCACAATTTCACCAAGGACACCCTTGATGAATTCATCATTTTCATGGATTGAAATAATCAATACTAGTGTTAATCATGTTAATAGACACCAATTGGTTCAATCACATGCCCTAATTCAAACCAGTTTGGTGAAATCACCAAAACCCATTAAACCCCTAATTTCTAGGTTAAGAATGGGAGAAATCACTTACTAGAGATTGAAGATGATGATAGAGATGACAAACATGAGGATTTATAACTTGATTTGAGGATTGAAGATTGATTTTGAATGAGGGATTAAGCTTGGCGATTTTCTTCTTCACGAAATGATGGTTCTGGAATAGTTTGGTGAACTCAGGAAATGAATACGTATTTGTATATAAAGAATTTTAATTCTTTTGTTTTACACAGTCTGGAACAAAGGAATCATTTACGTGTTCTATTATATCTTATTATTTATATAACAATATTTCATAATAATTATATTTCTAGATATACTAAAATAATACCTCGAATGTTGGGGTGTTACAAGTCTCCCCCACTTATTCCGTTCTTGTCCTTACGAACCATTTTTTATGTACTGCAGGATAGTACACCATCATCCATTCTTCGGGTTCTCAAGTGAACTCGGAACCCTTTCGATGTTTCTACAGAACCTTAACAATAGAAACCGTTTTATTTCGTAATTGTTTAACCTTTTGATCAAGAATCTGGACGGGTTCTTCCACATACTCAACTTCTCATTGATTTGGATTTCAGAGAGAGGCACATATGAAACTTCGTCAACAAAACATTTTTGAAGCTGTGATACATGAAATGTATCATGAATATCACCAAGCTCATCCAGTAGTTTCAACCGATAGGCTACTTTGCCAACGCGATCAAGTATTTTGAAATGTCCAATATATCTTGGACTTAATTTCCCTCTTTTTCGAAAATGGATGATACCTTTCCAGGGAGAAACTTTCAACATTACTTTATCACCAACTTGGAATTCTATTGGTCGTCTCCGTCTATCAGCATAAGATTTCTGTCGGTCTTGAGCCATTTTCATTCTTTCACGGATTTGATCAATCTTTTCGGTGGTTAATTGAACCACTTTAGTACTTCCTAGTTCGTGTTGACCGACTTCTCCCCAACAAATAGGAGTACGACACTTTCGACCATAAAGCATCTCATATGGTGGAATCTTGATGGAAGAATGATAACTGTTATTATAAGAGAATTCCACCAATGGGAGATGGGAATCCCAACTACCACCAAAGTGTATAACACATGCTCGCAGCATATCTTCGAGAGTTTGAATTGTACGTTCACTTTGTCCACCCGTTTGAGGATGAAAAGCTGTACTGATATGCAACTGAGTACCCATTTCTTCTTGAAACTTTTTCCAAAACCGAGAAGTGAAATGAGTATCCCTATCAGAAACAATGGAAACAGGTACTCCATGACGGGCAACAACTTCATGAATATAGATGTCTGCCAGCACTTCTGAGGATGACGCTTCATTAATAGGTATGAATAGAGCACTTTTAGTTAAACGATCTACTATCACCCATATAGCATCATGCTGACGGGTAGTTCTCGGTAGTTTTGTAACAAGATACATGGTGACATGTTCCCATTTCCATACTGGAACTTTCATAGGTTGGAGTTTCCCGTATGGTCGTTGGTACTCCGCTTTAACTTGTAGACACGTGAGGCAATCCTGAACATATTTAAGGATATCACATTTCATGCCAGGCCACCAATAATCACACTTATAGATCACGATATAGCTTGGTAGCACCTGGGTGAATAGAATATTTCGATTTTTGAGCTTCGTCCAATAATATTTTTTTACATCACTCTTGATTGGTATCCAGATCCTACCATAACGAGTTTTCAAGCCCCGTGAATCATCGATTAATTCAGAGAGTTGACCTTTTAAACGTTGTTTATTCGGGTCATTAGAAGATAATGCATCAATTTGAGCAGCTTTAATCAAGTTGTTGAGGAAACACAAGTATGTTGAGAGATTTCACATAAAGAATATAATGAGTAGCCTTTCGGCTAAGAGCATCAGCAACGACATTAGCTTTACCAGGATGGTAAAGAATGTCATAATCATAATCTTTGACCAAGTCCAACCACCTTCTCTGTCGATTATTCAAATCCCGTTGATCAAAGAAGTATTTCAAGCTCTTGTGGTCAGTATAAATAGTAGACTTGACTCCATACAAGTGTTGTTGCCAAATCTGTAATGCAAAGACCACAGCTGCTAATTCGAGATCATGAGTAGGGTAATTTTGCTCATGAGATTTAAGTTGACGTAACGCATAAGTAGTAACCTTTCCACGTTGCATTAATACACAGCCCAAGCCAAGTTTAAAAGCATCACAATAAACAACCATATCCTCATTACCCTCGGGTAAAACAAGGATTGGAGCTTGAGTGAGCTTTTCTTTCAATAATTGAAAAGCTTGAGATTGATCCTCACCCCATTTCCATGAAACACTCTTTCGAGTTAATAGAGTCAACGGGGTAGCAATCTTAGAAAAATCTTGAATGAAACGGCGGTAATAACCCGTGAGATCAAGAAAACTCCTGAATTCAGGGCTCGAAGGTGGGTCCCACTTCATGACAGCAGCTACCTTAGAAGGATCGACTTGAATACCATGGACATTAATCACATGTCCAAGAAATTGAACTTCACGCAACCAGAATTCACATTTGGAAAATTTAGCATAAAGCTTTTCATGTCGAAGCATCTCCAGAACTTGCCTTAAATGTAATCCATGATCATTCTCACTTTTTGAATAAATGAGAATGTCATCAATAAAAATAATGACAAATTTGTCAAGCATAGGATGACATACACGATTCATTAAATCCATAAAGGCAGCTGGAGCATTAGTCTAACCGAATAGCATGACAACAAATTCATAGTGACCATTACCAGTTCGGAAAGCTATTTTAGAAATATCATCCTCCTTTACCTTTAACTGATGGTAGCCAGATCGAAGGTCGATCTTTGTGAAGAAACTGGAACCTTGTAGTTGATCAAATAAGTCATCGATTATGGGTAAAGGATAACGATTTTAATGGTCACTTTGTTCAATTCTCGATAATCAATACACATATGTAGGGATCCATCCTTCTTTCTCACAAATAGCATTAGAGCTCCCCATGGTGAACTGCTAGGACGAATGAAACCTTTATCAAGTAGTTCTTGCAACTGATTCATCATTTGTTGCATTTCAGTTGGAACTAAACGATAGGGAGTCTAAGCGATGGGAACAACTCCAGGAATTAAATCAATTCGAAACTCCACTTGTCGATCAGGTGGAAGGCCAGGGAGTTCATCATGAAACACATCCGAAAATTCATTAACAAGAAAGAGCAACAACAGGTTTAGAATTATCAACCACGTGTGCTAAAAAGGCCCGACACCCGTGTGACAATAATCTTTTAGCACGTACAAAAGTGCATACGGGAATATATCGGTTGACACGTCCACCATATACAAATATGTCTCGTCCGCTAGGAGATTTCATAAGATTAACCTTTTAATGACAGTTTATTACATATTTATTTCGTCCTAACGAATCCTTCCCAATTACTATATTAAACTCTCCCATTTGTATCGGAATTAAATCTACAATAAACTTCTCACCCCCTATTTCAAAGATACATTCTTTATAAACATCATAAACTATTACTATCTTATTGTCAGCAATTTCAACTTCTAAGGGGTGAGCAAGTTTAGATACAGGGATATTCAAACATTCACCAAATGCATGAGATACAAAGGACCTGGAGGCCCTAGAATCAAACAAAACATGGGCAGGTATAGAATTTATGATAAAGGTACATGTCACCACATCATGTGATTCCTTAGTCTCCTTTGCTGTTATCTGAAAAGCACGAGTCTTAGATCACGATCCAGTAGATGTCCCCTTTTTCTTAGCATCTTTCCTCTGTTGTTGTTTTCTCAACTCTTCCTTTCTCACAGAACAATCAGCTTGAATATGATCACTTTTAAAACAAGTATAACATAACCAGAAAGGACTTGGGCAATCGGTGGCCACATGTCCCGGTCTCCCACATTTGAAGCATTTACATTCACCTAAATGCCTCTTCCCACACTTATCACACAATGGCCACTCACAAAAGTAAGTTTGAGATGAACGTTGTTGTTGGGTTTGTGATTTTTGTGATGATTTTTGGGATGACGGTTTTGATTCAAACCGGAGTTTCTTAAATGATGTTGGTTGTGATGAGGTAGAATGCTCGATATTTCTTTTACTACCAGTTTCAACTGATTTAGCTAACAAGTCTTTTTCCCTAACCAGTGCTCAATTCAATATCTTCGAAATATTATCATAAAAAGTTGAGTCAATGGATTCACGAATTTCAAGGTTCAGATGACGGTAGAAATGATCCATCATTAGCTTCTTATTGGAAGTATATTCAGAACAGAAACGAGACTTTTCATGGAAGGATCTAGAATATTCAGCTACCGGCATCTTACCTTGTTCAATGGTGAGAAATTCCACCTTAAGTTTCTCCATTTTAGCAGGCGGGGAGAATTCTGCCTTAAACATTTCCGTGAACCTATCTCATGAAAATTTAGAAGCATTTTCAAAACCATATATCTCAACTTTTGAATTCCACCACTCATGAGCATCACCTTTCAATTGGTGTGCTGCAAATAAAACTTTATGATTCTTGGGACATTTGCACAACATAAACTTTTCTTCAATCCTACTTAACCACCTCAAACTAATAACCGGATTAAGTTCACCTTCGAATTCCGGTGGTTACAACTTGAAAACTTCTTAAAATCAAAACGTTCAACCGACCCTTGAGCAGCCAAGAGTCCCACATTTGGTGGAGGATTTGTTAATATAGGATGTTGTTATTTTGAATTCTTTTAACTTATCAGTTACCATCTGGTTGAATTTCGAAGTCACAATGTTATCTACCTCAGAAATTATTGTTAGGCCGAATTCTTCGAGAGCTTGCCCAATGATCTGTTTAATTACTACTTCATCCTCAGGATTTAGACTTCTATCAACTGCATTCTCTTCATGTTGAGGAGAATGTCTCTGAGGTTCCTGATCACCTTGACTTGTGGACAAATCCATATACTACGGAGAATATCAAATTTAATCAACATATTACATGTCCTATATAATGAAACTATTCAAAATACATCCTATACAAATCATCAAGAACAACCTTCTCCTATACCATCATATGTTCAAGAGTCTTGAATCACCCATGTGTACTAGTGTAATACAACCACGTTGGCCAAGCGTAGTAATATTATACTAAATACACATTTCCATCCATTACCCTTAAACATATTAAAGTAAGGAAAATACCGTCCTTGAGATTAAAATAAAACATTATATAACAAGAATCTATTACGGTACAATTCTAGACATAATCATATATTAAAAATAGTTTAAGATTAAGAAATCCTAATGTGGATTACGTAATTCTCTTAAACTATCGCTCTGATACCAACTTGAAACGCCCCGAAATTTGAAGATTTTTTTTTGTGTCACACAACTCGGTCCCACATCTCGTATTTAATACCATATGCTTGTCTTTAAAGTTTGACACTTAAACAAGACACCTGGTTACTTCCAAAGAATACTAATGAATTATAAAGAATACTAATGAATTACAAAGAATACTATAATTCTAAAGAATACTAAGATTCTAAAGAATATTAACCAATTTTAAAGAATACTAACCAATCTTTTTAAGACCAACTCTCACCCATCTTGACACATTGACCCGTTTGGACACCCAAATAGTCCAACGACATTCTAGCCATTAGACTTAGCTTTCAACTATATTATGACAACATAGATTTAGAATTGCTTCAAAACTTAACTCTTGACAGCAACTCATACCAAACTCAGATTTTTGACCAATTTCAAACGTGCATAACTTTTAATCCGTAATGAGTTAGACTCTAAAATTTTGCAGGTACCTTCACTACATCTAAATAAAGGTTTCCATTGTGACATTTTTTACAAATTTTACATAAATGTGCGATTTGGGCGTATGACAAATTTGAGGTCGTTTTGGCCACTTTTGGCTACTACCAAAATCACAAACCACAAGAAATTAGACCTGGAACTTTTGACAACAATTCAAACATATCATAACAAAGTTAGAGGAGTCGACAAAACAACTCAAACCTTTATCTAACTCTATTAAGCTTATGGATGCAATTAGTGACCCATTTGGATACTTTTTGACCCGTTTGCCAACAAAGACTAATTTGACTCATTCACTAGCCAACTACGACCCATAATCGACCAATGAAAGTGTTAGACTATATGTCATCACAAAAATTTGCCAAATCATAATTTGACCCATTAGTCACTAGAACATACTAAGACTTCCGCTCCACTTTCAGTACATATATACATTAGTTTTCAAATGTTTTTGACTATAATAGTTAAATATACATCAAACCATATGATTTCTCAAAACATTCACTACTTAGTTTCAAAAGTGATATTTCGGGCATATTACACAAGTGGGATGCATAACGATAGTTCAAAAAGAGAATGCTTGCTACTTAGACACTCGCAAGCCAAATCCATGCTATTCATTTTTAACTTCTTTGCCCTCCCTATGAGCACTTCTACCTACAATACATAAACATATAACGTGGTAAACATAAAATGCTTAGTGAATATATAAACAACCAATTAAGCAATTCATTCAATTCACACATCATAGATACAAGTAAGGGTAGATCACTTACACACATATTCTTAGTCACTTAACTAATGAGCATAGGTAGAGATTAACACCGAATGGATCTGCGGTCCATAAGATACAACTTGTGCTTAGCACATATTTCGTAATGATCAATATTTCATAACAAATAACCTCTACTCTATAGCTCAATCACATATTTTACTACAATTCCATACAATGATACTAAATACAATAATATGCAAAGACAACAACAATAACATGGTTATGTAAACCTCTTGCTCGTAAGCAATCCGGAATCACATAACCATCACTTAATTGATTCTCTATATACTCACCTTAATAATTGATGATGATCTCGAATAACAAACATATAAGTTATCCCAATCCATTCACACCTATACATATAATGCATAATGATACATTTAGAATCTAAAGTTCATAACAACTAGTTAGTGAATTCATAATTCACTCTCCTCCACTTTGATTAGTCTAAGTATTCCATTATCTACTAGTCAAGTTTAACTTTCTAGAATCATAATTAATTCAAACCTTTAATTTCTTAGAATATATATTGAATTCTTGTTTAATTCACTTATTTAAGCTCTATCAACATGATTAATCACTATCTAGGTTAACTAATCTAACTTAGATAGTCTTTTAGCAAAACTCACAATTTCACCAAGGACACCCTTGATGAATTCATCATTTTCATGGATTGAAATAATCAATACTAGTGTTAATCATGTTAATAGACACCAATTGGTTCAATCACATGCCCTAATTCAAACCAGTTTGGTGAAATCACCAAAACCCATTAAACCCCTAATTTCTAGGTTAAGAATGGGAGAAATCACTTACTAGAGATTGAAGATGATGATAGAGATGACAAACATGAGGATTTATAACTTGATTTGAGGATTGAAGATTGATTTTGAATGAGGGATTAAGCTTGGCGATTTTCTTCTTCACGAAATGATGGTTCTGGAATAGTTTGGTGAACTCAGGAAATGAATACGTATTTGTATATAAAGAATTTTAATTCTTTTGTTTTACACAGTCTGGAACAAAGGAATCATTTACGTGTTCTATTATATCTTATTATTTATATAACAATATTTCATAATAATTATATTTCTAGATATACTAAAATAATACCTCGAATGTTGGGGTGTTACAAGTCTCCCCCACTTATTCCGTTCTTGTCCTTACGAACCATTTTTTATGTACTGCAGGATAGTACACCATCATCCATTCTTCGGGTTCTCAAGTGAACTCGGAACCCTTTCGATGTTTCTACAGAACCTTAACAATAGAAACCGTTTTATTTCGTAATTGTTTAACCTTTTGATCAAGAATCTGGACGGGTTCTTCCACATACTCAACTTCTCATTGATTTGGATTTCAGAGAGAGGCACATATGAAACTTCGTCAACAAAACATTTTTGAAGCTGTGATACATGAAATGTATCATGAATATCACCAAGCTCATCCAGTAGTTTCAACCGATAGGCTACTTTGCCAACGCGATCAAGTATTTTGAAATGTCCAATATATCTTGGACTTAATTTCCCTCTTTTTCGAAAATGGATGATACCTTTCCAGGGAGAAACTTTCAACATTACTTTATCACCAACTTGGAATTCTATTGGTCGTCTCCGTCTATCAGCATAAGATTTCTGTCGGTCTTGAGCCATTTTCATTCTTTCACGGATTTGATCAATCTTTTCGGTGGTTAATTGAACCACTTTAGTACTTCCTAGTTCGTGTTGACCGACTTCTCCCCAACAAATAGGAGTACGACACTTTCGACCATAAAGCATCTCATATGGTGGAATCTTGATGGAAGAATGATAACTGTTATTATAAGAGAATTCCACCAATGGGAGATGGGAATCCCAACTACCACCAAAGTGTATAACACATGCTCGCAGCATATCTTCGAGAGTTTGAATTGTACGTTCACTTTGTCCACCCGTTTGAGGATGAAAAGCTGTACTGATATGCAACTGAGTACCCATTTCTTCTTGAAACTTTTTCCAAAACCGAGAAGTGAAATGAGTATCCCTATCAGAAACAATGGAAACAGGTACTCCATGACGGGCAACAACTTCATGAATATAGATGTCTGCCAGCACTTCTGAGGATGACGCTTCATTAATAGGTATGAATAGAGCACTTTTAGTTAAACGATCTACTATCACCCATATAGCATCATGCTGACGGGTAGTTCTCGGCAGTTTTGTAACAAGATACATGGTGACATGTTCCCATTTCCATACTGGAATTTTCATAGGTTGGAGTTTCCCGTATGGTCGTTGGTACTCCGCTTTAACTTGTAGACACGTGAGGCAATCCTGAACATATTTAAGGATATCACATTTCATGCCAGGCCACCAATAATCACACTTATAGATCACGATATAGCTTGGTAGCACCTGGGTGAATAGAATATTTCGATTTTTGAGCTTCGTCCAATAATATTTTTTTTACATCACTCTTGATTGGTATCCAGATCCTACCATAACGAGTTTTCAAGCCCCGTGAATCATTGATTAATTCAGAGAGTTGACCTTTTAAACGTTGTTTATTCGGGTCATTAGAAGATAATGCATCAATTTGAGCAGCTTTAATCAAGTTGTTGAGGAAACACAAGTATGTTGAGAGATTTCACATAAAGAATATAATGAGTAGCCTTTCGGCTAAGAGCATCAGCAACGACATTAGCTTTACCAGGATGGTAAAGAATGTCATAATCATAATCTTTGACCAAATCCAACCACCTTCTCTGTCGATTATTCAAATCCCGTTGATCAAAGAAGTATTTCAAGCTCTTGTGGTCAGTATAAATAGTAGACTTGACTCCATACAAGTGTTGTTGCCAAATCTGTAATGCAAAGACCACAGCTGCTAATTCAAGATCATGAGTAGGGTAATTTTGCTCATGAGATTTAAGTTGACGTAAAGCATAAGTAGTAACCTTTCCACGTTGCATTAATACACAGCCCAAGCCAAGTTTAGAAGCATCACAATAAACAACCATATCCTCATTACCCTCGGGTAAAACAAGGATTGGAGCTTGAGTGAGATTTTCTTTCAATAATTGAAAAGCTTGAGATTGATCCTCACCCCATTTCCATGAAACACTCTTTCGAGTTAATAGAGTCAACGGGGTAGCAATCTTAGAAAAATCTTGAATGAAACGGCGGTAATAACCCGTGAGATCAAGAAAACTCCTGAATTCAGGGCTCGAAGGTGGGTCCCACTCCATGACAGCAGCTACCTTAGAAGGATCGACTTGAATACCATGGACATTAATCACATGTCCAAGAAATTGAACTTCACGCAACCAGAATTCACATTTGGAAAATTTAGCATAAAGCTTTTCATGTCGAAGCATCTCCAGAACTTGCCTTAAATGTAATCCATGATCATTCTCACTTTTTGAATAAATGAGAATGTCATCAATAAAAATAATGACAAATTTGTCAAGCATAGGATGACATACACGATTCATTAAATCCATAAAGGCAGCTGGAGCATTAGTCTAACCGAATAGCATGACAACAAATTCATAGTGACCATTACCAGTTCGGAAAGCTATTTTAGAAATATCATCCTCCTTTACCTTTAACTGATGGTAGCCAGATCGAAGGTCGATCTTTGTGAAGAAACTGGAACCTTGTAGTTGATCAAATAAGTCATCGATTATGGGTAAAGGATAACGATTTTAATGGTCACTTTGTTCAATTCTCGATAATCAATACACATATGTAGGGATCCATCCTTCTTTCTCACAAATAGCATTAGAGCTCCCCATGGTGAACTGCTAGGACGAATGAAACCTTTATCAAGTAGTTCTTGCAACTGATTCATCATTTGTTGCATTTCAGTTGGAACTAAACGATAGGGAGTCTAAGCGATGGGAACAACTCCAGGAATTAAATCAATTCGAAACTCCACTTGTCGATCAGGTGGAAGGCCAGGGAGTTCATCATGAAACACATCCGAAAATTCATTAACAAGAAAGAGCAACAACAGGTTTAGAATTATCAACCACGTGTGCTAAAAAGGCCCGACACCCGTGTGACAATAATCTTTTAGCACGTACAAAAGTGCATACGGGAATATATCGGTTGACACGTCCACCATATACAAATATGTCTCGTCCGCTAGGAGATTTCATAAGATTAACCTTTTAATGACAGTTTATTACATATTTATTTCGTCCTAACGAATCCTTCCCAATTACTATATTAAACTCTCCCATTTGTATCGGAATTAAATCTACAATAAACTTCTCACCCCCTATTTCAAAGATACATTCTTTATAAACATCATAAACTATTACTATCTTATTGTCAGCAATTTCAACTTCTAAGGGGTGAGCAAGTTTAGATACAGGGATATTCAAACATTCACCAAATGCATGAGATACAAAGGACCTGGAGGCCCTAGAATCAAACAAAACATGGGCAGGTATAGAATTTATGATAAAGGTACATGTCACCACATCATGTGATTCCTTAGTCTCCTTTGCTGTTATCTGAAAAGCACGAGTCTTAGATCACGATCCAGTAGATGTCCCCTTTTTCTTAGCATCTTTCCTCTGTTGTTGTTTTCTCAACTCTTCCTTTCTCACAGAACAATCAGCTTGAATATGATCACTTTTAAAACAAGTATAACATAACCAGAAAGGACTTGGGCAATCGGTGGCCACATGTCCCGGTCTCCCACATTTGAAGCATTTACATTCACCTAAATGCCTCTTCCCACACTTATCACACAATGGCCACTCACAAAAGTAAGTTTGAGATGAACGTTGTTGTTGGGTTTGTGATTTTTGTGATGATTTTTGGGATGACGGTTTTGATTCAAACCGGAGTTTCTTAAATGATGTTGGTTGTGATGAGGTAGAATGCTCGATATTTCTTTTACTACCAGTTTCAACTGATTTAGCTAACAAGTCTTTTTCCCTAACCAGTGCTCAATTCAATATCTTCGAAATATTATCATAAAAAGTTGAGTCAATGGATTCACGAATTTCAAGGTTCAGATGACGGTAGAAATGATCCATCATTAGCTTCTTATTGGAAGTATATTCAGAACAGAAACGAGACTTTTCATGGAAGGATCTAGAATATTCAGCTACCGGCATCTTACCTTGTTCAATGGTGAGAAATTCCACCTTAAGTTTCTCCATTTTAGCAGGCGGGGAGAATTCTGCCTTAAACATTTCCGTGAACCTATCTCATGAAAATTTAGAAGCATTTTCAAAACCATATATCTCAACTTTTGAATTCCACCACTCATGAGCATCACCTTTCAATTGGTGTGCTGCAAATAAAACTTTATGATTCTTGGGACATTTGCACAACATAAACTTTTCTTCAATCCTACTTAACCACCTCAAACTAATAACCGGATTAAGTTCACCTTCGAATTCCGGTGGTTACAACTTGAAAACTTCTTAAAATCAAAACGTTCAACCGACCCTTGAGCAGCCAAGAGTCCCACATTTGGTGGAGGATTTGTTAATATAGGATGTTGTTATTTTGAATTCTTTTAACTTATCAGTTACCATCTGGTTGAATTTCGAAGTCACAATGTTATCTACCTCAGAAATTATTGTTAGGCCGAATTCTTCGAGAGCTTGCCCAATGATCTGTTTAATTACTACTTCATCCTCAGGATTTAGACTTCTATCAACTGCATTCTCTTCATGTTGAGGAGAATGTCTCTGAGGTTCCTGATCACCTTGACTTGTGGACAAATCCATATACTACGGAGAATATCAAATTTAATCAACATATTACATGTCCTATATAATGAAACTATTCAAAATACATCCTATACAAATCATCAAGAACAACCTTCTCCTATACCATCATATGTTCAAGAGTCTTGAATCACCCATGTGTACTAGTGTAATACAACCACGTTGGCCAAGCGTAGTAATATTATACTAAATACACATTTCCATCCATTACCCTTAAACATATTAAAGTAAGGAAAATACCGTCCTTGAGATTAAAATAAAACATTATATAACAAGAATCTATTACGGTACAATTCTAGACATAATCATATATTAAAAATAGTTTAAGATTAAGAAATCCTAATGTGGATTACGTAATTCTCTTAAACTATCGCTCTGATACCAACTTGAAACGCCCCGAAATTTGAAGATTTTTTTTTGTGTCACACAACTCGGTCCCACATCTCGTATTTAATACCATATGCTTGTCTTTAAAGTTTGACACTTAAACAAGACACCTGGTTACTTCCAAAGAATACTAATGAATTATAAAGAATACTAATGAATTACAAAGAATACTATAATTCTAAAGAATACTAAGATTCTAAAGAATATTAACCAATTTTAAAGAATACTAACCAATCTTTTTAAGACCAACTCTCACCCATCTTGACACATTGACCCGTTTGGACACCCAAATAGTCCAAAGACATTCTAGCCATTAGACTTAGCTTTCAACTATATTATGACAACATAGATTTAGAATTGCTTCAAAACTTAACTCTTGACAGCAACTCATACCAAACTCAGATTTTTGACCAATTTCAAACGTGCATAACTTTTAATCCGTAATGAGTTAGACTCTAAAATTTTGCAGGTACCTTCACTACATCTAAATAAAGGTTTCCCTTGTGACATTTTTTACAAATTTTACATAAATGTGCGATTTGGGCGTATGACAAATTTGAGGTCGTTTTGGCCACTTTTGGCTACTACCAAAATCACAAACCACAAGAAATTAGACCTGGAACTTTTGACAACAATTCAAACATATCATAACAAAGTTAGAGGAGTCGACAAAACAACTCAAACCTTTATCTAACTCTATTAAGCTTATGGATGCAATTAGTGACCCATTTGGATACTTTTTGACCCGTTTGCCAACAAAGACTAATTTGACTCATTCACTAGCCAACTATGACCCATAATCGACCAATGAAAGTGTTAGACTATATGTCATCACAAAAATTTGCCAAATCATAATTTGACCCATTAGTCACTAGAACATACTAAGACTTCCGCTCCACTTTCAGTACATATATACATTAGTTTTCAAATGTTTTTGACTATAATAGTTAAATATACATCAAACCATATGATTTCTCAAAACATTCACTACTTAGTTTCAAAAGTGATATTTCGGGCATATTACACAAGTGGGATGCATAACGATAGTTCAAAAAGAGAATGCTTGCTACTTAGACACTCGCAAGCCAAATCCATGCTATTCATTTTTAACTTCTTTGCCCTCCCTATGAGCACTTCTACCTACAATACATAAACATATAACGTGGTAAACATAAAATGCTTAGTGAATATATAAACAACCAATTAAGCAATTCATTCAATTCACACATCATAGATACAAGTAAGGGTAGATCACTTACACACATATTCTTAGTCACTTAACTAATGAGCATAGGTAGAGATTAACACCGAATGGATCTGCGGTCCATAAGATACAACTTGTGCTTAGCACATATTTCGTAATGATCAATATTTCATAACAAATAACCTCTACTCTATAGCTCAATCACATATTTTACTACAATTCCATACAATGATACTAAATACAATAATATGCAAAGACAACAACAATAACATGGTTATGTAAACCTCTTGCTCGTAAGCAATCCGGAATCACATAACCATCACTTAATTGATTCTCTATATACTCACCTTAATAATTGATGATGATCTCGAATAACAAACATATAAGTTATCCCAATCCATTCACACCTATACATATAATGCATAATGATACATTTAGAATCTAAAGTTCATAACAACTAGTTAGTGAATTCATAATTCACTCTCCTCCACTTTGATTAGTCTAAGTATTCCATTATCTACTAGTCAAGTTTAACTTTCTAGAATCATAATTAATTCAAACCTTTAATTTCTTAGAATATATATTGAATTCTTGTTTAATTCACTTATTTAAGCTCTATCAACATGATTAATCACTATCTAGGTTAACTAATCTAACTTAGATAGTCTTTTAGCAAAACTCACAATTTCACCAAGGACACCCTTGATGAATTCATCATTTTCATGGATTGAAATAATCAATACTAGTGTTAATCATGTTAATAGACACCAATTGGTTCAATCACATGCCCTAATTCAAACCAGTTTGGTGAAATCACCAAAACCCATTAAACCCCTAATTTCTAGGTTAAGAATGGGAGAAATCACTTACTAGAGATTGAAGATGATGATAGAGATGACAAACATGAGGATTTATAACTTGATTTGAGGATTGAAGATTGATTTTGAATGAGGGATTAAGCTTGGCGATTTTCTTCTTCACGAAATGATGGTTCTGGAATAGTTTGGTGAACTCAGGAAATGAATACGTATTTGTATATAAAGAATTTTAATTCTTTTGTTTTACACAGTCTGGAACAAAGGAATCATTTACGTGTTCTATTATATCTTATTATTTATATAACAATATTTCATAATAATTATATTTCTAGATATACTAAAATAATACCTCGAATGTTGGGGTGTTACAAGTCTCCCCCACTTATTCCGTTCTTGTCCTTACGAACCATTTTTTATGTACTGCAGGATAGTACACCATCATCCATTCTTCGGGTTCTCAAGTGAACTCGGAACCCTTTCGATGTTTCTACAGAACCTTAACAATAGAAACCGTTTTATTTCGTAATTGTTTAACCTTTTGATCAAGAATCTGGACGGGTTCTTCCACATACTCAACTTCTCATTGATTTGGATTTCAGAGAGAGGCACATATGAAACTTCGTCAACAAAACATTTTTGAAGCTGTGATACATGAAATGTATCATGAATATCACCAAGCTCATCCAGTAGTTTCAACCGATAGGCTACTTTGCCAACGCGATCAAGTATTTTGAAATGTCCAATATATCTTGGACTTAATTTCCCTCTTTTTCGAAAATGGATGATACCTTTCCAGGGAGAAACTTTCAACATTACTTTATCACCAACTTGGAATTCTATTGGTCGTCTCCGTCTATCAGCATAAGATTTCTGTCGGTCTTGAGCCATTTTCATTCTTTCACGGATTTGATCAATCTTTTCGGTGGTTAATTGAACCACTTTAGTACTTCCTAGTTCGTGTTGACCGACTTCTCCCCAACAAATAGGAGTACGACACTTTCGACCATAAAGCATCTCATATGGTGGAATCTTGATGGAAGAATGATAACTGTTATTATAAGAGAATTCCACCAATGGGAGATGGGAATCCCAACTACCACCAAAGTGTATAACACATGCTCGCAGCATATCTTCGAGAGTTTGAATTGTACGTTCACTTTGTCCACCCGTTTGAGGATGAAAAGCTGTACTGATATGCAACTGAGTACCCATTTCTTCTTGAAACTTTTTCCAAAACCGAGAAGTGAAATGAGTATCCCTATCAGAAACAATGGAAACAGGTACTCCATGACGGGCAACAACTTCATGAATATAGATGTCTGCCAGCACTTCTGAGGATGACGCTTCATTAATAGGTATGAATAGAGCACTTTTAGTTAAACGATCTACTATCACCCATATAGCATCATGCTGACGGGTAGTTCTCGGTAGTTTTGTAACAAGATACATGGTGACATGTTCCCATTTCCATACTGGAACTTTCATAGGTTGGAGTTTCCCGTATGGTCGTTGGTACTCCGCTTTAACTTGTAGACACGTGAGGCAATCCTGAACATATTTAAGGATATCACATTTCATGCCAGGCCACCAATAATCACACTTATAGATCACGATATAGCTTGGTAGCACCTGGGTGAATAGAATATTTCGATTTTTGAGCTTCGTCCAATAATATTTTTTTACATCACTCTTGATTGGTATCCAGATCCTACCATAACGAGTTTTCAAGCCCCATGAATCATCGATTAATTCAGAGAGTTGACCTTTTAAACGTTGTTTATTCGGGTCATTAGAAGATAATGCATCAATTTGAGCAGCTTTAATCAAGTTGTTGAGGAAACACAAGTATGTTGAGAGATTTCACATAAAGAATATAATGAGTAGCCTTTCGGCTAAGAGCATCAGCAACGACATTAGCTTTACCAGGATGGTAAAGAATGTCATAATCATAATCTTTGACCAAGTCCAACCACCTTCTCTGTCGATTATTCAAATCCCGTTGATCAAAGAAGTATTTCAAGCTCTTGTGGTCAGTATAAATAGTAGACTTGACTCCATACAAGTGTTGTTGCCAAATCTGTAATGCAAAGACCACAGCTGCTAATTCGAGATCATGAGTAGGGTAATTTTGCTCATGAGATTTAAGTTGACGTAACGCATAAGTAGTAACCTTTCCACGTTGCATTAATACACAGCCCAAGCCAAGTTTAGAAGCATCACAATAAACAACCATATCCACATTACCCTCGGGTAAAACAAGGATTGGAGCTTGAGTGAGCTTTTCTTTCAATAATTGAAAAGCTTGAGATTGATCCTCACCCCATTTCCATGAAACACTCTTTCGAGTTAATAGAGTCAACGGGGTAGCAATCTTAGAAAAATCTTGAATGAAACGGCGGTAATAACCCGTGAGATCAAGAAAACTCCTGAATTTAGGGCTCGAAGGTAGGTCCCACTCCATGACAGCAGCTACCTTAGAAGGATCGACTTGAATACCATGGACATTAATCACATGTCCAAGAAATTGAACTTCACGCAACCAGAATTCACATTTGGAAAATTTAGCATAAAGCTTTTCATGTCGAAGCATCTCCAGAACTTGCCTTAAATGTAATCCATGATCATTCTCACTTTTTGAATAAATGAGAATGTCATCAATAAAAATAATGACAAATTTGTCAAGCATAGGATGACATACACGATTCATTAAATCCATAAAGGCAGCTGGAGCATTAGTCTAACCGAATAGCATGACAACAAATTCATAGTGACCATTACCAGTTCAGAAAGCTATTTTAGAAATATCATCCTCCTTTACCTTTAACTGATGGTAGCCAGATCGAAGGTCGATCTTTGTGAAGAAACTGGAACCTTGTAGTTGATCAAATATCATCGATTATGGGTAAAGGATAACGATTTTAATGGTCACTTTGTTCAATTCTCGATAATCAATACACATATGTAGGGATCCATCCTTCTTTCTCACAAATAGCATTAGAGCTCCCCATGGTGAACTGCTAGGACGAATGAAACCTTTATCAAGTAGTTCTTGCAACTGATTCATCATTTGTTGCATTTCAGTTGGAACTAAACGATAGGGAGTCTAAGCGATGGGAACAACTCCAGGAATTAAATCAATTCGAAACTCCACTTGTCGATCAGGTGGAAGGCCAGGGAGTTCATCATGAAACACATCCAAAAATTCATTAACAAGAAAGAGCAACAACAGGTTTAGAATTATCAACCACGTGTGCTAAAAAGGCCCGACACCCGTGTGACAATAATCTTTTAGCACGTACAAAAGTGCATACGGGAATATATCGGTTGACACGTCCACCATATACAAATATGTCTCGTCCGCTAGGAGATTTCATAAGATTAACCTTTTAATGACAGTTTATTACATATTTATTTCGTCCTAACGAATCCTTCCCAATTACTATATTAAACTCTCCCATTTGTATCGGAATTAAATCTACAATAAACTTCTCACCCCCTATTTCAAAGATACATTCTTTATAAACATCATAAACTATTACTATCTTATTGTCAGCAATTTCAACTTCTAAGGGGTGAGCAAGTTTAGATACAGGGATATTCAAACATTCACCAAATGCATGAGATACAAAGGACCTGGAGGCCCTAGAATCAAACAAAACATGGGCAGGTATAGAATTTATGATAAAGGTACATGTCACCACATCATGTGATTCCTTAGTCTCCTTTGCTGTTATCTGAAAAGCACGAGTCTTAGATCACGATCCAGTAGATGTCCCCTTTTTCTTAGCATCTTTCCTCTGTTGTTGTTTTCTCAACTCTTCCTTTCTCACAGAACAATCAGCTTGAATATGATCACTTTTAAAACAAGTATAACATAACCAGAAAGGACTTGGGCAATCGGTGGCCACATGTCCCGGTCTCCCACATTTGAAGCATTTACATTCACCTAAATGCCTCTTCCCACACTTATCACACAATGGCCACTCACAAAAGTAAGTTTGAGATGAACGTTGTTGTTGGGTTTGTGATTTTTGTGATGATTTTTGGGATGACGGTTTTGATTCAAACCGGAGTTTCTTAAATGATGTTGGTTGTGATGAGGTAGAATGCTCGATATTTCTTTTACTACCAGTTTCAACTGATTTAGCTAACAAGTCTTTTTCCCTAACCAGTGCTCAATTCAATATCTTCGAAATATTATCATAAAAAGTTGAGTCAATGGATTCACGAATTTCAAGGTTCAGATGACGGTAGAAATGATCCATCATTAGCTTCTTATTGGAAGTATATTCAGAACAGAAACGAGACTTTTCATGGAAGGATCTAGAATATTCAGCTACCGGCATCTTACCTTGTTCAATGTTGAGAAATTCCACCTTAAGTTTCTACATTTTAGCAGGCGGGGAGAATTCTGCCTTAAACATTTCCGTGAACCTATCTCATGAAAATTTAGAAGCATTTTCAAAACCATATATCTCAACTTTTGAATTCCACCACTCATGAGCATCACCTTTCAATTGGTGTGCTGCAAATAAAACTTTATGATTCTTGGGACATTTGCACAACATAAACTTTTCTTCAATCCTACTTAACCACCTCAAACTAATAACCGGATTAAGTTCACCTTTGAATTCCGGTGGTTACAACTTGAAAACTTCTTAAAATCAAAACGTTCAACCGACCCTTGAGCAGCCAAGAGTCCCACATTTGGTGGAGGATTTGTTAATATAGGATGTTGTTATTTTGAATTCTTTTAACTTATCAGTTACCATCTGGTTGAATTTCGAAGTCACAATGTTATCTACCTCAGAAATTATTGTTAGGCCGAATTCTTCGAGAGCTTGCCCAATGATCTGTTTAATTACTACTTCATCCTCAGGATTTAGACTTCTATCAACTGCATTCTCTTCATGTTGAGGAGAATGTCTCTGAGGTTCCTGATCACCTTGACTTGTGGACAAATCCATTTACTACGGAGAATATCAAATTTAATCAACTTATTACATGTCCTATATAATGAAACTATTCAAAATACATCCTATACAAATCATCAAGAACAACCTTCTCCTATACCATCATATGTTCAAGAGTCTTGAATCACCCATGTGTACTAGTGTAATACAACCACGTTGGCCAAGCGTAGTAATATTATACTAAATACACATTTCCATCCATTACCCTTAAACATATTAAAGTAAGGAAAATACCGTCCTTGAGATTAAAATAAAACATTATATAACAAGAATCTATTACGGTACAATTCTAGACATAATCATATATTAAAAATAGTTTAAGATTAAGAAATCCTAATGTGGATTACGTAATTCTCTTAAACTATCGCTCTGATACCAACTTGAAACGCCCCAAAATTTGAAGATTTTTTTTTTGTGTCACACAACTCGGTCCCACATCTCGTATTTAATACCATATGCTTGTCTTTAAAGTTTGACACTTAAACAAGACACCTGGTTACTTCCAAAGAATACTAATGAATTATAAAGAATACTAATGAATTACAAAGAATACTATAATTCTAAAGAATACTAAGATTCTAAAGAATATTAACCAATTTTAAAGAATACTAACCAATCTTTTTAAGACCAACTCTCACCCATCTTGACACATTGACCCGTTTGGACACCCAAATAGTCCAACGACATTCTAGCCATTAGACTTAGCTTTCAACTATATTATGACAACATAGATTTAGAATTGCTTCAAAACTTAACTCTTGACAGCAACTCATACCAAACTCAGATTTTTGACCAATTTCAAACGTGCATAACTTTTAATCCGTAATGAGTTAGACTCTAAAATTTTGCAGGTACCTTCACTACATCCAAATAAAGGTTTCCCTTTTGACATTTTTTACAAATTTTACATAAACGTGCAATTTGGGCGTATGACAAATTTGAGGTCGTTTTGGCCACTTTTGGCTACTACCAAAATCACAAACCACAAGAAATTAGACCTGGAACTTTTGACAACAATTCAAACATATCATAACAAATTTAGAGGAGTCGACAAAACAACTCAAACCTTTATCTAACTCTATTAAGCTTGTGGATGCAATTAGTGACCCATTTGGATACTTTTTGACCCGTTTGCCAACAAAGACTAATTTGACTCATTCACTAGCCAACTACGACCCATAATCGACCAATGAAAGTGTTAGACTATATGTCATCACAAAAATTTGCCAAATCATAATTTGACCCATTAGTCACTAGAACATACTAAGACTTCCGCTCCACTTTCAGTACATATATACATTAGTTTTCAAATGTTTTTGACTATAATAGTTAAATATACATCAAACCATATGATTTCTTAAAACATTCACTACTTAGTTTCAAAAGTGATATTTCGGGCATATTACACAAGTGGGATGCATAACGATAGTTCAAAAAGAGAATGCTTGCTACTTAGACACTCGCAAGCCAAATCCATGCTATTCATTTTTAACTTCTTTGCCCTCCCTATGAGCACTTCTGCCTACAATACATAAACATATAACGTGGTAAACATAAAATGCTTAGTGAATATATAAACAACCAATTAAGCAATTCATTCAATTCACACATCATAGATACAAGTAAGGGTAGATCACTTACACACATATTCTTAGTCACTTAACTAATGAGCATAGGTAGAGATTAACACCGAATGGATCTGCGGTCCATAAGATACAACTTGTGCTTAGCACATATTTCGTAATGATCAATATTTCATAACAAATAACCTCTACTCTATAACTCAATCACATATTTTACTACAATTCCATACAATGATACTAAATACAATAATATGCAAAGACAACAACAATAACATGGTTATGTAAACCTCTTGCTCGTAAGCAATCCGGAATCACATAACCATCACTTAATTGATTCTATATATACTCACCTTAATAATTGATGATGATCTCGAATAACAAACATATAAGTTATCCCAATCCATTCACACCTATACATATAATGCATAATGATACATTTAGAATCTAAAGTTCATAACAACTAGTTAGTGAATTCATAATTCACTCTCCTCCACTTTGATTAGTCTAAGTATTCCATTATCTACTAGTCAAGTTTAACTTTCTAGAATCATAATTAATTCAAACCTTTAATTTCTTAGAATATATATTGAATTCTTGTTTAATTCACTTATTTAAGCTCTATCAACATGATTAATCACTATCTAGGTTAACTAATCTAACTTAGATAGTCTTTTAGCAAAACTCACACTTTCACCAAGGACACCCTTGATGAATTCATCATTTTCATGGATTGAAATAATCAATACTAGTGTTAATCATGTTAATAGACACCAATTGGTTCAATCACATGCCCTAATTCAAACCAGTTTGGTGAAATCACCAAAACCCATTAAACCCCTAATTTCTAGGTTAAGAATGGGAGAAATCACTTACTAGAGATTGAAGATGATGATAGAGATGACAAACATGAGGATTTATAACTTGATTTGAGGATTGAAGATTGATTTTTAATGAGGGATTAAGCTTGGCGATTTTCTTCTTGGATGAAGATCCCATTGAAGCCGGTCTTCACCGCGATTTTCTGGACAGGATATTAAGAGAGTGCCTGCCTCTCCTAAAGCAGGGTGGGGTTCTGAGGCCCTTGCTAAATGAAAATGAGCCCTACGCGAGCTTGGATATAAGAGGAGTCATGGAGATGAATAATTGCAAAGTGAATATGAAAGGTTCAACAAGAGTCGATATCCTTTATATCAACCTAAGAAAGGATGTGGAAAGCGTCCTGATGATGCGTATGATAGTGGAGACAGTTGTTTTTTAACATCAAACCTAAACCTATTGAAAACGGTGGGGGAAGAGAGGGATATGTTTGAATGTGTTGCTGCCACTGCCGAGAATGTAATCATCTTTGAATGTATTTACTTTACTGAATAATTGTGATTGTGATTCGGAAACCACCGAGTTTTGAATATTTTTTTACTACATTGAATGAATTTGTTTTACTTTATTATTATTGAATAATTGTACACCGTCATTCCCCTTAGGAATTTACAAAACCTCCTTTTTTTATAAGCAAATCATCATTATCATTTATCATTTATTATTATGGAATATGCAATAATTATCATTTATCATCTTTGAATGTGTTTACTTTATTGAATAATTGTGATTGTGATTCGGAAACCACCGTCGTTTGAATGTGTTTTACGTCATTGAATGAATGTGTTTTACTTTATCAATATTGAATAATTATGCACCGTCGTTCCCATTGAGAATTTACAAAACCCTCTTTTATTGAAAACGAACCACCATTATCATTTTTTATTATGGAATATCCAATAATTGTGAATCCGAAATCCCAGTTTAATTAATTTTATTATGCTCAACTACATATTATATGTTTTAATTAATTAATGTGCTCAAATGCTCCTAAACCTACGACTATTTATCAAATGAACAAGTTCTTTATTTTGAATATTAGACCAATCAAGTCTGTACCATTCACTACACAACCCCAATCACCATTCACTGTATATGTTTAAACCTTTACACCTTTAAAATCCCCTATTTGATCATATGTGAATCTTATTCAAAGTGTGATCTTACGTTTAACCCTTTCGTTTCCTTATTTTGAAGTATACTGCTACGATTCCTCTCAACAAAGTCTCGCTTTTCAAAAGGGAAAAAAGAATCGTTATCTATGGTTAAAGAAGCCAAAGTAGTTAACCACGTTGCCTCTTACTAGGGGAGGCAAACTTTAGCTATACATTTGAGGCGTTGCAAAGATACAGATTGATAGATTACAATGTTCAAACTACTTCATTTGAAAGTAAAGGTGTGTATTTTGGTTACAAGTTTTTATTGTTTTTGTTATAGGGGTGTTCATTAATACCCATATAGGTTTGGTTTAATTGATTTTGGGTTATTTGAGTTTGGTTCGCCTCTTTGGTTTTAACCAATATTACAAAGTGTTTTGGGTCATTGATGACATTTTACTATTTATCTGTATATGATGTCCTCAAAACTTACGAGGCGGCAAGAAGGAATATCAACAAATTACAACTGATTAAAAATGTGACTATCTCGTATGAGGTAGATGCGACAAACCTCAAAAATCATCCATATCTAGGACATAATTGGCGCTACAATCTTATCCAGTCCAATTTCCCCTACTTGGATGAAGATCCCATTGAAGCCGGTCTTCACCGCGATTTTCTGGACATAATAGTAAGAGAGTGCCTGCCTCTCCTAAAGCAGGGTGGGGTCCTGAGGCTCTTGCTGAATGAAAATGAGCCCTACGCTAGTTAGGATATAAGAGGAGTCGTGGAGATGAATAATTGCAAAGTGAGTATGAAAGGTTCAACAAGAGTCAGTATCCTTTATATCAACCTAAGAAAGGATGTGGAAAGCGTCCTGATAATGCGTATGATAGCGGAGACAATTGCTTTTTTAACATCAAACCTAAATCTATTAAAGACGGTGGGGCAGAGAGGGATATGGTTGCAGGTGCTGCTGCACCGCCGAGAATGTTTCAATGATGGATGGTCCCATTGTTGCTGACAAGGACCGTGAAAATATTAATAATATGGCTCCAAACATGTACTGCTATGGAGCTGGAACTGCTGCTAATACAGAAGCTGTCACAGGTTCTATTCTACTTACATATTTTGCAAATTATCACCCTTTAAAAGGACCCAGTAAGCCTTATTTGGGACCACTTGTATAAACGGCCTAGTGGTAATGAAACGCCCCGAAATTTGAAGAGATTTATTTAATTTTTTTATTCTTTATTTTTTTTTGTTTCCCACAGCTCGGTCCCACATCTCGTATTTAATACCGTATGCTCGTCTTTAAATTTTGACACTAAAACAAGACACTGGGTTACATCTAAAGAATATTAACGAATTATAAAGAATATTAACGAATTACAAAGAATACTAACGAATTAAAAAGAATACTAAAATTCTAAAGAATACTAAACTTCTAAAGAATATTAACCAATTTTAAAGAATACTAACCAATCTTTTAAAACCAACTCTCACCCATCTTGATACATTGACCCGTTTGGACACCCAAATAGTCCGACGAAATTCTAGCCAATTAGACTTCGCTTTCAACTATATTATGACAACATAGATTTAGAATTGCTTCAAAACTTAACTCTTGACAGCAACTCATACCAAACTCAGATTTTTGACCAATTTCAAACGTGCATAACTTTTAATCCGTAATGAGTTAGACTCTAAAATTTTGCAGGTACCTTCACTACACCAAATAAAGGTTTCCCTTTTGACATTTTTTTCAAATTTTACAGAAACGTGTGATTTGGGCGTATGACCAATTTGAGGTCGTTTTGGCCACTTTTGGCTACTACCAAAATCACAAACCACAAGAAATTAGACCTGGAGCTTTTGACAACAATTCAAACATATCATAACAAAGTTAGAGGAGTCGAAAAAACAGCTCTAACCTTTATCTAACTCTACTAAGCTTATGGATGCAATTAGTGACCCATTTGGATACTTTTTGACCCGTTTGCCAACAAAGACTAATTTGATTCATTCACTAGCCAACTACGACCCATAATCGACCAATGAAAGTGTTAGACTATATGTCATCACAAAAATTTGCCAAATCATAATTTGACCCATTAGTCACTAGAACATACTAAGACTTCCGCTCCACTTTCAGTACATATATACATTAGTTTTCAAATGTTTTTGACTATAATAGTTAAATATACATCAAACCATATGATTTCTCAAAACATTCACTACTTAGTTTCAAAAGTGATATTTCGGGCAGATTACACAAGTGGGATGCATAACGATAGTTCAAAAAGAGAATGCTTGCTACTTAGACACTCGCAAGCCAAATCCATGCTATTCATTTTTAACTTCTTTGCCCTCCCTATGAGCACTTCTGCCTACAATACATAAACATATAACGTGGTAAACATAAAATGCTTAGTGAATATATAAACAACCAATTAAGCAATTCATTCAATTCACACATCATAGATACAAGTAAGGGTAGATCACTTACACACATATTCTTAGTCACTTAACTAATGAGCATAGGTAGAGATTAACACCGAATGGATCTGCGGTCCATAAGATACAATTTGTGCTTAGCACATATTTCGTAATGATCAATATTTCATAACAAATAACCTCTACTCTATAGCTCAATCACATATTTTACTACAATTCCATACAATGATACTAAATACAATAATATGCAAAGACAACAACAATAACATGGTTATGTAAACCTCTTTCTCGTAAGCAATCCGGAATCACATAACCATCACTTAATTGATTCTCTATATACTCACCTTAATAATTGATGATGATCTCGAATAACAAACATATAAGTTATCCCAATCCATTCACACCTATACATATAATGCATAATGATACATTTAGAATCTAAAGTTCATAACAACTAGTTAGTGAATTCATAATTCACTCTCCTCCACTTTGATTAGTCTAAGTATTCCATTATCTACTAGTCAAGTTTAACTTTCTAGAATCATAATTAATTCAAACCTTTAATTTCTTAGAATATATATTGAATTCTTGTTTAATTCACTTATTTAAGCTCTATCAACATGATTAATCACTATCTAGGTTAACTAATCTAACTTAGATAGTCTTTTAGCAAAACTCACAATTTCACCAAGGACACCCTTGATGAATTCATCATTTTCATGGATTGAAATAATCAATACTAGTGTTAATCATGTTAATAGACACCAATTGGTTCAATCACATGCCCTAATTCAAACCAGTTTGGTGAAATCACCAAAACCCATTAAACCCCTAATTTCTAGGTTAAGAATGGGAGAAATCACTTACTAGAGATTGAAGATGATGATAGAGATGACAAACATGAGGATTTATAACTTGATTTGAGGATTGAAGATTGATTTTGAATGAGGGATTAAGCTTGGCGGTTTTTGATAACATCAAATAATGCTATATTTATATACTAATAATCCTTACTTTTTATATGTCTTTTATTGCATTTATGTTGATTTAGATACTTAATTTGTTTATATTTTCAATATAGGTATAAAGGTAATTAAATGAAGAAAAGAACGAGAAAAGAGCTTTAAAAGATGAAAATGAAGAGAAGATTGAAGATTGAAGATATTTGGGCCTGAATTGAAGACTAAACCCAAAGATAAAGTTAATTGGGCCTTGAGAATAAAGAAAAATGGATTAAGAAGATTAATAGCCTAAAAGTAAGCCTGACTCTACTTTGGAATATTTTGGAAAGAGGACTCAACCGGCAGTTGAGATATCCAGTCGGCGGTTGAATATAAATATTCTAACGCAGTGTAGATCGCAGACTTTGACTTGAAGTCCAAGTACTCCAACCGGCGGTTGAAGACTCCAACCGACGGTTGAACCGGCGGTTTGTAAAACTATAAATAGAGCATGCAGCCAGACTAAACCATATACGGATTTGAAGAGCAAAAGTCGATTGTAAGGGTTAAGGAACGACTCTAGGTCGAATTTGGTGGCTAGGAGGCTAGGGATTGAGGACATACAACCCTAATGAAGAATAATTCAGTTTTCTTGGTTCGATTATAGATCTTTTACTTATGTTTATGTTTAGATCTTGATTTCTTATTGGATATTGATTATTCTTTAACATATTTGTTTAAATGAATAATGTTTATATGATAATTTGATTATATATTTATGTTGATTGATTTTATCAATGTTGTTAAGGTTATATCTATATTGATTATATGATTATGAGATTCATATGGAAGTGAGTACTTGTATGAGTTGATTAATAATTTAGGTTTATGTTTTGATTATAACTTAAATACCCTGACTGCGTGATAGGTTATAATATTACTGGATTAAACTATAATTGATTAGATAATAACATTTGAGACCCCAAAGTTAGTTAACCTTAATATACGTTGAAGAGTTTTATAAAAGATACTTAAACCTGACCATAGGAGGCTATCCAGGATACTTAAACCCGACCAAGGAGGATATCCACTTTTATATTTCAACATAGAATCAATTAGCTGAGAAAAGTAAACATATAAGAGGATTTGAATATAACATGGCTAGTTAAGATAAAATATATCACCAATCTACCTAATTTACCTTAGTTGTCTATTAATTACCTCAATTACGTTAGTTATTTTAATTCTGTATCAAAATAAAAATAAGTTCGAACGAAACTAAAATGTACCCCCTTTTATTTGTAATATTAGTTGTAAATAGTTGTGAATATTGTAAAAATTAGTTTAGGGGTTAATTAAAGATTTCACTTTCCCTGTGTTCGATACCTGGACTTACTTATAAAGCTATATTATACTAACGAGTTATTCTTGCATGTATTGTGTGATAGTATTATTTAGTATTTCCTTTATTTAAAGCCTGTTATTATTTTAATTGACTTTACTTAGCACACATTAATTTTCTTCTTCACGAAATGATGCATCTGGAATAGTTAGGAGAACTCAGGAAATGAATACATATTTATATACATAGAATTTTAATTCTTGTTTCACACAGTCAGGAACTAAGGAATCGTTTACGTTTTCTATTATATCTTATTATTTATATAGTAATATTTCATAATAATTATATTTCTGGATACACAAAAATAATACCTCGAATATTGGGGTGTTACAGGTAAGGAGCTCTCCTGTCTTCCTTGAGGTCAGGAGTTCGAACCTTGCTCTGGGTAAATATTTATCATGGTAGGTACCTACACCCGTAAAACACATGGGGCCCTAGGAGAACTTGCAGATAAGGGTTCATTCCAACTTCAGACGTCCCCACTGTGCCAGGGGAGTTGCCCGGAGTCATCCTTGTAGGGTAAATATTTATCATGTTAGGTACCCACACCCGTAAAGGCACATGTGACTAGGGTGTTCCTGCCAAATTACACATTTTTCAGATTAAGCCTTAATTGGGGATATCTCTTTTTGTAGACAACATTAGCTCGCCACTGAAGCTGCACAGGTATCACACTGCTCGTGAATCAAGGGTTGTGACAACACTTACCCTTTTGAAGTTTTATCTTTTTCGGTAAGCTTAAGTCTAATTGTGATGAATGTCGGTGTTTTCTTGATCATTTTAGAATATGTCTGACTTTGTTTTTGCTTACCCAGATACCAAGGTCATGTATCCGCTGCTTTGGTTCTTGGCGGAGTTGATGTGATGGGCCCACATACATACAGTGAGTTAATCTAATTTTAAGGCATCTGAGAAATCCTTTTTACTTGTAAGACAATGTGCTAATGGCTCCAAATCAATTATTTTTGTATAGATCTATACTCATGGATCAACAGACTGTCGCACCCCCAAATTCGGGTTGCGGAAGTGGTTCGGGTCGGGGCGCGACTAATCAAGTATCAACAGCACAAAGTATACAGCAAACGACCTCTAAATGAGACGTTTAAAAATAATTACATTTGCATATATAAAATGTTTGAAAACATAGTGTTTTCGGTTATAGAAATGTAGTTCTCTAGAGTCCACGTGTGTAGCGGGAGATTTTATTACTTAATCATAATATACAAAAGATAATGCTAAGAATCCCCATTATATGCAATGTAGAAATTGTGACAACTCTCCAAATTAGGTACTGATTTACATTAAGCATGTGCATTCTTACGCTAATTTCCTGATTAAGTTTAAAACAAAAACTTCTGATGTGATGTAAGTCTAGCAGCCTAGTACTTTTAAACAAAAAGTATTACTAATACGTAAGTAATTAAAGTTACGTACAAATGTGTCGAGACGAACCCGACAGATAAATACGACAAAAGTTGGTGACACAACATAATTAATAATGCAATTATTAATTACGAGTACTATTGTATCTATAACCTATGGATAAAACGGGTTAAAAATACGTTTAACATAAAACGTATTATATAACGAACAGAAACAATTTTAAAATGCGTTCAGAGACCAAGATGAGAAAAATGCAAATTTTCTCATTCATTTGGGAACATTTATAGCATTACCTCAAAATGTGAATCCGAAATTTGACAGAAATTTCGACGCTCAATTAAATGTTAGCAGTCCAACGCAGGAATGGTACAACAATCAAAAATAATGAAAATATCATTATTCTAAATTTAAATAACGAACCAGGAAAGCATCTACAAAATAAAAATATACAATGTTAAATTTTATATTGTACTAATTATACCCGTACCCGAAATTAACGGGCTTAAAATACCATACTTGCCCCAATAATTGGGAGACCACAACTGTGATCTCCCATAACTCGACACCATTCCCATCTTCCTCCTCCCCCATTCCCTGTGATTTCTCCTTACACCACACCCACCATCATCATCATCATTCATCCATCTTCTCCTTTTCTTCTTCTTTGCTACACACAAGTCCATTAGCAGCAGTAGCAACAAGAGCAGGAAGACAACAAGGCCAGGAGCATCATTCTCATCATCTTCTTCGCATCATCATCGTCACCATCAACTTCACCATTGTAAGGGACTTCAAAACCTTCGAATTCCATACTTAAATTTCGTTGTATAACTCGTATATATATCACAATCCATGTTTATAACACAAAAATGTGATGATCATATGTTGATTTTTCTTGAAATGGTTATATGAGAACAAACTTGAAATCCATGAATCATTGTGTTAAAATTTGTTAAAACATGATATAATGATGTATGTGGTTGTTACTAAACATCTAAACACGAAAATCACTCGAAAAATGGCACAAACACACTTTGATTTCGAGTTTGGAAGTGGGAAGAACGAACAGAGCCTGGACTCGAGCCAAAGCCGAACGGCTAAGGTCGCAAAGCCGAACGGCTAAGAGACCAAAGCCGAACGGCTAAGTGCTCAAAGCCGATCGGCTGTGTACGAGTCTGGTGGGCTGTGTATTTGGGCCGGACTAAAATGATTATTGGGCCGGACTAAAATGCTAAATGGACCGAGTGTTGTGGATTGGATCGAGTAAAGTGTGGGTTGGGCCGGAAGCCAAGCCGAACGGCTGATGGCCAAGCCGAACGGCTAGCCCAAGCCGAACGGCTGGGCTGGGCTACAAACTGGACAGAATGTTTCTTGGGCCTAAGACTTTGGGTTGGGCTGAGTATTGTAAAAACAAATAAATTAAAATAAATAAACGGGCCATTGAACAAGACTTGTAATGGGCCAAAGAGATTATGTAAATGGGTTAAGATAGTGAACCAAAAACAAAACAAATCGGACCGAGCCCAATAAACTTCCAAAACATTCCAAACATAAGACGTGACCCGAATCGTTTCAAGAAACGAATATTCATAAAATGGAACGTGTATGATATATATATATATATACACACTTGATAAGGCATACGACGTGTGAAATAATAACAATATTTCAACACAACATCACCAACGAATGCAACGACTTAAATTACTGAGAAATTAACAATTTCTACAAAACAAACAAACTGTTAACATAAGTTGATTAAACAAATCAAACGTACTTATGTTAATACATTTATGGTATATAGGTTAACAAACCTTTGGGCTATTACCTGTCAGCTGCTAGCATTCATACCGAGCAAACCACTGTGAGTTTACAGCCCCTACTTTCAAATGTTTTCTGCTTTTAAACACAGGGGTGTTAAACATAGAAATTGCATGCCACACATGCAATCAAACTATAAATGCTTTACTGCTTTTATACAAATGTTGATTTGTGATATTACAATTTCACAACTATTTGGGAATTAGACAAAGGATCCTAGTACGGACCTAGACTTGGAATGTGTGCATGAAAGACCTCATGACATGCTACTGTAACCATTAGCTAGGTGACTCTAGCCACTGAGTATACGGATAGTACTATTGCCGTGACGACCCTCCTACGGTGGAGCGTATACTTAAATGTCCGTTCAGGCAAACAACATAAGTTCTGGTTGTGGTTTGGTTATAGGGTTAGGTCGCGTTACTTTAACCTGCGAGGTTTAGCTCACCTTTCAGGGGATCACAGTCTAAGTAAAATTCCCACATACTTTTAGGAAGAACGAATCCTACAACTGTTGGACACCGGAAAACACACCGGTAACTGGTTTTACACTGGTAAACAACCGGTAACATGTTTTGGGACGACATCCCACGTATAACAATACTTTAGGGTAACAACCCTACATAACTTGTATTTTTATAAATGAATAACAAATCATTTATACAGACTTGGTTTAACAAACCACATACACATGTAAACCTGTAAATTCACTCAACATATTTGTTGACGACTTTCTCTATGTTTTTCAGGAAATTAGCTGGGTAAGAAATCGCATGCATTCAGGATGGACAACCCTGGACCTATTAGGATGCCACATACTGTAGGGACCACTTTTGGGGATTTCATTTGTATAACTGCAGACATTGCGGTCATACTTATGAAATCTTATTTTTAACCTTATGTATCTTTGATTTAAAACTAAAATGTGTTGAACGTCACTACTACTGTTACGACTTACATAGTCGTACTACTTTTGTAACAAATGTTTGAATTGGCATCCTTAACCATTATGTTGTGCAATAACCATATGCTCTGAGTGTGTATGTAACGGTTGGTTGAAATTACTGTTCGCAGCCCCGCCGCATTATTAAAGCTTCCGCAAACTAAACATAACTAATCGAAATTACCGTTTGGCGGGGTGTGACAGACTTGGTATCAGAGCCATTGGTTATAGCGAACTAGAAGTCTTTAAGCGACCTAAAACCTTAGAGACCTAGACTATAGCCTTGGCTAAAACATTCATTGCATGCATACACATTTTGCATACAGCTAACATACGACTGACACGTCACCTACGACTTCTTTGTCTCAGCATGTCGAGGCACAGTCCGATCTATTTGTATGCTTCTGATGAGGAGCTGACCGAGGATTCCTACCATAGCGACGCTAGCACCGGAGTCGTGAGTCCACCAGTTCAGCTGAGAGCCCTATCGGATGACACCGGTGATGCCTACATCACCCCACCACCTACTGCACATGTGGTCCCACCTGCTACTACCCCCACTGACCCTACCACTCGTATGTTAGGGTCTACCTTTATGGCGACTCGCCATACGACTGCTGGACCTTCCAGAGGACCGGTACCTAGGAGGACACCGCGGATGTGTGTCCGAGATTTCCCTAGAGGACCACTTGCGCCCCGTGATAAGGCGCCGATGGCAGAGGAGAGGGTGATGCACTGTGATGAGCCGCCACAGAGGGCACCTAGGCTTGCTCACTTGGAGTGGATGACTCCTATGTTGGGGCGGTGGAGGTCGTTAGAGGGTTTTCCTTCTACCTTTGAGACCGGAGAGTCTTCCCGATCCTCCGCACCATTGCCTACTACTGGAGAGCCCGTGGAGTTGACCCTCCCTACTATTGTGGCTGTGATTCGCACATTGCTTCGTATTTCTGGTAGCAGGGGTACTCACCTCGCAGAGCTACAGAGTGATGTCTCCCGCCTGGATGGAGACATGGCAGATGTACATGAGCGTTGTCACTTTTTGTTGAGCAACGTGGTTGCTGCCAGGGAGATAGCAGAGACTGCACGTGCTCGGGTCAGGGTACTAGAGAGGCGTGCGAGGACAGCAGGGATGATACTTGGAGCTTGTGTGATGATAGCTGTGCTGAGGACAGCTGTGGGATTGTTTCTACCTTATTTTCATTAGGCTTGTGTACGGCGGTTTGTGCCTACTGGGCATCAGGCCGGCCACTTTTGGATGATGGATATGTTAGTAAATCCATCACGTGTTGTATAGACTAGTATCAGATGGGTAGATGTATGTAGGTACTGGACATGTACTAGACAGGAAAGATAGTTGTTAGAATGGGTATATGTATAAGAAAACCCATTGACTTTTGTATAGCGCTAACCGCTGATGGGGCGTATTTGGGATCCCATCTTGTTTTGTATAACACTGTTGTATCAGCGCTACACCTTTTGATATAATATGACTTATGTTTGGTTGTATTTCGTATTCATTACATTCAAATACCAACTTTAGCATTATATCTACATTTACTTACGTGTGTTAGGAACGGTAACAAGTCAATAACATTTGAATATTCCTTGAAAACCATGAAATATACCACACCTTGACTATTGATTTTTATCTCGAAATTTCCTTGAACTCGACCGTGTTAAATGATGATGAAAAGAAATATGTATTTAGCATGATATAATGACGCCTGGCCAACGTGATTATATCGTACTAACTACATATGGGCGTTTCAAAGTCGTGCGACATGTGATACAAGATCTTGTCCTAAAATCCTTCATACTGTTCACTTGTTGAAAATGTGAAATCTTGTTCATCACATTCTATACCTTGGCATTGACTTCTGCATTTTATTTCATCGCAGAACGGAATCATGCCACCGAAACGACGAACGACTAAGAACAGTCGGCGAACGACTCATTCTTCCAATCCTGAAACTGTTCCCCCACCCAACAATAATGAGACTACCGAGCAAATGATCGCGCGTCGAATAGCTGAGGGTATTGCTGAGTATGAAGCAAGCCGAAATCGCGAGAATGGAATGAATAACAGCGGTTCTACCCCTGTTAATACTGAGGCACCTGCGAATACTCGCCGAGGGTGTTCATACAAGACATTCCAGGCTTGTAAGCCAGTTACTTTTCGTGGCACCGAGGGTGCTATTGGGATTATCCACTGGATAGAAAAGACAGAGTCGGTGTTGGACATTAGTGACTGTTCACCAGACTGTATGGTGAAATATGCCACCTGCACTCTTGCTGACAAAGCTCTCACTTGGTGGAACAGTCAAGTCCAATCATTGGGACGACCAGCTGCCTACTCCATGTCATGGGAAGTACTGAAAAACATGATGTTGGAGGAATTCTGTCCCCGTAGCGAGATGCAGAAAGTCGAAACTGAGCTGTGGAACATCACTATGATTGGTGCCGATATCACTGGTTATACAACCAAGTTTCAGGAACTAGCACGTCTAGTGCCACATATGGTGACACCTGAGTACAAGCGCATCGAGCGTTATGTATATGGTCTGGCACCGCAGATCAGGAGTTTGGTTACATCTTCCAAACCTGACACATTCAGGAGCGCTGTTGTTTTAGCGCAAAGTCTGACCGATGAGGCAGTCAGGATGGGAACACTGACCAAGAAAACTGCGTCGGGCAAGGTTGAGCCGAGCAGTACTGAAGCTGGTAGTTCTGGAGGTACCAAGCGTAAGTGGAATGACAGAGGAAGTGACCGTCAGGGTCAAACGAATAAGAAGGGATCTGGGAACCCAAAGTCCTATGCTGCCACCACTATGGAATCCAAACCATACTTGGGCAACAAACCTAAATGTGACAAATGTGGCAAACATCACGACGGTGAATGTTGGTATTGCAACAACTGTAGAATTTGGGGTCACAAAACCCAAAACTGCAAGGCTAACCCTACCACTAGGGAGAACACCGAACGCCGGAACCAAGGGTGTTTTGAATGTGGCGACATGAGGCACTATCGGAACCGTTGCCCTCGACTCAACAACCAAAACCGCAACAACACCAACAACCGTGGTAACAACAACCGAGCCAACAACATCAACAATCAGCCAGCTCAAGGACGAGCATTTGTGATCGGAGCACAGGAGGCACGCCAGGACCCTAACACCGTCACTGGTACGTTTCTTGTAAACAACCATTATGCCTCTGTGTTAATCGATTCAGGTGCTGATTTAAGTTTTGTGTCTAATGAGTTTAGACCACTATTAGAACTCGAATCACGTAAGCTAGATAACAAATATACTATTGAACTAGCCGATGGTGAGTTAATCGAGTCAGGAGAAATAGTACCGGGATGCACCTTAGAATTAGAAGGTCATCTCTTCAAAATAGACTTGCTACCGGTTAAGTTGGGGAGTTTCGACGTTGTAGTCGGCATGGATTGGTTGTCGAAGAATCACGCTGAAATAGTATGTTACGATAAGTTAGTACGCTTACCACTACCGACAGGAGAAACTCTTATGGTCAAAGGTGAGAAACGAAAAAGTGCCACAAAAATGATTACATGCTTGAAAGCCCGTAAATATCTCCGAAAGGGATATCAAGCATTCTTAGCACACGTTGTAGAAAAGAAATCCGAGGAGCGATGTATAGACGACGTACCTATCGTACGTGACTACCCGGGAGTGTTTCCTGATGAGTTACCAGGATTACCACCCCCACGACAGGTTGAATTTCATATCGACCTAGTGCCTGGAGCAGCGCCAATTGCACGTGCGCCTTACCGTCTTGCTCCATCAGAAATGCAAGAGCTGTCTGCACAACTGCAGGAACTCTTAGACCTAGGATTCATCCGACCGAGTTTTTCACCTTGGGGAGCTCCGGTTTTGTTCGTTAAGAAAAAGGATGGATCAATGCGAATGTGTATTGATTATCGGGAACTGAACAAAGTAACTATAAAGAATCGATATCCACTACCTCGCATCGATGACTTATTTGACCAGCTACAAGGGTCAAGTTATTATTCGAAGATCGACTTGCGATTTGGTTACCATCAACTGAAGGTTCGGGATGAGGATATTCCTAAGACTGCGTTTAGGACTCGGTACGGCCATTACGAGTTCCTAGTCATGCCATTCGGACTGACAAACGCACCAGCAGTGTTCATGGACCTCATGAATAGAGTATGCAAACCTTATCTTGATAAATTCGTGATTGTGTTTATCGATGACATATTGATATACTCCCGAACGAAGGAGGATCACGAGCAACATCTGAGATTGATTCTTGAATTACTGGAGAAAGAGAAGCTTTACGCCAAGTTCTCTAAGTGTGAATTTTGGATACGCGAGGTTCATTACCTTGGTCATGTGATCAATAACAAGGGAATTCATGTGGACCCGTCCAAAATCGAGGCAATTAAGAACTGGGAAGCCCCGAAAACACCATCCGAAATACGACAATTTCTTGGGCTAGCCGGCTATTACCGACGCTTCATCGAGAACTTCTCGAAAATAGCCCAACCACTTACCGCTCTAACTCAAAAGGATAAGAAATTTGATTGGGGCGAGAAGCAAGAGATTGCTTTCCAATTGTTGAAACAGAAACTAAGTACCGCACCAATCCTATCACTACCCGAGGGAGTAGAAAACTTTGTTGTCTACTGTGATGCTTCACATCAGGGATTGGGTTGCGTATTGATGCAAAATGACAAGGTCATTGCTTACGCGTCTCGACAATTGAAAGTTCACGAAAAGAACTATACGACGCATGACTTAGAGCTAGGAGCCGTCGTTTTTGCACTTAAGATTTGGAGACACTACCTATACGGTACAAAGTGCACTATCTTCACGGATCACAAAAGTCTCCAACATATATTCGACCAGAAAGAACTCAACATGAGACAACGTCGTTGGGTTGAATTACTGAACGATTACGACTGTGAGATTAAGTATCACCCGGGCAAAGCAAACGTTGTAGCTGATGCCTTGAGTCGTAAGGAACGAGTCAACCCTCGAAGAGTTCGAGCTTTAGGTTTGACAATACACTCAAATCTCATTACTCAAATTCGTGACGCTCAACAATCAGCCTTCATTCCCGAACGCCTTAAGGAAGAATCCTTGAAGGGAATGGAGAAACAGCTTGAAACCAAAGACAATGGAGTATTGTACTTCATGAACCGAATTTGGGTACCATGCGTAGACGAATTACGCCGATTGATTTTGGACGAAGCACATAAGTCCAACTACTCGATACATCCTGGTGCAGATAAGATGTATCACGACTTGAAAGGATTTTACTGGTGGCCTGGCATGAAACGAGACATTGCCACATACGTTAGTAAGTGCTTGACTTGTGCAAAAGTCAAAGTTGAATATCAAAAGCCGTCTGGGCTTTTGCAACAACCCGAAATGCCCAAATGGAAATGGGAATACATCACGATGGACTTCATCACGAAGTTACCGAAAACAACATCCGGAGTTGACACCATATGGGTGATTGTCGATCGATTGACGAAATCAGCCCACTTCCTTGCTATCAAGGAAACAGACAAAATGGAGAAGCTGACTAGAATCTATTTGAAAGAGGTCATTTCTCGACATGGTGTGCCATTGTCTATCATCTCTGATAGAGATGCACGATTCACCTCCCGCTTCTGGCAAACACTTCAACATGCGTTGGGTACTAGACTCGACATGAGTACTGCTTACCACCCACAAACTGACGGCCAGAGCGAGCGAACGATACAAACGCTCGAAGATCTATTGAGAGCATGTGTGATAGACTTTGGAGGTAATTGGGATACACACCTACCTCTAGCAGAATTTTCATATAATAACAGTTACCACACCAGCATACAAATGGCACCATTTGAGGCATTGTATGGACGAAAGTGCCGATCGCCACTCTGTTGGGCAGAGTTGGGCGACAGACAATTATCGGGTCCTGAGATAGTCCAAGAAACTACGGACAAGATATCTCAAGTGCTTAATCGATTGAAAACAGCACGCGACCGACAAAAGAGTTATGCCGATAACAGACGGAAACCTTTAGAATTTCGAGTAGGTGACAAAGTCCTACTCAAAGTTGCACCCTGGAAAGGGGTCGTACGATTTGGTAAACGAGGTAAACTGAACCCACGATACATCGGGCCATTCGAAATCCTTGCAAGGATTGGTCCTGTCGCCTACAAACTCAAACTACCACAAGAGCTTAGTAGTATCCATGACACCTTTCATATATCTAACTTGAAAAAGTGTCTTTCTGATGAAACACATATCATCCCTCCGGACGAAGTCTTCGTTGACTCAAAACTGAACTTTGTGGAGGAACCTATCGAAGTTATGGACACAAAAACACAGAAACTTCAACACAAACAAATCAAGCTAGTTAAAGTTCGTTGGAACTCAAAGCATGGCCCAGAGTTCACCTGGGAACGAGAGGATGAGATGCGAAGGAAGTATCCCCAACTGTTTGAAAACGTGACCGCGACTCACGACACGAATTAAATCTCGGGACGAGATTTCCCTAACGGGGGGAGAATGTGACAACTCTCCAAATTAGGTACTGATTTACATTAAGCATGTGCATTCTTACGCTAATTTCCTGATTAAGTTTAAAACAAAAACTTCTGATGTGATGTAAGTCTAGCAGCCTAGTACTTTTAAACAAAAAGTATTACTAATACGTAAGTAATTAAAGTTACGTACAAATGTGTCGAGACGAACCCGACAGATAAATACGACAAAAGTTGGTGACACAACATAATTAATAATGCAATTATTAATTACGAGTACTATTGTATCTATAACCTATGGATAAAACGGGTTAAAAATACGTTTAACATAAAACGTATTATATAACGAACAGAAACAATTTTAAAATGCGTTCAGAGACCAAGATGAGAAAAATGCAAATTTTCTCATTCATTTGGGAACATTTATAGCATTACCTCAAAATGTGAATCCGAAATTTGACAGAAATTTCGACGCTCAATTAAATGTTAGCAGTCCAACGCAGGAATGGTACAACAATCAAAAATAATGAAAATATCATTATTCTAAATTTAAATAACGAACCAGGAAAGCATCTACAAAATAAAAATATACAATGTTAAATTTTATATTGTACTAATTATACCCGTACCCGAAATTAACGGGCTTAAAATACCATACTTGCCCCAATAATTGGGAGACCACAACTGTGATCTCCCATAACTCGACACCATTCCCATCTTCCTCCTCCCCCATTCCCTGTGATTTCTCCTTACACCACACCCACCATCATCATCATCATTCATCCATCTTCTCCTTTTCTTCTTCTTTGCTACACACAAGTCCATTAGCAGCAGTAGCAACAAGAGCAGGAAGACAACAAGGCCAGGAGCATCATTCTCATCATCTTCTTCGCATCATCATCGTCACCATCAACTTCACCATTGTAAGGGACTTCAAAACCTTCGAATTCCATACTTAAATTTCGTTGTATAACTCGTATATATATCACAATCCATGTTTATAACACAAAAATGTGATGATCATATGTTGATTTTTCTTGAAATGGTTATATGAGAACAAACTTGAAATCCATGAATCATTGTGTTAAAATTTGTTAAAACATGATATAATGATGTATGTGGTTGTTACTAAACATCTAAACACGAAAATCACTCGAAAAATGGCACAAACACACTTTGATTTCGAGTTTGGAAGTGGGAAGAACGAACAGAGCCTGGACTCGAGCCAAAGCCGAACGGCTAAGGTCGCAAAGCCGAACGGCTAAGAGACCAAAGCCGAACGGCTAAGTGCTCAAAGCCGATCGGCTGTGTACGAGTCTGGTGGGCTGTGTATTTGGGCCGGACTAAAATGATTATTGGGCCGGACTAAAATGCTAAATGGACCGAGTGTTGTGGATTGGATCGAGTAAAGTGTGGGTTGGGCCGGAAGCCAAGCCGAACGGCTGATGGCCAAGCCGAACGGCTATCCAAGCCGAACGGCTAGCCCAAGCCGAACGGCTGGGCTGGGCTACAAACTGGACAGAATGTTTCTTGGGCCTAAGACTTTGGGTTGGGCTGAGTATTGTAAAAACAAATAAATTAAAATAAATAAACGGGCCATTGAACAAGACTTGTAATGGGCCAAAGAGATTATGTAAATGGGTTAAGATAGTGAACCAAAAACAAAACAAATCGGACCGAGCCCAATAAACTTCCAAAACATTCCAAACATAAGACGTGACCCGAATCGTTTCAAGAAACGAATATTCATAAAATGGAACGTGTATGATATATATATATATATACACACTTGATAAGGCATACGACGTGTGAAATAATAACAATATTTCAACACAACATCACCAACGAATGCAACGACTTAAATTACTGAGAAATTAACAATTTCTACAAAACAAACAAACTGTTAACATAAGTTGATTAAACAAATCAAACGTACTTATGTTAATACATTTATGGTATATAGGTTAACAAACCTTTGGGCTATTACCTGTCAGCTGCTAGCATTCATACCGAGCAAACCACTGTGAGTTTACAGCCCCTACTTTCAAATGTTTTCTGCTTTTAAACACAGGGGTGTTAAACATAGAAATTGCATGCCACACATGCAATCAAACTATAAATGCTTTACTGCTTTTATACAAATGTTGATTTGTGATATTACAATTTCACAACTATTTGGGAATTAGACAAAGGATCCTAGTACGGACCTAGACTTGGAATGTGTGCATGAAAGACCTCATGACATGCTACTGTAACCATTAGCTAGGTGACTCTAGCCACTGAGTATACGGATAGTACTATTGCCGTGACGACCCTCCTACGGTGGAGCGTATACTTAAATGTCCGTTCAGGCAAACAACATAAGTTCTGGTTGTGGTTTGGTTATAGGGTTAGGTCGCGTTACTTTAACCTGCGAGGTTTAGCTCACCTTTCAGGGGATCACAGTCTAAGTAAAATTCCCACATACTTTTAGGAAGAACGAATCCTACAACTGTTGGACACCGGAAAACACACCGGTAACTGGTTTTACACTGGTAAACAACCGGTAACATGTTTTGGGACGACATCCCACGTATAACAATACTTTAGGGTAACAACCCTACATAACTTGTATTTTTATAAATGAATAACAAATCATTTATACAGACTTGGTTTAACAAACCACATACACATGTAAACCTGTAAATTCACTCAACATATTTGTTGACGACTTTCTCTATGTTTTTCAGGAAATTAGCTGGGTAAGAAATCGCATGCATTCAGGATGGACAACCCTGGACCTATTAGGATGCCACATACTGTAGGGACCACTTTTGGGGATTTCATTTGTATAACTGCAGACATTGCGGTCATACTTATGAAATCTTATTTTTAACCTTATGTATCTTTGATTTAAAACTAAAATGTGTTGAACGTCACTACTACTATTACGACTTACATAGTCGTACTACTTTTGTAACAAATGTTTGAATTGGCATCCTTAACCATTATGTTGTGCAATAACCATATGCTCTGAGTGTGTATGTAACGGTTGGTTGAAATTACTGTTCGCAGCCCCGCCGCATTATTAAAGCTTCCGCAAACTAAACATAACTAATCGAAATTACTGTTTGGCGGGGTGTGACAGAAATCATGCGACTCTAGCTAGTGTTCTGAATAAATCCTATTCCGTCTGTGTACCTGAGATACAATGCTAAAAAGTGTCAACCAAAAAGGTTGGTGAATCTTACAGGTTTAATAGTAAATAATCATTTTGAACCACAAGTATGTATCAGTATTGCTGTCAAGCAAGGTAAGTAAATAAGTAATCAGTAGCTCAGCACAGTTGCCATGAGTTCATAAGTTAAACCTTAACATTGTGTAAGTATGATTCAATCAAGTATCATATAATGTACCCCCGTGAGTGCTATCCAGACACTCATATGTAACAAATACTAATATGCATGTTTCTACGATGAAATCCATGGCAGGGTTACTACCCTAGGCAAGAATTTTCAGTCCCAAATGGATCCATGTACTAGTACTCGCGCTTAAGTCCATAACTAACAACTTACGATAGGAGGCTTTCAATGGATAAAAGTACTCATGCAATGTGTATAAAAAGTAGTATAGGCAGTCCGGTACTCGTGTCCATACGTAAAACAGTAAAAAGTAGGGTTGTAAGACTCACATGAGTCTAGCAAGTATGATGTGTTCGTGTAATTGAACAAGTAAAGCGGATGTAAGTCCGTAGGCGTGTCAGATGTAAGTCCGTATATTGATTCTCTGAACCCTGCAACCTTCTGGCGTTCGAAACGCATAAGGTTGTAAGTAACTAAGTAAATAAGTTGGTGACTTGAAAGATCACCCATGTTAGTTGTCCACTCAACTAAGAAATGTCCAAGGATTTGTTTAGTAATTCGTTTGTAGTTTCAAAACAATTATGGCCCGTTGGTGATGTTACGTGATTATAATTCCTAAAAGCATTATTATTATGCTTGTTTCATTTCAGTTTTATAAAGTACATGTATTTTCAAATTCCTGGATGGCGAGGGTCTGGGGGCAGTGCCCCTAGTAGCAGGATCCAAGGGGTGGCAACCCCTAGCGGGGTCCAAGGGGCAGAGCCCCTGGCTGAGATCGAGCTGCTAGGTTAGCGCGGAAAACTTTTATTTATACTACATTGCTTTAGTAAAAACGCATCTGAAATTCGAATTCGGAAAAATTGAACAAGTTTGGTCGCGGACTGAAACTGCGGTGCGAACCGAGTTGTGATGTAAACTGAGATTGAGTTCACAGGACAAAGTGGGCTCGCAATTTTGACTTCGCGAGTCAAGGTTTAGTTCGCAGGTAGTTCGGTCGCAGTTTGACTTCGCGAGTCAAAGTCAACTCGCAAAACACAGTTCGCGGATAAGGGTTGCGAACTGAGTTGGATAACGGTTCGTAAAACAAGCTGTTCACGATTTCAATTTTAAAAACGCAAATCGGTTTGGATTTTGGACATATTTTAGTTGAGTGAGTACTATATCATGATTATAAACATATTACAAATATTTTTCACAAGGGAAAAGTGATTTCTTACGAGTACTGTGGTGATGAAGAGGAAAAAGAGGTAGATGAGGATGATGATCCTTATGCTTGTTCTTGATGTTGATGATGAACGATTTTTGATGGTGATGCTAGCTGCTTCTGCTGTTGTCGATCCAAGAGGAAGGGAGAGGGAGAGGGAAAAAAAGTTTGAGTATGTGTGTGTGTTTGTTTTGGTAAAATTGAAAGAGAAAATGGGTGTTAGGGTTTTTAAGGGGAGGGGAAAGGGTTAGGTTCACGGGTCCGGGCCTACCCATTTGGGTCTCGGGTTCACGTGTTCTTGTTTCCCAATTTTCGTGTCACGGATCGTAGTCGGTTAAATCCCGTAGTGGTTTAATTGTGAAATATTTTTTAGATTTTAAACATATGTTAGAGTATATCCGAAATATTTTTAACCAAAGTATTTTGTCAAAATATTTTATTTAAAGTTATAAAATCATAAAAATATAATTTGGTTATTATTCGCTTGTTGGGGTGCGTTTCGCGCGGTTTTATTGCATAAAGTATGTTTTAAACAATACGAAATTCGTGTAATATATTATTGTAGAGTAAGGTTCAAATGAGTACAACAATTTTGAGTGAGAATGAGGGAACCAACAAATTTATGCCATGTGTCACTTTATTATCTCTCTTCCACATTTTTAAAAATTAAATATCTCACAAACGGTAAGTCGAAAAATCATGAAAATTGCAACATAAAATTCAGCATTTCTCCTCTTCGATTTGCCGTCGATCAAGGCATACTTTTGAAAACTTTTTTTTCTTCATTTTTTGGTGGGTTTTACAAATTAGTAACACATGTGTTATTGACTGTTTGAACATTTAATTTGTGGATAAAATTAGGGTTTAGGGTTAGGATTAGGGTTTAGTAGAGTTTAGGGGTTTAGTAGGGTTTAGGGTTTAGTAGGGTTAAAGGTTTAGGGTTTAGAGTTTCGTAAAGCATTTAGGGTTTGGGGTTTAGGGGTTAGGGTTTGGGGTTTGGGGTTTCGGGGAGAAACCCCAAAACTCAAACCCTAAACCTCAAACCCTAACCCCTAAACCCCAAACCCTAAACCCTAAACGCAACACTTTAACACATGTGTTAGTAAATGTGAAACCCACCAAAAAAATGGGAAAAAAAAACTCGTCGAAAGTATGCCTTGAGGGACGGAAAATCGAAGAGGATGAAATGCTGAATTTGATGGTGCAATTTTCATAATTTTTAGATTTGTCATTTGTGAGATAATTGATGTTGGGGGTAAAAGGGTTTTGTACATGTGAACATTCTTTTTGTACACATGGCTTGATATCATTGGTTCCCTCATTCTTACACAAATTCATATTCTCATTTGAACTCCACCCATATATTAATGTAAATAATGTTTTTTTAGATAATTCCACATTATTTTTAAATTTTTGTCACCAACGTCCATGTTAAATAGTGTCGGACCTCGTCCAGTCCATAAGCGTACGATTTAAACAGATCATGTACGCGTATATGTAATTGATCTGTGTGAAAGCCTCATATTTTATTATTTATAAATGAAAATACCTTATTAATACTATCACACAAGTAGGCAAGAATACCCGATCAGAATAATATAGCTATGGTAAGTTCAGGTCGAATACAGGAACGATGTTGTTCAAATAAATTGGAATTATTAACTAAACTAATAAAGCACTAAAATAGGGGGTATGTTTTAGTTCCGTGCGAACGTTCAATATGAACTAAATAACTAAACCAAATAACATAAAACAAGATAAAGATAAACAATCGGAGATAGACATGTAATTGCTTAGAGTCTTCCACTCAGATTCATATTATCCGGTTCATGTGTTTTGATTGTCTGATTGTGATTTCTTTTATATTAACTTAGTTACTAATCAAAGAGTCCAAGTTAAATATAAATTAGTCTCCGGTTCTGGTTAACTAATATCTACAACCTAGGGTCCCACATTAAATATCGATCCGACGTCGCAAGAATTCTGCTCTATTGCGTGCTTTTCCCTAGATTGTGCATTAAGTGTTCACGACTTGTTATGATTAATCCTCGCAGTATGACTCAACAATACCTACTAATAATCACTTATTAGCTCATTCATTTTAGATTAATTAGTTACTAGTCTCTTAACCTATCAAACTCAATCTATTTAACAATTATCAAAAACCTAGATTCATAATCATCAATAATCAATAGTATCAAAGGAACTCAATCTCAACAACACTATTGACCACATTAAGCAGCAACTAATTATCACCAATAAACAAGGTTCTACGGATAACGTAACAATCTTCAATCAGACAACTCATTTAAAACACAATTATAACCTTCAAACAATCATAACCCAAGGTTCTTAAACTAAACAATATACATAAAGTCTAATTCATTATTCAATTGTACAAAATTAGATTCATAATCTCAAAACAAAACACATAGACATGTTTAAATTGAAATCGGAATATGATACGCAAACCGAATCGTGAACCACGTGAAGTAGGATTAATTGACATCAATCCTAACCTTCTTGTGCCTCCAAATCACTATCGAATCACTCCCAAAAGGGAGAAAACTCCTCTGCTTGTCGGCTGCTACCCTCTGGTTTTTGGTTATCAGAAGTTAGGGTTAAATGAGGCAAATGAGGTAACCTAATCTGTCGTTTCAATCCAACCGCCGGTTGGATGAAATTTCACCAATAGCCCAGCCCACGTAAACTGACAGCTCATTTCTTCAATCCAACCATCGGTTGGATTATTCAACCGCCGATTGGATTATTCAACCGCCGGTTGGAAGCACAATTTCAGTTTTTCACCATTCGATTCAATCCTCTCTTTTGCCTAGCTTCAATTCTTAGCTTCTTTTCTTCAATATTAGCCCGTTTCCTGTTTCTTTTCGATCCAAGCTCCGATTAAATTCCTAAATGCAAATATGAACAAAATAAGTATCTTACTCACACAAAATGCATTAGAAATCTATCAAACACGGGGTAAATTAGTACTACAATATAGTACATTTTCGTGTTTATCAGTAATTACACAAAATGTCACATATATTTAGAATATTACAAAACTAAATATAGGTAATTACAAGTAGATTAGGCACTAATTAAAGTCCTAAAATGACGGGTGTCACATAGACACTCTCCCATTTGCTACTATGGGCTCTGGGTCTCTTGCGGCCATGGCTATTTTTGAATCAGAGTATCGTGAAGGGCTTGCTGTGAGTTTTATCACTATGATGATGATGTCTTTCAAAATTGATTAACTCGTCATTTCCCTAGCATGGTGATTTGTAACATCTTGAAAATTAAAGTGTTTATTTTCTTTTATAAATATTTACAGAGGGAAGAAGGAGTGAACTTGGTAACAAAGTCAACATGCTCTGCCATATTTAATGATTTGGGAAGTGGAAGCAATGTAGATGTGTGTGTGAGAACAAAGGTATGTTTGCTCTTCTCATTAATGATGATGATCCCTGTTATGGATATCATGATATCATACTTTTTTTCTGCAGGGTAATAAGGAATATCTAAGGAATCATTTGACTCCAAATCCCCGTACTTACATCAGTTAAAAAGGCTATTTGTTCTCCAAAAAGACTGGTTAGTAATTTTATAAAAGAATACATATTTGGTTAATGTGTTGTCTTTATTCCATTTTATGATTAAGATGATTTAATTGACGTTTACAGAAGTCCTGCTTACAAAGATTACTCCACTGAAAGAGCTGGTTGAAGTAGTTGAAGTGGGAGGAGAGGCAATGGAAGAATAAGTTTGTCATTTTACGTTTATCTCATCTCGTTATGTGCTCTTATTGTATAGAACAAGTTGTTTGAGTTGTTTTCATCATGTTCACACTTCCTTTATAAAGACATGAAGTGTAGTTCTTTTCCATCATTTCATGTTAGGGGTAAGTACATAAAAATGTAATTAACTATGACCTGACATTTATAGTGTGTACTCAACTATTCGGGCTTCCATTGTGTGTAACAAACTATTTATTTCTTTCCATTGTATGCAATTCGGTGACGTTTCAACGTGTAAGAATGACACGTAGCACCTCATATAGATGACACGTGAAAAAAATACCAGAAATTACATATAATGAAAAAAATTATAGTTTGTTACATGCAATTAAAACCCGAATAGTTAAATACATACTATGAATGTCAGGTAATAGTTAATTGCATTTTTATGTCCTTATTCCTTCATGTTACCAATAACCACAATTCGAAGATTCACTTCACATGTATTCGGGCAAATATTTGGGCTGTCATGACTTGTGGCAAAATATGAGGGTAGTGGGGGTTAGGTAACATGTCAAAACAGGTAATAATTCGGTAACGACAGAAGGTGTGTCCATTGTTTGCTCTGCAAGTAACTAATGTATTAGCCATGACGATAAAGTTGTGTTGTTAATCCTAATCAGTTATAAGCTTTGGAGGTTTTAAGCTTATAAAAACACTTTTGGGTGTATTTATGTGCTAAACGCATTTACCTTTTCTCTCCTAAAAATAGAAGACAACCCTGATTAACCATTTTTAGGCGATTGGGTTGGAATTGTCAACTCTTACTCCCACATATCTCTCTTTTATAGTAAATTCACCCCTAGATTGACAATTCTTATGTTAGTTACAACTTGTACTGTTTGTGATCTAGTTCACCAGCTAATGGCATTATGCAAAATGTGAAGTTGCTAACCTTTCCTCCTAGTTTTACATCATTACTCATGGGCTGTTACCTTGTAATTGAACAAGGTACGTATCATCTCTTTCTCTCTCTTTGATTCTCTGTATAGTTTTTGTCCATTTACTCAAAAATAGGTTGATATTGGTTATAATTTTTGTTCACCGGGTTAACTTGTAGAACTTGGTTGAAAATAGGTGCATCTCTCTCGGTCCGTGGAGTCTGAAGGCTTTATAATTTCAGCGTCATTGACTCTGAAATCAGCATTTGATGCCTCCAATTTAAATTCAAGTCATTCAAGTCCATGAATAACACAATGGAAATGGATTGGTAGTCCTAAAGTTGTATGCTTAAATCTAGACCTAAGAATGTGATTTGTAAATATGAAAAATTGATTGGACGAAATTAGAAGATAGAAAAAATTTGAAAGAAGTAAGTCTAATTCTAGATATATATAATTAGACCTATATATCATTACTCGGCTTATATCCATGTTAGAATTCATAAGATTGCATTCGGTAACAAACTTCTATAAATTGCATAAAACTTGTTTTATATTTCCTTTTAAAAAAGTAGTTTCTATATTCATCTATCATCACTTTACGTTATAAAAATAATACAAACATTTTTCACTGATCATAATTTAATTCTAATTTACTCTACCAACTGAATAGTTTTTTTATATATATGATATGAACAATGACAATTTTTTTATAAAATTTTATGGAACACAACTAGAAAGATACTAGTAATATCAAAGAGTTACAAAAAGGATGCATCAGATACAATTTAATTGGATTTCAAATCCAATCTATCCAATTTATATTTGACTTCTTCTCCCAATTAACTAGAAATCCAAGTGAAAGAAATGAGTTTAACATCGTCGCTTAGAACATTCATTCTTCGTTTTTTTTTTTTGAGTAAATGTGTATTGAGCTCGTTTCTGTAACACCATAGAATCCAATTAGTCAATTGCACCACAACATCAACTTTTGTGTGATTTTTCTCCGGTATTGGGATATGGTCCAAGCATGTAACCATGTCTTGAATATTGGTGAATGTTATTTCATCCAAAGACTACCATACAAAATTTATTTTTCCATACATCTTTAGGCAACCGACATTCTAAAAAAAATAAAATTCCATTTCTTAAGCATCATCACAAATTGGACATCTAGTAGAGTTTAGATCCATACTTCTTTTATCAAGAATAATTCTAGTTGGAAGTCTTAGGTTTTGAATTCAATTTCTCAAGCATCATCACAAATAGAGTGCAAGTTAATGTTTATTTTTAAAAACTCTCTTTTTACATTGATAAAATATTGCTCCAAGAGATGCTAAGACTCTTTTCCAAGCAATCCATGCAATCTTCCTATCCCCCATTGAACCACCCAAAAAGAAATTCCTTCTTAAGCTTTCAAGCTTATGAAGAATTTTAAATGGTGCTTTAAATGGTGCTTTATATTTGCTCCATGATTGAATCTAAAAACCCCAATTAAATGTGTCAAATGTTTTTTGGAAGTCAACTTTGAAGAACATAGTTTTTTCAATGTTTTAAGACCCGGTTCGACCGGTCCGGTCGGACCGGTCGGACCGCATTTTTAGAGATTTCCGGGTCAAAAAAACCCGGGTTTTTTAATATGTTGACTAGTCAACGACCCGGTTGACCCGGCCGGTCGGACCGGGTTGGACCGGGACCCGGACCGGCACATTGACCCGGTTTCATTTTTTTTTATATACAATTTCTATGTACATTTAATCATTTATAATTATGTTATATTGACTAATTGTGTATTTTAAGAATAATGAGAGTAATGAGTGAATTTTTGACTGATGTTTCATCATCATTTATTACTCTATGGATTATATAATTATTATATTGATGTGTATTCCAAGAATAACAAGAGAATCGATGTGTCATCACTCTTTATTACTCTATTACTCTATGGATTATAATTATTATACATGATATAATTAATAACTATAAAAAATAAAAATAAAATTCACTAAATACTACTGTATACTATTATTAAATCCGGTCCGATCTTCCGGCCCAACCGGTCCGACCGGTCCGACCAGAAATTAACATTTTTCCGGATCGACTAAAAACCCGGGTTTTAAAACATTGAATTTTTTTACTCTTCTTGTTGCCCCAAGACATTATTTCATTAACAATTAGAGGTCCATCAAGAATTTACCTACATTTGATATATGTCGCTTGGGCGTCACTTACGACCGATGAGAGTACATGCTATAGCCTATTAGCTAGCACTTTTGCAATAATTTTATATTGACACCCAATGAGGCTAATGGGTCTATAATCACCAATTTCAAGTAGGGGTGTTCAAAATAGTCCATAACCGGAAAATCAAACTGAAAACTGATTGAATCGAACCGATTTTGGGTTAACCGAATCAATATTTTTCCATTTTTCAGTTTCGGTTAACCGGATCGATTTTTTTTTGGTCATTCGATTTCGGTTGATGATTTTGAGATAAAAGTGATAAACAGTTAATCGGAAAAACTGAAAAGTTTATATATACCTTATAATATGTGTATATATATTGTATATATTATATTTATGTATTGATATTTATACTTGTATTTTGATAAAATCATGTATGTTTCTTTTTCACTCATTTAATGTAATTTATTAACTTAATTTTGGCTTTATATGGTAATTATCACTACTTAGTTATAATTATATTCGAACGATTTACCTACGTATAACATAAATACACAATTATAAAGAGTAAAATTGATATCGTTTGAAACTTTTATTGTCAAAATATTTTTTAAAAATAGTGAACACTTAATAACGAATTCATATTTGTCTGTTATTAATTACTTTATTAATAAGTTCTAAGTAATAAATGGTTAATTTGGTTAACCGATTACCAGTTAACTGATTTTTTAAATTTCGATTCAGGTTCAAAAATATGTCGAATTGGAACTTCGATTAACCGGTCTTCGGTTAACCGAGTCTCCAATAAACCGTTCGTGAACACCCCTGATTTCAAGTGGGTCATCAACTTTGGGAATAAGGACAATAATAGAAGAGTTACACCCGATTGGAAGTAAGCCCGAATTTTGAAATTCTAAGACACAAGCAATAATGTCTTGCCCAAAATATTCCAATGCTTCTTTAAAAACTTGAATGTGATGCCATCCCGTCCGGGAGATTTCTCATCACCACAACATTAAACGGCATCTTTAATTTTTTTAGAGGAGAATGGTAAGAAAGATTTACGAATGGGTAGCTTCTTAAAGAGGGGGCTTGATGTGTGCTAAGTATATGCAATTATAATCACAAGTTTTAATTAAGGAAATACTAAATAATACTATCACACAATTCAGGCAAGTGTTATCCTGATCATAGAATATAGTTTTATAAGTAAGTCCAGATTCGAACACAGGAAACGTGATTTAATCTATAACTAACTATTTATTTATCCTAATTACAATTATTACATTCAATATACAATTTCACAATTAATGTACAATAATATATAAGATAGGGGGGACGTTTTAGTTCCGATCGAACATATTTATAATTGATATCAATTCTTTAATAGAAAAGTTTAAAGGAACAACTTAAGAATACTCAATTGGATAGAAGATTATGACTATTTAAACTATTATTTATTAAACTTATTATATCAACTTATGTCTATTTGCGTGTTAGCTATTATTATTGTGATTTACTAATGTAGAAAACCTCAAAGGTTATGACAATTCTCATATAGCAATACAGTCAAAGGTTATGTAAAGTATTACTATTTATTAAGATCTATCAACATATTATTGATGCAATTTCAGGGTCGGTTGAATTATAATGCTACTTAACATCTAATGAAACATAATCACTTAATTTAAAAACCCAAAAGGTTAGTGAGTTTATCTATAAATCAGTTAATTATGATCACTAACATAATATAATACCTAATTCTTGCATAATAATATTCAATAATATAGTTCCAACATAAACATATAATTCATATAATAAACCTAATAAACATACATTTAAACATTCATAGCGAAAATCTAACAAGTAATTAATTTAAATAAACAATATCCAAAGTAACCCAAAAGGTTAGTGAAGCTACAAGGATAAAGAAACCAAACCAATTGACGAACTAGCTTTTCCTAGGGTTGAAAACCTTCAAACCCTAGATCCTTAGCCTCCAAATTCGCACCTAAAGTCGACCTTAAACCTTAATATTCGACTTTGTATTCTAAGAATCGTATATCGTTTAATCAAAACTAAGCCTCTATTTATAATACTCCTGGCCGACCCTCCAACCGTCGGTTGGGACCTCCAACCGCCGGTTGGAGTTATGAATCCTACTCCAACTCTGCGCATTATCCACCGCCTTTAACCCTTAGCCCCAACCGCCGGTTGGACTTAAATTCTAAAATACTCCAAAAACGGGTTGGGCTCCAATGTGGGCTTTTCTTTCTTCTTTAAACGGATTCAATTGTTTTCTTGGCCCAACTATTCAATATTATTATTTTAGTCTTCAGTTTTTTAAGTCTTATTTTCTTCAATTGCTTTAATTTCTTCAGTTTCGGTCTTATTTTCGTTCCTTTTCTCCAATCTTCAATTAAAATACATTTCTTCAAATATTAACAAAATAAGTATCTAAAATCATATAAATGCATAAAATGTATACAAATATAGAGATAAATAATATAAAATATAGTATCTATTTGATGCTTATCAAATATCCCCACACTTAAGTTTTGCTTGTCCTCAAGTAGAATACTGAATAAAATTCAAAAATAAGCATCAACTTAATATTTAGTCATCAGAATACCGAAATTAAAAACCTTTTTTATAACTTTAAAATTTAAACAATTTAATTAACATGGATAAGTAATATGTATATATAAAAATTATTATTATTCGTGCAATATATAGCTCATTAATGATTACTAATATATTTATCCATTTTAAACAATCTATATTTACACTTCTGAATACATCTTTATTATTATTATGTATATTACTTATGATTTCCATATATGATATACTCTTAAACTTAATCATGCAATTTTCTTTTATATTCTAAATAAGTATATAAAATCCATTTTTAAGAATCAAGACATTGGTGACAGGTCTGCATTTACATGCAACAAAGCGACATAACTTGATTCAGGTAAAGTAAATTTTTAAATCAAACCAGCGGTGACATGTCTGTACAGCCGTACAACAAAGCGACATAGTTTGATTTTTATTTTAATTCATTTTTTTTATCAAGAATTTCTTCTTTCTTCTACTTTATTTAAGAATACTAATTAGAAACCAGGTCTGTACTTACGTACAACAGAGGAAACAATTAGTAGACCCCCAAATGTTTTTATATAAATAAAAAGATATATAAAATTATCGTATGATAAATCTAAGAATTAAGACTTTTATATCATACACCATATTATGTACCATAAAATAATAAACAAGTTATTTTATATTAATTTCTTAAAATTCAGAAGTCTTCATATAGATTGCCTATTAGTACATCATATCATGTAACTATATATCACTTATTTATTAAGTAGTTTACATTATATATACAAAATAGTTAATCCATATCAAAGACTAAACTTTTAAATACAAAACAAACTTTTAACAAAAGTATTTTAATTAATAAATACTCAGTTATACACTTAAAATTTTAAATTTTAGTAAAAATTAAGAACAATAGAAACTTAAATAATTAATTAAAGAAATTCTTTATCTTACGAACCCTATCCCCACACTTAAATTATACAATGCCCTCATTGTATAAAAATGAGAAACAAAAGTGAGTAAGGGAAAGAAAAATAGAACAGAAAAACTCCCCTGACTGAATTTTCAAATTTCATCATTGGCTAAGAAAAATTCTGCTTGGTTGATTTCTTGATCTCTTGAAAAATAATATACAACATCCACACTTTCCTAGTTAATCACGATTGCATTTAGCATATGCAATAAGCCTTTAAACCCCTCGGTATCCCGAGTGGACGAGTTATAGTCTCGTGAGGGTTTCCAGGGAACATACCCACAAAGTTCATTAATAAAATAGTCTGTATGTAAGAAAGTACTGAACTTACTGCCAGACTCGTGCTATCAAAAACAAACAACCAAATTAGCATAATAATAATAATAATGAGTACTAATGATAGTACTAATAAATACAGTCATTGTTGGTGCATCTTAGTGTGTCTGTCAGTTGGTCTAAGTCTGTTATGTGTTTGATATGTAATTAAGTTAGTTAATAACTTTTGTTTTAATTACATTTTGTGTTTTGGCGACACAAGGTCTTTGTGTCGCAATAGTTACCTTGGCGACACATCTTGTGTCGCATGAGTCGGCTTGGCGACACATCTTGTGTCGCATAGACCAGGTTAGGTCTTTGGTATAAATAGGTTATTTCGGCTCATTTGTTAAGGTTGACGAAATTGTGTAATCAGTGAGCTTATTGTAAGTGATATTCTTAATATAATCTGATTAGCTTTGAGTGTTGAATTGCTTTGCTTATTTGATTAACGTTTATATATTCAATCAATTGTATTCCGCACGTTTGATTGAGTAAGGATTCGATTAGGTCCGACTACAGGGGTCCTACAAGTGGTATCAGAGCCAAAATCACACGATTTGGCGTTATTGAATCCATTTTTGATACGTTTCTCGAATAATTGTGAGTATATTGAATTAAAATCTTCATCGAAAGGTGTTCACAAGTTGCTTCTTGCTATTTCCGGAAGATTTTAGGTTTACTTTTCGTCCATCAGTCGTAAACTTTCGTGTGGTTATCGAAAATTTTCGATTTTAGGGTTTTTTGGTCGCTGGTCAGCCGTTTCTGCGACATAAGCTGCGACATATCTTTTGTGTCGCGACTAGGGTTATTGCGACATACGTCTTTCATTAGGCGACACTAAATTGCGACATAAGACTTGGTTTTCTTCCGTCGCTATCCTTTGCGACTTAAGACTTGGTTTTCTTCCGTCGCTATTCTTTGCGACATAAGACTTGGTTTTCTTACGTCGCTAACCTTGCGACATATCATCTGCGACATATCCTCTGTGTCGCTTAAATCTTTTGCGACATATAGATTGCGACATATCCTTTGTGTCGCTTAAATCGTTTGCGACATAAATTTGTGTCGCATAACAGTCTGTTTTCTTTTTCTTTTGTGTTATTTATCTATTTTGCAGGTAATTCACAATGTCTTCAACACACTCCATTCAATCTGTAGGAGCTATACTAAAGCAAAACAATGAAGTTGGTTCAGGAAATAAACCACCTATGTTTATGCCAGGCATGACCTATTCTGATTGGCGCCAACGCTTTGAGTCTTATGTTGGATTAAATGATCCTGAGATGATGATTTACTTAGAGGAGCGATATGAGCGTCCTCTGAAGTCAGGAGTCTACAATGGTCAAGCTCCTGAGAAATCGATTAAATCAATGACTCCAGAGGAAAGAAAAGCTTTTGATATGGAGAGAAAGACTCATGCTGCAATTACTATGGCTTTACCTCAACCCATTATGAGACAATTTAAACATCATAAGATTGCTTACGATCTTTGGAAAGCTTTCGAAAAGAAATGCGGTGGTAGCGTCCAATACAGAAAGAAAAGGATAGATTTGATCAAAAAGCAGTATGAGGTTTTTGACATGCTTCAGGATGAATCTCTGGAAGATCTGTGTAGTAGATTTTCCCAATTGGTCACCGAGTTGATTGATGGGGGTGTTACTCTTGAGCGTAGTGATGTCAACAAAAGATTATTAGATTCTCTACCTAAGAAATGGCACACTAGGGTTCTTTTGATGGAAAAAGATGAAGACATCATGGATATGGAGCTTGAAGACCTTATTGGACATATTGAGGCTGAGCTTCTTGAGATGCAAAGGAAAGAGACTAAGGCTACATCGCATCTCCAAAATCCAAAACTTTATGGAGTTGATGTTCCAGTATCTTCAAGCAGACCTTCTGTCACTGCATTTGTCGCTAGTAATGCTAGTGGAAATGTATCTGGTTCTAATTATGTTCAGAATTCTGGAAATTCAACTGGGTCTCATTTTCAGAATTCAGGATTTTCTTCTGGTGAAGATTATGCTTCTACCTTTTCAGCATTTTTAGCCTGTGCTGGAGATTTTTCCGATGAAGATTTTGGTCAAATTGACCAAGAAGAATTGGAAAGATTAGATTTAAAATGGAATATGGCTATGCTGACCAGGAGGGTGAAGAATTTTTTACAGAAAACTGGTAGAACTTCTGTAAATAATCCAGGTGAGAAAGGAATTGGGTTTAATAAAGGGAAGGTGCGCTGTTATAAGTGTCAGAATTATGGACACTTTGCCCGTGAATGTGAGAAAAACAAGGCACCATCTTCAGGTCTCACCAAGCCTTCACCAACAAAGGCAGAAGAGAAAGCCATGGTGTCAGCTGCGTTCATGCTGACAGAAACTCCATGGGATAACAGCTGGTCTGATGGAGCTGATGATGATGAGAACACTGCACTAATGGCTGAGGTTCATGAGGTAGATGATGAACCTTTATCTTGTGTTTCTTGTATTAAACTTACTAACCAATTCAACAGGTGTAGAGAGGATAATGAACGCCTTAATACTACAATTTCCCAATTAAAGGAAGATAATGAAATGTTGAAAGAAAGTTATAAGGCATCTGAAAAGAAATTAAAGGCTATTTTTGAAGAAAAGAAAGAACTTAAAGCCAAAATTTTTGAGCAGCAAGATGAAATAGGGAGTTATGTAGATATGTTAACTCATGTTAAAAAGGAACTTGCTGATTCACAGGCTGTAGTTCTTAATTTGAATCGAAAAATCTCAAATTTTTCTACATCCTCTCTCGTCTTTGATGAAATCCTTCAGAAACAAAGGACAGATACGAAAAGCAAGGCAGGACTTGGTTATCACCATGTCCCACCTCCAAAAGATTATCTGCCTATGCCTGAACAGGAAGTCATTAAAGATTTTGTGCCTAATGTTTTTCAAAAGGACACAAAACCTGTTAATGTTAAGATAAGTAAGCCTGAGGTAGCACCTAAGTCACAAAAACCTAGAACTAGTATGCCTGAGCCAGTTAAGGCATCCACTAGTGAACCTGATCATTTGAAGGTTCAAAAGGTTGACTTAGTCAAACCTCTTGATGTTAAGGCTGAACCATTTCAGCCCAAACCAAGTGCATCTGTTAAGGTATCTGAGTCAAAGTCAGTCAAGCCTGCTGTTATCACAAAGCCTGAAAAGGTTGAGGCTAAATCAATTCCTTCAGCCACTTTAAAGGAGGAAATTGAGATTGAGGATATAACCGATGAAGAATACGGTTATTTAAAAAGGAAAACGGTAGCAAATGATCATCATATCTTTACTAGTGAAGGGTATGATGAAATTTACAAAATGAATGGCAAGAAGTTACCTGAATCTAAAAAGAAGGTTTTTCAATCAAATAATTCAACTTTTCATAAAAAATCTTCTATTTCAACCCAAGGTTCATCTGATGTGTGTACACATAAGTGTACTTGTTCTGCACATCCAAATGTTAACCGAGTTCCAAGGTTAACTCCTCTATCTCATACTAAAATTGAGAAACGATCTTGTTTCTATTGCAAGAAACAAGGTCATTTGATTGATTTGTGCCCATTACTTGCTAAGAAGTATGCTAGAAGGGGAGATGCACGAACCTCTAAAGCAAAAAGTTTTTCAAAAAATTCAATGAGAGGTTCAGCAGTTCTACCAAGTACTTCTTACAATATTGAGCAAGTTCCCAAACCTAAAAAGGTTTGGAAGCCCAAAGAGTCTCGTTCTGACTCTTCATCTAATAATGATTCATCAGCCAGTGATTTCGATGTGTTAAAAAATAAAATTTTGACTGATGTAATCATTGTGGATGATACCACCGGGTTACCCAAGTCTGTTAAGGCTTGGGTTCCCCTCACTCATTAATTTCTTTATCTTTGATGTCGCAGCAATCTGAACAAGTTCAGAATAGTAGATGGTATATAGACAGCGGTTGCTCGCGACATATGACAGGCGACTTATCCTTGCTTTCTGAAGTAAAAACTTATAATGGAGGATATGTTGCTTTTGCCGGAGATAAAGGAGGAGTCATTACTGGACAAGGTACACTTTCGAATGGGCAAGTGAGTTTTGAGAAGGTTAATTATGTGGAGCAGCTCACACATAATCTGCTCAGTGTATCTCAAGTATGTGACAAAGAGTACACTACAGCATTCACTAAAACTGAATGTTGTATCTTGAAGCCAGGATTTGTTATTCCTGATGAATGGGTGCTGCTTCAAGCACCTAGGCAAAAGGACACGTATATTCTTGATATGAAGACTGTTGAAACAACTCATCATACGTGTCTACTTTCAAAAGCTCCTGAAAGAGAATCACTTTTATGGCACAGACGTATGGGTCACTTGCATTTCAGAAAGATGAATTATCTGGTGAAGCATGATCTTGTGCGTGGAATTCCAAAGCAATCTTTTGGAATCAATGATCTCTGTATTTCCTGTCAAAAAGGAAAACAGCACAAGAAATCCCATAAGTCAAAGGTGATTAACTCGGTATCAACACCTTTGGAGCTCTTGCATATGGATCTCTTTGGACCTGTAAGTAAGAAGAGCATAGGAGGTTCTAAATACTGTTTAGTAGTTACTGACGATTACTCTCGCTTCTCATGGGTGTATTTCTTATCTACTAAAGATGAAGTTCCTGAAATTCTTACTTATTTATTTGATAAGCTAGAGAACCTATGCAATCTGTCCATCAAGAAACTGCGATCAGACAATGGTACCGAATTTAAGAATTCTACAATTGAGTTGTACTGTTTACGGAAAGGAATTGAGCATCAATTCAGTGCAGCACGGACTCCTCAACAGAATGGAGTCGCTGAGCGTAAAAACAGGACACTCATTGAAGCAGCTCGTACAATGCTGGCAGATTCTAAACTGCCTATTACCTTTTGGGCTGAAGCAGTTAATACTGCTTGCTATATTCTTAATCGGGTTTCTGTGGTTAAAAAGCACAATAAAACATCGTATGAACTGCTTAATAACAGGAAACCTTCATTACAGTTTCTTGAACCATTTGGTTGTCCTTGCACAATTTTGTACACAAAAGAGAAGGTTGCTAAGTTTGGTGCAAAGTCTAGTGAAGGATTGTTTTTGGGTTTTTCAAATAACTCTCCTAACAAACGAGTGTACAATTTGGCAACTAAGCGTATGGAAGAACATTATGAAGTAACATGTCTTCGTTATACTGAAAATCCGGATGGAAAGGGACCAGCACATTTGTTCAATTATGAAGCTATTTTTGATTCATTTAATCTATCCACGGAAGATGATGAAATGGATCAAATGGTTACTTTGCTTCATGGTCTCGATTTATCTTCAACTTCTTCAACGCCATTAAAAGCAACGACACCAAATGTTTCTAATACTCCACAACCTTCTCAATCACATTCTCAAGCAAATGTTGATATCCCTGAATCATCCACAGGAAACCAAGAAACTTCTTCTGGTAATCCTGAGTCTGATGATGAAGATGAACATTTTGAGAATTCAAGGGAGTTTGAATCAGCACAGGAAGCTGATTTAACAAATTTGGATTCTGTCATTGTGCCTGACAAGATTCCAAGTTCGCGTATTCATAAGGACCATCCAGTAGACAATATAATTGGTTCTTTAGATAAGGGGATTCAGACACGACATCAAGTTGTTACTGATACACCTTCGGACTCATCTGAGTCCGCATCTCTTGCATGTCTATCGGTTGAGATTCACTCATGTTTCTTATCTCAAGTGGAGCCTAAACGAATAGATGAAGCTTTAAAAGATCCCCACTGGGTGGAGGCTATGCAGGAAGAGTTGCAGCAATTCCGTAAGCTGCATGTTTGGGAATTAGTACCATTACCTAAGGGTGCACATCCAACTGGCACTCGTTGGGTATATCGGATTAAGAAAGATGATCGCGGAGTGGTTATTCGAAACAAGGCAAGACTTGTGGTGCAAGGTTTTCATCAAGTTGAGGGATTAGACTACGATGAGGTTTTTGCTCCTGTTGCTCGATTGGAGTCAATTCGGATTTTCTTGGCCTTTGCGTCCTTCAAAGGATTTATTGTTTATCAACTTGACGTCAAGAGCGCCTTCTTATATGGACAAGTCGATACTGATGTATATGTCAAGCAGCCTCCTGGCTTTGAAGATCCGTTGCATCCAGAATATGTCTGTAAACTCAATAAGGCATTATATGGATTGCATCAGGCACCAAGATTGTGGTATGAGAGGCTTTCTACTCATCTTGTGAAAAATGGATTCGAACGAGGCAGTATTGATAGTACATTATTCACAAAACGAGATGGTGAAGACTTACTGCTGGTACAAGTTTACGTCGATGACATCATTTTCGGATCCACCAAAGATTCTATGTGTAAAGACTTTGAGCATCTTATGAAGACAGAATTTGAGATGAGTGCAATGGGGGAACTCACGTTCTTTCTAGGTGTTCAAGTTGAGCAGTCTGTCAATGGTATTTACATTCATCAGTCAAAATATGTAACTGATATGTTAACCAGATATGATTTGCTTAACTGTAAGACCTACGGAACTCCCATTGAAATTAACCATAACATTGGACCGGCCATTGATGACGAGGACTGTAAAGAAAAGGACTATCGCTCCATGATTGGTTCTCTTATGTATCTTACAGCATCCAGGCCAGACATCGTATTCGCAGTGTCCATTTGCTCAAGATATCAAGCTAGGCCAAAGGTTTCTCATATGAAGGCTGTTAAACGAATTTTTGGGTACCTCAAGCATAGGCCAACACTTGGTCTATGGTACTCAAATGAAAAATCGTTTGAACTAACTGCTTATTCAGATTCGGATCATGGCGGTTGCAGTATAGATAAGAAGTCAACAACTGGTGGATGCCAGTTTCTTGGATCTCGCTTGGTTTCCTGGCAATGTAAGAAGCAGACAACGGTGGCTACTTCCACTGCAGAGGCTGAATATGTAGCTGCAGCCAGTTGCTGTTCTCAGATTCTGTGGATTCAGCATCAATTGCGAGACTATGGGTTACTTCTTACTCTAACTCCTTTACATATTGATAATACTGCTGCTATTTCCATTACACGCAATCCCGTACAACACTCTAGGACTAAGCACATAGAACTTAGATTCCACTTTATAAGAGATTGCTATGAGAAACACTTGATAGACCTCGTCCACATAGATACCCTCAAACAGAATGCTGATCTCTTTACTAAGGCCTTCTCTCGTGCCCGATTTGATGAACTGATCAACATGATCGGTTTACGCTTCTTTCAACTAAAGAAGTAACTTTTGGACTTGGCTTTGTTTAAAAAAAAAAAAATAAAAAAAAAAATAAAAAAATAAAAAAAAAATAAAAATTTTATAAACGCAACAGCCACTCTTTATACTCTATAGTATTAAAGAAATGCGACGTTGCAATATTTGTAAAAAGACGTTCAGTTGTGTCTGTAAACAACTAGGAAAATGATAGTACATTAGGATGCATGCATAAAATGAAAATTCTAAGGTTTATGCTTGATGTATCAGTAGGTTTATCTAGCATACTTACTGCAGTTTTTATAAACACTTGCTTCATCATATGATGTACTGGTAGGCATGTCACACTGGGAGTTGAACAATTAAAACGTAATTCTAATAACATGTCTATTTATCATGTGGTCCACATTCTGTGATGTATGACTAAGTGTCTTAAATCCTTAATACCGCTTGGCATGCTTCCATTTTGGTTAAATAATATAAAAAACTTTGGGGGTATATATTTCTTGTTTCTTCTGTTGTACGTAAGTACAGACCTGGTCTCATGTTATATATACTTAAAAGTTAAGCAAACGCAAGTCAATCGCACTTGAAAAAGTCTTACATTATAGGATACCTCACAAGGTCGCCAAAATGGTTTGACCAAGTCTGGTTTTGCTTACACCTGAATCAAGTTATGTTGCTTTGTTGTACGTCTGTACAGACCTGTCACCGCTGTCTTGATTCTTAAAAATGACTTTTATATATTTTATCTATCTTGGAAGATATGTTCTTGTCGAAATTACTGGGATATGTCTATAGTGGGGACCACAGATACTTATTCATACCAACAATAAAAATTTGTTTATCCCCGTAGATGTAACATGTTTAGGTGGTCAAACAATACCAGTAATCATCTTGAAATAATTTTTATAAAAGATGCTTTAAATATGCTACGTAAATTTAAAGAGGTTCTATACTGATAATCGAGATAACACTTACTATTTACTAATATTTGCATGTTATCCTAATATGATTCCTTAGCAGACAAAATATCTACGTCACCAAAAAGAAAATTACTTTACATTTAAGGTTAAATAGTTAAGTTATTTTATTTTTAATATTATTTTTTTTTTGTTGGTTACAAGTCCAATTAGTTATTCATCAAATGGGTACATCACTTTCTTTCTCTCTGTTCTGCGACACAAGTTCTATACTGCGACATAACGTATGTCGCCTTCTATGTCGCCATTTTGTGTCGCATGAAGGGCTGAGGTATAAATACCTCCCTCCAGTCGCTTTCACGGATTACACTTTCTGCGACATAAAATCAAATCCTGCGTCACAACTTCAAACCCTGCGACACAAAATCTGCGACGCACTTTGATCCTACGTTTCGATCAATCCTTGCTGTTTCGAGCAATCCATCTTGTGCTTCTCGTTCGTCCACTTTTATTTGAACTTTAGGTACTTGTTTCACCCTTTTTTACCGTGTATTTTGTGCTAATTGTCATTATTCATTACGGGTTTTTTAAGGGTTTTGGGATTAGGTTAGTTACACACGACAAACTAGTCATTCTGTGTAAATATGATGCTTTTCGTGCTTCTGGCATGTTGGCGTACCCTAGGGTATGCCTCATTTTCAAAAACCCCAAATTTTAAGTTAGGGTTTCTGGGTTGGAGTTTGCTGTTCATCTTTGCGACATAACTAGCGACATAACGTGTTATGTCGCATAGTCATTACAATTTAATCTATGTCACTTATTCTTGCGACACAAGTATTTATGTCGCTTATATTAGCGACACAAATGTTTATGTCGCTTACATGTGTGACATAACTTTTATGTCGCTGGAATATGCGACATAACTCCTATGTCGCAAAATGTTATTGTGACATATCTTATGTCACTTAATTGTATTGAGTAGCTCCTTACCTTTTGTCCGATTATAGCCATGGCAGGTGATTTCATTCAGGATAACGATGTGTCATTCCACTGTATTCATTGCTTCTGCCCAAAGGATATCCTGTTCTGCACTTCCGCGACTTCGAGGCTTACCTTCCAGTCGTGGAAGTGTCTGTGTATTTAGGTGTCGTGATAGCATTTCCGCTTGATCGATTATCTTTAATTTTTTGTGGTCTGGTGGAATCCCTTCATTGTCTTGGATTTTCGCTGGACCTTGTCTTGGATTTTGGCTACTTTTTGTAGTGATATTATCCGAGGATAATATCTAGGTTTAAGGTTTAGGGTTTAGGGTTTAGACTTGGGATAATTTGTAATCATGACTATGTATTTGTTCTCAATTATTAATTCAAACCTTATTTTGTGCAAATTTAATATTTCTGTGTCGTATTGATGTGATTTTGCACTCTGTGATGCGACATAAATTTTATGTCGCCTGTTTCATGCGACATAACCCTTATGTCGCACCAACTCGATTAAATTCGAATATCTTGCATATTGCGACACAACCCTGTCTGTCGCATTACCTGAAAGCGACACAATTCCTATGTCGCTATGTGTGTTAGCAATTGATTTTGTTAACTTAGCGACATATTATTATTATGTCGCAACTTGTCTGCGACATAATTCTCTGTGTCGCAATTCTTATTAACTTAATACTTGTGTTTAAAATTCATTTGCTATTGCTAACTGTATGTGAGTTCTATTTTTTATATATGAGTGTACAGCAATGGCAGATGGTGATCTTCTATGGGAGCCACGTCATAATATTGTGGCATTTTTGGATGATACTAAGGACACTGCTGCACCATACCGGCCAATGGTTGCATTTCTACGCCGGTCTCGTATTCACACCGCCATTACAGCCACAACTACTATCTACAAAGATCAGGTGGCTTCTTTTTGGGAAAATGCGGTTATCAACTCAGATCTTCCTTACCCCAGGATTATTTATACCGTTGGTGATCGTCAACTTATTATCTCCGAGCAAGTCATTCGGGAATTCTTTCACTTCGGAGATACTACAGAGATGCCTACACTTTATAGCAATACTTTTATTGCCGGGGCTATGACTCGTATTGGCTATCCAGGCGTCCCAAATGACCAATATCGCAAGGCAAATTTGCCTAAAGTCTGGAGGTACTTAATGCATATCATTATTGTTTGCCTTTCTCCACGTAAGGCGGGCTTTGATGGATTTAGTCACTCTACGGCTTCTGCTATGCTGGCATTGATATACAACAAGCCCTTTAATTTTTCTGGGTATATCTTTCGGGCTATGTTGGATAATCTTCATGCTGGGGATAAGCGTTGGAATCTCTATCCCCGTTTTATTCAGCTGTTTCTGGATAATCAGTTTCCTGGTCTTCCTCAACATCCTCGTGAACGTTTGCGTCCAACTCCAATGAATGTTCGTATTTGGACGGTTTGTGCATCCGGCGGGAACGCAAATTCTAACTTTCCGTTGTTTGGGCATATCATCAACGAAGCATATGTTGCCCCACCAAATGACGAATTTTTGGATGTTTTGCCTGCACCTGGGCAGGGTATTCAGGAGGAGGAATTACACCTCCATGATGCTACTATACAGGTTGATGACCTGTTACAGGAAATCGAAGATTTCCAGACTGGGAACCAGGCTGTTCAGCCTAATCTTGATGACCCGGTCAGTGATTCAGATGGAGGCTCTACTCCTCCAACTTCTCCAAGGGATATTCCTTCTGAAAATGCGTTGAAAAATATTCAACGCTTTGATCCTCGTAGATATAAACGAATACAACGTCGTATTCGTGCCGGTTCTAGCTATGTTCGTCTGGATATGGGCAAACGACCTCGGAGTACCGATTTGGATGATGAAGATTGGGTTCCACCTCAGTCTATTCGTCGTACTTCTGAGTCGTCTTCAAGGCCACGGGTTGACATTCCCCGTGTTGAGGTTCCCATTCAACCTTTGCCTTCTGTTATTGAAGATTTGTTGAAAAGAATGGATGAGATGCAGAAGACTATGGATAATCAAGCTACACTGATTCAGTCTCAGGCATCAGTTTTGGAGGGTCAAGCTGCGCAAATTAAAGCGTTAGAAGAACAAGCAGCTTTGGTTCCTGTTTTAAATTCTAGGGTCTTAGAATTAGAATCCCTAGCTGTAGTTTCGGGGGAGTCAGGCCTGCGTGCCATTGAAACAACATCCAGGGCCTCTACCGGAACACAGACAGAAAATGTAAATGAAAATGTAAATGTTTCTGATGAAAATGAAGTTCTTCGTTTGGATTATTTCTCTGTTGATGATATTCCAGGTCAGCCAAGACCATTAGCTGTAGATTACTCGAATGTGAATTTATCGTTATTTCAGCGAATGGTTAATGGGGAAAGTCAGGTGTCTAGTCCTGAATTTGAAAATAATGATGATGTTGAGATTGAGGAGGAGGAATTAAACAATGATGAATTTTATAATGATGCTCCTACAATCGAGACAGATTCTTCGGAAGATGAAGCAGAGCCAGCTGGAACTCAGACAACTGTTCCAGAAACTTCAGAGGCTTCTGATAATGCTTCTACTTCAACTCTTGAGCGACCTGTGATAAGCTTTATTCCTGATGAATTTATTCCTGTAACTTGCAAAACATATAAAATACATGGGAAATATACAGGAATCATTAAAAGTTGGAAAACGTCTAGAAATATTCTGATGATTAAAAGAAGTGATGGTATTCAGTATTTTAAAAGCTCATTTAAGAAACTGAGTACGTTGCCAAAAGGAGAAATAAACCGTCTTGCTCAATTAGATCTAATAAATCCAACCAGGGATTCTAGAGCTGATTTTATACAAACGGTTTTGCGTTGTGAAGTGAATAGCAAGAGATACAACTTTATCAAACCGACGCTTGGTAAGAGATTCATTTTTAAGAGGAAACCAGATCCAGTTACAAAGCAGCCGATTTGTAAAATGCGTTATCCACCAGCTGATTGTTTAACTGAGATCTCATTGGAGTCTGTTCCTTATGATTTTCTAAGAAGATTTCATTATTGGGAACTTGATCCACATACTGGTGAAGCTGTGTTTGTGTTTGTTCCAGAGTCTGAACATCCGGAGAGAACTTCACTGTATGGTCTTAAGAAAGCTCAATTTAAAGTTTTCGATCCTATGAGCTTAATTAACTTGTCACAGAATGAATTGAGGAAATTGTTTGATAATCCAATTCGCTTCAACGTAAGAAATGTGGTGAATTCGATTCTTGCTAGACAATTTCAGAAGGTCGTGACTGTGTGTGTTACACATGGGATTCATGCTGGAGGCAGGTTTCCAACAGGCTGGGCATAATTGAAGAATGTTTAAAGACCAAGCTGAAGACACGGGGGAGTTTGTTGGTGCATCTTAGTGTGTCTGTCAGTTGGTCTAAGTCTGTTATGTGTTTGATATGTAATTAAGTTAGTTAATAACTTTTGTTTTAATTACATTTTGTGTTTTGGCGACACAAGGTCTTTGTGTCGCAATAGTTACCTTGGCGACACATCTTGTGTCGCATGAGTCGGCTTGGCGACACATCTTGTGTCGCATAGACCAGGTTAGGTCTTTGGTATAAATAGGTTATTTCGGCTCATTTGTTAAGGTTGACGAAATTGTGTAATCAGTGAGCTTATTGTAAGTGATATTCTTAATATAATCTGATTAGCTTTGAGTGTTGAATTGCTTTGCTTATTTGATTAACGTTTATATATTCAATCAATTGTATTCCGCACGTTTGATTGAGTAAGGATTCGATTAGGTCCGACTACAGGGGTCCTACAGTCATCCAAAATGTATATCAAATGTATCAATTATAAACTAATCATCATCTGAATCCTCCTGCCCAGAATGCCTCGAAGGTCCAGCTCCAGCATCAAAGAATGAAGGAACATATGGCTGGAACTGAATAGACCTCTCTCGTAACAGCTGCTGCAGTAACTCATGCTGATAATCAGATCTGTGATAACTCTCCCGCTCAAATCTATCAAACCGCTGCTCAAATCTGGTAAACCTATGATCAATCATATCAAATCTCCTACCATGAGCAATCTCCATCCTCTCCAATCTCTGCTGAATATCCTCTAACATATCACCCCTGCCACGACCTCTACCTCTACCTGCTGGTAGCTCAACCTCTGGTACTGGGATCTCAGGAACTAGCGGTAGTGGAACAGGTGGTCCTCTCAATCTAGCTCTATGGACCGGCTGCTGTCCTGGCGCAACCTCAGGTGTCCATAACAAAACCCCCTCCTGTACACCAACCTGTATAATCCCTAGCTCAATCAACTTGTCCTCGCCTAGCAAGGACATCCCAGGTGTAACGGGTGTGCATGTCAAAAAATCCGCAACTGTCAAACCATAATATCCAGCTATCCTAGTGACATACTGTCCTCCACATAAACTACTGGTCGACCTATACCCAGTCGCTCCTGTCGTAATCCAATGCACTAATTTCCAGGGAACATTGATCAGTGTCCCCTGAATCATAGTGTGTAAGAAAAAGAAATCAGGCTGGTAGACCTTCTCAGGTCCCGTATGCCTGCCACAAATAGAAGATGACAACAACCTATGCAATAGCCTATGAACAGGACTCCTCATGTGAATGTCAGAAGGTGCTCTCTCCCCATAAATCAACAATCGCTAAATCCCTCCAATAAGCAGCTATCTCAACAGATGAATACTGACCAACCATACCTGCAGTCAAATGATCCACAAAAAATGGGTTGTGGAGCATATCTAATGTATAGAGCCCCACAGCAATACTAAACTCAATCAAACTCATCGTTCTAGGCTGACCTCCTAAGTAAAAAGAAATCGAGGGCTGATCAAACTGCCTAGACGTGGAATCAAACCTAAGGGTGGTGTAAAACTCAATAACAAGCTCTCTATAGATAACCTCCTGAATCTGAAATAAACGAAACCAAGCCTGTGATACAAAACCAACATCACCTGATGGTAAAATATAGCTCTGAGTCATCAGCCTCCTCAGAGTAACATCTCCAGTCTCCCCGTCCTGGCGAGGGTCAATAACTCTCTCCATGAGGGACCAATCTAACACCTCTGGAACCTCTACAGGCTGTGCCACTAACTCCAGTAATCTGTTAGCGTACTCTGTCCTGCGCTCCTGAGTGACAGACTCATGCTCGAATCTCAGAAATGTATGTAGCTGGAAGTCATCTCCGGCTAACAGTGAGAGTCCTCTCTGTCGTCTCGTAGCCTTATCTGTAAAAATAAATTTTTATAACTTAAAAAATTAGAAATTTGGGCAGCATTTCTGCTTATTATTTGATAGCCACCTGTTTATTTTCAAATATTATATCCAATAGATTAAGCATAATATGTGTTTTTATTTCGAAATATAATATCGAATCAAATAAATATTAAGATTGTTGTTAAACATTTGTAGGGTTTAAAGATGTATTTTTAATAAAATGTATATTTTATCTAAAAAATTTTATAACTATATAGTAAATTTGTTTTATAATTTATGTTGTCAAAAATTTTGAAATAATTGTTTTTCTAACGTAAAATTTTAAATTTGTATGTTATTTTAATAATATTAAGTTTTAAAAAAAATTGTGTATAATTTTATTTTAAAAAAACTTGTAATATTGTTATTTTGAATGTATCGAGACAATTAATTCAAAATTACTATATACTCAAATTTTATTTTCAAATATTATTGAATCAAAAATGTAGTTTTTATTCAAATAATTATCTAAAATCGAACCCTAAACCTAATCAATCCTCAAACCGTGAAAATCACAACTTAGCTAACCTAACTAATTTCTAAGTATTCCTAATCATTTAAACTATCAAACTATATGTAATCAGTCCACAATTCGCAAATAACACAATAATGCTATATAATACGGAATTAAAATGCGAGAAATAATAAACATGAGTTAGAAATCATACCTTTGATACGTAAAAACGTAAAATCGGTGTGAGATGATGATGATAATGTGATTTTCGTACGTGTGTGTGAAATGTGTGTGTTTTGTGGGTGTGTAAATGGCAGAAACTCAAAGGTTTCTGGTTTTGGACGAAAAAGGGTCCAACCGCCGGTTGGGTTTTTTCCCAACCACCGGTTGGTTCAAAAATTGGACTCAGGCCATTCGGCCCGTATTTTTAATTTGGGCTTATTATTTTTATTACTTATTTTTAGCCCATGTATTACTAATAGTTTATTTATACGTATTTTAACGTATTTTAAATGCAATATTATTATAAATGCAATATACAATATTATTAGATATTAACTATATACTATTTGTATCTTATTTGAAGAAAGTAAATGTATTGAAAAAGAGACTTACCATTTCGTTCCTCCAATTAATATAAATACCTGCATTGATGTTAGTTGTTACGAGCAATAGATATATATAAACCTATTTTGGTATACATAGATTTATAATCAGTGATTGTGTCGACTCATTCACTGTCTGAAAATTCAATTGTCGACTTTATCGAATTTCAAATATATTAGTTCAATCTATTTATCACCAAAATATCAAATTTAATATACCTGCAACTTTGTAATCAATGTTAAGCATACATTCGAAATTTATAGTATTAATTCTCTTTAAGTATTTTGAATCAAACTCTTATCACTATTGCAACTCGTGTAAAAATCAATTCTAAATACTTAGATTTCTAATATTTGTGTAGCTAATACAAATAAAGAAGAGATAATCATATAAATCTGAAAGCAATAAACTTTATATTAATAAAGCACGATATTAACAATAAATTCCAATTATTCAAATAAAATTCAAATCCTAAAAATAGAAAACAGAAAAATATAACTAGCTATTAAAAATAAAAAAGTTACAAATGATCTTCAGAAGTGATTTTGTTGGTCTTCAATCCTAATTTCCATGGATAGGTTTTTCAAAATTCTCAGGATAAATCCTTCGAAAATGCACATAGATTTTATTAGCTAACTCGGGTATTGGTGAAGCAAATTCAGAGAAACTCTCATGATGAATTCTCTCAGCGTTCTCAGTTTCTATGAGCATGGCAGCTATTCTTTTTACCTTTTTAGCTATTCTACCATCTTCGTCTGTGCACAAGTAGTTGTCTTCAATTTTCGTTTCGCGTTCTACATGATTGTGTCTTAATGAATCTAATAACCCATAGAACCCTAAATGTATATCATGATAATCATATGTGATGTGGGTTCTCACTGCTGTTCCTATATCTTTTAAGATCCTATTATAATATCCTTCTTGATGATCCGTTGTTAACCCAGAATACCTAAAAGTATCTACTAAATGATAATAAACCTCTGATAGACCTAGATGAAAAAGGTTATTTCTTTTATTATAGTGAACTCCAGGGTAAGCTAGTTGCAACTCCTTCTTAGCATAAGTGATCAAGTTTGCCATTAGTTCATTAGAAAAATACTCAGGAATTGTACGTGTAACTTCATCACATTCTCCATAGTAAAATTCATCAATAATGTCTTGAATGTAGAACTCCACTGTACAATCTATGAAGAATCTTCCAGAATCAATGTGTTCTCTAGCCTTTATCAAATTGAAGAAGTCTTGAAAGTTCCTTAGCAAGCAGATATCAGCCATATTGCTCAAGTTTCCAGTGGCATACTCTATTATTTCCTTCAGCGCTCTTAACATTTCTCTTTGCTTCTCAGAATAAGGAAACAAAGATTTCTCAAATGTCTTATACACATAAGTGTATTTCAACGGCTGTTCTTCACAAAAAGTTGGATCTACATCTTCACTCACAATATCATATTTCAACTCATTTACATAATTGATAAAATCATCTGTATCTCTGGTTTCATTAGATATAACCCAAGCAGTGAATTGTTCTTCCATCTTCTTAATCAACTCTTTTTGATAATCAGTATATTCTAAAGTAGACCTACGTACGAGTTCCATAACAAATCTAATATCATCCTCATGGTCATCTAAGTAGTCAAACATGTCTTCCTTGGTTGAAATCACAGGAGGATGTTCAAAACACTCATCTTCAGTTGTTAGCCTGATTTTCTTGTTTGGTTTAAAAGAATGGTCGTCTATCTCTATATCTTTAAAATTCTCATTATCACTTCCAAAGTCCACTTGCATCGACTCCATTTCTTAATAACAGTTAAATTTCTCTGTGCACATAAAATAGCACATAGTTTAGATTACTTATCTAATCCTATTCTACCTAAAGTGATTTATTATACATAATGAATAATTATATTAATCTCTTATACATTGCTAATCAAAAGATCTCGGTAGCTCCATTGATAGTACACAAAAGCGGAGAAACAGGTCAGCACGAAGCATGTTAAAAACCTATTTCTTTCGAGAAGCACCTTACCTCTTATTTGATAAATCAATGAGGTAGGGCTGAACTCTCCTTATACCTTTATTTTTGTCAGTATTCTCAATGGGTGAGCCGATATTTCGTATTGATTTTGCAACACATTAGAAAAAAATATAATTGTTTTACAGGGAAAATAGTTAGTTTAAAATAAAATACACTGCTCCCCGGCAGCGGCGCCAAAAACTTTGATGTGTGCTAAGTATAGGCAATTATAATCACAAGTTTTAATTAAGGAAATACTAAATAATACTATCACACAATTCAGGTAAGTGTTATCCTGATCATAGAATATAGTTTTATAAGTAAGTCCAGATTCGAACACAGGGAACGTGATTTAATCTATAACTAACTATCTATTTATCCTAATTACAATTATTACATTCAATATACAATTTCACAATTAATGTACAATAATATATAAGATAGGGAGGACGTTTTAGTTCCGATCGAACATATTTATAATTGATACCAATTCTTTAATAGATAAGTTTAAAGGAACAACTTAAGAATACTCAATTGGATAGAAGATTATGACTATTTAAACTATTATTTATTAAACTTATTATATCAACTTATGTCTATTTGCGTGTTAGCTATTATTATTGTGATTTACTAATGTAGAAAACCTCAAAGGTTATGACAATTCTCATATAGCAATACAGTCAAAGGTTATGTAAAGTATTACTATTTATTAAGATCTATCAACATATTATTGATGCAATTTCAGGGTCGGTTGAATTATAATGCTACTTAACATCTAATGAAACATAATCACTTAATTTAAAAACCCAAAAGGTTAGTGAGTTTATCTATAAATCAGTTAATTATGATCACTAACATAATATAATACATAATTCTTGCATAATAATATTCAATAATATAGTTCCAACATAAACATATAATTCATATAATAAACCTAATAAACATACATTTAAACATTCATAGCGAAAATCTAACAAGTAATTAATTTAAATAAACAATATCCATAGTAACCCAAAAGGTTAGTGAAGCTACAAGGATAAAGAAACCGAACCAATTGACGAACTAGCTTTTCCTAGGGTTGAAAACCTTCAAACCCTAGCTCCTTAGCCTCAAAATTCGCACCTAAAGTCGACCTTAAACCTTAATATTCGACTTTGTATTCTAAGAATCGTATATCGTTTAATCAAAACTAAGCCTCTATTTATAATACTCCTGGCTGACCCTCCAACCGCCGGTTGGGACCTCCAACCGCCGGTTGGAGTTATGAATCCTACTCCAACTCTGCGCATTATCCACCGCCTTGAACCCTTAGCCCCAACCGCCGGTTGGTTAATCCAACCGCCGGTTGGACTTAAATTCCAGAATACTCCAAAAACGGGTTAGGCTTCAATGTAGGCTTTTCTTTCTTCTTTAAACGGATTCAATTGTTTTCTTGGCCCAATTCTTCAATATTATTATTTTACTCTTCATTTTTTTAAGTCTTCTTTTCTTCAATTGCTTTAATTTCTTCAGTTTCGGTCTTATTTTCATTCATTTTCTCCAATCTTCAATTAAAATACATTTCTGCAAATATTAACAAAATAAGTATCTAAAATCATCTAAATGCATAAAATGTATACAAATATAGGGATAAATAATATAAAATATAGTATCTATTTGATGCTTATCAGGACTCACGAATGAAGTGAAGGTCTTGATATCATATCCTCATAAAACTCAAAAATACGATTTTTGATATGGGTTGGATTCGTTTCCCATTCACCATTGATGGATAGACCATTGATACGAGAACACGTCAATTTATTATTAAGCATGTCATGAAAGAATTTAGAATTTTCATCACGTTCCACCTCCCATTTGACTTTTGCTTTTTGTTTAAGATCCTTGATTTTCAATGATTCCAAATTGAAAAGTTCTTTCATGTGGGCGATTCGATCTTCTTTGTCTTGATCACTTAAGATTCATTTATCCGCTTTGTTGTCGATAAGATCCACATTTAATCTCAATTCTTATAGTTTGCTTCTTTTGACATTAGAGACAAAAGTTCTCCACTTTTTGATGTCCACTTTCAAGTTCTTTAACTTGTTTTTGAAAGTAATTGCCTATGATGCTTTAAGAACAATGAGTGCATAAGAAACACAATCACTAAAATGTGTCATTGAACATGGTTACAAATATAAAGCTAATCTGAACTAGACAAGATTTTATGATACAAGTTTGGGATTGAGCTTGAACTAAATAAAAACTTAATTCGATCTACCTTCAGCTTGAAATGCTCAATCAAAAAACAAGAATCGACATAAAATTATTACAAATCTAATCACAAGTGGTATAAATATGAACAATTATGGTATCATATTTCATGTACTCATCACCATTTCACCTTGATACATTCTTTCTCTTTATCTCCCCATTGTTCAAAACTACACTTACTTCTACATGGTTATCTACAACTCAAAGTTATTATAAAACCATCTATAAACTCGCACGTTACATTTGATCAACGGAGAAGAACTCATCAGAATTGAAGCTTGTTTAAAGTTGGCAACTATGAGTTTTCATTGAAGTTAACTGATCTTGACATGGCTGCAGGGTTTGCTCTCAAATTGACCATAGCTTTCTTTCCCAATCCTATTTCATCACCTTCATATCGTATGACCTAAAACACAAAAAATGAGTCCATCAAAGCAGCTTAATTAAGTAATAAGTGCTACCTTTTTCACTTATTGAAGGCTCTAAATAAATAAATGAATCCCTAAACCTCAAGATCATAAACAAGCATCAATTTGAAAGACTAAAATCATGTGAAATTAAGTAGCTAATGTTAGCATGTTTAGTGGCTAGTACTTAATCTTAACCCGAAAGATCCCAATATAATTCATCCAAAAACCTTTTTAGCAATCAAATCTAGCATAATACAATTTGAACCCAAATTTATATGATCCAATAACACCGCAATATGTGAATATATATTTACAAGTTATATTTATTGTTTTGCTTTTCATGAATAGACCAAAACAAGAATCTACACAAAATCTTAACGAATACAAAATCAAAGACCGACCCTTTTCTCAAAATCAAATTTTTTAAAAAGGGTTTGTATCAAAATTAAAAAATTGATCAAGGAATACCTTGATCCCTTTGTAATACTTGCGTTGTTGTTCACCAGTTGACTGAATTGACTTTCCTAAAAGCTGCTTCATCGTGTGGTCTTTCACTTCCGACATTACTGTTTAAATCTCTCTCGATTGAGGTTTTGGTAAAAACGATTTTAACTCTAAAAAAATTTGTATGTGTTTTTTGGTTTGTCGTTGTGTTGAAAAGGAAGATAAATGAGTGTTTGACAAGTGGGCACTGGTCAGAGCACAAATGGGATAGATAAATTCTAGCCACAATTTTTTGTGGCGTTCTTGGGGTTTATAATGAACTTGGAATTTTATATTCACTTTTTAGGTATTTGTGGCTAGGAATTTTATCCAAAGTTTTCATGTAGTGCTAGTTAGAATATTTATATCTAGAAGACATGAACACATCATCTTATTCTACAATTTTTTATTATATGATCATGTTTGTGGTGTGACTATATTTATATTGGGAGCATTTTAGTGGGAATGAAATATAAACCAAGAGATTATTGTTGGACCATTTTCATTTTCAGGCTGACTTGTTGATCTAGATTTTATTGTATTACCATATAGGCCTATATTATTATATACTATCAATTGGTGAAGATATATGGACAGTGACCTTGCCATTTATATATCACCACGCGTTAGTCTTTTATCTGCATATATAAACCAAGATAGCGGCATTAACATTCGACAACGTCGTCGGATGACGTTCCGTCGCACCGTCGTAGTGTTCCGGGCGGCATTCTCAGACGGTGTTCGTTCCAAAACCAATTTGGCTTCTTTTTTTTTGTTTTATTTTCCTTATTTCTTACATGCCTGTTTTTCTTTAATTTTGAATTGTCTACATGTTTTGTATGATTTTTTGCAGTGTGTGTGTTTGTTTTTGCAGGAGGAAGAAGAAGTGAGGCGTGTATGTTTTTTGCATGATGAAGAAGTAGGAATAAGATAGGGTTCAATATATTGGTCCAAATCTAACATTTAAAACGCGTATATAAAGAGGGCTAGTTTTTTTTTAACAAAATGGACCAACAAAATGGTGTAGTTTGTTATTTTCTTCTATTAACATTATTATTTAATTTGTGTTTTTACTAATATTAGTTTTATATTTAGTTTTTAAATTAATTTATTTGTTTTGATAATTAATTTATTCAATTAAACATCTTTAAAAAATTTAAAATCAAAAACTCTTTAACACTGTCTATAACACTGTCTTTATTAGAAAAATTATATTGTCATAATTTCCCTACATTATTAATGTGATGTGACAAATAATAAAACTGAAACTAGAAGGGTTAACTAGAAATATTCAAGGTAAACTTGAATATTAGGGGATTAAGTTACCTAATAGGATTGTGTTTCCTAGTTTTACATATCCCTAAGACTCTATAAATAAAGACTTCTTAGGAGATATTCAGTGTGTTTTACAAAGGTAAAAACCACGATCTCATAACTTGAGATTGTTCCCCATGTATCCCTAAGGTTGTAAACCCTAATACATAAAAGTTGTATCCATCTTGTTGATTTTATTAATAAGATTAGAGATTTGATGTTTGAAATTTTTCTTTGTTTTCTTCATATTGTTCTTAATCTGTCTTAAATTCTTTTGCTTGGTGATTATTGGGACAACACAATTGTTATCAAAGCACGTCGAATCTATTCAAGATTTTTTCCAATTCAAGCAAAAGATTTCGTATTGAAGAAACCCAAGAAGATTGCAGGTTAAATTCGTAATTCGTCATATTCTGCGCAGCTAAGGTAGAAAATTCGGATCTCATTCGTTAACCGTTCAATCGTCGTAAAATTTGAATTGTAGGTTCCTAACATATAGACGCATCTTCTGTATGGAGGAATCTTCGATTTGAAATTTTAATTGAAAGATATTTAAATTCGAAATCTGATATAGAAACCCTATGGTTTTTATGGACAGTTGCAGTAAAACGATCATCATGTCTTCGTAACCATTAGATCTGTATAATTTTTTGATATGTGGTTGAAGACATATGTTTCTACATTGTGTAAAAATTTTATCATGATCGGTTGTGTCTAAATAGAGATATCAAAATTCGAATTTGCTGCAGTATGTTTGTGGTTTCTTTTCGTGCAGCTGAAGTCATATAGTTACCGTAGATTCATTTACTGTTGGATCGACTTGATTTTTGGATACGAGGTTAATGAAACATTTATAGACTTTGTGTAAAAATTTGAGCATGATCGGAGCTGTCTACAAGGAGATACAGAATTCGGAATCTGCTGCAAGTAAACAGTCAATACTGCTCGGTATGTATTAATGATGTTCGTTAACTATTACTAATGTTTGTTAGCAATTAGTACTGGTCATTATGTATTAATGTCGCTTGTTAACTATTACTACTGCTTGTTAATTATTAGTACTGCTTGTTAATAATTAATACTTTTAGAATATAGTTAATACTGCTAGCACATAATTAATGTTGTTTGTACATGGTTAATACTGCTGGTACATAGTTAATACTGCTAGCACATGGTTAATGCTATTCATACATAGTTAGTACAGCTATTGCATAGTTAGTACTGTTGGTATATAATTAGTACTGCAATTGCATAGTTAGTACTGCTGGTATAAAATTAGTGCTGCTAGTATATAATTAGTGCTGCTTGAACGAAGTTAGTACTGTCGACTTGTATGGTTTAAAAAGCAGACTAATATGACTTCAAACTCACATGAGGTCAAACTTAAATGATAATTGACTCATACTGCTCGACCCAAAAGGAGGGTCAGACCTTAATCAGACCTAAAGGTTAGCTCAAGTTTACCCAATATTTATGAAGCTATTGATGAAGTTTTCAGTTAAAATGTTAAACATTTATACGTTTAGAATGTTCCATTCCATTCTGTGATGGTTTAGCATTCTTATGTTCAAGTTAGTTGAAGATTTTTTCTTTTGGTATTATAAGTGTTGTTGAGGATAAGAGTGGTAGTGCTTAAAATATGTTCAAGCCATATTATACAAACCTTCGTTATTTTTTGCGGAAGAAATAAAGAAGGATGATGATAAAAGGGGGAGAACTATTTAACATTGGGTAGCTGATATTGAGGGGGAGATTAGAGCATCAAAGAATACAACTCGAACATGTACAAATATCATGAAGATATAGTGATTCAAGCTGAATTGATCAAACTGTTCAAGTTGACTTTAAAATGGAGTTTTGAAGTTTGAAAGAAGAAAGATATATACTCTTTAAATGGTTGATGGGATATCACTGAAAGATCAAGTTATTATCAACACAAGAAGAGTTCGACGAATTATGCAAGATGTTATGAGCTGTCAGGATGAAGATTATACTTTATTGTTGAAATTACATGTATCATCTTGTAATCAATTTACTATTTGTTTTGTCATCATCAAATAGAAGGAGATTGTTAGGAAAATTATGTTGTCTTCCTACATTATTAATTTGATGAGACAAATAGTAAAACAAAAATTAGAAGGGTTAACTAGATATATTTAAGGTAAACTTGAATATTAGGGGATTTAGTTACCTTATAGGACTATGTTTCCTAGTTGTACAAATCCCTAAGACTCTATAAATAAAGAGTTCTTAGGAGATATTCAGTGTGTTTTACAAAGGTAAAAACCACAATCTCATAATTTGAGATTGTCCCCCATGTATCCCTAAGGTGGTAAACCCCGATACATAAAAGTTGTATTCGTCTTGTTGATTTTATTAATAAGATTAGGGATTTGATGTTTGAAATTTTCTTTGTGTTCTTCATATTGTTCTTAATATGTCTTAAATTCTTTTGCTTGGTGATTATTGGGATAACACGATCTACAACACCATAAAATCTTTAGTAACGATATTCTTCCCAGAACACTGTGAAAACAGCATCTCGATACACTATGCTTATAAGATCGCTTTTTGAGGGAAGTGCTAAGTGCATATGTAAACATATACTACTATTAATCTTGATTGATATATGAACTTACTGAAACAAATGGTTTGTTGTTTATTTGTGGGATTAGTACGTGGAAATGTACTCAACTTTAATCAAAACTCTACACTATGTATCCAACTTCATTGTAGTCTATTGTACGTATCCAACTTCATTTTAGTCTATTGTACGTATCCAACTTTCAGTTATGGTCTATTGTGTGTATTTAACATATGTGTCCTTTGTGCAAGATGCAATGTGGCATCCATAAAAGATTCCACATCATCAAAAATACTGCACGATACTCACAATAAACCATAATTAAAAGTTGAATATACGAAGTAGATCATAACAAAGTAAATTTGAAGACACTATATATAAGGTCTAAGCTAAAGTTATGTGCAATTTCACTCACTAATTCCTTTATCTGTTGGCTTCTTTGTGTTTATCGATACTGGAATAAAATATAAGCAAAAGTGTAAAAACTTTCCATGTTTAAATTTTAATCATATGTTCAATGGCTTATCAATCATCCTCACGTATTTAGATGTAAATTTAAAATTTAAGATGACAACTTTTGTGTATTACGCCTATAATATGAATTTGTAAATTGTTATGTTGTTAGTGAAAATCTAAGGCTTTATTTTTTCAAAGGTTGTTATACATCGTCTTTAATACTGTTGTATGAGATGGTCTTTTTCATTTTGATTTAACTTTTAAATCTCGTCTATCGTATGTATATTTCCCCCTTTTTTGGCATTATGGCATTGATTAATGCAAAAAAAAAGAGTTGACAAAAGAAGAAAGTGTGCATATAACAAATGATATTTATAAGTTCAATACACACAATAAAAGTTCTAAAATTACGCTTTATACAATAATAAAGGGTTAATGTGTAACACACTTTAGAACAATAAACTCAATTAATATTATAGGCGTAACAAAAATGAAAAATGACAAGTCCTTCCCAAATGGCATGCATCCTATTCCCACACTCTTTATTACTACCTTCTTTGCATTACAAGTGTCATCTTTTAACCTTTTAAAATCTTTTTTTCTCATCTTTGACTTTAAATATTTTTGTTTGTGTTATATAATACCTGATGAAAATTATATCAATGAATATACATTTAAAACTTGACCCATTCATATATTTTACATCAAGTATTATATAACACAAATTAAAATATATAAAGTCAAAGTTTAAAAGAGAGACTTTCAAAAGTACAAAATGAACACTTGTAATGGGACAAATGGAGTATTTAACTAAACTTTGTTACACTTGCTTTTTTTATTTTTATTTGGATGCTAATACTTTGTTAATAAGAAAACAATTTGTAAGATTTAAAAGCAAATTTTAGTTTTACTGCTAATTTGTATTTATAAGTAAGTTATTATAATTTTATTAAGCTGGTGGTATAGTCAAAGAATATTAAAACATGTTCTAGTATGTGAGAAATCATGATAACTGAATCATCTACAATAATATTAAGATACAAAAATACATACTTATAATCGCCGGTAACTTAATCGAATACGATTACAATTAAAAAACTAAAATGTATACTTTCAACTGCGCCGAAATGCGCTTGATGAAAATACAAATAAAGGTAGAAAAGGATAATGATTGGTATGATTAATTAAGTAATTAGGTAGACCTAATGTGGACCAAAAAATATAAGAGTAACGTGTGTTAGGTGTAACCAGTAAGATTAGATGAGAGACTGTATTATCCAATAAAATGTATTAAGTTTCTTTTTAGACCCATCTAATTAGGTTTATGTAGCATTACTTGGTAGAAAATTTAAGAATGTAAGCAACTATAATTAAGTTATTTTTCATCTTTTAGATCATTTTCTTCTATTTTAGATAACTTTAATGAATATATGTAATAATGTAAGAAAATCACTGTAATTTTTTTATGGCTCAATCTGGGCCATACCAAAGTTTTGGCATTATACAAATACAAATTGGGCCTCACTTTCTTTCTGAAGCCATGAACTCTGATGAGTCCACAGTTATCCAAATCCAATAGGAGACCAAGTAAAAAGGGGTGATAATATTTTCATCAAACTTTTTAATAGAATCATCAAAGTATGCATTAGAAGTTTGTACTATACATACAAGTAATGCATCTTCCTAGTATCAAAAAGTTTGATGAATTTATTCTTACCCGGTGATTAGAAATATGATTGTGTTGTGTAAAGCGTATGTTAGGGCCTTAGGGGTAACATTAAAAGATTGGGTAGATACAACATTTGTATAGACTCGAGTGGATCCATGATATGTAGTGATGGCTACCATGGGTATATTTCAATATTTGTGAACACTTAGCACAAATAAGAAAAGCAGTAAAAGTACATTTTTAACAAGAAATCTACAAACACACCCACACCCCTCGAGACAAACTCTCGAGAAAAGGCAAATTGCCCAATGTTTCCAAATTAGTCCAACTTCGTACCTTTCCGGCATAAACCATATATCTCAGCGAGGTCATGTGTGTATTGAATAGACCCGTAACGACTGCTACAATAATCACGGTGAAATCATCCCTTTTAAACATTATTCATTGTGAAGGTTTGATATAATCAATAATTAAGTTATTACTACATAATATCACCTTTTATTTTGTGTTTAGCTGTGGCAATGATTTGTAACGAGTTTCACAAAATTCACCCCCTTTGAAAACATGCTAAGTGAAGTTGATATTGTGTATTTTCATTGTCTACAAATACTAGCTAACACATGGAGTGATTTCATGTACTACGTAGTACGTATATGCTTCAAAGTTGAAGGATAAAGGATGATATAAATTCACCGTCCATTTTTATAAATGCATCATAATTATGCATTAACAAGTTGTACTGTACAATTTGTTAATACATGATTGTGATAGATTTATCAAAATTGATGATAGAAATATCAATAAAATCTTGAAACAGGTTAAATAATCATTCGAAAATTTGCTTTATTACTTGATGGCATTTAACTTTAATGTCACAAAATTAAGTCCAAATTGTTAAAGTCAACTACTAATTTCAGTGTCCTAAAGACATGAACATATTAAATATTGATTGTCTAACGAATAATTGCATTTTATTCAGAATTGTGATGATTACGACACCTTCTTTTTTCATATTTGGCCGACCAACCTAACTTAAAAATAATAAAAAGATGATAACGTACACACACAATGTCAAAGTACCTGAATCTTTCAATTTTATGATTGTTTATTAATTGTTTGCCATAATTACTTCAGGGCTTATCTTCCATATGGTATGTATTCATAACGTGTCAACCTACTACTAGCTATAATGAGCCTCGGAAATGCTTTTTTTGAATAGAGTGAGGGTATAGTATTTATCACGGTGCATATTACGTTTACTAAAGCATCTTCAACGTAACACTAAACACTATACTAAATTTAATGTAATAAAAGAATCTTTCATAAATATATTTGCATCAAATATTTTTGTTTATGTTATATAATACTTGATGCAAAATATATAAATAAATTGGGTTTTAAATATATTTTAATTGATATAATTTTCATCATGTATTGTATAACACAAATCAAAATATTTAAAGTCAAAGTTAAAAAAAAAAAAAAAATCAAAATGTCAATAGTGGACATTTGTAATGAGCCGAAGGTAGTAATCAACATTGATGTTATAAATAATATGTTGCCTGATGAATTTCTTTTTTAAATAATAACATTAGTCGATGAATCTCACTAATTTTAACAATATTCATCGTGATGAATGCTAACTAATATGACAGTGTTAACGCTTTATTAAATATATTTTCATCAATTATCGTTATGACCTAGAAAGAAATACATGAATGAAACTTAATCTTTATACCATTGATTTCGATTAACGTTCAATATTATTTTTAATTTGTTATAAGATTAGCTTTTAAAAATGAAAGATACCAACTTCATGAATGTTACGTGCTTCACTTCCCTTTACAGAAGCACCTTCATATAAATCACTCTCCAATAAATATAAACTAGTTTAGAACCGGCGAAATTCGTGGAATCATCCTTGAAAAATATTTTAATACTTGTATCCATTGTCGTATGATTGTTATTATTATTTTGAGTTTTATATATTACTCCGTATATATATACAATACTTTTTATATACAATATGATAATGTACATATCAACTGTTGAACCTTACGGTGGCATTGATATAAGTACACTAAAACACGTCGGAACCCAACCCGTTGGCATTCATAATCCAAGAAGCGTAAGTTAAAAATTGATAAAAGAAGTAAAAAAGGCGGTCGTATACGAATTTAAATTACTGGGCGATGGAGTGAAGTCATGAATTTTTTGGAATTGAAAATAATTATTTGAGGTTTATTTAAAAAAAATAAAATAAAGAAGATTATATGAAGAATTTAAATTATGAAAAAAATAATAAAATAATTATTAAATTAAAATTTTCATATAATATTTGAAAGATTGTCTACAATTAAAAGAAAAAAAGAGAATTTATAATGTAAATATTGAAGAGTGAATATTGTAAATATAGAAAAGTATGTTAGTCTTTTAATCACTTAAAATATGATTAATAATGTCACTAAATAAATTAATCTTAGATCTAAAAATATGATTAAACATGGTTTTAGTGTCTGGGAATGTATCAAACTTTCACCAAATCTCTATTGTGTGTATCCAACTTACGAAACTCAATATTAATGTATTCAACTTGTAAAAACCCTTATATTGATGTACTTTGATGACGTGTTACTCTCTCCTTGTGCCACGTGGCATGCTATGTGCGTGACACGTCATCAAAGTACATCAATATAAGGGTTTTTACAAGTTGAGTGCATTAATATTGAGTTTTGTAAGTTGGATACACGCAATAGAGATTTGGTGAAAGTTTGATACATTCCCAGACACTAAACCTCGTAAACATCAATCTTCATAATTAATGAGCATCACTAGATTGGTGTATTTGACTTATGTTCCTTAAATACTCCCTCATTTTCATTACAAATGTTAACTATTAACTTTTAAAAGTTTTTTTTTACAACTTTGACCTTAAATATTTTTATTTGTGTTATATGATACTTAATGCAAAATATATAAATGAATTGAGTTTTAAATATATTTCATTGATATAATTTTCATCATGTATTATATAACACAAATAAAATTATTTAAGGTTAAAGTTGAAAAAGAAAGACTTTAAAAAGTCAATAGTGGACACTTGTAACGGGACGGATGTAATAGTATTTATGATGATGATCCATACACCACCAGTTTTTTTCCGTGCATTACTAAACATGCTTTCAGTTGTTGTACGTACTATACAACAGTCTAAAACATGTTAATGATGTACAAAGAAAAATTGATGATGTAGAAATCACTGTCAATATATCTAGGGCTTAATCACTTAATCCTGATCCATATCTAGTTCACTATTTAAAAACTACTTTAAAGATTGTGCTAGCTAGTGAGTATCTTGGTTTTGTGCGTTTCTTTATCCGTTTTTGTAGTTTATTTAATGTCATGATAGAATCGAATATTAGTTAATTAGGACAAGTATGTCAAGATATACACGTTAATTAGATTCTCATCTCCCATTTAATATGTTAATGATCGAGAAGTAAATCAGGTTCTTGATAATTTTCGATGTAGGAAAATGCGTCATGTACTAAAAATATATAACTAAATCTAAGTCTTAAATAACTAAGATTTGTTCGATGGATATAAATTAATAAAATAGAATGATTGGTAGAAGAAAACGTGAGATCACTAAATATATGATCGAATTAGGCATAGATTTACATATATGTTTTGCATACATTTAACACTATTACTCTTCGATATATAATTGTACAGAAGACCACATAGAATAACAAAGCACAGATATACCGTTTAGTTATTTAGTTTTCACGGTTCTAATTATCTCATATTTCGCGTTGTATAAATTAAATGGACCATTTATTAAAAATAATTTATAGTAATATATACGCAATCATGCACTATAGGTAAAAATGTAAAATGAAATGGGTCGTAATTATTAAATTATATTGGAAGTCATTATAGTGGAAGAAGAATTATAATGAGTTTGAATTATTTAAGAACAAAATGTCAACCCACGTAACAATTTATTTTAGAGGCACAAATAATTACCACGTAATGTTGAAGAAGTTGGCCCATTTTTTCTTGGAAAACATCGTCCATCGACACTTTACACTTTTGAGTTGGAAAATTGATCGAAATCTTTATCTTTATAATAAATACTCTGTTGATCACTACGATGAAAGCGTCTATTTTCTATACTTTCACATTTTCAAAAAGTGTAACTCATGTTTGTAAAACACTTATAAATGTCTACAAAATGTAAAAAAATTCAACTAATAAGAATGTTTTTTACAACGTTCATACTTACAAGCGTTAAAAACTTCAAATTTTGCAACACTTAAAAAACATAAAAATTATTCTGTAACAATCAGTTTTTTTACGCTTCTTAAACGAGAAGAATTGAGTGTAACAAAACGCTTTTTACACTTTTTAGTGTTACAAATATTGATTTTTTTAATGCTAACTTGTAAGTGTGAACAATTTTTTCTTATATATTTGTTCATGCTTATAGTTGTTAACATATTATCCAAGTCAATAAGTATAAACAATTTGAATATATGATATGATTCATAGTTTTCAAAATCGTGAATATATTAGTGTGAAGATATAACTATTTGCTATATATAGTGGATGAACCAATAGGAAAATACTTTTATAACATAGATTGTCAACCTAAACCACTTATATATGATTAAAAGAAGACGTTTTACCATGGTTCATTTAGATCTACCAAGTGTGAAAGACTGAAAGATCTCAAAAGAAAAGAAATTTAAATGATTTTAACGTTATACCTGCTGATATATGCATTCTATATATTGAAGAAAATATCGGTCTATTATACGTAGTATTTAGAAACACAAAACGTCGACATACTCATTGACAATTAATGTTCTATCTTCATTGACAAATTGTATATGTATTAATTAGCGGTCATGAATTTACTGTTCACCAAGAGAATTTATTCCATGTACCGGTTTGTTGTTTCATTGTGTACAATCGACCAATCAATGATAGCATAGTAAAAGTTCGTCAAATATTTCAGCTGATCAATCATCTTCCAACAATTTATATACGTAAAAAAAATAGAATGATGGGCCGCTGAAAACTATGGGCCTACTTTTTGGTCTGCTACAACAAACCGACCAATTGACTGTTAACAAATGTTAAAAAAAATCGATAAGTTATAATTATTTTTTGACGTGGCAGATTCAGAAATTTTTTTCATGGGGGGCATAGTTAAGGTATCATGACGTAGTTGGAAAAAAAGTTGATTCATTCGAATTTTTTTGTAGCTCTATACTATACCCCCAAAACTAACCAAATAACACTATTTCCAAACCGTATCATCCATATAAGAATTCACAATACAAGACCGTTTTGGTTTGAACTATATAACAACTTTTGTTCTTCTAATCGACATCCTTGTTATTATTATTAGAAGCTACATATATACGAGTATATTAGTATCACATGCTAGAAGGTATCAAATAAATATACAGTTCTATAATTTAAAAACTTAGTAGGGGTGAAAGGAGTAACCGAGAAGGATATGTAGCTGTTCAAACTATTTAGAAAAAGTTAATTCTTTTTACTCAAATGTAGGTGGTCTAACTGTTAAAAATATAGATCCAAACAACACAGATCAAATCTAAACACTAGATCTGAATAATTGAAACAAAATATACACCACAAAAGAATACGTTTTATGAATGAAATATAATAGAACAACAACAACTGGTCTGGAGAAGAGGAACAACATCTCCATATATACAGCAGTGAAGTGGACAAGCCACACCAGCATAGAGAAGAGCAACCAACGAGATCTTGCAGATATGATAGGAGGCACCTCGCTGATGGAAAAAGGCATAATAGACACAGCTACAACATATAAAATTGATACACCCTTCAAAATCAAAGAATGACACTTTAACCCCTCAACTTCTATAACCTGAGATAAATAATAAACCACAGATAAGAAACTAAACAAGATGATAAGCTTGAGTTAAAATGTATAATTTTAACACTAACCGTCATTTTAATTTCACGATCGTTTTTAGACTTTTTCCTTGGTCATACCACGACGTTTTACCCCATGAGATTTAACCATGTATTTTTACTAAGACCTTCATAACACTTTTACACTACTATATATACAACCTATCTTGGAGATGATATATTATTTTCAAAACTACTGTTATATATTTTAGTGCAGTGGCGTTTTAGTAGACCCGGGGTAGGTGATGCGGAGTACATACCCAGCTAGTCACTAAATACGGGTACGACCAAATTGCGGGGGTCAAGGGGGTCGCGCCCCCTTGTGGGGTCCAAGGGGCAACGAATTAGTTAGGACATATAACTGTCCTATGACTCCCATTTTTTGGGAACCTTCATCATTCTTCTGCATATTTCGATACACAAAAACACACACACAAACACTTGATTCTAGATTTTGATTGTCATAAATCTTGAATAACTCTTGAATTATCCCAATACGAATTTCGTATAACCCGGGGCAATAACAGGGTCAAAATATTGTATTTGGAAAGTGATTTCCAAACACAATTCACAGAGTTTATATCCAGTTTATTGAATCTGTATCCTCTTCATATTTTTCAACAACTACCGATATAATAAAGACAATATGATTTTTATCCGGTTGAAAACATAATTGAAAGATATAGACAAGAAACCATCGGTGCCAAAAAGGAGTGGAAGAGAAACCTTGTTTCTTACTCTAACCTGGTACCTCTTAAATAATGCATGCTTGCTAAAGTGTGCACGTAACATATGATTTAAGCCATATACATAAGATGCCCTATATATGTTTATCTATATATATATCCCCATTTGTGGCTTTTAGATATATATTTATAACCTTACTTGGATCAATAATCGTACATTTGGTAATATTATTTTATGAAGTCCAAAAGAATACCAAAAAGTGGAGACAATGTTCATTTTAAGAGGGAATATTGTTAGGTAATCCTCCACCTTCTTTTCAACCTTTTAGACTTCATCCAATGGGCTGTATCAGTTGAGTCATGTTACTCATTAATATTTGGAAGTCACCATGATAACTGGATTTTGACTTGAGTGATAGTCTTGTAAATATATATAGATGTAAAAGTTAGTTGTGTATAGTATTATGTCTAAGGACATACTTAATCATGGAACAAAATATGACATTAATGGTGAATTGTGAGAGATGTGTGTAATTTGACCACATTTTCTATACAAAAACCAACAAGAGACATTTTCTAACGATATTAAATGATGGAGGCCCAAGTATTGAAGATCGAGCCCACATATTTCTGGAGGCCCACGAGTGTGTCATAAAAAGGGTTGCATGGAAAAGGGCGTAACTTGGGCTACAGGGCTCCGTTTCAGGCCCATGAGCAGGCGAATCGAAGCTCGGTTCGAGACCCACCAATCCGCTAACAACCGTAGGTGGTTAGCCCCACGCTCCGTTTGGAAGATATGGTCCATTCTATGTTTTTTCTGTTCATTTTGGGCTTTTGTTTTGGATTGTATGTTTGGCCCGTTTTTTTTAAGGGCCCGTTTAAATCTCTACTTGTTATTTATGCTTTCTTCTTCATTGTAATGAACTCAGTTTTTAATTTCAAGAATTTTGATTTCACTCTCCATTTGTGAATCATTTCCCATTTCACGGTATTCTTTTGTGAATCAACGTGCTTTTGGAAAAGATTTCTCCTGGTATTCACATGAATCAACAGGTTTAATCTATTATCCCATTTGTACACTACATCATTAAACTTCTCTCCTTCACTTAGAATTCTGGTAGGAAAGAAACACGATCTTAAATGGGTGGATTTTGTAATCTAAATTTTCTTGTTTCTTGTAATAACTATTTCTTCTAGCTTCTTACCTGAAGCCATGCATGTGTTTGTTGATGTTTAAGCATTTTAGGCTAAGTCCCTCGAAATGCAACGAACTTTGCCCAAAAGTTTATTGTATGCGACCAACTTTCGAGGAGGCATAAAAATGCAACCAACTTTCAAAAATGGTGTTTTAATGTAATTTGCTGATGTGTCACTCGTTGAAGGTGACACTTGGCGTACAGATGTGCCACGTGGCTTCCGGAGAGTTTGACAACTCATCGACACGTCAGCAAATTATATTAAAACACCATTTTTGAAAGTTGGTTGCATTCTTATGCCTTCTCAAAAGTTGGTCGCATACAATAGACTTTTGAGCAAAGTTCGTTGCATTTCGAGGGACTTAGCCCTATCATTTTTTAGTTGCCACTAAGGTATCTATATTTATTTTTTATTTGAATAATTTTTGATGAAATGTTTTGTTTATTTTACAAAGAAGTCACGCAGGAGTACATATCTAATTCCCTTGGGTAATACTCATCTCTTCGCACTTAAAAATATCTATACCTTTATTTTTCTTTTGATGCACTCTACCTTCTTTAAAATATAATGTTTTGTTTTTTCTCGTACTTTTTTGACATTTATAATTTCTTCTCTCTTTTTGCCTTTTGCATATATTATTTTTCATTTGATTTACTAGTTACCTTTATAATGTGCATTGTTAGTTTTCTTTTAAAATATGGTTTGATATTTACATTAATGATATAATTCATGCATATAGATAAATAGATCATTATTTTTAGCAACGTTTTAAGAACCGGTTCGACCGGTCCAATCCAACCGGTTGAATCAGATAGTTTTTTTTTTAAATTAACTGGGGTTTTTTCAAAGTTTGACTAGTCAATGGGCCGTTTGGACTGGCCGGCCTGGATCGGAACGGCATATTGAACCGGTTTCAATTTGTTTATTTTGAACTAATTAAAGTCATCACTAAACTTAAAAACAAAAGCTGACCTTCATGTTTCGGGGATAGTTCTGTTAGCTTCTATCCATAAGAAGATTGGTAATCGGATGAATACTTCGTTTTGGCACGATATCTGAATCAATGACAACACTCTTGCTTAACAATTTTCGAGGTTATATGATATTGAAGTTAATAAATCCACATTGGTTGGTGATCGATAGACTGGCTATTCTTACTTTTGGAATTGGCCACGTCTGATCCGTGGCGGAAGGGAGGAACGTCAGCTCTAGACTTTATGTGATTATATAATGCTTATCCCTATTGCTAACGCCCCGGATGAATGGAAATGGAATTGTGGTAATATGAATATTTTTCTGTTAATGGTTTGCGTAAGCATCTTGATCGGCTTAATTATTCTTGCGAGTCACTATGCTAGTATTAGATGGAACAAGATTGTCACTCGCAAGGTCAACATTCATGTGTGAAGAATGTTATTGGACAAGTTATCAACTCGTTTTAATTTATGGTTTCATTGTGTTAATAACATTTCTATTATCTGTCTTCTGTGCATCAATGGAATTGAAAATATTCACCAAACTTTTTGAGAATGTAGCATTGCTAAAAAGTTGTGGGCAACGATCATTAAATGGCTTGGGATATCGTTGCCTTATCATCTTACATCGGTCGAGATGATTGATGGTGTTAGTAACCTTCAGCTGAATTCATATGCGAATTGAAGGGTATCATTGTCACATTTATTTATGCTTCCCGGTGGAAACTTTGGAGATTTAAAAATGAGATGATTTTTTTCACCCCTCGTAAAAAGAGGGATCTTGTGTTGGTGTTGGTTGATTCGATTATTAAGTTTTCATTTCCGTGGTACCGGTACAGATATAAGAACAAGATAATTTGTTGGGATGAGTGGATTGAAAACCTATTGTTATTCCTTTAATGCTGTTTCGTTCCTCGTTTGGGAATCATGTTGTTGGATTATTCTCATGTCAGTTATGGAAGATGCAGTTGCGTCTCATCAATTGATTCATGGTCTAGTTTTGCTATTGTTTTATTTCATAGAGTTTGTGGAGCTTTTTGTTTTCCCGAAGCTTGTATGAGACTGTTTCAAAAACATCTCGAAAAAATTGGCTTTCGTAGATGGGGGTTTTTCTCACATCTTAGTTTATTTGTAATCGGTGTGAGTTTTTTCATCCCTTTCACAGTCCTCACAGTCAAAGTCTCTGGAAAGATCTAGGATGTGTATTATGTTGTATTTCTATATTGTACTATTTGTACTTTGATTTTTTAGCGCCTTTTCAGTTTAATATAATTACGCCATTAAAAAAGTGTCTTGTTCTTCTTTCAAAATAAGTTAAACAAACCGACCCTAAACTTCATCATACCTCTCCAAAAAGTGACTTCTACCTCCGATCCAGGCCAAATTTGGCCACTTTGCTCGCATCTTCGGCCACCCGCGGCCTGCTCCAATCCCTCTAATATCATCATAGATATACCGTCTATACCAATGTGCACCAATACATATACGTATTTGTAACTTTGTAGCCTATTACTAGTTAAAGTATGTCATGGCAACATAGTGGCTACCATTTTAGAATGAAAAAAGAAGATTGAGAAAAATTGAACTGAAAAAGAATGCGAAAGGAACTAGAGTTGGTAATTTCCTACACGATCCGAAACTCGACAAGAAACCGACTCAAAAAAGTACGGAAATCCGTCACCCGAAACCCGTCAACTCGAAACCCATCAACCCGAAACCCGTCAACCTGACTATTTTTTGGGTCGGGTTTGGGTCACCTAACGAGTTTTTGGCTTAACCCGACAGCCTGAACAAATTTTAAATGTAACTAAAAATTTAGAAATTTTTTTAGTATAATAATCTGACGTATTTATTGGCGTTTTAGTATTAAATTTTGATGAACTTGATAGGTAATACGAGTTTTTTTTTTGAATTTTATAAACAATTTATACTTATTAATGTTATCTATTGGACCCGAATTTGATCAATTAACTAGAAAATGACCCAAAAACATATTATCTCATTAGATAAATAGTAATCTGGGTCGGATAAAGTTGAGTTGGATTGAAATATTCAACCTAGTAGGTTTGGGTAAACTACTTCTGACCTACCAATTCGATAACTTAAACGGATCGACTCGGCCCAACCGAGTTACTACCCTAAAAAGAACCCCGGGACCGTTATTTGCTTTGAATAGAGAAATAGTCATTTTAAAAAGAGTGAAACAAATATGTGATGGAAACAGATCGACTACGTGGTCAAATCTTAGACCACTACATGATATTAATACTATACTTCAGTGCTAGTGGGATTAAAATATATAAAATTAATATAAATAGTGTAATAATGATACAAATAGTTGCTTAGTTTATGAGTAATATTTAGTTACAAGTGATTATTTGTTAGTTGATGATTGTTGAAATATATAGTATGTGATAGATATAAGAAAATAATGTGTAGATACGTGAAACTTAAATTTTTGAGTAATGCTACATGGGCATGCTCAAGTAGACGTAAAACTAAATTTAAATTTTTTGATTGATTTGAATGTTTTATCTCTCTTAATTTAATTCATTTAATTTTTCAAACCAATTAATCACATTATTATGTCAACATTTAATCCTACAAAATCAAGTCTCCTAATCATTTTTCTAAAATTTAAGATCGTTAAATTGTGATTTTGTATGTCTATTATTTCGGGTATATATTATGTTTAGGTTTTTAACAATCCCGATCCGATCCTCCGGCCCAACCGATCCAATAGTCCGATCAGGATTTGGCACAAATCCGATTCGATTAAAAAATTGGGTTTTAACACATTGGTTTGTAGACGCTGAGAAATGTGGATGCATATTAGTTGTGATACTAATTAATTAATGTAATATTAATATTATTTTACTACTACACTAAATAAATATATACATTTCATTCATACATGGGAAATTTTAACTTATGCCATAGGGCTGAATTGAAGTATTTATTAAAGCAAAGCTTTCAACAAACAAAAAGGGTTTATTGTTTCGATATATATTAAATTTTACATTTTTTGCTATTGTACAAAAAATATTTTAATTTGTTATGTTATATGTATTGAACTTGTAAATATCATCTAATGTAAATTATCATTTTTGGGTATGGCTGAATAAGAAAACATTTCTATTTTGGCCTTACCCAAAAAGTAAAAATTACATACAATAGATGATAGTTACAAACTCAGTACATACAATAGAAGTTTTCAAAACTCGACTCGTTAATAATAAAAAGGGTTAAGTGCCTGAAAATGCATTTAACTATGTGTGAATCTTCATTGTATGTACATAACTAAATTGATCTCCATTGTATGTACGAAACTATTTATGATCTCCATTGTATGTATATTTGTGAGTTGTCCACGTGTGAAGATGCCACATTTCGACGTCTGAATAAGAACACATCATAGATATACACACAATGGAGATCAATAAAAGTTTCGTACATACAATGGAGATCAATATAGTTACATGCACATAATGAAAATTCACGTATGGTTATATGCATTTACAGACACTTAACCTTAATAAAAAGTGTAAAGTTTGATACATAATGAAATAATAAACCCTTCAACAATTAGTTAAATTTGTAATTAACATGAATAAATATATGGAAATTAGAGTATTAAATGAATTTTTATAGTAGTATTTTTAGTGAATTTTAATGATGCTGCCCTTAAATGCATATGTTAGTCAAATTCAGTTCATGTTAATAAAACTAGACAACTTAAGGTTTTTTTGGTGTAGGGTCGAATACAAACGACTCAAGTTATTCCTAATCATTCTGTTTCACTAAATCCGTTTTGTTATAAACGAAGCAACAAAAACAAAAAGTCTTCCCAAAAGTGTATAATATATAAAAAAATAACCTCTCTGTATTCTACAATATTCTTGTATCCACCACTACCTTGTAAATGATTTCTCCCTCACTTGGTGTGTGTTTGTGTCTCCACCCACAAATCATAAAGGTGTCATAAACATTATTCATCTATAAATAGAGTATGAATTGAGAACTAGTAATATAACCCTAAGTGCATAAATATGGCAGCTAATGGTTTTCACCTGATTGTAACTCTTCTTGCTTTATCTCAACTTGTCTTCACGACTAATGCTATCACAACATCTGGTAATTCTTTTAGAATTGATTTTATCCCAAGATCCATATCTATCATTTTGTTGCATTATGCCACCTTTGGATATATACATGCATAATTACATACTATATCTACTTAGCTCTTGTATGATGCATTGATATGTAAGCTTTGTAATTGTTTACAGGGAAGATTCATAGACATTTGTTGCATGAGAGAGTAGATATATTAGCATCAGAGGACACCCAAGACCAGGTACATACATTCTATATGAATATGAATCTATAGCGTATATTTAAGCACCAGTGCAATTAAATGAAGCAGTCTCTTTGCCCTATATATGGTAGATGTAGGACTATATACATCTTACCTCCACCAAACTATGCCTTTGGCATAATTGGGTTATAATCTTTGTTGTTGTTGTTGTTGATTTTGTTTAATTTCTAGCACTTTTTATTTTTGACTAATTGAAATGGAATTATTAATTAAACAGATGGTGAACATGGAAGAAAATGACTTTTCAAAAGATGAATTTATGAGTGAGAGGATGGACTTGGAAAAAACCGACTATCCGGGACCAGGTGCAAACAAAAATCACACTCCAAAACCACCACAGCGTGATTGAGATTGATTAAAGGTTTGAATTATTTGTACGTGGGTGTGTTTTCTTAACCTAATTATGGTTTGAGATCAACGTGATTCCAAAAACTAGGGTTTGAAGTATAGGTTTCAAATTAAACTAAAGGTGGAGTTTTATGGTGGCATCATATTTAGGTTATTGGTTCACTGGATTGTGTGCATGTGTGTGTATTTCATGTATCAATAATCTTGTAAACAGAAGTTACCATTTTATGAATAAGTTGTTATCTATATTGTTGTAGAAGTTCACATGTATTGTTTGAATTGCAACTTTATATGTTTCATATTTAATTTGTAACAGTTGATTTCTATTGACCATAACTTAGCTACACAAATTGTTTGAATGAAGGGATATGGTTCTCAATTAGTTACTTTCTTTTCCTCTACCGGATATATATAACCATTTTATTTGTCGTCTTTGAAGAAACTATTAAGTAAGAAGTACGTACAACTAATACCGAATGTAGATCAATATTCTACATCCATCTAAAGTTTGCAATATTACAAATTTCAATGAAGGCTCTTTTGTTTGATTCGAGTAAAAAAGGTAGGATATAACATGATACACCTAACAACTGACCTTACTAGGACGTGTTAGAGTATTATGAATAGTACACTCTGATACAATTTCTTGCGACTGGCCTCTTCATGTGAAGATGAACATGTTTGCATATCTCGATTTCTAATTAAACCTTATTTATGACATATTCAAAATAAATACCAAGATATGATCCACAAAATGAAGATGTAATCAGTAAGATATCATGAATTGGCATGGAACCATAATTGGAACTTTGAGAAGAAACTGAATTATTGGATCGACTTTACTATGTATCTTCCAATGTAAAAGATCAATCCACACAAGTATAAATTGGATGACCTTTGTCTTCGAAATATATATTACTCCGTATTTTTCCCCGATAACTAGCTTGTTTGCATAGAGATCATGTAACGGAGAAGAAGTTTCTTGGAGTTTGCGATACTGTATATATACACAATAATGTTGAGACATAGTTTGTGATAACAGATCTAGCTTGAAATAGGACTAGTGTAATTATTATCATGTTTGTACATTGGTTTAGATTTGTAAATAAATGTTTGTTTTGTTATTAATATTTGTTAAATATATTAGTATGTTAAAGTGTTAGACGAATATCGAAAATGAAACAAACATGAATAGCGAGTCGAGATCTCAAGTCGCAAGGAATTGCGATGCGAGATGAGATCTGAACTCGCAATACATTAGGTATAGCGAACCGAAGCCAAGCTGGGCTTGGGCTGCGAGTTGAGTTGGACTCGCAGGCCCATGACCCGCGAATTGATCAAAGTATATATGTTCGATTCGGTTCGACTTAAACAAGACTTTTGTCATTCGATTAATACACCTGCGAATTGAATAATCCAGAGAAAAACGTTCTAAAGGCTAGGCTTTGACGTTTTATCGTTTAAAGCTAAGTATTAGTAAAAACAAAACGCAAACTTATTCGTTATAGTAAGATAACGACGTATTAAGGGATTCCGCACCTTAATACTACAGATAATGAAGTTATCGATCCCAGAACTAGGGACTTACATCTGGTATCAGAGCTTTCGGGATAAATACGAGTAAGTTTGGAGTTTTTGTGATCATTGCGTTTGATTTCGGGTTGTTTTTACGTGCATTAGTACATATTAACGATCAAAATCATTCTCTGGACACTTTAGGGTTTGTTTACGAACGAGATTTCTAGTTAAAATACCAAAAAATTTTGTTTTCGGGGTTTTTCAGCCATTTCGCGAGTTGAGATTAGGGTTTCAGCTACGTCTGCAAACCGAGTTGAACTTGTGAACTGAACTCAGTTGTGCGAGTCGAACCAAGCTGAGAGCCGAGACCACTTGCAAACCGAGATCACTTGCGAGTTGACATCTGTTGTGATCCGAATTGAGATTGGCGAACTGAAGTTTGCAAGTCGAGCTGAGATTGCGAGTCGAGCTGAGTTGCAAATCGAGTTTAATCTGAATTCGCAGAACAGTCTGAATTTTTGAAAATGTATGATTTAAGTAAAATGATTGAGATGGAACTCGAGGTTGGAAAATCTAATGTTCCACCTAAATTGTTAAGACTTAAAGATTACTACAGTTGGAGAGATAGATTTGAATCTTACTGTAGATTCCATGATCTCTCAATCTGGATGTGTATCAAAACTGGATACACTGCACCTACTAAATCTGTTCAAAATGCCACTGTGGTGATTACTTATTAGAATATGACTGATCAACAAAAGGAGGACTATAAAGCAAAGAACAAAGCTCATTCTTGTATTAAGATGTGTCTTCATAAAGAGATCAATCATAGCTGAAATCTTTTCATACAGCTAAAGAGCTCTGGGAAGCTCTTGAGAAAAGAGGTGAAAGTAGTTCACAAGTGAAAGCTGGCAAGAAGAATCTTGTTAAGAAGCAGTTTACAGTGTTTAAAGCTTTGAAGGGAGAAGATCTTGATGCCTATGTTACCCGTTTCTACCATCTACTGAGTGAGCTAGAAAACCATGAGATTACTGTAGAAGAAGTAGAGAAAACTGAAAAATTTATTAAGGGTTTGCCTTCTAAGTGGGAAATGCATGGTGTTATGCTCAAGGATAATAAAACAAGATATGCTACCATGACCTTAGAGCAGGCTATTAACAAGCTTAAAGGTTATGATTTCACCAAAAAGTCAAGAGATACTGTCGCACCCCCGGAACACGTGGCAGCGGAGGCATGAGGTGTCACGGGGGCTACGACTAAATCAAATATCACAACACAAAGATTTAAGCAAACGACCTCTATATGAGACGTTTGAAAACGTTACATTCCATAAATAAAAGTTTACATAAGATTCTAAAGTTCGCAAACATAGTCTAGAGATTTATAATACATGATCGTTGATACAAAATGTCGTAATGCAATTTAAATCTCCTGTTTGAAAATATGCGACTCGAGCTATGCTTTCCAAAAGCATCCTACTGTCCGGTTTCCTGTGGGTAGTCATACTGCGTTTGTAAACCTGAGAATACATACTAAAAGGGTCAACATAAAGTTAGTGAGTTCATAGGTTTGTTCTGTAAAGTAATAATATAAACACCTGATTTCCTGTTTTACAAAAAGGAATCTGCAAGATAAAGTTCTGTAAACAGTAAAGTTTCTGTACAATAAAGTTTCGATTAATAAATCCGGTTCTGTATTTAGTATACTATTGCCATGAGCTTATGTATTCGAAGCTTAACAAATTCTGCTGCCTCTATGTGTCTAATCCAGGACACATCCTGAATCAAATAATTATGCGCCCGTGGGTTAGCTGGAGCGACCAGCTCGGACGGGATTGTCAATCCCAATAGTACTATTCACAATTATTCGCGCTTTATGAAATTAACGAACCATGAAATTGAGGTCTTATTGGTGGATTAGTTCTGCTACTCATGCAACTAGTATATGTTCTGTTTCTGTCTAAGTTTCTGTTTTTAGCAATCATAAGTAAAATCTGTAACAGTTTCAGCTTCTATTTAAGTAAAAATCTATAAAAGCATGTGTATGTATTCTCACCCCAAAACAGTTCAAAAACAAGTAAAAGGGGGCTATGAAACTAACCTAAGTTTAGCAAGCAACTAGCAAATAGTCAAATAAGCAAGCAAGCCGGTGTGCAACCTTCGAACGTCCTAAACATATAAGGTTGTGTATGTATGAGTAGATGTCTTACAGACCATCTATGTAAGTGGAGGGTTAATGTCCACTTAAACCAATAGTATAGGTGGAGGGTTAATGTCCACCTATAGCTAGTTCATCAACTAGTATGTCCAAATAAGTAGTTTGAGTTCATTTATCAAAACGTGTACGGCCCGTTGGTGAAAGTTTGTAATAATAATTCATTTAGACATTATTATTAAGTTTGTTTTGTTGTATACTATTCATTAGTACATATCGTGTGTTGCAAACAGATTATTTTAGTTTGTATAAGCCATAAACCGTAGGTCAAAGTTGGTCAAACTTGGTCAAACTGGTCAAACCTGGTCAAGCCTGGTCAAACCCGGTCAACCTAGTCAAACCTGGTCAATCTAGTCAAACCTGGTCAAGCCTGGTCAAACCTGGTCAAACTAGTCAAACCTGGTCAAAGTTGGTCAATCTATGAGTCACTTCCAATTATAGAGTCACTTCCAATTTATAGAGTCATTTCCAATTTATAGATTCACTTATAGAGTCACTTCCAATTTATAGAGTCACTTCCAATTTATAGAGTTACTTATAATTTATATGTGTCGGTTTCTAATTCGGGAAACTTTCTAAGTTTAGTTTTTGGTCCAAGTTACTAAATAAGTCACTCAAACCCATATTTGTTACCCATTTCCAAAAATAATAAGTTTTGTCATTTTTAGAAACCGAGCCGTTTTTGTTGACTTGGTCAAACTTACTCGGTTTGACCCGAAACTTTTACCCAACCCAAATATCAGTTTATAGAGTCCAAATATATTGTCGTTTCATGTCCAAAATCACCAAAAGTGTCGGTTTTTATAAAAGTTCCAAAACTTCAAGATTTCACATTTTCGACTTTTGTCGGTTTGTTTCTCCATATTTCTTACTAACTTCTGGTCCAAATCAAGTCTCACAAATTTTATCAACTGATCTTCTATGTATCTAGCATCTAACATATGTTTCCTAAGTATTTTAAGTCCCATTTTCATAGAGAAACAAAATAAATAGCCATGCATAGCCCAAATTCTGTTTTCACCCAGACCAGTCCCACAAATCGGCCAGTAGAGAAAAACGTGTGCGTTTCTGGAAAAAGTGTAAAACACGAAAGTTGTATATCTTTTCAATACTCAAATTTTTTTAAAAAAATGAATCTTCTAACTCCTCCTATAACTCAAGATATGACACTTTTAGTGTGCTGTGATTTTCTGGGCAGATTATGTACTCTTTGTGTATAAATCATAAAAACGTATTTCAATCTTTTAGTTGGACATATTAGTGTTAAATGAGCTACAAAACCAGTAAATAAACATCATGCAATCTGTTTTAGAGAGAGAGGATGGGTATTCATACTTAAAAATGATGAAGATGATGGAGATAGGTTTTGATCCTTGCTTCTCTTCTTCTTGTTCTTGATTTCTTTAGTGAGATGATGATAATTTGATGATGTATGATGGAAAAGGAACTGTTTTTATGAGGGTTTTTAGAGAGAGAGAGGGCAGATTTTTAGAGAGTGGAAGGAGAGATTGTGTGTGAAATTGTTTAAGTGAATGAGTGTAATTGGGTGTAGTATGAGGTGGTGTAGAAAACAATGTTTACCCGATTGTTTCGACGTTTATTTGTACGTAAAACGTTAATTGTACGTGTTTAATCAATGATTTAATTTTCGATATTTTCACTTGATATAGATGTTTTAAACATTTGAAAACATTATTAGAAATGTTCCGTTACGTTGTCGGCCTTGATTTGCGCGTTCGTTTTACAGAGGTTTAATCGCGTAACGTTTTAAATAGACGTTTTCGTTATCAATTCAAAGTACGATATTTTGGATGAAAGTTTTACTTGAATTAATATATTTTAAGTTTATAAAATATATTTTGATTCTCGTTCGATTGTCGGGCGTGTATCGCGCGTTTTCGTTGCGTTTGAGACGTTTTAGCCAAAACGTCTAGGTTTTTCGTGTATTATTTTAACAAAATAATAATAGGTGATAAATAAATTCTAAAAATAGATTAAAGTTATTTATAGAAAGGTTTTCACCAACATCGTATAGTCTGTCGGACTCCGTCCAATTGTTTCGCGTAATTACAACTAATTACGTAGGCGTAATATATAACAATTACGGGAGTGTATATTCACATAAATATACAGATAGTTACAAGTAATTACAAGTATTTAGCCTAATACTAAACTAAACACACGTAATTAGGGTTTCTAGCAGGTTAATCAGTAACCCTAAATCATCGGGTGTCACAGATACCGATTCTGATCAGGTTCAGAACCCTGGGTTATATCATGGTAAGAAAAATCTTTCGACTGCGTCCTCCAGTTCGACCACTGCATTATTAGTTGGTGATACTAGTGAAAATGGTGAAATGATAACTGAGGGTATGTGTTTTCTTTCCTCATCTAGTAGTGAAGCAAAAGGAAAAGGTACTGAGAAGTCACCTCAAGAGCATCAGAAGATGCCTATGAGTGTGAAATCTGCTGAACAACAACTGTCTGTTCTTGCTTCCTTTGTTGCTTCGTATGAGAATTATGATGATTGTAAAATCAACGATCCGATTCTCTTTGATGAAGATTATGATCAGGTAGATCCTGATTATCTTGAAGAAATAGATCTCCATGATCAACTTGCTTTGTTATCAAGGAGAGTTAAGAATTTCTTGAAGAGGACAGGAAGAAAGGTTGTTGGCAAATGATCAGGGTTTGATAAAACCAAGATCAAGTGTTTTAACTGTTAAGGTTATGGACACTTTGCTCGTGAATGCCAAAGACCTAAGGTAGAAAATGGAAATGGAAAACAAGGTTCGGGGAGTACTCTTGCTTCCAAAGCCTTGGTTGTAAAGCAGTTAGATGGCTCTTATGATTGGAAAGCTCAGTCGAAAGAAGCTTTGATGGCTGAGATTGAGGATCAAGAGAGAACTGTTGATAGAATGTCCTACTGTCACACCCCCAAAACACGTGGCAGCGGAAGTAGGAGGTGCCATGGGGGCGCCGACCAAATTAAATATCACAACACAAAAATTAAAGCAAACGACCTCTATATGAGACGTTTGAAAAATAGTTACATTACAATAATTCAAATGTTTACAAAAGTTATAGGAGTTCGCATAACAAAAGTAGAATTACATAACTATGATTCCAAAATATAGTAAATGCAATCTAGTTCCTTGATATTTGAAAACAATGCGACTCGAGCTAAGCTATCCATAAGCTTCCTACTGCGACGGGTTACCTGAGAAATACATACTAAAAGGGTCAACATAAAGTTGGTGAGTTCATAGGTTTGTTAAGTAATCAGTTGCTAATATGATCCACAAGATTTCACAAGTTTGCGTCATTCAACAATGATAAGTAAAAGTATCGTTAGCCAACGATAAGTAAAAGTATTGCATATCGCAATATAAGTATACCATTTGCATGAGTCTCATAGTTCGAGCTTAATGTTGTTTGCCTCCGGTAAGTGTACTAATCCGATACACTTCTAATCCACAAATAATATTGCGTCCGTGGGTTGGCTAGCGCGACTAGCCCGGACGAGGTTTGTCAAACCCTGATAGTACTATCCAATAATATTCATGCATATATTAACGAACTATGATAAGTAGAGGACTTTAGTGGATTATCATAAGGTCTCATGCAATCCGTACGAAAAGTTGTTGCCAATACTTGTGATCATAAAGCAGTTTATAAAACAGTTGTATGTATTCTCACCCCAGTGAAAAACAGTAAAAAGGGGCTATGAAACTCACCAGAGTTAAGCAGGTAGCAAAAAATATCAAATATTAGCAAGTAGTGGGTGTTCTCGTTCCCGTGTGCAACCTCCTAACGCCCTAAACGTATGAGGTTGTATAAGTAGATGTCTCAAAAGACCATCTATAACGATTGTATAAGTGGGGGTTAATGTCCACTTAAGCCAATCGGGTAGGTGGGGGTTTTATGTCCACCTAAAGCTAGTTCATCAACTAGTATGTCCAAATAAGTAGTTCGAGTTCGTTTATCAAAACGTGTACGGCCAGTTGGTGAAAGTTTGTAATAATAATTCTTAAAAGACATTATTATTAAGTTTGTATAATTGTATACATTGTTATAGTATGTATCATGTGTGGTTATAAGTTATTACCCAAGTTCAATACTTAGTGAAAAAACAAGTTTCATGTTTACTGTCTTTAGCGACACTAGTAGCGACACTAGGGTCAGTGTCGCAGGTCATGCGACACTAGGGTAAGTGTCGCAGTGTATGCGACATTAGGTTAAGTGTCGCAATGAGTGTCGCATGATAGCGACACTAAGTCTTGTGTCGCAGGTTCAAATCAATTTTAAATAAGTAGCGACACTAGTTAGCAACACTTAGGTAGTGTCGCAGGCAGTGTCGCAGGTCATGCGACACTGAGGTCTGGTCAGATTTTAATATTTAGCCCAAGTGTAATCCAGTGTCGGTTTTTCATTCGGGAAACTTTCTAAAATTAGTTTTTGGTCCAAGATACTAACTAAGTCACCCAAACCCAATTTTTGTTACCATTTTCCAAATATAGTAAGTTTTTAGAAATCGAGCCGCTTTAGTTGACTTGGTCAAACCTACTCGATTTGCCCCGAAACTTTGATCCAACGCATATTGTTGGTGCATTTTGTGTGTCAGTCAGTTGGTCAAACGTTTGTTATTGTCAAAGTCAATTAGTCTGCATATGTATAGTGTTTAGTGTGTATATGCGAGTCTGTAAACGAATAGTGAAATAGAAAATATACACAAATGTTGACATGCGACACTTAGGTCAGTGTCGCAGTATGTGACACTTAGCTAGTGTCGCATGGGCGGCTCCTGCGACACTTGGCTAGTGTCGCAGGTAGGGCAGATTTGGTATAAATAGAGGTGTCGAATTCAGTTTTAGGGTTACACATTTGAGGAAGTGTGGGAGAGCCGTTTTGGTGAGAGTAGAGAGGAGAGAAACGAGTTTGTGATTGTATAGCTTTACGATTCAATTGTGAATACATACAAAAAGCTTATAGAAAACGTTTGTGATTGATTGTTTGGTTTCCGCGCTTAGAATTGATTATACGATCTGATTTGATCCGGCACAAGGAACCTACAAGTGGTATCAGAGCCACAATCTTTGGATTACGTGGTATCGGATCGTAATTTGTTCGTTTTTCGATCGATTCGTGAAGTTTTTGGAGTTTGATCTTGTTGTTCGGGTGTAATTGGTTGAAGATTTGTGTTTTTGGACGAGTTTTTGGTACTGGTTCGTCGTTAAATTCATTAGGGTTTCAAAAAAATTCGATTTTAGGGTTTTTTGGGTGCTGCTGCGCGTTTTTGCATCACTTCCGGACTTCATGCGTCACTTCATGCGTCACTTCAGTGAGTCACTTCATGCGTCACTTCGGTAAGTCATTTCCGTGCGTCACTTGGTGCGTCACTTACCAAGTGTCTCAGCAAGTGTCTCATACCGTTACTTCCATGCGTCACTTCCATGCTTCACTTAGCAAGTGTCTCACCTAGTGTCTCATAAAAATAAAAAAAGTTTTTTTGGCGGGAAACTCCAAAAAAATTTTGCGTTTTCAAAATTTTTCCATAGGCTTAAAAGTGTTTAATTTTAGCCTGGAAAAGTTTCATTTTACCGGTCATTTTTTGACGTTTTTAGACGAAATTTTGGCGGGAAAAACGTGAAATTTTTGGTAATTTAAAATTTTGTTTTTAAGCTTAAAAGAGCTTAATTTTACTGTCGGGAAAGTTACGCCATAGTCGGAAAAGTTTCGTCATACTCGGAAAGTCGTCGAAATTGTCGCATTCAATTTTTGAGGCAATGGCTATGGATACGAAAATGTCTCATTCTACATCTTTGTTCTATAGTTATTTTGCTAACTGGAAGATTAAACTATGCAATTTCATTGAACACAAAGATCCAAAGTTGTGGAACTGGTTTAATACTAATGATCGATATGAGCAACCAAGACTCAATGGGGTCCTTAAGTCAAGAGCACAAATGTCAGTCAATGAACGGGAAGAGTTTGACAAAGACAATAGAGCATATGAGATGATTACCATGTGCTTGCCAGAAGTTGTGGTAAATAAATTCACAAATCAAGCAACTTCTACAGAGTTATGGGACGCTCTTATAGAGGCTTGTGGTCAAAAGAAAATAGTGGTAAATAAAGAAGAGGATCAACATACTGTTATGGTGGCTCAAATAAAAGACATTGATTCTAATGCACTTAAGGTACACATTGAACCTGAAGCACCTTTAAGCTGTATCTCATGCATTAAATTGACTGAATCTTTGCACGTTTTTCAGAAAGACAACTTAGATTTACGGGAAAAAGTTGAGAAACTTACCGTGTCTAATAAGTTTTTAAAGGCGTATGAACGTCTTTACGAAAAACATATTGAGGCTCATAAGTTAGATACTCAAACATATAAAGCGAAAGTTTTTAGTCAACAAGACGCTATTAACAGTTATCTTACTGAAATTGAGTTGTTGAATAAAGAACTTTCTGATTTAAAAATTGAGTATGATAACTATAAGAACAAAATTTTAGACTCTTCTTCAGCAACAGTTGTCTTTGATGAAATTGTTAATAAGCAAAGGACAGGCGGTAAAAAGAAGGCTGGACTTGGTTATACTCAAGTCCCACCACCTTCCCATGCCGAATACTGTCCTATGCCTGTTAAGGAAGGCACTGAAGAGATTCAAGTCGATTATGCATTGCTTTATGGTATTAAATCAAAAGAAGCTAAGGAAAACAAACAGGCAAATGAGAAAACTAAGAGGCTAGAGTATCCCTTGCCTAAGTTTGTTAAGCCAGAAAGTTCACCTTCCGTTAGTGTTGAAGAGGTAGAAGATATACCTGAAGTGTCTACTATTAAGGTTGAGAAAATAACTGTCAAACCTGACTGTTTTAAATGCAAAGGCAAAGCTAAAGGTGATAATGAATCTTTCAAAGTTAAAAATGTTAAAAGGGATTCTAAATCTACTAACTCAACCTCGGGAACATCTACTTCAACATGTACACCTAAGAGTGCATGTTCAACAAATGTTCCTGCTAATTGACCTTCTGTGTACTGTCCTCCACCGAAATGATTTGAGGGAACCCATTGGAATCGATCTTATGTTGAGAGACGTTCTTGTTTTCGTTGTGGTCAACATGGCCATATTATTAGGGATTGTAAGTTATTATCCCTAGATAGGTTTGGTAGAGGGATGCCAAGAACTTCCTCTTTCAGGAATTCCTTTTCAAAATCTTTTTCAAGGCGTCGTTCGTATACGCCTGTATTTAGTTGTGAATCAAACTCTCCAAAACATATGGCAAGAGTAAACAAAGTTGTGCCTAGTAGACCTCAAGTTCAACAGCACAACATTGTTGAAAACAAATCATCTGAACCTAAACAGGTTTGGAAACCCAAATCCACAAACAACGCATCAATGAAATCTTCTGAGTTTTTAAAATATCATAAACTCATTGATGTGATGATTATGGATGATCATGGACAACCCAAGTCTATCAAGGCTTGGGTGTCCCATAAGTACTAACGTTTGATTGTTTGTGGTGATGCAGTCAGTTTCTTGTAGTAATATTTTTTTAGTGACTGCATGGATGTGCATATTGTTGGAAGAATGTTATGATGATTTGTGATTGGATGACATTTCTGAAGTTTCGTGGTGGTAAAAGTGCTAAAAGGCATTTGATTTGACTTGATATGTGATTTTGATACTTTTCTTTATTTGTTAATTAATGCAAGAACCATTCTTTGTACTTTTTAGTATCAAAGAAATGCAATGTTGCGAAATATCTTAAATCAAAATTACAAAAATACATTTAATGTTTAAGGGGAGTACTTTTGAATTGGATTTTTGAAAAGAATTTGCTGTTCAGGGGGAGTAATTAAAATTCTAATTGTTTGGATCAGAAATGTGAACAGCAAAATTCTTATTCCTCAAAAAGATATTGGATTATGTCTGTAAACAACATGGGAAATGATTGTACATCAGATGACATGCACAAAATGGAAGTTTTAAGGTTTATCCTTGATGTATTAGTAGGTTTATCTGGCATGTTTAAAATAGCTTTTATAAACATTAGCTTCATCATATGATGTACTGGTAGACATGATACACACCGGTTTCTGGGTTCTTAATAAGTAATTCTAATATGTGTCAATGATCTTGTGGTAAACACCATATGATGTACGACTAAATATCTTAATTCCTTAACGTAGCATGACATATTTCTATAACTGAGGTTTATCGGAAATCATTTGGGGGTCTATACTGATTGTTTCCTCTGTTGTACGTAAGTACAAACCTGGTCTCAATTAGTATATGCTTAAAAGTTAAGCAAACGCAAGTCAATGAACTTGAAAAAGTCTTAAATCATAAGATACCTAACAAGGTCACCAAAATGGTTTGACCAAGTCTGGTTTTGCTTACACCTGAATCAAGTTATGTCGCTTTATTGTACGTTTGTACAGACCTGTCACCGCTGACTTGATTCTTAAAAATGATATTCTTATATTCTCTCTGGATTAGGAAGCTATGCTCATGTCTGGGTTACAACGGTATGTCATAGGTGGGGACCATGGAGAAATATTTATACTAACAATAAAAGGTTAACTCACAGACCCGGATGTAACATGTTTAAGTGGACAAACAATACCATTAATCGTCTTAAAATAATTTTTATAAAAGGTGTTTTAAATATGCTAAGTAAATTTAAAGAGGACAAATATACTGATAATCGAGATAACACTTACTATTTCCTAATAATTGCATATTGGCCTGATATGATCCCTAAGCAGACTTAAAACAATCCTATCCCCGATTACTTAATTTTTAAGTATTCTTTATTTTTCATTTATAACGAAAAATACAAAAAGATTTTGTTTCTATGTTATTTTCTTCGATATCACATATCTTGTCAAAGTTAAATATTGAAGATATAAAGAATGTCGGTTACTCTACAAAGACTGTGAAGATAAATTCTATCGGAGAAGCAGTTGATGATTGAGAGATGGTCACTGAATTTGAAGATCTTATTGTATGATAAATTTGTGTCAGTCACATAAATTTGAACATCAAGATTTCTTTGAAGACCATGCTATCTCAATGGGGGAGATTCTTATTGTTAAAGACATGAAAGAGTTTCTGATTGTTGAAGACATGAAAGAGTTTGTTGATGAAGACTAATTAAAGACTTATTTGACCAAGCTGCTGACATGGGGGAGTTTGTTGGTGCATTTTGTGTGTCAGTCAGTTGGTCAAACGTTTGTTATTGTCAAAGTTAATTAGTCTGCATATGTATAGTGTTTAGTGTGTATATGCGAGTCTGTAAACGAACAGTGAAATAGAAAATATACACAAATGTTGACATGTGACACTTAGGTCAGTGTCGCAGTATGCGACACTTAGCTAGTGTCGCATGGGTCCGCTCCTGCGACACTTGGCTAGTGTCGCAGGTAGGGCAGATTTAGTATAAACAGAGGAGTCGAATTCAGTTTTAGAATTACACATTTGAGGAAGTGTGGGAGAGCCGTTTGTGTGAGAGTAGAGAGGAGAGAAACGAGTTTGTGATTGTATAGCTTTACGATTCAATTGTGAATATATACAAAAAGCTTATAGAAAACGTTTGTGATTGATTGTTTGATTTCTGCGCTTACAATTGATTATACGATCCGATTTGATCCGGCACAAGGAACCTACACATATTTCTGTTCATAGAGTCCAAATAAATTGTCGGTTCATGTCGGAGTTCACCAAAAGTTCCGCTTTTTATATTGCATCTTACAACTTCAAGATTTCATATTTTCGACTTTTGTCGGTTTGTTTCGCCATAAATCTCAAGTCTCAATATTTTTACCCAATAATCTTCATGGTTTCTAGTCTAACATATAACTTTTACAGCAACTATAGTGTCCATTTACATAGGTAATTAATTTTGCTAGGGAATCGAACTCGGTTTTCGAAAACTCTCAGACCAGGCTCAAAGATCCAGTTATATCTAAAAATCCGTACATTTCTGGAAAGGGCCAAACAAGAACTTTTTGTAGATCTTTTCAATACGCAACTTGTATAAAAAAATCATTGTCCAACTCTTCCTAGAACTCAAGTTATGGTCGATTTTGTAAGCTGTAACATTCTGGACAGATTCATCACTTTTATGAATTAATCGTAAAAACGTATTTTAACAAGTTTTTAGGACATAATCTAGTTGGATGAGCTATAAAAAACATATAAATAAACATAAAGAGAGCAAGAGTATGTCCTCACAATGATCCTTGAAGAAAGGAAGGTAGGAATGAGATGAGAACCTCTTGAGGTCTTGTTTTCTTGAAACACTTTTGTAATTTGATGAAGATGAAGATGGTGGTTGATGGTGGTTTATGGTGGACTTGTGGTGGCTTGTGGGTGGAGAAAGGGGCTGAATTTTCTGGAAATAGAGAGAGAGAGAGAGATGAGAGGATTTCTTGAGAGAAAAAGAGAGAATGAGTGAAGAGGGTTTAATTTTTGAGAATGCATGAAAAATGGGTGGTTATGTAAGAAGAAAAAGGAGGAAGTAATCATGAAATTGCATGGAACAAGAGTGGAGGGGAGTGGGATGGTGGGGTGGCCGGCCTAGGGGCCCCTCACAAGGGTATTTTAGTCATTTTATCATTCCTAGTTTGATATGTTACGTTTCCCGTTCGTTTACCCGATTGTTTCGACGTTTATTGGTACGTAAAACGTTAATTATACGTGTTTAATCAACGATTTAAATTTCGATATTTTCACTTGCTATAAAAGTTTTAAATTTATTGGAAACATTTATAGAAATGTTCCGTTACGTTGTCGGCCTTGATTTGCGCGTTCGTTTTACGAAGGTTTAATCGTGTAACGTTTTATTTGGACGTTTTCGTTATTGTTTAAAGACACGATATTTTAAATAAAAGTTTTAATTGAAATAGTATATTTTAAACTTATAAAATATATGTGGTTCTCATTCGATTGTCAGTCGTGTATCGCGCATTTTCGTTGCATTTGTGTTACTTTATACGATATTAATAATTCACTAAATATTATCACCATAATATTTGTAAGTTTTCGAGTTTATTAAATAATTCATATTATTTAATATTTTGTTCACCAACGTCTGTATTTATACTGTGTCGGACTCTGTCCGGTTGTTTTGCACAATTCTACCAGATTGCGTAAGCGTAATTACAACTAATTACGTAGCGTAATATAAATCAATTACGGGGGTGTATATTCACATAAAAATATACAAATAGTTACAAGTAATTACAAGTATTTAGCCTAATACTAAACTAAACACACGTAATTAGGGTTTCTAGAGGGTTAATCAGTAACCCTAAATCGTCAGGTGTCACACCTACATGCCTACTGATGTAGAACAACAAGTAGAGGTGCCTGCGTCTGAAGTGAAAGCAAGTGATGATGATGTGTTGTATATTGATTCAACTCAAGAAATGAGTCCAGAAGAGTTTGTGGCACACATGGCTGAAGTTCAAACAGATAAGAAAAGGGAGCCTACTGTGAACAAGGATAGCTGGTGGTATGTAGACAGTGGATGCTCAAAGCACATGACTGGAGAACGAAGTCTACTAAAGGACTTCAAAGAAGGTTTCAAGCAAAAAGTTAATTTTGCAGGAGATAAAGGAGGAGTAACTACAGGAAAAGGAAAACTTTCAAATGGAACTTTGACTCTAGAGGATGTGAATTATGTTGAAGAACTAACACACAACCTAGTGAGTGTTTCCCAAGTCTACGATAAAGGTCATCCAGTTCATTTTAATGAAAAGGAGGCTTTAGTTCTAAAGTCAGGCTTCACAATTCCTGAAGAGTGGATATTGATGAGGGCACTAAGGAAGAAGGACATCTACGCTATAAACATGGGTGTTTCTAACTCTTCAATGGTGTCTACATGTTTATTATCCAAGGCCTCAGAAGCAGTTGCATTATTATGGCATAGGAGAATGGCACATCTGAACTAGAGAAAGATGAATTTCATAACCAAAAATGGGTTAGTTCTAGGTGTACCACAAAAACGTTTCGAGTCTGAAGATAAGTGTGTTTCTTGCATGAAAAGAAAGCAGCACAAGAAACCACACAGATCTAAGACTGAAAACTTTATCTCCTCACCATTTGAGTTGCTACATATGGACCTCTTCGGCCTTATAAGCAAGAGAAGTTGAGTGTCCCGAATTCACTATTGATTAGTGAAATGGAATCGCAATAAGTAAAGTTTAATTGTAGAAGGCGGGGTTGAATACAATTAAAAACTTTTCTCTGATTTTAATCAAGTTACTTAGATAGTTTTTAATTGCTTAATAATAACACAATATGTAAAAGATACATATGACAATATCAAAGCAAGTAATAGATAGTAGCTGAAAATATGAATTTATTGATCATAAACTCACTAAGTGTTGATTGCGGAATGAACTAGCCAAGGCTTAATCCAAATCAAACACTTTTGCTAAACTATTACAATTTGATCGGAACAGTAGTGGACAAACACGCTAACTGTTTACTCACTGCTTAAAGATACGTACTTAGACAAACTGTATTCACTGACAAACAAGTGAATAATACGTATCAACGGCAAACTTCTAAGTACAAAGTACTGCTCTATTTATAGTGCAAATGTCTTGTGGAAATTCATGATCTTGGAATGACACGTGTCGCTGTTTTATTGGTTTGATCTCTGATCCTTGATTATTCTGTGGCCCCAAATTCTATTACCTCGAATATCACGTCTTCCTTAAAACTAATCATTCACTGTCATGTAATCCTTCAAACATTCTTCAAGTACGAGGAACACTTGCTGACATATAAGAGTAGAGCACTTCGTACTTTATTGAATAGTCACTGAAGAAGCAGTAACTCTCCTCACTCACTGCGAGCTAACATGCTCTTGTAGAATGACTTGAAATATTGTTCTTCAGTGACTAGCTATTATTTGGGCAGTGACTTCTTCCTTATTCAATATTAAGATATAAAACTCTCACTGCTTGTATCAGCGATACACAAAGTTGAGTTTTAATCTTCCTCGGTATGTTAAATCCAGGAGTAGAATGAATGGCGATCATCAATTGTTAACTTCAGCAACAACAGCTTTGACATAAATCATTTCTTCATCAAGTTATGTATTATTGAGTTGATCAGCGACCAATGACTTATCATGGTCAGCGACCAGTGACTCAACAATCTCCCCTTAAATGATTGTGATCAAAGCTCCCTAGACAAACTTGTTGCTGATAAAGTTTAGAGTGATCAGTGACCAGCGAGTAATAAATTTAGCAACACCAGCTTTGATTTAATCGTTTTCTTCATCGAGTTAGTCATCATTGAGTCGGTCAGCGATCAATGACTCAACAGAAGTCTAGGTGGCAAATGGTACTGTTTGGTTGTCACAGGCGATTATTCTAGATTCTCATGGGTGTTCTTTTTGGGATCTAAGGATGAAACTCCTGAAATTCTAATTGAGTTCTTTGATCTAGTAGAGAATGTCTACAAAACGAGAGTGAAGCGTATTCGTAGTGACAACGGAACAGAATTCAAAAACTCAACGTTGAATATCTATTGCTTAAGCAAAGGGATTACTCATCAATTCAGTTCATCTTATGAACCTCAACAGAATGGTGTAGCTAAAAGGAAGAATAGAACGTTGATAGAAGCTGCTAGAACAATGCTTGCTGATTCAAAGCTTCATGTAATCTTTTGGGCAGAAGCAGTGAATACAGCATGTTATGTTCTAAATAGAGTTCTTATGGTCAATAAGCAGAACAAAACTTGTTATGAGCTTTTGAACAATAAGAAACCAAACTTAAAAGGATTTGAACCCTTTGGAGTTTCGTGCACTATATTAAAAACTGGTCATCAAGATAAATTTGGTGAGAAGGCTGACGAAGGATTCTTCCTAGGTTATATGCCTAATTCGCCAAACAACATAGTTTTTAATAAAGTCACAGGACGTTTGAAGGTAGTGTATAACATTGAAGTTACAAGCTACACACCAGATGTACATAAGAGCTTAGATCGGAAATTTGATTATTCTGTTCTTTTTGCGTCTTTTAAAGTGCCTGTAAGTGATTTTGTCAGTGATTCAGAGATTTTTGAGCATTTATTGTCTGGAAATGAGGATATTGGCCACACTCCAACATCGAATGCTCAATCTTCTGCAATCAAGACAAGTGCTGATCCAAATCAACCATCTACTAGTGGATCTCAAAGATCCAAAGGAAATACACCTCCAGATGAGGATGAGCTAATCCAAGACTTAGTGGATGATATCATTACTCCACTTAGAGAATTAAGAATATCTTCTGATGTTGATAATTCACAGCCATCCAGTGAGGAGGTACCAGATTTGGAAGACACACCTGAACCTCATAGTACTCGTGAAATAGGTACTATTTTGGAGGATGAAATACCAGTTGAACCGGTAACGGTTACTCGGACTAGCAAGAATCATCCACCTGAGAATATCATAGGTGATTCTCAAATACCTATGTTAACTAGAGGACAAGTTAAAGCTAGTATTTCCGACAACCAAGATCACCCAAGCTTGTATTCTGAAATGAAAGAGACAGGGATTTCTAATCAATGTCTATATTCATGCTTTATCTCACAAGTTGAGCCTAAAAATATACAAATGGCTCTAAAGGAAAGTTCGTGGGTGGAAGCAATGCAAGAAGAACTATCTCAGTTCTCCAAATTACAAGTATGGGAGTTGGTTGACCTTCCAAAGAGAGAGTATCCAATTGTAACTAGATGGGTATTTAAGTGTAAGAGAGATGATCGGGGTGTCATTACTCGCAATAAAGCTCGTCTAGTAGTTCAAGGGTTTAATCAACAAGAAGGAATAGATTACAATGAAGTGTTTGCACCAGTTGCTAGGCTAGAAGCAATTAGAGTATTCTTAGCATTTGCCTCATTTAAAGGTATAAAAGTTTATCAGTTGGATGTTAAGGTGCCTTTTTTATGGCAAAGTTGAAGAATTGGTATATGTTTCACAACCACCAGGGTTTACTGATCCTGACTATCCAGATAGAGTATCTCGATTGAATAAGGCTCTATATGGATTACATCATTCACCTCGGATGTGGTATGGAACACTATCAACGTATCTACTTGAGAATGGATTCACAAGAGGATCAATTGATAGGACACTTTTTGTAAAGTGGAAGAAGAAAGACTTTCTACTTGTGCAAGTGTATGTTGATGACATTATCTTTGGATCTTCTGATGAAAAGATATGTCAAGAATTTGAGAAAGTCATGAGAAAAAGGTTTGAAATGTCTGCAATGGGAGAGTTGAATTTCTTCTTAGGATTGCAAGTTGATCAAAAGAAGGATGGATTCTTTATTTATAAAAATAAAAATATACATATGAGCTATTGGAACACTTTAAGATGGATGAAAGTAAGGTCTACAATGTGACACCCCGCAAGTTTCGACATAATTACGTACGTTAAACATTTGCATTTTAGGCTAATTCCCTAACTTAGAGTGAATTCAAAACTACTTTTAGAGGTAAGTCTAGCAAAGCCCAACTAGTTAATACGCATAGTATTACTTATTCATAATTAATTGTAATTATGTACAGAACGATTTAAACAACGCGACAAAAATATACGACTGTTGGTGGACAAAAATATTTAATAATAGGAAATTATTAAATAACGTTATTATTTATTTAATATTATGTTGATAATATTTACAAAGTATTTCGCATCGTACAAAACGTAATCCGCGCGATAAAACATATCCGTCAAACTAAATTAAACCGAATTCATAATTTCATGTTTATCATTCAAATATATTACGCGCCTAAACGAACGGGGCTCGGGACGAGACAATTGGGAAACAAGAACACGCGAGCCCGAGACCCGAATAGGTCGGCCCAAACCCGCGAACCTAAACCGACCCACCCATTTCCCCTTTTGTTTCATTTTCTTTCTTCACTTAATCTCATTTCACACACACATACACCCACCTCCCTCACAAATCTCTCTCTCTAAAAACCACCAAAAACACCACCACCTTCATTATCATTTTCGAAATCATCATCACCACCATAAGAGAGGAAGCAGGAAAAGGGACATCATCATCATCACCTCCGATTCATCTTGTTCATCATCATCTTCATCTCCTTCATTCTTGATTTAGTGGTACGAAATGTTATAACTCTTTTAAAGGTATTAGAAATCTTATATTTGCGTGCTAGAACGTTTACCCAACGAGATTATGTTCAAAACGACACAAAAATGCATTTTTAATAACCTAAAATACGAGCAGTTTGTCCTGCGAGGCGAACCAAGATCTCGACTCGCGAAGCCAAACAGCGAACCGAACTGAAACCAGTGAGCTAAAAACACTGAACTCGCGAAGTCAAACTGCGAAGCGAACTGACTTGCGAATTGACCTGCGAACCGACCGCGAGTCGAGACTTGCGAGTTGAGGCTTGCGAGCCGAACCGAGTCGCGGACTGAATTGACTCGCGAGCTGAACAAATTGCAACCCGAATTGAAATGCGAACCCATCTTCGAGTTGACCTTGCGAACTGACATTTGCGGAACGAAAATTTTGAGCTGAAACTAACGAATTGAAATTTTATATGCATTTTCATTAAAGCAATATATACATAAATAAAAATTTTCCAAGCTGACTTGGCAGCTCTGCCCCTTGGACCCCGCCAGGGATTGCCACCCCTTGGACCCAGCTACCAGGGGCGCTGCCCCCGGATCCCCGTACACAATTTCATACTTTATGAAACACGATGAAACGAATAAAAAATGTTTTCGGAGATTACTATTACAAACAGTTACCAACAAGTCGTATACATATCTAAAATTACAAACTCAAACGACAAACAAACACTTTGGACATAATCTAGTTGCGTGGACACTAGCATGGATGGTCAAACTAAGACATCCACATATTTATACTTATAACCTTATATGTTCAGGACGTTAAGGACTTTACACGGGCTTAGGTTTTGCTAGCACTCGAACATACTTAGCTCATCAGGTGAGTTCACAGCCCCACTTTTAACTGTTTTACCACTTTCAACTTGGGGTGAGAAACATAGTCAACTGCTTTATTGATTGCCATAATTGTTTTTGCTTACATGATTGTTTATCATACTTGTTTACTCACATGATTAGAGTACTGTAAACTGTTGAACTCTTACACAAAACTAGTATTTATGAAACAACATTTTCATATTATAAACTTGTTAAATTTTGTTTGGTAAACTGGAGAACGACCGGTACTTTTATGTAAACGCTGGAGAACGACCAGTAACATATTTTAGTGCCAGAGAACGACTGGCCAAGTGGACGGGATAACAACCCGTGCGTCTTTTGACCGGAGAATGACCGGTACTGTGTTTCGCTGGAGAACGACCAGCAGTATTTATTGCCAGAGAACGACTGGCCGAGTTGGACGGGTAAACGACCCATGCGTATTTTGACCGAAGAACGACCGGTACTGTTTTGGAAACGCTGGAGAACGACCAGTAACGTATTGCAAACTGTCTTTTGAGTAACATCCCACGTAAATGGTATTTTGGGTAACATCCCACGTAAACGGTATTTTGGGTAACATCCCACGCAAACTGTACTTTGGGCAATATCCCAACCGAACTATATTTGGATAACATTCCACAAAACGTCTACTTAACAATTATGGCAATAACTATTTGTGAATGTATTGGTTTTAACAACTGTGCTTACAAACTTAATTCAACTATTGCAAACATAAAACCTGTGAATTCAGTCAACCTCGTTGTTGACTTTTACTATGTTTTTCAGGGAATTAGCTGCGCACGTAAGAACCGCCTGCACATACGGAACTAGGGCGACCCGCGAAGCTTTAGGATGCAAACTTTTGAAACTTTTGGATTTCTTTTGTATAACTAAAGTGATTTTAGTCATATTTACGAAATCTACTTTTATAAACTTAATAACTTTTACATTTGTACGATTTGACGAATCGTAAACTTTGTAACTATTATATTTGGCATCTATATACATTATGTTCTGTTGTAATCATAAGCTCTGATACGTATGCATTTACTGTGTATTATGGCACTCCCCATACTTAACTAAATGCTTCCGCTAAGCTCAATCAAAGAATTTTGGGGGTGTTACATACAATACTCCAATTCCAGTTGATCATAACCTTGGACCAGATACATCAAGTGATAGCGATGTGGATCCAACTCGTTATAGAGCCATGATTGGATCACTAATGTATCTAACTGCCTCTCGGCCTGACATTATGTTTGCTATTTGTATATGCGCAAGATATCAGGCTAATCCGAAAGAGTCACATATGCAAGCTGTGAAACGGATCTTCGTTACCTCAAAGGGAAACCGAAGCTGGGACTTTGGTATCCGACTGATGGAGACTTAGATCTCATAGCTTATACTGATTCGGATTATGAAGGATGCAATCAGAATAGGAAATCTACAACCGGAGGATGTCAATTCTTAGGAGGTAGATTAGTATCCTGGAAGTGCAAGAAGCAAAGCTCGGTAGCCATTTCTACATGTGAAGCTAAGTATGTTACAGCTGGCAGTTGTTGTTCTCAAGTACTTTGGATCCAACAGCAACTGCGGGATTATGAGTTAAACATAACCAATACTTCTATGATGATTGATAATGAGTCAACAATGTCGATCACCAACAATACGGTGAAGCACAGTAAAACTAAGCACATTGATATTCGACATCATTTTATTAGAGACTGTGCTGAGAAGAATTTGATAAAGTTAGTTAAGGTTCCGTCATTGGATAACTTAGCAGACTTATACACAAAGGCGTTCGACAGAGCAAGATTTGAGACGTTGGTTCAACTAAACGGAATGAGAAATCCAGAGTGATTAGTATTCCAAAGGTATTTTTGTAATAGTTAGTAGTACTTTTTATGTTCTTATTAAAAATAAAAAAATAACAAAAAAAGGGTCGTATGGCATTCATTTGCTTGTTACCTAAGGGGAATCGCCTCCAATAAAAGAACAACAATAGTTCTTTTAGAAATATGTTTAAGTTTTTATCTGCAAAAACTATGCGAGATGATAGTACATTAGGAGAATAAGTTTCGTAATAATAAGCTTAAATCCTAAGTATGATGTGTTAGTAGGTTACTAAAATTACATTAGAACTACAACGGTTCTATCAGGTATGTATTCATATTTATTTAATTATACACCTATATCCACAAGTTATAATTTGCATGTTTAAATGTCTAGATAGCTTCATTATATGATATACTGGTAGGAAAATTATATAAACATTTCTAAGCATTTAAGAAGTCTTAATATACTTGATTGTTATCTAGTGTTTCTATTATATGGTGTACGACATAAGTCTTAATTGTTGACTGATAGCATTCGCATGCACTGTAATTATAAAGCTATAAAATATAATAACTTAAGACTGCTTAGTAATAAGTTAAATTATTATTATATAAGACTTGAGACAACAATGTAACAAGTTATATATAATTTTGAACTTAGATGTTTGATGAATTTTGATTCATAATACATTATAGTTTGTCATTAACGTGTCTTAATTGTTTTTTGTCATATGAGTTTTACAGATATGCACGACAATTTGATAAAGGTCACAATATTCTTGTTGATCTAGATCTCGGAGCAAAGGGAGCTGACAAAGTGGCTCAAATGCTTACATTTTTGGCACGTTCACGCATTAGATATGCTATTACGACGTCTCCACCTATTTCTCAAACCATACTGAATGATTTCTGGGATGGTATTCAGTATGATGAGACGGTCACTCCTCCGGTGATAGGAACAACGGTTAATCAACAACTGATTGTCTTTTCTGCTGGAAATCTTCATGAGATTTTGCAGCTGGGAATTGAAGATCAAGAGAATGGGGATACGGAGTTTCTCATAGACTTTATTGAGGGAGCTCTAGGTCGTATGGGCTATACGGGTGAGAGACGAGGCCGTTAATTCCAAAAACCTCTGGTTATTGGTCAGTGGAGGTTTTTGTGGCACGTTATAGTCACTATTTTTGCACCGAAGAAGGGAGGTTTTGATGAATTGAGTCCTGCCCTTATATCGGCTGTACTATCCCTAGTTTACAATAAGCCATACAGTTTTTGTGATTATATTTTTGGCGAGCTGGTACGACAGATTAGTGGTGTCATTAGGAATCATTTTTTGGTTTATCCACGATTCTGTATGCTGATCAGTCGTGCTCGTCTTCCGGATCTCGCTATCCCTGAGCCACACTTACGTGTTGATACTATTAGGCTCAGAGGATACAATGCCATGTTTCAGTAGACAGTTAGACGAGAAGGTGTTGTTAAACCTGAGGAGAGAGTTCTTTTTTGATATATTCTGGATCCAAACTATGTTGCACCGCCAAACAATGGCTGGGCAGATACTGATGTTGCTGGTGCTGATGTTATTGCTGCTCAACTGAATCCTGAGCCTGCTGCTAATCTGGTTCAACCTGAAGATCCAAAAGAGCTCCTTGAGGATGTTTTGATACAGGCTGATCAGGCTGGGGTACAAGTAAACCCAGAGGTTGCTGCAAAGGTTGTGCAGGAGGTGCTAGTACAACATGATGATGCTACTGATCCTGTTTTGCAGGCTATTGAGCATTATGTTGCTCCTGCTGAGGTATATTTTATAAGAATATATATACTTAGTTGATAGATTCTATTTTTCATCATAAAAGCATAATATTCTTATATAATGATAGTGATATAGATATTTAGTTGATTAGGTTGTTTAATTGATCATAAAATATAAATTTGATTATACACAGGAAGCTGAGGCTGCAAACTCAGAGGTTGTAAGACCTGAGGGTGAGCAGGGACAGCGAGATCGATCCGAGGTTTTACCACTAAAGGTAATATATCAGATTAATCTTACATATATATTGAACTTGTATGATAGAGATTTTATGCTAATCATAAATGTTTAATATATTTACTATTCAGGATACTGTTGTTGGTACTTCTGGTGGATATGATGGTGAGATTGCATCAGATTCCTCTACCGATTCTGATGATGTCAGAACCATTTCCCCTCCAACTGGACAGATTTTTTATGGTTCACGTTTGATACCTGATCCGGCTTTGAAGGCAAAGCGTAAGGCTAAGGAAGTCGATCCTGACTTCAGTATTCTTGATGAAGGTCCTGAGGTGGCTGAGACCCCTCTGATTACTCAATGCAGAAAGCGTTCTAGGACCTTGATTATTCGAGATGGTAAGTTTTATTTAGAGTTAGATAATCTTAACTTGTTGTTTATCAGGAGTTCAACTAAGACAGTTAACTCTGTGACAGTTTCTCGAGATACACCGCAGGTGGAGACTATGACACCGGTGGTTACTGAACCAATATTTGTACCATCTGAGGTAGGAGATACACGTTTAGTACTACAAGTGTTATATAATTAATTAGATATTGAGACAGAGTTATCTGTAACAATTACTTCTTTATTTGTATCTAACTTTACAGGCTGAGAAAATGCTAGAGTCAACGGAACCAGAGACGGTTTCCCAAACTATTGAGAAGGGAGTTGCTGAGTTATTGCATGATGCACAGTTTCCAACTGTCAAAGCAAGTAGATTTGCAGCTAGCCTTCACACGAAAGCTTTATCTCATGCCATTCCACCGCTTACACCTAAGTCTCATATTTCTTCGCTCACACCACCTGGACCATCTACTATCTCTGTTACTCCTACGATTGATGCTGAAAGGATTGCATCCTTAGAGTCTAGGGTTAAGGAGTTAGAGAAGCTTACTTCACAAATTCCAGAGTTGGTAGCTCAGAATCTTCAGTTTGCACAGCAGATTACTCAACAGAGTACATCTTACAAGACACTGCTAGAGACTCATACCACATTGCTACAAGATTTTACTACCCAGCGACTGAAGCTTGATTCCTTAGAACGCTTAGTGACAAGAGTGAATTCAGGACAGTCAGGTCAGGGGGAGATAATGGTATATTTAAAGTCATGCAAAGAAGATTAGCTGAGGAGGAAAAGAGATCAAGACAAAGATGATGATCCCAGTGCACCAAAAGATAGTGAGCCGACTGGTCCTTCAAAGACCAGTGAGCAAGCTAATGTTCAGGGGGAGTCTGGTGTTGATAAGAGTGGTGATGGTGCTGGTACAAGTACTGCGGGTACAAGTGAAGCTGGTAAGACAACTTAGACTTGTGTAGTTATTTGTATTTAGGATTTAATTGAATTATGATTGTAAATTATAATTGTAATTGAATAATTGTAACTTAATATTTTTGGTAATATATTCGGCTTGAGATATATTTACAAGTTAAATATATTAGAAATTATTTAAGTTATATATGATATATAGAATTGTGATCGAAAGTCTTCCGACTTATTGAGTAGTCGAGTGGCGAGTCCCAATTAGTTTTGGCGGTCAAATTTCTATGGTAACTTACATATTTTAGACTTGAGAGTTGGTTATAACTGACAAGTTTAAAATATGTAAAATCTTTAACTAGACAAAGATATATAATTTAGAGATACAATTGAAAGTTAAGTTTTTGGAAAGATAAAGTTCAATTAAGTCTTGGAATTATATAAGTTAATTAATTATAAACTTAAATGTTAGGTGTTTATTCACAAAATATTAGAGTTTAAGTTTAATTAATATTTGTTAAGTGTTTTATAAAAGACTTAAGAAATCTTAGATTGATTCAGGGTAATCAATAAAAGATTTATAAGTTATTAATTGCGTTTATGTTATGGACTAATTACACAAAAGGACTAATAAAGAAATTCTTAGATTGATTCAGGGAAATCAATGAAGGAATTTAGATTGTTAATAGTTATTTGTGTTTGTGTTTTCTAGGGATTGAAATGCTTAATCTATCAGATTCAGAAGATGATTTTCTTGATGTGATAGATGAAGATATTAATTATAATTTGGAAGAAGGAGAATTTCAACCACCTGAAGATTGGACTGTTGTTTCAGAGATTGAGCTAGACATGGGTGTAGATCCAGATGCAAATATAGATGAACACCATGTGAGCCCATCTAGAACAGAGATTGTGATTGAAGCTGAAGAAGGTCCTAAAGTTGTTGATGTAGATGAAGATATCGATGACTCAACCGATTATGAAGAAGAGATTCCTGATAAGCATAAAGACAATCCAGTATTCAGACCTTTAGAGAAAATAAAGAAGAAAAAGGATGGAGTTTTGGAGGTTGATATCACAGGAAAACGAGAAGCACGTAGAGGGATTATCGGTTGGTTTTTTGACTTTGACCTGAAGCTTTTCACGATTAAAAGGTTTGACGGAGTTCAATATTTTGAGCGAAAGCTTGCAGTGTTCAGTTCTTTACCTAAGTATGAGATTCGGGACTTGGCTAGATTATCTTTGAAGAATCCAGATAATGATTTTGTTGGTCGATATGTAGAACATATAATCAAGACTGAGGTTCATTCGGGGAAGTTTGAAAAGATTAAGCCAAGGAATGGAAAAACGATAAAGTTACAGGAGAGAAGTCAAATGACTGGAAGGAGAAGGAGAAAGAAAGTGTATCCAGCTGTCAAGTGTGTTCAGCAGATTCCACTGAAAACAATGGCACAGGATATTCTGGGAAATATGAAAAGTTGGCATGTGGATTCAGAAACTGGATAGGCTGTCATGGTTGAAGCTGATGATGAAGTTGAGGGTGGTGAACGTGAAATTTTCAGAGTTTATGACCATCGACACCTAATGAACATGTCAAAGAAAGATTTGTTGAAGTTAAATGAGAATAGAATCTTGATGACTGAAACATGGGGTGATTTAGCACGAGATTATCAAATGATGGTTAAGACTTGTATTAGAATGAAGATATATGCAGGAAGTATAATTTACAAATGAAGACTAAAGACAAGCGTGAAGATAAAGACGCTAGAGCTATTGTCAAGGGGGAGTTTGTTGAGACATAGTTTGTGACAACAGATCTAGCTTGAAATAGGACTGGTGTAATTATTATCATATTTGTACATTGGTTTATATTTGTAAATAAATGTTTATTTTGTTATTAATATTTGTTAAATATATTAGTATGTTAAAGTGTTAGACGAATATCGGAAATGAAATAAACATGTATAGCGAGTCGAGATCTCAAGTCACAAGGCATTGCGATGCGAGATGAGATCTGAACTCGCATTACATTAGGTATAGCGAACCGAAGCCAAGCTGGGCTTGGGCTACGAGTTAAGTTGGACTCGCAGGCCCATGACCTGCGAGTTGATCAAAGTATATATGTTCGATTCGGTTCGACTTAAACCAGACTTTTGTCATTCGATTAATACACCTGTGAATTGAATAATTCATAGAAAAACGTTCTAAAGGCTAGGCTTTGACATTTTATCATTTAAAGATAAGTATTAGTAGAAACAAAATGCAAACTTATTCGTTATAGTAAGATAACGACGTATTAAGGGATTCCGCACCTTAATACTACAGATAACGAAGTTATCGATCCTAGAACTAGAGACTTACAAATAATCAAGGAACAAGTAGTCAAGACTCAAGTATACATGATGTGTAAGCCAGTGAGCAACTTTAAATACTAACCTACATATCGTAATTTAGAGTAATTAACTTGGTAATTTACATGAATAAATTAACACTACAGTAACTTAGCTGAACGTTTTTACAAAGATGATTAATATGCATATCTATTTATTAACGACCATTTCTAAAACACTACGTTAATTAGTTACAAATTATAGCCTCAGATTCTGCAAAATCATACATAAAAAAGCAGAAACCATGCAAAAAGAAATGTAAACTAACAAGACCGAGGTTTTTATAGTTGAATACTTGACGAAGTGTTGCATTTACTTCCAATATTATATTAACGTAATTTTAATATTTATCTGTGTTTTGTATGTATGTAATAAGCTGATTAATTAACTGGTGAAGCTGATGTGTTTGTCACTCAGCTCACTTCATAGATACATGCATTTAGTTGATATTTATAAATCATGTTTCCCCTCGATCATCTTTAAACAATCGGGAGAATAATAAAAAAACTATAGAATGTGTCAGATCTTGTGTAGTGGGAAACATATACAAGAAGCTCAGATGGTATGGGTATAAAATTAATGGAAATCAATTGTGCTATATAGGAAGAATCCATGGGTGTGTTTGAAGAGAACTTATCTATCTTATCAGTTTAGTTTTGTTTGGTAACACAAAAAAATAGAGTTTTTTGAAAAAATTAGTCCCTAAAAGTCTTTAAACAATAAGCTTTTAAAGTGTTTTTTGAATAAAAACTCAAATTTCAGCTCCAAACCCAACTCCAGTTGCAACTCCAGCCCATTATTACCAAACACACCGTATATTTATCTTATATATATGGCCCTCACTTAAAAACTGTATATATAAAATCAGGATGCTGTTGCTGCCCAAGAAATTTCAATTTATGTAAATGAATTTACAACTTATACCCCCTAAAAACTGTAAGAAAAAAATTTAATTATATAGAACAATGTCCCGCGTTTAGAAATTCCTAGCTCCATAAAAGTAGTATCATATCATACTATCAATGTTTTATCTTTTCGAAACAGTTAAGGTTAAACCTCTTCATATATGTAATTTAATAGCTTCCAAAAAGGCTAATTTTCAGGCAACCTAGCTAAACAGATGTCCTCGGAAATGACACGGTACATAAAAAATTAATTAATCTTGCTTCATCTAACGACGCATTTAGTTGTTGGAAATTAAACTAAACATATTTAGTATGTAAATTGTAATTACAAATTAGTTTAGGGATTAGATGGTTAATAGATTAAAATGAAGAGGTGCAATGGTTGATCAAGAGATACAACCGTTGACCTCCATATGAAGGGTGGCAGTTACCACCAAACACCACCACCGAAACGATGCAATGGTTCACTCGCAACCATTCATTATGTATATATATGTATGTATACATAGAACAACAAAAACATAACAATTCAGTTTATTGTATCATAATTTTATTTTGTTCTTGATCCCACTGGACAACAGTGGTATCAGGGCACAGACATAGAATCGTGGTTCAGAATCAACCACCAGTTTGTTCACCAATTTGTGAACCAGTTTATCTTTTTACAAAATCAAATTACATACCTTACAATCGAGTACCGTTTTACTCAATTGCCGTTTACGATTGTCGTTCCAATCGCCATTTTCAGTATTTTACGATTGTCGTTCCAATCGCCGTTTTCAGTATTTTACGATTGCCGTTTCCAAACGCCATTTTCAGTATTTTACAATTGTCGTTTCCAATCGCCATTTTCAATGTTTATGATTGCCGTTCCAATCGCCTTTTTTCAACTTACGATTGTCGTTTTTCAATCACCGTTTGAAAAGCCCATTCCAGAGATTTGTTTGCCGTTTCCAAACAACAAAAAATCAGAAGTTAGAGATTGCAGTTTTTGTTCACCGTTACCGAACAACAGATTATCAAGAAAAAGGGAGAGAGATACACATACTGCTAAGAACCGCCGCCATCGTTGCCAGAAAATAGGAAGAAGAACAACCGCTACCGCCGTAGACAAAACCGGAAAAGACAACCGGAAAAGAAACCGAATCAGTGAAACCCTAAGTTTTGCAAAACAGAAAATCAAGGGAATCAAAGAGGATTCCAACGGTGGAAGAAGAACAAAGATTTCAACAGAGAAGAACCAACAACCTATTGAAACAGAGAAAAGAAAAGGGGCGATCTCGCCGCCGATTAACAGGAAGGAAGCGCCGGCAGTGAAGAAGAAGAGGAAAGAGTCGTTGTTTTGAATCGACACCAAAGGAACAAGGAGAAACATCAGGTCAAATAAAAAGATCCATCAAGTTTTATTTTCAAGTTTTACAAGTTACAAAAATTACCCTCCATTAATATACTTTGTATATATAGAATTACAGATTAAAATATTGTGGTTAGAAAAGAAAATTAAGTTTTAACTATTGTTAAATATTTTTTACTAAAAAAGAAATAGTAAAGATTCATAAAGTATTTTTACAAAGTTTGGAACTAAGTTTGAATAGACACTTTCAAAAATGATTGTGGGAAAAGAAGAAGAACAAGGTCATAGTTCGAATAACAACATGATTAAGAGAATGGGATCGACACCCTATTTCCAATGCCCGTTGTTGAATGCAACAAATTATACGATATGGTCGATAAGAATGAAGATCATTTTACAAGCAAATGGTTTATGGGATATGATTGAGCCTACTCTTGGAACTCAAATCGATGGAAAGCGAGACAAGACTGCAATTGCATATCTATTTCAAGGACTATCCGAAGAAATGACATTGCAAGTGGCAAATAGCAAAAGTGCAAAAGAAGTTTGGGATACTTTAAAGACTAGAAATGTTGGAGTGGATAGAGTACAAAAGGCAAAACTACAAACTCTCAAATCCGAATTCGAGAGGTTACAAATGGAGGAAGATGACAACATTGATTCATTCACCGCGAAGATGACAAGTATTACCTCAAAGATAACAAGCCTTGGATCAACACTTGATGAATCAACCTGTGTACGAAAATTACTAAATTCCGTGCACGAGAGGTTTATTCAAATAGTCGCATCCATAGAGCAATACTCCGATCTAGATAACATGACTCTAGACGAAGCTATTGGTAGATTAAAAACCTTCAAAAAAAGAGTAAAGGTTAAGAAGGGAAAAGACTTCGAACATCAAGATAAGCTACTATTGGCAAGACACTACAACAATAATGGTCGAGGATGTTACTATGATAATCAAACCACATAATCGAGGTTATGACAATACTAGAAAGCATGGTAGAGATGAGAATCATTTGAAAGATACATTTAAGAGCTACAATGAAGAAAAGAAATTCCCTCGAGATGAAGAAGATTTTACAAGGAATGTAAGTGAAGTGAGATGTTATAATTGCAACAAACTTGGACACTATGCCTTACATTGTCGACAAAGATCTCAAAGACATCAAAGACAAAAAGCATCGAACCTTGTGGAAGAAGATTTAGAACCAACACTATTAATGGCATCCACGAGCTTCAACAAGATACAAAGAAAACTTACCAAGAATACATCAACAAATGAAAGCAAATCGTTTGCAAGATTTAATGATGATGAAGACACAAAGGTTGGAAAAATTATGTTAGATGAAGATGAAGGAAGCTATGATCAAGAAGAAAAAGAAGACTATGATGAACCAACTATGGAAGATGAACAAGTCAAAGAGACTGACGTGTATGAGAAGGGAAGAAAGCCTAAAGTCAAGACATACTTTTGGAACACTATCATTTCAAAGGCACTTCAAAAGATCAAACATAAGATGAAGGGAAATCAGAAGTCAAAGTGAAGAATTGAAGACCTCACTTAAACCATGTTTAGTTTAAGGGGGAGAATGTTGGAAATTAAACCAAACATATTTAGTATGTAAATTGTAATTACAAATTAGTTTAGGGATTAGATGGTTAATAGATTAAAATGAAGAGGTGCAATGGTTGATCAAGAGATACAACCGTTGCCCACCATATGAAGGGTGGTGGTTACCACCAAACACCACTACCGAAAGGATGCAATGGTTCACTCGCAACCATTCGTTATGTATATATATGTATGTATCCGTAGAACAACAAAAACATAACAATTCAGTTTATTGTATCATAGTTTTTCTTTTGTTCTTGATCCCACTGGGACAACATTAGTTATGTAGATTAAACTTCTTCAATTCTGGTGCAACTACTCTGCTGTCGGGGTGGTAAAGAATTAATCATAATGCCTTAATCCCTCTAGTAGATTGCCATAGATGCTTGAAGAAGTGGACTTCAAAGATAGTCTCCTTAAATCCTTAATAATGACGATAACGATACGTAGAATCATTGGGCCTTATCAATCAGGCAGCTGGCTACGGCTCCTAAACTTTATCCAGATTGCACCACCAAAAGATTTCTGAGAATGGAGAGACTAGCTATATATATGAAGTTTTTCTTAAATAATTTGAACTTGATAAGTTTTCTTGTTTCAAGTCGAGAGACCAGTTAATATATACCTTCCCTTGCAGTATTCTCTGCTCCTGGATGACTTTATGGGTGCCTGTTATATTCATTATTCAAACAAAACTCAAAAGGTAGTCACAGACTCATGGTAGGAAAGATGTGCTGATGGAAGCGATTGAATAATGGGCCAAAATGGGCTTGAAATGTAATTGGTTTATCGACTTGGGTCGGGACGGATTGGGGTCGCCTGAATTCATTTTTGGTTCGTCTTAAAATCTTTTGTGATAATCAAGTCATCAATTACGAATGTGATCTTAACGTCCATTTGATAAAGTTCTAAGTTATATATGTATGCATGTGCAATAAGGACTCTAGTAGTAGTAACTATTGTTGGGCCCAAACTAACAGGCCAAGTTTGTAGAGGGAGGTGAGATTGGTAACTACAATCTTTTCAATTCAACTAATTACTTTTAAGCAAGTAATGATAAAAAAAATTAATATTATAAAATTTTCAACAGAGACTTTATTGATTATCATTTATCGATAAGAGAAGTTAGTTTACCGGAGTCACTAACAGGTTGAATATGCTAAAATCTCTAACATTGATGCAACTGAGTTAACCAGGAGCATTCACGAATTTTAGGTCTTATAGGTAACATTTATGTATGTGTTAATTTAATCCTAAGAAGAAAAAAAAATCTGCCCTTAAATCATGCTTCAAGGAGTAGTACGTGGAACATATCCGTTATTGGCATATCACTGATTTTTGTGTGATTATGAAATGAGTTGCGATTCTTTGCCACTTAGTTTAACATTTTGTACCAGAACTTTTTTAGTATAAGTCATATCAAATGCAAAAAGATAAGTAGTCTTGTTAATAAATAATAATACTCGAAGATAGAGATGACTCGCACCACGTCAGTTTCCAACTGAAGAAGTGACGCCGATGACACTAGTTCGTCACTTTGCCTCGTCGCTTTTCCCGTCACAAATCCGGCGCATCCTTTTTTGTATGTGTGTATAATATTAAATGTAATTTGGTAAATGTGGAACCTAAAAATTAAAGTGACGAGTCACTGATGACATGAGTCTATTAGTTTCGGTCAGTTTTTAAAAAAACTGATGTAGCGTTGACGTGGCTTAGTCGGTTTCAGTCAGTTTTAGTGCATTGGGATTTGGGAGTGGTCTTATAATTTCATGCCTTGAACAGTTGAATTGAGTCATCGATTCATCATCTGTTTCCGGATTTCAATTTTCAGTTTTTTTAGTGGCTAGAACACTTCATTTACGTTTAGATATTCAATAACTAAAGTTGTGTGCATGTCTTGAGGGATAGTATATGCAATTGTGTAAGTCCGTATGTATTAGGATCGATAACGAGGTTATCTTTAGGTATTAAGGTCCGGAATCCATTAATACGGTGTTTACGGATTGTAAACAGTTTGTTTCACAAGTATTAGTGAAATCGATAATCTAATATGTTTTGTATTGATTATAACTGATGTTAATCGATCAATACCTAACCCTTAGATTATGTTGAAAGCTCTAGAAAGTTCAATTCGTTCGTAGTTATCAATTAGCCAAAGTTAATTAGGTTTCAAACCTAATTTGGTTATAAACACGTCTCGGTTCGCAGCTTATGGGCTCTGCGATCCGACTCGGTTCGCAGCCCAAGTTGGCCCAGCGAATTCAGTGAACTCGCTTCGCAGACCTGCCCTGCGAACTCAACTCAGTTCGCATCGCAGGTTCTTGGTCAACCTTTGGTCAACATTTTTCAGTATTTAACATTTAACTCTAAAATGTTTACCAACCAATATATTCATTACAATTCAAAACCAATTAACAAACTTGATTACAATAATCTCTAGTACTATAACAAGCTAGATCTGTTGTCACAATAACATGTCCCAACAGACTCCCCTTTGACAATAGCTCTAGCATCTATGTCTTCAAAAATGTCTTTGATCTTTACTTGTAAATTTTACTCCCAGCATACATCTTCAGTTTAATGCAAGTTTTAACCATCAGCTGATAATCTCTTCCTAAATCTCCCCAACCTTCAATAGAATTGATCCTGTTCTTGTATAACATCAATAGATCATTCTTGGAAAGATTCACTAAGTGTCGATGATCATATATTCTCAAAAGTTCTTTTTCTCCATCTTCGACTTCATCATCAGCTTCAAAAACCACAGCTTCACCAGTTCCAGCTTCTACATGCCATCTTTTCATATTTCCCAGAATATCCTGAGGCATAAGCTTCAACGGTATCTACTGTACGCACTTAACTGCTGGATAAATCTTTTTACGCAGTCGTCTTCCTGTTCTTTGACTTCGTTTATTTAACTTGATAGTTTTTCTGACTCTTGGCTTAATTCTTTTAAACTTCATTGACCAACCCTCAGTCTTGATTACCTTTTCGACATATCTTCCATAAGGATCATTACTAGGATTCTTCATTTCCATTCTAGCCAAGTCTCGTATTTCAAATCTAGGTAAAGAACTAAAAACTAAAAGCTTTCTTTCAAAGTATTGAACCCCGTCATACCTTTTAATTGCAAAAAGCATTAAATCTGCGTCATAATACCAACCGATTATACCTTTCTTAGGTACTCGCTTTCCAGTAATATCAATTTCTGATATCGCAGTCTTAGCCTTTTTCTTCTTCTCCAAAGGCTTAAAGATCGGATTATCTTTATGACAATCAGGAAGATCTTCTTCAAAATCAGAATCAGTTGATTCATTCAGATATTCATCTAAATCTATAACTCTTTCTCCTTTTTCATCCTGAATAGTCACATTTGTCCTTGAAGGATTTATGATGTGCTCATCTATATTAGCATCAAGATCAACACCTTCAACTAATCCAATATTGACAACAGAAGTCCAATCTTCAGGAGGTACAAACTCACCTTCCTCTAGATCATAATCAACTTCCGCTGTTGATGCATATCGAGTTGTAATTAGTGTCGTTTGTTACTTAATAGAAATATAGTTTTTGTTAATGCGACACTCGTGTTTTAGTTTAGGCGACACTTGTCTGAGTGACGCATAGCGACACTTGATTGAGTGACGCATAGCGACACTTAGGTAAGTGACGCATTAAGGCGGCCACATGCGACACTTACACAAGTGACGCATGTCGGCTGTGTTTTAGTATAAATACAAACCTACGGGTTTTCGGCTAGGGTTGACGAAACCCTAGCACAATTTGTCGACTTAGTTTCTCTGTAATCGATCCCTATACTCAATACAAGCTAATAAACGAGTTTTTCTTTGTTTGAATATCATTGTTTCGGTTTGTGTTTGTTAGCATCAAGTGTAATTGATTGATTCTGCTTGTCAATTACTGTCAATTATCATCTAGATCCAAGCACTAGGCACTTTCAACTGGTATCAGAGCCTTGCGGTGATAGCATTGACGTTTATAAGGTATTTTGGATTGATTTCGGTTTTGCTTAATTCAAGAATCACGAATTCATACGGATTTTGAGGTGAAAAGGTGTATTACAGTCGATATTCTTCAACATCTACAGGTTTCGTCCATTAGGGTTCAAGGAATTTTCGTTTGGTTTACGAAAATTCGACATTTTTAGGGTTTTGGGATTTTTCTGCCATTTTGCGACACTCGATCCGTCACTTGGACGCGTCACTTATAGCGGCACTAGCTAATCCCAGAATTAGGGTTTTACCGTCACTTAGACGCGTCACTTAAAGCGTCACTTGAGGTTATACGACACTTAACTTAAGTGTCGTCTACCCTAATACACCGACACTCAAGTGCGTCACTGTTGCACGTCACTTGATCCTTAAGCGTCACTTCTGTTAGTGACGCCTGTTTGATTTATAGCGTCACTTTTACTAGTGACGCCTATTTGATCTTGCACGACACTCAAGTACGACACTTGAGTGCGTCACTTGCTTACCTGACCGACACTTGCTGATAGTGTCATCCGTCACTCTGTACGTCACTCGATAGCGTCACTTTCCTAGTGCCGCTATACGCTGCGACACTTGAGTGCGTCACTTACCAAGTGACGCCTTTGTTACTAATTTGTTTGCAAGTTCTTGTTTTTGAGTAAAATTTCAGGAATATCTTCAATGGCCGCAGACAAGGAAGATATTAGAGGTATTAAGGAGATGATAAAACAGGGAAATGATATTGGTTCAAATAATAAACCTCCTCTATTTACAGCAGACATGGACTATGCTTATTGGAGGGATAGATTTGAACAGTTCGTTGATTTTCATTGTCTGGAATTGTGGGGCCCTTTAAAACAAAGATATGAGGCTCCAGTGGCTGAAGGAGATTATCGTCAGGTTCCACCACCAAAATCTTTCATTGCTATGACTCCTCAAGAAAAGAAGGACTATCAGTTAGAAAGAAAAGCACACTCAGCTATTTGTATGTGCTTGACAAAGGATGTCATGAGACTGTTTAAACATCATGACACCACCTATGACTTATGGAAGGCCATAGAGACGAGGTGTGGAGGAAATCAGAAATATAAGGAAGCTAAGCTGGAATTGATAAAGAAACAATACGACCTGTTTGACTCCTTACCAAATGAAACCACTTCTGGACTGTTTACCCGATACTCACAACTGGTGAGTGAGTTAACGGAGGGTGGATATAGTCTTACAGCACTTGAGATAAATAAGAAATTGCTAGATGTTTTACCAAGTGCATGGAATGTAAAAGTCCAATTCTTGAAGGAAAGTGAAGGATTGGATGGAATGACCTTGGATCAACTTATTGGAGTTCTTCAAGCCCACGCTATGGAATTGAAGAAGAAAGAGTGCAAGTCAACTGGATTTGTTCAAAATCCTTCGCTTTATGGAGGCCAAGTTAACTCTGGTAAGAGTTATGGAGGAATGGCATTCATATCGGATACCAATTCTTCATCTTATTCAGCTGGAGCATCACATGCTGCTTATGTGTCTGGTACAACCTGTACCAATCAAGGATCACAACAACAGGTTACATCTTCACCAGCTATTCAAGAGCAAGCTGCAATCTATACAGCTTTCCTCAGCTCTTACAAAGATTTGATTACTCAACCAAATACTACTCTTTAAATGACCAAAGAAGATTATGCTCAGTTGGATGATGATGACTTGGAGCAGATGGACTTAACCTGGAACATAGCTATGATTTCAAGAAGGGTTCAAAAGTTTCTACAGAGAACGGGCAGGAAAAGCTTGGAAGGTAATGGAAAGACTGGGTTTGGGTTCGATAAAAGCAAGGTTCGGTGTTACAACTGTCAGAACCTTGGTCACTTCGCAAGAGAATGTGAGAAACCCAGGATGCCGTCTTCAGGTCTTACTAAGCCAGATCCACCCAAGGCAACTGAGAAAGAAGAAGCTAAATCATTGGCTGTGGATAATGCATTGATCGTTTTTGAGCCAACTGCTTCTGATTGGAGTGCTCAAGCTGCAAAGTTTCAATGTCTAATGGCTCACATTACTCCTGAGGTACCCAATGAACCCACTGAGCCATCTAATTGTGTTTCGTGTATTAACTTGACTGAATCCCTTAAGGTCTATCAGAAAGACAATCAAAATTTGCGGGACAAGATTGTTAAACTTAATGAATCTAATAATTTTTTGTTAGAAAATGAAAAACTTTATGAACAACATCTTGAAGCTCATAAATTAGATACTGAAACCTTTAAAGCAAAGGTCTTTAGCCAGCAAGATGCAATTAAGAGTTATCTTGTTGAAATTGAATTGTTGAATAAAGAATTATCTGATTTGAAAAATGAGTTTGAGAATCATAAAAGCAAAATCTTAGGTTCAACATCCGCAACACAAGTCTTTAATGAGATTGTCAGTAAGCAAGGGACAACTGGCAAAAAGAAGGAAGGTCTTGGCTATAACCAAGTACCACCACCTTCTAATGCTGAATACTGTCCCCAGATTACTAAACAAGGCCTTGAGGAGATTTCAGTCGATTATACCAAACTATATGGTATTAAGGCCAAAGAAGCCAAGCTTAACAAACTGACAACGGAGAAAACCAAGAGGCAAGAGTATCCATTGCCTCAGTTTGTTAAAGCTGAAAGTAAGTCTCAAGTTGATACTAATGAGACTGTGGAGATAGAGGATATTACTGATCAGGAATATCCTGAGTTTAAGAAGGTTGAGGCTAAACCTGAAAAACAAATTTTGAAAGCTGAACCTGTAACAAAGGTTCAAAATAAAAAGGTAAATAAATTTTTAAATGTGAAACTTCAAAACTCATCGACAAATGTTTTAAAACAAAAGGTGACAAGTGAAAATGTTCATGTTAATAAAACTTCTGCCTCAACTTCTAAACCAACACAAGCATTATCTAAAACGTGTACAACCTGTTCATGTTCTAAAAATGCTTCGTCACTTCCTGTGGTAAATTCTCCGTCTCCACAATTTCAAGAGACTCGTTCTTGTTTCTACTGTAAGAAACAAGGACATTTGATCCGTGCTTGTCCCAAACTTTCTCATCAGCGGTATGGGAGAAATATGCCTAGGACATCTTTCTACAGAAATTCTTTTTCAAAATCACCTCCTAGGCATCACTCTGTCTCTCCCAAGCCTACCAAGAAAGTAGTTAGTGTAGGGCAAAATCCTTTGTTAAAACCAAAGCCCAACACTATTTCTAAGCCAAATCCCGAACAATCAAAGGTTTGAAAGTTAAAGGAGTCCACTAAGGACTCAAACGTCATCAATAATAACACATCAGATTCAAAATCTGATTTGTTTAAAAATAAAGTTTTATCTGATGTGCTTATTGTTGATGACTTTGGTCGACCTAAGTCTGTAAAGGCTTGGGTCACCGTTTCTCACTAATCTCCTCACTTTTTGTGTTGCAGCAGTCTGAACGAATAAAAGATAGTGATTGGTTCATGGACAGTGGCTGCTCGCGACACATGACGGGTGATGTGTCTCTCTTAGTGGATATTAAACCATACGTGGGAGGTCATGTTGCTTTTGCTGGAGATACGGGAGGAACGATTTCGGGGAGAGGAACGCTAACCAATGGAAAGGTTAGCTTTGAGAATGTAAATTATGTGGCCGAGCTTCAACATAATCTGTTAAGTGTATCACAAGTTTGTGATAAGGACTATACCACATCCTTTACAAAGACTGAGTGTGTCATATTGAAGCCGGGGTATGTCATTCCAGAGGAATGGGTGGTAATGGGTGCTCCTAGGAAAAATGACACTTATGTAATGAACATGCGAACCGTGGAGACAACCAGCGAGTACACTTGTCTCCTTTCGAAGGCTTCAGAAAAGGAATCACTCCTTTGTCACAGACGAATGGGACACATTCATTTCCGAAAAATGAATTTCCTTGTCAACAATGACTTGGTTCGTGGAGTTCCGAAACAGTCCTTCACCTTGAAGGATGACTGTGTTTCTTGCCACAAGGGCAAACTCCACAAGAAGTCTCATAAGTCTAAGGTAGTGAATTCTATAAATGCTCCATTAGAACTACTGCACATGGATCTTTTTGGTCCTGTTTCTACAAAGAGCATAGGTGGTCGCTCGTATTGTTTAGTAGTGACAGATGACTACTCACGTTTTTCGTGGGTATACTTTCTCGCAACAAAGGATGAGACAGCGGGAATTTTGGTCTACCTGTTGGATAAGTTGGCAAATTTGTGCAACTTAAAGGTGAAGAGACTGCGAAGCGATAATGGAACCGAATTCAAGAATTCAACTCTTGAGTTATTTTGCGCTTCTAGGGGTATTGAACATCAATTCAGTGCTCCGAGAACACCTCAACAGAATGGAGTTGTTGAACGGAAGAATAGGACAATTATTGAAACTGCTCGTACTATGTTAGCAGATTCCAAATTACCTATTATCTTCTGGGCCGAGGCAGTTAATACTGCCTGCTACGTTTTGAATAGGGTTCTTTCAGTTAAAAAGAAGAATAAAACGTGTTATGAGCTCTTCAACAATCGCAAGCCCAATCTGCAATTTCTAGAACCCTTTGGATGTCCTTGTTTGATAATGATTACCAAAGACCGTGTCCCTAAGTTTGGTGATAAAGCCGTAGAAGGGATTTTTCTCGGATATTCGGTCAATTCTCCAAACAAACGGGTATACAACAAATCAACAAACGAGATAGAGGAACACTTTGAGGTCAAATGCCTACGGTATACGGAACCACCTCAAGGAACGGGTCCGGATTGGTTCTTCAATTATGGGAAACTCTTCAGTTCCTTTAATGTACAGGAGGATGACGACACTGAAGAATTAATCACAATGCTTCATGGACTCGATGTTTTCCAACAAACATCCGATTCTCCTCCTCCAACATCCAATCCGATACCCGATACGACATCCAATCCTTCACCTACTCCAACACAACAAATGCCTGTACCTACACCCACACCACCAACTACAACCATTCCGTCTTCTTCAAATACTGTTAATGCCGTGGATCTTCCGGATGATCCCGATATGCCTCCCTTAGAGGATGAAGAAGATTTGGACTATTCTCGTTTCTTCACTAATGAAGAGAACGACGATGCTTCTGCCACTGAAGGGGATCTGAATCACTTGGAATTAAATCTTGTGCCAGATGTTATTCCAGTTACTCGGATACATAGGAATCACCCAGTTGAAAACATAATTGGTGATTCCCATTCATCTGTTCAAATGAGACATCGGGCGAAGCAAACTGCTGAAGATACGGATACTTCAGCTGATCAGGTTTTGGGATTCATGGCGACCGTTAATTCTTGCCATCTTTCCCAAACTGAACCGAAGAAAGTTTCGGAGGCCTTGCAAGATCCATCCTGGGTCGAGGCCATGCAAGATGAACTGCAGCAATTCCACAAGCTGCAAGTGTGGACACTAGTTCCATTACCCAAGGGTGCCAATCCAAAAGGCACTAGATGGGTATATCGAGTAAAGAAGGATGATCGAGGGATAGTTACGAGGAACAAAGCTAGATTAGTTGTTCAAGGGTATACGCAAATTGAAGGACTAGATTATGATGAGGTTTTTGCACCTGTTGCCCGATTGGAGTCTGTTCGTATCTTTTTGGCCTTTGCATCATTTAAAGGGATTCGTGTCAAACAACTTGACGTTAAAAGCGCATTCCTTTATGGTCAAATTGATACGGAGGTTTATGTTCAACAGCCTCCAGGTTTTGAAGATTCGGTGCATCCAAATTATGTCTATAAGCTTAATAAGGCATTGTATGGACTTCATCAATCTCCACGTCTATGGTATGAGAGGCTAGCAACTCATCTGGTGGACAATGGTTTTACTCGGGGCAACATCGACAGCACTCTTTTCACAAAAGGAAAAGGAGATGATTTGTTACTTGTTCAAGTGTATGTCGATGATATCATCTTTGGGTCATTGAATGAGGCTCTATGTAAGGAATTTGAAGAGGTCATGAAGTCAGCTTTCGAGATGAGTGCAATGGGAGATCTCACCTTTTTCCTCGGTGTGCAAGTTGAGCAGTCATCTAAAGGAATGTATATTCATCAGTCAAAATACGTCAATGACATGTTGACTCGATATGATATGCTCACTTGTAAACCTTATGGAACTCCCATTGAACTCAATCATAATCTTGGACCTGCTGATGATGATGAGGACTGCAAAGAAAAGGATTATCGTTCGATGATTGGTTCTCTTATGTACCTCACTGCCTCAAGACCTGATATCGTCTTTGCTGTTTCTCTTTGTTCAAGATATCAGGCACGACCGAAGGTTTCTCATATGAAGGCAGTGAAGCGGATTTTTGGTTATCTCAAATATAGACCTACACTTGGTCTATGGTACTCCAATGAGAAGAACTTCACGCTCTCTGCTTATTCCGATTCAGATTATGGTGGCTGCAACATCAATAAGAAGTCTACAACAGGAGGATGTCAGTTCCTTGGAACCCGCTTGGTGTCATGGCAATGCAAAAAGCAGACTACGGTTTCTACTTCAACAGCGGAGGCTGAATACATTGCTGCTGCAAGCTGCTGCTCTCAAGTTCTTTGGATTCAGCATCAATTGCGCGACTACGGGTTACTCTTAACTTTAACTCCTATACATATTGATAATACTGCTGCCATATCAATCACACGCAATCCCGTACAACATTCTAAAACTAAACACATAGAAATTAGGTTTCACTTTATACGGGATTGCTATGAGAAACACCTTATCGACCTTGTCCATATTGATACCCTGAAACAAAATGCTGACTTATTCACTAAGGCTTTCTCAAGAGCCCGATTTGATGAATTAGTCAACATGATCGGTCTACGGTTCTTTACCACGAAAAAGTAATTTGTGACTTGGATATGTTTAAAGTGCTGTTTTATTAAAAAAATAAAAAAAAAATAAAAAATTTTTTTTGCAACCAACGCAACTGCCACTCATTATACTTTCTAGTATTAATGTAAAGCAAGGTTGCTACATTTTAAAATAGACGTTGAAGTTGTGTCTGTAAACAACTTGGGATATGATAGTACATCGGGTGACATGCATAAAAATGGAATTTTTAAGGTTTATCTTTGATGTGTCAGTAGATTTATCTGACGTATTGAATACAGTGTTTTATAAACATTGTCTTCATCATACGATATATTAGTAGGCATGTTATACAAAACACTTTGAGCAGTCTTAAGAAGCTTAATCAATAATTGTCTATTTCAAGTGGTACAACATTATTAGATGTACGACAAAAGTCTTAATTTCTTACTTATACTAGACATGTTTTTGTGAAAGATGTTTATATGATTTCATTTGGGGGTATATATTGACAGTCTCCTTTGTTATACGTAAGTATAGACCTGGTTTCTGTTAATATATACTTTAAAATTAAGCAAACACAAGTCAAAGTACTTGAAAAGTCTTTAAAAATTAAGATACCTTACAAGGTCGCCAAAATGGTTTGACCAAGTTTGGTTTTGCTTAAACCTGGATCCAGTTATGTCGCTCTGTTGTACGTAAGTACAGACCTGTCACCGCTGACTTGATTCTTAAAATTGATTTTCTTATATTCTATCTGTAAATGAAAACATGGTCTATGTTTTAAGTTAAGATGTATATCTTTGATGGGAACCACAGCGAAATAAACATACCAATAATAATAAAAAACCTCTTAGTTGTACATATAACATGTTTAAGTGGACATATATACTAATAATCGTCTTGAAATAGTATTTATAAACAATGTTTTTAGTATGTCAAGTAAATTTAAAGAGGACAAAGATACTGATGATCGAAATAACACTTACTGTTCCTATTAAATGCATGTTATTCCGATATGATCCCTAATCAGACTTTATCAACTCCGTCACCAAAAAGAATGTGTTAATTCACTAGTGGTCAATTTAGAGAGATAGAGTGAAGAGGTTCCCTTATCTCTGATCTAACGGATCGTTATATCAAAACCTACATGTGGTATCCGTTATAAGAATAGTTGTCAATTTACACTTTCTTGTATACGTCTTCTTTTCTCTAAGTTAGTGTAATTTTAGTTATTATCCAAGTTACAATTACATTTTCAAATTTGAGTACCGAAATCACAACGCGAAACCATCAAAGAAATCGCAAATTTTTCACTACAAGTGAACTGTGCGTCACTTTCATAAGTGACGCTACCAGTGACGCATACGATTGCGTCACTCACCTAAGTGACGCAATCAGTGCCGGGATAAGTTTCGCTATAAGTGCCGGGTTGAGTGTCGCATACAAGGGTCGGTGTATAAATACCCCTTCCCCACGACACTCTCACTCATCACTTTCAAACACTCATAGCGTCACTTGCACTGACATACCGACACTCGTACTGTCTTTGCATCACTTCGGCTGTGCGTTTTTCCTTCGCTCGATTCGTGAGTTCTACGGCTTATTCGTGCATTCCTGTGTTATATCTTTGTTCCCCTCCTTCGCACGATCTATTTGGTAATAACTTTAACCTCATTCATTCAATATTCATGCTGTATATTTGAGTTAGGGTTACGGTTTGGGTTTAACTTTGAATTCGTTCGATTAAATGCTTGAATTGTTAATGTTTTCGTATAATAAAGGGTGTGTAATACTCGTTTTTACCATGCGCACACCCTGGTAACTTTGCTTTTCGAAAACCCCAAATTTCAAATCTGGGTATGAACAATGCACGATGATCTTCATCGTTGCGACACTTCTTGCGTCACTTACCTCAAGTGACGCTCCTTGGTAATTTGGTAACCCATACCGTTACTTAACAAGTGACGCTTGCTTTTGCGTCACTTCTTAAGTGACTCATGTAGTGACGCATATACTTGTTTTAATTGTTCAAACCGTCACTCTACCTAGTGACGTCTTTACATGCGTCACTACCACAAGTGACTGTCTGAGTGACGCCTTTTTATATCCGTCACTTATACCGTCACTTCTTAAGTGACTGACTTAGGATACCGTCACTACGTTAAATGTCGCATGTTCTTCACCCGTCACTTTGCAAGTGTCGTATAATTTAAATCACCAAATTCAAAGGTCACTTACATCAGTGACGCTTGATAGCGTAACTTACAATAAGTGACGCTACACATTGATTTCAATTTTACACACTGTACATTACGACACTCCTTAAGTGACGGTAGTGGCCATGCGTCACTCACCCTAAGTGACGCCTAAAGTCAAAATTTGTTTTCTAACCTTTCTGTGTTCGGGCTAACTTTATAACGTTTTCGATTATCTTTCTTTGTATTTTTAGCTTTCCAATGGCTGAGTTACAAAATTATTACCGTCGCACCAACACTCGTCACAACATAACGGCGTTTTTGGCGTCAACACATGCCAACTCGGCTCCATTTCGGCCTATGATTGAGTTTCTTCGCCGATCAAGAATTCATTATGCGATTACGGCAACGACTCCGGTATACATGAATCAAATCGAGGAGTTCTATGATCATGCCGTGATCAGAGTTCAAGGTGACGTTCCCCGGATTGTTTCAACTATGTTTGGAGAGGAAATCGAGATTACTGAGAACTCGATTCGAAGGGTTTTACAGTTCACCGATAATTCAACCATGCCTACTATCTTCCCGACTACATTTATCTACGGGGGACTTCAAAGGATGGGTTATCCAGCTAACCAGCTTTCCGACTTCAGGAAGCAATACCTCTGCAGGGTCTGGAGGTATCTGTGCCATATTATCATCGTTTGCTTGTCTCCGAGAAAGGGAGGTTATGATGCTGCGAGCCATCTTACTCTATCTCTCATGTTGGCCTTGATTTACAACAAACCGTACAACTTCAGCGGTTACATCTTCGGCAACATGGTGGAGAATATTCGTGCAGGAAAGGACAAATGGCTGCAGTATCCTCGGTTTGTGCAGCTTTTGTTGAATGACCTGGATCTCGGTATTGCACCAGATCAGAGGTCTCTTTTGGTTCCGACGCCCATGCTTTTGCGAGTCTTCAATGACTGCAAGCTTGCACCAAAGGGCGAGCCCGTTTTGGCCGATCGTGAACTCTTCGGGCACGTAGTAAACGAAAACTACGTTGCGCCGCACGATCATGGATTTTTGGATGATGTCGTGCCTCCGGTCAACGAGGACGACTTAGTTGATGCCAATATTGCTCAGGACCTCGATGATATTGATCACGTTGATCGGGTTGAGGCCGATTCTGATGACGGTGGGCCCACTCCTCCTGATTCTGAGGGTGACGTGCCACCACAATCGGCTTTTGATGGAATTCAACTTGCCGATCCTCGACGCTTTAAGCGTATACTGAGACGGATCTCTGCTGGCAGGGTCCATGTCCCGAGGAATCCGGGAAAACGTCCTGCTGGGTCTTCACCCTCTTATGCCGATCTACCTCTTCGAAGACGCCAGCGGACGACAGTGACTATTGAGGAGCCGACTTCTCAACGCCAACAACCACCGCCAACATCTGACATGCCGTCTCTTCAGATGGTTTTGGCTCAGATGGAGCTTTTGGCAAAACGTTTTGATGATCAGAAGGCTATAATTGAAGCTCAAGCCTCTCAGATCAGGGAGTTGGAAGCTCGGGCTGCTACGGTTGACTCTCTACAGTCTCAAGTGACGAATCTGTCATCTAGGTTGTTAGAGTTGGAATCCGTTACACATGTTTCGGGGGAGGTAGGTCCTAGTGAGTTAGAAACAAATGTAACTCCTTCCCCGGAACCAGAAAATGTACTTCCCTCTTCCACTATAAATGAAAATATAAGTTTGGACTATTTTGTTGAGGTTCAAGGTCAGGCAAGACCTATTGCGGTTGATTATTCATTCGTAGATCTCACATACTTACAAAACTTGATGAATGATGATAACGCGATGCCTGAGGAAGAGGAAATGAATGATCCTGTAGCAGAGGATTATTTCTTTGAAGAAAATGACGAAGTTGAGGTTGAGGGGGAGCAATTGCATAGTGATGAATGTTATGATGATGCTCCTATTATAGAATCGGATTCGTCTGAAGATGAATCGGAAAAGGAAACGAACGAGCCATCAACTTCTACAACAAAACCGGATATTGTGCTTAAGCCGATTATCGAGGTACCGGTTACGTGTAAATGCTACAAAGTTAGATCTGATTACACGGGATTGATTAAGAGTTGGAAATTTGATGAGAACAACTCTGTTTTTATGATAAAGAGAAGTGACGGCATTCAGTACTTCAATATGAAGTTTTATAAAATAAGTACTTTGCCGAAGTGTGAGCTTCAAAGGTTAGCTCAAATACCCTTGATCAACCGGTCGCGAGATTCAAGAGCAGATTTCTTTCATGTGATCATACGTCGTGAGATGAGTAGTAAAAAATATAACTTGATAAAGCCGACGTTGGGTATGAGGTACAAGTTTAAGAAGAAGCTAGATCCGATCACTCGTCAACCTATTGTGAAGATGATCTATCCACCAGCAAAGTGTCTACAGAAGATACCTTTGGAGATCATCCCGATAGATTTTTTGAATAGGTTGGAGTACTGGGAATATGATGATATTACTAGTGAAGCTGTAATTGTGTTTATTCCAAAATCGGAACCAGATACGGATTCGGAGGTTATAAATGTAGAATTGGAGGTTGAAGAGAAAACAGCATGGGATGTTGTTCAACCTAAGAAAAAGTCTACTTGGGGTCTTAAAAGAAATATATTTTGCGTATTTGATCCGTTGAGCTTGATCAATCTCTCTGAACATGATATGAAAAGATTACATCAGAATAGGATTCAGTTTAAAGGAAGAGATAGAGCTGAAGCGATTAAATTTCAAAAGGTTATTGATATTTGTGTAGCCAACGGAGTACATGCTGGTGGTGTATTTCCTGCTGGTTGGAAGTGAAGATTCAACGATTTAAAAGAGTTTGAAGATTTTGAAGACCAAGCTGAAGACACGGGGGAGTTTGTTGATGCATCTTTGAGTGTCTGTCAGTTGGTCTATCAAGTTGTAATTAGTGTCGTTTGTTACTTAATAGAAATATAGTTTTTGTTAATGCGACACTCGTGTTTTAGTTTAGGCGACACTTGCCTGAGTGACGCATAGCGACACTTGATTGAGTGACGCATAGCGACACTTAGGTAAGTGACGCATTAAGGCGGCCACATGCGACACTTACACAAGTGACGCATGTCGGCTGTGTTTTAGTATAAATACAAACCTACGGGTTTTCGGCTAGGGTTGATGAAACCCTAGCACAATTTGTCGACTTAGTTTCTCTGTAATCGATCCCTATACTCAATACAAGCTAATAAACGAGTTTTTCTTTGTTTGAATATCATTGTTTCGGTTTGTGTTTGTTAGCATCAAGTGTAATTGATTGATTCTGCTTGTCAATTACTGTCAATTATCATCTAGATCCAAGCACTAGGCACTTTCATCCGCTTCAACTTCATCAACAATCTCAATATCAGAATCACTTTCAATATTCTTTTCTTTAATCATTTAGAATAACACGAATTAGATAATATAATATAAATTCTTTCATTGATTTCTCTGAATCAATCTAAGAATTTCCTTTATTTATCTCAATCGTATAATCACATTTAATCATTAATCTTATATAATTTTAATTTGTTATAAACATATCTCAAATTCAAATCTTATATAATTAATCTTATATAATTTTCACTTGTTATTTATAAAATCACAAGTCTAAATCTTATAACATCATAACTTATATTCTTACAAAACATTAATCTTTCAAAGATTATAAATAATATTACAATCAATCTAAGATTACAAAAGTATATCAGTTTCAAATACAAAATATAACTACTTCTCACCAGCTCCACTCCCACTAGCACCAGCACTAGCACCAATACCAGCAGACTCAGACTCCCCCTGAAGTGTAGCTTGCTCACTAGTCTTTGAAGGACCAGTCGGCACTATCTTTATATGCACTGAGATCATCATCTCTGTCATGTCTCCTTTTCAGCTTCAGCTCATCTTCTTTGCACGCTGCCTTATAAACCCTAATCTCCCCCTGACCTGACTGTTCCTGATGTAAACTCAAAACAAGTTCTTCTAAGTTGTCAAGCTTCAGGCGTTGAGCAGTGCAGTCATCAAGCAGTGTGTTATGAATCTTCATCAATGTTCGATAAGACTCACCAATAGTGACCAACTGCTGTGCTAAAAAGAGATTCTCAGCTAACAACCGTGGAACCGATCCCGTCAATTTCTCTAACTCCTTTACCCTAGACTCTAAGGATGTAATCCTTTCAGCATCAGTCATAGGAGTCACTGGAATCGTCGATGGTCCAGGCGGTGTCACCGAAACAAGAAATGACTCACGAGTAAGCGGTGGAATGGCTTGAGATAAGGCAGTTGTAAGAAGGCCAGCTGCAAAACGGCTTGCCTTAGTCATAGGAAACTGTGCAGAACGCACCAATTCCACAACCCCTTCTTTGATAGTCTGAGAAACCGATTCTTGTGTCGGTAACTCTGTCCTTAGCTCAGCTTATTAAGATAGATACCATTACATAAAGAAAAATAATTGTTACAGATTATACTGTCTCAATTTCTTAAGTAATTATATAACACTTGTAGTACTAAACGTTTATCTCATACCTCAGTCAGTACAGATACAGGTTCAGAAACCACCGGTGTCATCAACTCCACCTGTGGTGTATCTAGAGAAACTGTTACAGAATGAACTGTCTCAGTTTAACTCCTGATAAACAACAAGTTAAAATTATCTAACTTTAAATTAAAGACTCAAAATTTACCATCTCTAATGGTCAAAGTCCTCGAACGCATCCTGCATTGAGAAATAAGAAGTGTATCCTCTTCCTAAGGACCTTCAACAAGAATACTGAAGTCCGGGTCAACTTCCTTAGCCTTCCTCTTCTCCTTCAGAGCTGGATCTGGAATCATCATAGATCGGTATCTAATATAACCAGCATCTGAAGGTGGAGAAGGAGTACTATCATCATCATCTGAAGCCGATTCACCATCACGGCCTCCAGATGGACCAACATCAGAATCCTAAATATTAAATATATTAAACATTTATGATTAGCTAAAAGCTCTATCATACAAGTTCTATATATTTATGATTAATCTGATAATTACCTTAGAAGGTAAACCCTCAGATCTATCAAGCTGTCCCTGCTCACCCTCAGGTCTAGTGACCTCTAGGTCTACAATCTCAGCTCCCTGTTCACAATGATATTTATATTTTATAATCAGAAACATTATCTAATTAACTAAATATCTATAACATTTGCATCATATAATAATATTATAATTATAATATAATACCTAATTACCTATATTACTATATAATTATAAAATTTACCTCAGGTGATGCAACATACTGCTCAATAGCCTGTAAAACAAGATCAATAGCATCATCATGTTGTACTAGCACCTCCTGCACAACCTGTGCAGCAACCTCTGCATCAACCTGTTGTCCCAGATGCTCTAAAACATCATCCAGAAGCTCTTGTGGATCTTCAGGAATAACCACATCAGCAACAGGTGCAGGTACCGCAGCAGCAGGCTCAACATCTAACCACCCATCATTGGCTGGAGCCACATAGTTCTCATCCAGAAGATATCCAAATAAATCAACCGCTTCCGGCTTCACTACGTCTGGAATTCTTGAGGAGTTGAGAAAACAAGCATTGTATGTACGCAAGTTGACTCGATCAACAAATCGATCTGGAGCAACTGCTGGCATATCAGGAATTCAATGACGAACAATGAGCATACAAAATCGTGGATAGATCAAAAACTTCGATCTAACTGCTCCAGTGATCTGACCAATAAAAGAACCGAAGATATAAGAGGAAAAACTGTATGGTTTGTTATAAACCATTGACAGTAGCCCAGAAAATAACTGAGGGCTAAGCTCATCGTATCCTCCCTTCTTGTTACCGAAGATCGTAACAATGATGTGGAATAAGAATCTCCACTGCCCTAAAATGAACGCCTTGATGAATTGACGTCCACGTTTGGGACCAGAATATCCCATTCTGCCCAAAGCTCCCTCAATAAAATCCGTTGAGTAAGCAGATGGACCAGCTTCCTGCTCTACAGTGCCTAATCTCAAAATCTGGCGTAGATCATCAGCAGAAAAAACAATGGGATGTTCATTAACCCGTGTACGGACAATCGGAGGGTTAGCCACATCATCGAACTCAATATTGTCCCAGAACTGGGTCAATATATTCTGAGATATAGAAGGTGACTCGGTAATGGCATATCTAATCCTGGATCGTGCCAAAAACGTCAAGATCTCAGTAAATCGCTCAGCACCGCGCTCACTGGTGTCGAGACTCACCAGAATGTTGTGTCTAGGTGCAAAAGCTCTATTTGCCATATCTATTATTATAAATAACACAAATGACAATTAGCATTAACTAACAAACATTAGTTAATTTAAACTTTAATGTATTATGATCGACTGATCATCAAACATCTAAGTTTACTATTAACTAACAATTTAATTTACAAACCTTAATTGAACAATTAAGCAAAGTTAAATTTTCAATTATATTTGTTAAATTATATTACATTCGTTAGTTATAAAAGAAAGTTTGAGTAAATATACCACCGATTAATTATCGGGACACGTCGCTCGACTTCGCTATGAGTCGGAAGACTTTCGATATTAATTAACCCAAAAGTTCTAAGTGATTACATATATTTAACTTATTAACAAAAGTTCATAAGTATAATCATGTAATTAATGGTTAACTTGTCAATTATTTGTAACCTCAAAGTCCTCAAATCGAAAACAAGTTATAACATATATTATGTAAACTAAATATCGATTAAATCAAACGTTTAGTTTACAAATCACATTTGAAAATGTTAAAAATTAAAATTAACAAAAGTCATTTCACTTCGCAGGTATCCTATGCGAAGTGAAGTTCAGTTTGCAATGGTCAATAAATGTCAACCATTACAACTCGCTTCGCCATTATTAGCTGCGAAATGAGTTTCATTTCGCAGAATAACCTACGATCCAAGTTTTGAATTCCCAAAAATATTATGCGATCCGAACCCAAATATTGAGTTCGCTTCGCAAGAATGCTATGCGATGTGAGTTGTCACTTCGCAGAAATGGTCTGCGATCCGAAATCAAGTGATTTACTTCGCTTCGCAGGAACGGGGTGCGAAGTGAGTATGAATCTCACTTCGCAGACGCAACTGTTGTGAGATTCAAACTCAAACCCATGATCAAGTAAATTTTAAAGAAAATAACTGATACAACTAGGTTCGTAATAGCTTGTAGATCATATGTTTATAGTTTTACATTCTGTAATTCATCAATTAACATATAATTTATGAAAAACCAAACCGAAACCTTCGAAAACTGAAAACAAGCAATTACAAGTGAAATACTCAGTTAAAAATCACAAGGTATACCTCTTTAGATGCGTAATCAAAAGTTGTATAAGAACCACAAAGTGAAAATCCCTTCCTCGTCCTCAAAAATCGAAAATCAAATGAAAGTCAATCTGGGTTCGCGTCGCAATCGAATTCGCCTCGCAGAGGAATTGGGTTCGGTTCGCAGAATGAGTGTGCAATGTGAGAGTTTAACTCGTTGACTCGCCACTTTTATACTCTAAACTCACCTCGCAACTTTGACTGGTGAACTTCGCAGTTTTGACCAAAATTGCGATTTTAGCTTTAAATCTAAATTGAACATTATTATTTATTTTTACTAGTCAAACATATTAACTTCTCATTGCGTTTTTGTCACATTTATTCAAACACGGAATGATAAAATGTTATTTAACTTAATTCCAAAGGATAACACGATAAATAAATCAATCCAAAACTTTATTGAATTTTAATAAAATAGACTATTACAAAATTAAAATGTAAACAAAAATACTAAGCAAAAATAAATTCGATGCTTAACTGATTAAGAATTATCTGCTTAGGGATCATATTAGGAAGAATAAGCAAAACTTAATTGATTTTTATTAAGTCTAAGACGATCGTTAATATTCATACCTCATGAAATTCATATAAGCACAATAAAATTTCAACTTTAACCAGTAATAAACTTATATTTATAAAATTATATCTTATTTACCTTTATCCACACGATATAACATATTGTTGAAAAATAACTTATAATTTCTTTAGAACTTATTCACTAAGGTGAATGTTCAAAGGTCATAGACAGATCAAAACGATTATCGATATTATGATCCACAGAAACAAATTATACACAGATTTCTGAGCAAACTTTTTATTGTTAATGTGAACAATATCTAGTGTTTTCTACTATACAATATACTGAGAAACTCAAGTACAACTCATAACACTGTATCCTATTTTTATAAGGTAGGAATTACTAAATGATGTCCTTTAGAAGCATATAACGTATACTTGACACTTGATACTTTGTATCTTACATATGTAAGGTAGAGTTTACTAAATGATGCTCTTTAGAGACATATAACTCACCTTGTAGTCTTAAAGACTTTGAATCTTTTTGTTTTTGTTTTAGATAACAGTGCATGGAAGTACTATCATTCAACAATTTAAGACTTGAGTCATACATGGTATAGCAGTTTCACAAAAGATAAGACACATGCATTTAGAATTTCTTAAACTCTCAGAAATCCTAACATAATCTGCCTATCAATATATCGTATGATGAAGCTGACTAGATTAAAATTATTCTTATCACTTATGAAGTAAGAGACGGGTTATTATCAATGGATATAGGTGTATAATAAGATAAATATAAGTCAAGTTCTAGTTAAAATCTTTATCTTAGAGTGACCAATAGGAATCTATTAACACATCATACTTAATACTTAAGGTATTATTCTTAGGCTTATTCTCCTAATGTACTATCATCTTCCAAGTTTTTGCAGATAAAAACTTAAACAATTTCTAAAAGAACTCATGTTGTTCTTTTATTGGAGGCGATTCCCCTAAGGTAACAAGCAAATAAATGCCATACGCCCCCCCCCCCCTTTTTTATTTTGAATAGAAAGACTTAAGCTACTACATTTCCTTTGGAAGACTAGTTAATCTGGATTCTTCATTCCGTTTAGTTGAACCAATGTCTCAAAACGAAACCTGTCAAAAGCTTTTGTGTACAAGTCTACCAAGTTATCCAATGATGGAACCTTGACTAACTGTATAAGCTTCTTTTCAGCACAGTCTCTTATGAAATCATGACGAATATCAATGTGCTTTGTCTTGCTATGCTTTACAGGATTATTAGTGATAGATATGGTGGATTCATTGTCAATTATCATCGGAGTGTTGGTTAAATTTAAACCATAATCTCTCATTTGCTGTTGTATCCACAACACTTGAGAACAACAGCTGCCTGCAGCAACATACTCAGCTTCACATGTAGAAATGGCTACTGAGGTTTGCTTCTTCACTGCCATGACACTAATCTTCCTCCAAGGAACTGACATCCACCAGTTGTGGACTTTCTATTCTGATTGCATCCTCCATAATCAGAATCAGTGTAAGCAATAAAATCCAAGTTTCCTCCAGTTGGATACCAAAGTCCCAGCTTCGGTTTCCCTCTTAGGTAACGAAAGATTCTTTTAACTGCTTGCAAATGAGACTCTTTAGGTGAGGCTTGATATCTTGCGCAGATACATACTGCAAACATTATATCCGGCCTGGATGCAGTGAGATACATTTGTGACCCAATCATGGCCCTATAAAGAGTAGGATCCACATCTTTGTCACTCGATGTATCCGGTCCAAGTCCATGATTTTCAGGAATAGGAGTATGATATATGCGTGTTTCATCCATCTTAAAACGTTCTAACAGTTCATAGGTGTACTTTGTTTGATGAATGAACATACCATCTTCTTTTTGATCAACTTGTAATCCAAAGAAGAAATTCAACTCTCCCATAGCAGACATTTCAAATCTTTTTCGCATGACTTTCTCAAATTCTTGACACATATTTTCGTCAGAAGACCCAAAAATGATGTCATCAACATATACTTGAACGAGAAGGAAGTCATTCTTTTTCCATTTAACAAAAAGTGTACTGTCAATTGAACCTCTTGTAAATCCATTCTCAAGAAGGTACTTTGATAGCGTCTCATACCATGCCCTAGGAGCTTGATGTAATCCATATAGAGCCTTATTCAAGCAATATACTCTATCTGGATAATCTGGATCGACAAACCCTGGTGGTTGAGAGACATACACCAATTCTTGTACTTTGCCATACAAAAAGGCACTCTTAACATCCAACTGATATACTTTAATTTCCTTGTAAGTTGCAAATGATAAGAATACCCTTATTGCTTCAAGCCTAGCAACAGGTGCAAACAATTCGTTGTAATCTATACCTTCTTCTTGATTGAATCCCTGGACCACTAAACGAGCTTTATTGCGAGTAACAATTCCCCGATCGTCTCTTTTGCACTTAAAGACCCATTTAGATCCAATAGGATACTCACCAGAAGGTAAGTCAACTAGCTCCCATACATTCAACTTTTTAAACTGAGTCAATTCTTCTTGCATAGCTTCTACCCACGAGTTTTCTTTTAATGCTAGTTGAACATTTTTAGGTTCAACTTGTGAGATAAAGCATGCATAAAGACATTTATTTGTAATCCCAGTTTCTTTAATTGAAAGGTATAAGCTAGTGAATTCAGAAGTTCTAGCTTTAGCTTGACTCCTGGTTAACATTGGAAGGTTTTGATCACCAATGATATTTTCCACAGGATGATTCCTACTTGTTCTAGTCACAGTTACAGGCTCAACAGGTATCTCATCATCCAAATTGGTACCAATATCTTCCAATGGTGGCATATCCTCATCAGTACTGTACATCTCATCAGAAGTTATTCTTTCCCTCAATTCCCTTGTAGGAGTAAAGATATTATCTAATATCCTTTGAGTAACTTCTGATAACTTGTCTTGCTCTTGAGTTTTATCCACTGATGGCTCTTTTGAAATACTAGCCAAGTGATTATTTGCATACGTCCCATATGAAGAAGCATTCGATGTATGTGTCAGGTCTGTGTCCCCGTCACCGTACAATAAATGCTCTGGGATTTCTGAATTAACCACATAGTCACTTATAGGGACTTTAAATGACTTAAACAGATCTGAATAATCAAATTGCCAATCTAATCCCTTGTGTTTGTCATGAGTATAACTTGTAACTTCAATGTTAAAGACAGTTTCCACACGACCAGTGACTTTATTGTAAACCTTGTTGTTTGGTGAATTAGGAATATAACCTAGGAAATATCCTTCGTCAGCCTTTTCCCCAAACTTAGGTTGATTGTTAGTCTTCAAAAGTGTGCATGAGACACCAAAGGGCTCAAATCCCTTCAAATTAGGTTTCTTTTTGTTCAGAAGTTCATAACAAGTCTTGTTATGCTTCTTAACAGTTAGTACCTATTCAAGATATGGCATGCTGTATTCACTGCTTCTGCCCAAAAGATGACCGGAAGCCCTGAATCTGCAAGCATGGTTCTTGCTGCCTCAATAAGAGTTCTATTCTTCCTTTCAGCAACACCATTTTGCTGTGGTTCATAAGGTGCACTGAATTGATGCTGAATTCCTTTACTTAAGCAATAGACATTCAACGTAGAATTTTTAAACTCCGTACCATTATCACTACGAATTCTCTTAACTCTCGTGTTATAGACATTCTCTACTAAATCTAAGAACTCCATAAGCATACCTGGAGTTTCATCCTTAGATTTCAAAAAGAACACCCATGAGAATCTAGAGAAATCATCTGTAACAACCAGAAAATACCATTTGCCACCTATGCTTCTTTTGCTTATTGGACCAAAGAGATCCATATGTAGCAATTCAAATGGCAAGGATATAGAGTTTTCTGTTTTGAACTTGTGTGGTTTCTTTTGTTGTTTTCCTTTCAAACAAGAAACACACCTGTCTTCAAACTCAAAACGTTTCTGTGGCACACCCAAAACTAAACCATTTTTGGTTATGTAATTCATTTTACGAAAGTTCAAATGTGCCATTCTCCTATGCCATAGAATAGAATCTGCTTCAGAAACCTTGGATAATAGACATGTAGACTCCATTGAAGTATTTAGAACACCCATGTTAATAGCATAGATGTCCTTCTTCCTTGGAGCCCTCATTAGTATCCATTCTTCGGGAATAACAAATCCCGGCTTCAGGACTAAGGCTTCCTTTTCATTAAAATGAACTGGATGACCTTTATCGCAGACCTGAGAAACACTCACCAAGTTGTGAGTTAGTTCTTCAACATAATTCACATCTTCAAGAGTCAAAGTTCCATTTGAAACTTTTTCTTTTCCCGTAATCACTCCTCCTTTATCCCCAGCGAAATTTACTCGCTGTTTTAAACCACCTTTGAAGTCGTTCAGTAGACTTCTTTCTCCTGTCATGTGTCTTGAGCATCCACTGTCTACATACCACCAGCTGTCTTTGTTCACAGTTTGCTCCTGCACATGACACGTTGCACACGGTTAGTTTTCAAGAGGGACCCAAGCCATTACGGTCTTGGGTTGTCCCTTATCATCTACAATCTAAACTTCCTTAAAATTACCATAACTGTTCCCATCGGGAGTCTTGGTGACATTTACTGGAGGTTGAGATTGTTGATGATTTATAGTCTTATGCCTGTGAGGAGAGTGAGTGGAAAACCTCCTAGGCATTTGACTGTTTTGTTGTGCATGAGAAGTAGAACCATTTTCATATTGACTATGGTTTCTACTTGGTGTTCTAAACCTTGAGGGTGTCTTATCTCTAGATTTAATGACAGAATTATTACTTTGAGAATAAGGTCTCTTAGGTTTAGGTGGAGAGACACTACTAGTATTGTCTCTCTTCAACATGTTCACAGGTTTGCTTCCCAAACCAGGTTTAGCACTAGGCCTATCTACATGTTTTGGTTTCTCGTTATTCACAGGCTTATGAATTGCTTCTAACTTCATATTAGGACAACAAGAAGCCACATGCCCCTTTTGATGGCATTTGAAGCAAGACATCTGCCTACGTGACTTAACATCTTTTGCCTTAGATTCAATCTGAGTCTTAGATACTAAAGGTGAATCATCTATTCTTTAATAAGCTTATCATCTACTTTGGCATCATTCAGCAATCCACCAGATACAAATTGTACATTGGTGAAACCTGTTATCTTACCAATTTTAGATGATTGTTCTTTAGGAACATCCTTCTGTATCTTAGAGACATCAGATTCTACGGGTACATAAACATCAGAATTAGCAGTTGCATCAATCATCTCTAGGTCAACATTAGTAGTAGTGTAATTAGCATTAAAAGGTGGAGGTACATCACTATAGCCTAAGCCAGTCTTGTCCTTTACACTACGTTGAGCATCAATTATATTGTCCATAGTTAAAGAAGAAGTTCTATAACTCTTAAACTTACGATTTAGCTCAACTAACTTGACATTAGATTCAGCTAATTCTTTGTCCTTGTCAGCTATTCCTTGATTTAAGTCCTTTAGGTTTAAATAAAGACCATCTATTGTCACAGATTGTTCATTTATTGTATTCCTAAGTACAGTCTTGTCAGATGTGTAGGACTTAATCTGTTTCTTAAGTTCTAGTTTGTCCTCACTTAATCTATGTACATCAATCTTGGCCAGTTCTAGTTCAGATGTTAAAGCCTTATGTGATTCAGCAAAGACATTGACCTGTGCTTGTAAACTAGTCACTAACTGACATACATCTATAAGTGTAGGAACATCAAGACATACCCGTTTCTTTTCAGTTTGGAGTTCAGCCATTTGTGCAACAAAGTCTTCTGGACATAGATCTTCAGTTGATCCCAAGTCCAACACATCATCTTCAACTGCTAGCATTTTCAAATCAGGAATCTTCATTTGATCATCCTCAGCAGTAGGCATGTAAGATGGTGTCTCCTCAGTCTGAACTGGATCTTCAATTTCAGCCATTAGAGCTTCTTCAGACAAAGCTCTCCAGTCATAAGAACCATCCAGTTGTTGAACGACCAAGGCTTTAGAAGACAGAGAAGCACTTGGTTTTTCTGGATTCGCAGATTTCTCAGTTTTGAATCTTTGACATTCCCTAGCAAAATGTCCATAACCTTGACAGTTAAAACATTTTACTTTGGATTTATCAAATCCAACTTTATTTCCCACCATCTTTCTACCAGTACGCTTTAAAATTTTTTTAACTCTCCTTGACACCATAGCAAGTTGCCACTGGAGATCCATTTCTTCTAAGTCATCGGGGTCTACCTGATCATAATCCTCATCAAAAGTAGCTGGATCATTGATCTTACCCTGGATGTAATTTTCATATGAAGCAACAAATGAAGCAAGAACTGAAAGTTGTTGTTCAGCGGATTTCACACTCATGGGCATTTTGTGATGCTCTTGAGCTGACTTCCCAGTTGTCTTGCTTTTTGCTTCACCACCGGATGAGCTTATAAAGCATAAGTCTTCAGATAAAATTTCACTAGTTACTCCAGTATCACCAACTAGTAAAGCAGTGGTCGAACTAGAAGAACTGTTAGAGATAGTTGTTTTTCCATGATAAAGCCCAGGATCCTATACCTAATCAGGATCAGTATCTCTTTATCTCTTTGTGAAATCATATCCGCGGAGCTTGTCAATTGCCTGCTCCAAAGACATAGCTGCATAACGCTCATCGTTATCTTTAAGCATAACTCCATACATTTCTCATTTCGAAGGAAGACCCTCAATAAACTTGTCAGTCTTCTCCGTATTAGAATAGGTAATGCCGTGGTCATCTAGCTCACTTAACAGATGGTAATATCGGGTGGTATATGCATCAAGATCTTCACCTTTCATAGCTTTGAAAACTATGAATTGTTTCTTCAACAGATTACACCTACCTGCCTTAACTTGAGGACTTCCATCACACCTTTTCTCTAGAGCTTCCCATAGCTCTTTAGCGGTATGAAAAGACTTCAACTGATGGTTGATTTCTTTTGGAAGACTCATTTTAATTGAAGAATGAGCTTTATTCTCAATTTGATAATCCTTCTTTTCTTCATCACTCATTTGAGTATAGGTAAGTGCCACTGTCTTACTACCAATCTTAGCAGAAGGTGCAGTATATCCATTCTTAATGCACATCCAAATAGACAAGTCATGGAACCGACAGTGTGATTCAAATCTGTCTTTCCATCCATAGTAATCTTCAAGTCGGAGCAATTTAGGTGGAACATTAGATTTCCCAACCTCATAATCCATCTCGATCATCTTACTTATGTCAGACATTGTTGCAAATTCCAGAAATTAATCAAATAAGCAGAATGCTCAGATCGCAGAAACTCAGTTCGCAGAATGAACTCAGTTCACAGGGGAGAACTCAGTTCGCAGAAAGAACTCAGTTCGCAGAAAGAACTCAGTTCGCAGAGGAGAACTCAGTTCGCAGAGAAGAACTCAGTTCGCTTCGCAACTCTGTTCGCAGAACAAACTCAAATCGCAGAATCTCAGTTCGCCAATCCAGTTCGCTTCGCAACTCAGTTCGCAGAATCGGCTGAAAACCCCAAAAATGAAAATTTTAGGTTTTTGAACGTCTAAACCCTAAGATTACGGATGTAAACAAACCCAAAAACTTCCAGAGTATGATTTTGATCGTTTTTACACAACAAATCAAGTACCAACAATCCAAATCAACCGTTATTATCCGAATAACCTCGAACCTACGCGTATCTAGCCGTAGGCTCTGATATCAATTGTAAGTCCGTATGTATTAGGATCGATAATGAGGTTATCTTTAGGTATTAAGGTGCGGAATCCCTTAATACGGTGTTTACGGATTGTAAACGGTTTGTTTCACAAGTATTAGTGAAATCGATAATCTAATATGTTTTGTATTGATTATAACTGATGTTAATCGATCAATACCTAACCCTTAGATTATGTTGAAAGCTCTGGTAAGTTCAATTCGTTCGTAGTTATCAATTGGCCAAAGTTAATTAGGTTTCAAACCTAATTTGGTTATAAACACGTCTCGGTTCGCAGCGTATGGGCTCTGCGATCCAACTCGGTCCGCAGCCCAAGTTGGCCCAGCGAATCCAGTGAACTCGCTTCGCAGACCTGCCCTGCGAACTCAACTCAGTTCGCATCGCAGGTTCTTGGTCAACTTTTGGTCAACATTTTTCAGTATTTAACATTTAACTCTAAAATGTTTACCAACCAATATATTCATTACAATTCAAAACCAATTTACAAACTTGATTACAATAATCTCGAGTACTATTACAAGCTAGATCTGTTATCACAATAACATGTCCCAACAAATTGCAAGTACCATTATTGTTTGGTGCACGGGCAAGTTTGGAGGTTTTCGGGACTTGATAGTGGTTATTAATTATTATTATTATTATTATTATTATTATTATTATTATGTTTTCGGTTTATAGAAACCTAGCGTCACTAAAAAAATAAAATCAAAGGTGTTTAGCTCGTAACAGATTTAACTAAACTTTTTGGATTTGAAATTCATCGTAAATTAAGAAAATAGATCATTTCAAATCAATTTTTGTTGCAGCCCGGCTACTCGGCTAGTATATGGTGACAGCCTATGTTTTATCACCTGAAAGTTGGTCACATAGGCCCAAGTTAAGATTATGGGCCAAAGTAGTGTTTATAATTTTATATCCAATCCAATGTATATATGCAAATGCAAGGCTACTATCTGATTACCTCTTTATGTTACTAAACTTATTGGCAAATACTAATTCTAATTCATAAGAAATTAAGAAGTTCATAAATTTAACTTTATACCTGTTATAACGATAAAAATGACAATTGTTCTTTCCTCAAATATGTTTTATTTGCGTAAAATAAATGTGGTCTCGTCAAACACTATGTTCAAGCTCCATCCTTAGATATATCTTCTTTAAAATGAACAAATCGCTTACCGGTAAATAATATGTAGTTGTTAAAATTTAACTCTTATTTTATTTTTACACACAAATGTGAGGTTATATCAATTCATATATTACCTTATCATATGTTTTTTTAGCCACATATGTTATGTGCAAATATGTAAATCTTTTCAAGTTATTAAAAGTAATTTATTCAAAATACTAGAAAAGTTTCATATGTTATGATAGGATGAAACAGAAAAAATAAATGATGGGGCGTTTTGTTGATTATTGTTTATATAATTACTTACTTATATTTATAATATATATTGAAGCAACTAACAATATAAATTCAAGATATATTACTATTTTCTAATCTTCTATATTTATAAAACATAGATTTTTCCTTACTTTTTAGCCATGTCATATCATCTTATTACATATTTCTAAAACCCTCCTAATCATGCCAAATCATCAATTTATTTTTTCCTTAAAAGTTCAAAAAAAATTCCTTTCTTGTTCTATGCCACATCATCTCATTACTATTTTCTAAAACCCTTCTAATCATGCCCAATCATTAATTTATTTTTTCCTTAAAAATTCATAATTATACAAACACTTTCACCATTAAATTTTACATTCATTAACAAACTACTACGTCTCGTTCTATTTTGTAAAAAGTCAAAATTCAATGTTATTATAATTTATTATAAAAATTTATCAAATCTCTATATCTAATACTACCTCCGTCCCAAATTAAGTGTCTCATTTTGACTTTTGAAAGTCTTTCTTTCTCAAGTTTGACTTTAAATATATATTGTTTTGTTATATAATACTTGATAAAAATTATACCAATGAAAATATATTTAATACTCAATCCATTTATATATTTTGCACTAAGTATTATATAACACAATCAAAAATATTTAAGGTCAAAGTTGAAAAATAATGACTTTTAAAAGTCAAAATGAGACACTTAATTTGGGACGGAGGGAGTACATTGCAGTTACCTAATATTATCATCAATAACTATCATGTTTAAAGAAAATTAGTTTTAATAAAATATATGAAATTGATTATTTTTTTGTTCATTTTGGTATATGTTACTATTGAGTTTCAATTATTAATTTTAAATTTCAACAATAATAATACAATTAAAAACTTAAAAATTACTATGATTAATGTATTTATTTTAATTGTCATGTATCGCATTTAGTGGCTCAATAAATGTATTAAAATTTAACATAATTTTATAACTGATGGTTGTTACCGTGAGAATTGGAAAGAAACTCAAAATTCAACCGCTCTTAAAAAAGGAAGAGACTACATTACTTGATATATCAACAACTAAAAAAATAAATACAAAGTCATTTATTATAGTTTGATTATGTTATTAATCATTTCATTGTTAACGATAATTGCATTTTTTTAATTAACAATATTAAACTTACAAATTAATACAATTGTATTTTATAAATGGCTGTGCACCGCACTGTTGTGGGTAGATTTTTAACTAACGTTGCAGGATCCTGATTGGCATCATATATTCATCTCACAGGTATGAAAATCATTTATATTTCGTATTCGCATCTCACAGGTATGAAAATATACCTTGTAATATCTCTAATCAAAGAAAAAAAATCAATTTTTATGATGCAATTTTTATAATTTTTCAACTTATCATTTATGAAATATTCAAATTTTTTAAAGAGGACATGAAAAATTAGTTTTATAACACGTGACACATTCTTATTAATTTAACCATCCTCACCAAAATTATCATTCTTATTTTAACGGCTCAATAACCAATTTTGCGCAACCACGTTTTGGTAACACATGAAATCTGATTCTAGATAGATCCTTATAATAAAAACGATATCTATATAACTGAATTTCTAATTATTAAATAACATACATGGCGCGTGTTTAATTGGAAAAGGAATTATATTATAGATAATTTCAAGGGCTTAAACTCATCGTTTTTTAATTTCAATCTTCCATATAAGTTAAAACTTTTCATTTGACTACAAAAAGATATATAGCAAGGCTTCTAGAAAAATAATATGATAGAATCATTTTCCAAAAAAGCTATTAAAGTGATTTTTAGAAGATAGAATTCCTGACCACCGACTTCAGCTCCAACTAATTATCGTCAAATACTCATGCAAAAGAAAATATTCTCCTAGATTGATTAAAGATCTAACACTACAAGAAAAAAGGGCTTTAGTGATGGAAATTTAGTGACGAAATTTATTTACATCACTATCTACTCATCTTAGTGACGATAAAAACATGTCGACACTAATTAATGACGAATTTAATGGTTGTCATTAATTATTCGCTAAATTACATGTCAAACACATTTTGTTAACGTTAGAGACAAAAGTTAGTGACGCAAATAAAGTTTGTAACATTAATATAATAGCCAGTGACGAAATTAGTCGTTAGTGACGAAATTAGTCATCACTGAGTTTATTAATGTTAGTCAAAAACTCAATGTTAGTCACGAAAAAATTTTGTGACTAGTAAATTAATTGATACAAAAAATAATGACTTAACACAATTATTTTGACATATACTTAAAACATTGATAAGAATTTCGTATTATTATTATATTAATTAACAATAATAATAACTAGCATTTAACCGGACGTTGTCCAGTTAAATGGATGTCATATAAAAACCTCAGTAATAATGTAAATATACATCCGTATTTGCATGGAAGATGTTAACATTTATGTTATATTTGGGCATGATAACGTGTAACAATGTGTGTAACAATACAATGATGCTCATTTAAGTATTTAAATCTTTTTACAATATTGGTAAATACCACCACGATCACACATAAAGTTGACAGATGAATTACTCCCTCCGTCCCAAATCTATTGTCCCCTTATTGACTTTGGAGTCTTTCTCTTTCAACTTTGACCTTCAATATTTTTGTTTGTGTTATATAATATTTGATGCAAAATATATGAATTGATTGGATTTTGAATGTATTTTCATTGGTATAATTTGCATCACGTATTATATAACACAAATAAAAATATTTAAGGTCAAAGTTGTCAAAGAAAGACTCCAAAGTCAACAAGGGGACAATAGATTTGGGACGGATGGAGTATATTTGAACTATAAACTACTACAAACCTTAAATTTATAATAAACTTTTAAAATATATTAGAACATTACCATTAACATAATTACATATGTAAAAAAATGATACGTGTAAACAGACCCTTAATTGTTGTTATTGATAATGGAGGTTTGAAATTATGCAGGTCGAATACAAACCTATTAAACATACATGGGCATTAATATCGAAATGTATTTTATATTCAAATAATGTTATTAACGTACTATTGTGTTTTTCGCTTTTAACTTTTCTTATATAACTTTGTATATTAATCCAAATATACCACTTATTTTTATCTACATTTTGATATAAAAAAAGATTTTGAGAAAAAAATTTACGTTCGTTAAATATATATCATATGACGATAAAATTTATATCGAAATGTACATAAAATTACACTGATTATTAATATATATTCAGAATTATTCCAAGCATTATATATAAAAAGTTATCAAAGAAAAGAAAAATATTACCTAAATAAAATAAGTAACCTATAATATATTATTAAAACTACTCATTGTGTGTAGAGGTTGGAGAGATCTGGAAAAAAAAAACCGATACAAAAAAAAAAAAACCCCGCCGATAACCAACAAATACAAGTTGTAACGGTCATGATTAAAAGTTGAGTAGATCTAACGGATGTAAACAATAGTCAACATGTAACTGCCGATTCAACTCACCGACAGCTATATACATGGACAATTTGAATTTTAATATTAATAGATATAGTAGTCCTATTAAGATAAATATAAAAAATAAAATATAAATCTATAACCCCTTATAAAGCATTTAGTTATGTTTAACCTTAAACTTAGTCAAAGAGAGATGGGAAATCCAATATCAGAGTCTACGCCTGATCAAATATTCCATCCAATAAACAAGCTTCTTGTCCGCCTATTGTATCAACACAATAACCTGCAAGAAGTGGGGTGGTGGGGTTAGCTCAAAGCTAAGTGAGGGAATACATAACCAACAGCCTAACTTAGCATAACAACCTTGTTTACAACAAATCATCGTAAACAAATAACATCACAATAGATCGATGGTTCTTGGGGAAACCTTCAGCCAAGAATATCAACAGTAAACACATAATATAATTGAGATAACATCTCAATACAATGAGGATCGGTGGTTCTTGGGATATCATAATACCCGGGGATTCCCAAAGAACACTTAACATCAATCTGTAAGGCCAATACAGAATAGACCGATAGTTTGGTACTAATCTCATATGACCTAATTTCCTATTAACGATAAGTACAAGGAAATTCCTGTCGTCTTACAATAGTAACCAAACCCAATCAATAGATTGACCTCAATACTGATGCCCGAAGGCCAAATATCAAGTGATCACGTATTCACATATTCAATCAAGTCAACATATCAGACTAACCAGTCTATCAACAATATTATTACTATCAAACCAAATTAATCATGGCAAACCAAAAGCAGTAATAATACGATACCCGTTGTAACCAAACCTGTTACAACTAAATTACACTGAGGATTAAGATCCACTCACTGACACCTCAGTTGTCCACTCAGTAGTCTAATGTCACCGAGTCTTCTCGTAATCTGAGAATTCAAATCAAATATAAGTTAGTAACCAAGACCATTAACACTTAACTCATATCAATTCATAATACTAGGAACTTAATACATTTGATATCACAATTACAAGTTCCTAATCACATATTATAAATCACAACACAGCTATTATCATCTATCAATGTTATATCATATAACAATACAATTAACATTAAAATTAACATTAAAAAGTAGGAATGGACTGGCCAAAGAAGCCACCAGCTGGGGGTCTAGGAGCCGCCGGTTTAAGGTCTCAAGCCGCCGATCATCAAGCCGCCGGCTTGTTCTTCATTTCCTGCAATCTGCAGGTTTAAAACCCTGCTGTCCAACTCAAACCAACCCCAAAAACACACAACTCAAACTAGAAATCAATATTATGCAAACATTAAACAACAATCACAACATCATATATCATCAATTGACAATTATATCATCATTACCTTAAGCTTAAAGCTTAATTCTTGATTAACCAATTCTTTTCATAACCTTTCATCATAAGTTCATATCAAATCCTTCAATTCTAACTTAGGGTTTAGCTTATAATCATAAAGTAAGCATCAAATAACAATTTTACAAACATTACAAGCTTCAATTTAACCTTACTCATCCTAATTTCATCATATACACAAAACCCCATTTCATAGGTTTATGAAAATCAAGAAGTCAAGACTTACAAGATGAGTAGAAGGATTAGAGAATGATAATCCATGTTAATAAGCTTGAATTTTGAATTGAAATCTTCAATTTGGTGTTATGAAATGTTTTTGTGATTAATCTAGGGTTTCCATGTTTCTGTATGAACGTACAGTATGTATGTGTATAATATCAACAACCGACTTAAACATGAGTATGTATCATATAAGTGTTTAAATTTCATTCCCCGTACTTATTATTGTCTGGAACTTAAAAACCTTTTACGGGGAAATATTATTTTATTTTACTGTCATCTGAATTAATTTAAAACATTTAATAATTTATTAACCACAATAAATTATTTGACTCTTTTACCAATTTATTTTTAAATAACAATTGAACCTATTTTCTGACACATTAAATAATAATTTACAGTCAAAAAATGTTAAAATACTACTAGACCCGAGGACTGGGTGTGTTGTGTTGCGCACCGGTCGTTGAGATTTCTAATGGTGACGTGACACAGCAGTGGGTTTTTAATTTATGATGTTGGGGCCTAGGGTTACTTATTATGCTAGCACAGGACAAGTATGACCTAGGATCGTTCTTCAAAGCGCGACAAATTGAAACTAGGGGGTTTAAAAGCTTTTATGTGTTCAGCTGGGGTTGAAAGAGTTGGTTTTGGTTTTGGATTTTCTTATCCTAATTTAAACTAGACTGAATTAAAAACTGGAGGTTACTTCGGGCGTTCAGCAATTAAAGCGATTGTCTACTATAACGTGGTTTAGAAGTGGTTAAATATGGAAAGTTCTAATGAGGATAAGTTCGTAAGTTGATGTGAGCTATTCTACAATCCTTCTATCGGGCTGACGCGGAGGTGTCCACAATCAGGCAAATAGAATGTCACGTGGATTGCACAATATATTAAAATGTACACCGAAAGTTCTCTCAAATGTACACCCACACTATCCAACAGTTAACCTCGAATCCTATTCCCCAATCTCGGTCGTCAGAGATGCCCGAATCATGGCATAGCTTGTTGAATAAACAATCTTATGAACGAGGGTTATCTTCACCGGAATAGGTTGGGCTAACTGGTCTAGACGGTCGGATAACATGTCATCACTTATTCGTACGAGTTATCATCATTACTTGGGGATGCTACAAGACAGGGATGATTTGTGTTACAAATGGAGACCTAGGTAATACGTTTGCTATTCGATTCATAATACAACTACCTTCGGTTGTTCTGACTTCCATACATTTGTACTCCGCCGTAAGCGTTTCCAGTACTATATCAAAGAACAGTCGAATAGGGGCCGTCATATTATTTCACGATGATTAATGCCGTTTAAATTTTACTATTATGATGATCCTAAGGCAACAATCAAACAAGAACATGCAATAAGACGATCAAGGCGACAATTTAATTTAAGCATACAAAAGTATTATCTAAGTTGAGGATATTCCGAAAGTTGTCTCAAAAATATCGTCTATATGAATTTAATCTTAATCTACCTCTACTCCCATGTTCCGTGTCTCTTGGATCCTATTTTGGTCTAGAGAACACCGGCCATGCCGAGCTCAATGATTCAATCTAACATAGTATAACTAAGTGACCTGTATCCTATGAGTTAGCTACGTTCATTTTTGGATAAAGTTTTAATCATAACATGAGTTGGGCAGATAAACGATAAAGATTTAATTCCTATAACCATTTGTAATATAAACCATCCGCAATCTCACAACATACCACTTAGTCACATATTTGATACTTTCTAAACGACTATCATAGCAGACAATTGAGTTATTTAGCTAATCATGGCAATTCTAGCATACATATTTAAATTTATTAAAGAAAGGACAAGCATATTAAATATGAAAGATAGTTTAACACCTGGAAAGAAGTACAATAACTTGTAGCTAAAATATGCGTCCCGGAGCACCTCCGTACAAATCTTCGTTGGCTAGTTAATTAGCTAGTCTAATTAACTAGGAAGAAAAAGAAAATACAAGTATTGTAGGTGTAACCAAGTGTGTTGGTATTCTTAGGTGTGTTGGTGTGTCTTTCAAATGAGCCTCATGTCTCCTATTTATAGAGGAGTTTTGATGCATTTTAGGAAATGAAAGCACACATTAGCAAAAGGTGGAAAAGGTAGTGGCACCAAGTACGAAAAGGTGAAAAAGGCGGTGGCACCAGGTACGAAAAGCAAGAAAAGGTCTAGCACCGGGTACGAAAAAGGACAAAAAACGCAATCCGTGCGGGTGACAGGTGGCCGGCGGCGGTGGGGTGGTGGCCGACGGCGGCTGGCACCACCCCCCCCCCCCCCGCACCGGTTCGCTGTCTGTTGCTTCGTTTCTTGATTCGTGCGTGTTTTCTTCGTTATGCGCCTGTTTGCGTTGATTCTTTTTGCGTTGGATTCGTAATTGAAAAACGAAGCTTTTGATGAAAAGAAATCCCAAAAATATGTCTCTGAGCTCTAGATGTGCCGTACGAATCGTTTGGATTTTTCGGTGTACGTAGAATCTTCATTCTTCGTCCGTTTTTGTTGATTCTTCTTCTGTTGGATTCGTAATTTGAAAACGAACATCTTGGATCAAATAGATGTTGGTGATGGGCTCTTTTATCTTGAAATCTCATTTTGATGTCTGGAATCTTCAAACGTGCGCGGAATCTTCGTTTTTCGGCCGTTTTGCTTGATTTTGCTCGTGCAACCTTGTTTTGATCTTCTTAGCATTTTATCAATGATTTTTGCGTTATTTGAGTTCAAATGCTAAGTATTGCTCCAGAATGAGAGAGATATCGGTGGTAAAAATGTGACTTTTTACGCGATATCAGGGTGTTACATATCTCTCCCCCTTAAAGAGATTTCGTCCTCGAAATCTGATCACACTTAATCAATTCACTGTGACAGAATCACTTATTTATTTCCATTTTAATTCACTACTAATATAGTTCTCATATACTCCTAACCACATAATTATTCATTACTATGAACACATAAGATGTGGTTATAATTTAATTCACTTATGCATATCATCATTATGCATATTTTTTAATCATACAACACCAAATGTGTATACATTATAATCTAGTTACATAAATATATATTATTTCATCAATTCACACACCACCAGTGTGTATTACAATTGAATTCATATAAACACATAATCTCTATCACAAAATGCTATATCTAGTATAAAGGATAGTATTATTAACTATTTAATCCAAATATATACACATATCAAATGTTACTCCCGTGAGAAACTGATAAATATAAATACACGTCTTCAATTCTTTCCACATGCACATATCCAACTGTACATGCTTCTGTCTTTTCCCACGCACTTATACTGTGCATAAACCCTATTTCCATTCATAAAGTAATTACTTATATGAATTGTTTATCATTAATCCGTCATTCAAACCCTTTAAAATATATAATTACTTAACAAGTTGAATACAAAACCAATTACAATCAGAAACTAGCAACATGCCAGAATCATTGACAATTATAAATACTTATGATATTCTGATAACCATAAATTAGCAATATGCTAAAATCTTTTTAACACTTAACTTCTTAACAACAAGAATAAAACAATATCAATAACAGTGGTTATAAAACCACAATGCACATATTTAACAATGAATTTCAAATTCATTTCATACCTAGCAACTAACTAGTATCCACATATCACCTTAAGTGGTGAAACAATTGGATTCAACTTTTGCAACTAGTTCATTACTAATTTACAACTTGTAATTATAAACATCACAAGGTTATATGAACTCTTTTTCTCTAACTTAATTCAAATCATATAACCATAAACACATAAGAGTAAACAATATGTAGAGGTCAAATTTTATAGTTAAAACCATTTTTACTTAATCAATTAGCATCCTATCATATCGAATTGGATACTAAATCAACACCAGTTGATACTATGCGTCATCAGCATAATTCTTTCAACACATCAACATAAGGTGTTGTCATTAGTCACATATTCAACAATATCAATACATTGTTATCGGCAATCAACTGACCTCTAGCTTGCTTAACTCATATAATAATCCACTCTAGTTGCAATTTATCATATACACATTTCTTGTACAATAACTACCACATTACAAAAATAGTTTAGTGGTTCACTACTCTTTTGTTTCGGTCAATTATTGACTATTTCTCAATTACAGGTTAATATCTCTAATCTGTTATTTTAAAATCATTTAACTTTATATGGTACTTAGTAGCCTCAACAATTCCATATGAAATGGCATAATATAAATACGTTGGCCAGACGTCGTCATATTATGTCAGGTACACTTCATTTTCAGACCACTTTATACCATTAATCTCCAAAGTGATTAATCTTTACTCTTCCTTATATCACAATGGTGACTCAGCAATCATCACACATGTAATAACACTTTGTAGCAAGTATATGACCAAGTATTAACTTGTTACTATTTTCATTTATCACTTTAAATATGAACTAATCAGGTAATCAGGTAGTTATAACCAACTCAAACATTTACACCATTTTCATTCTCTCATTAGCTTAGGTGTAATGTCTAACACAACCATATCAATCAATACCTTTATTACATTTAGTATCAATATCTTGTCAACATCATATGTATTACTCAACACATATTCATCAATCTATACACCTTTAGTTGAATAACAATTGAGCGTTTTAAGTTCAATTATCACATAAATATAAGCTCATGTACTTGGTTTACAATTTCTTAAAATGCTCAATTCAACACTTTCTATTATTCTACATGATTCAAATACTTTATCATGTTTCAATTTATTCACATATATGATCCACATAATTCTATAATCAATGGTTACTAACCCTTGTTAGTAACAATCAACAATACCATTTACTAGTATATTTCGGTAATTAAATAAACCGTCTGTAAATAACTCATATACAATAACACGGGTAGACCTCTTAAAATAAGTTTTACCATTGTATATAGTCATAGGAACGATCCCTGGGCTTAAAGAAACAAAAGCCCAATACAAAACGTAAGTCAAAAGTCCAAAATAAGGTCCGAAAAACAGTAAAATGTCATTTTCAGGCCCCAAACGACCCCGAACTGCCCAAAACTGCCAGGGCTCATGACGAAGCTAAGAGCTTTGACCGTTGGGCCATTTCAGAGTGGACATGTAAATTTTGTCTTATTCTGACACCGAAATTTTCTAACGGAAATTTCTACGTCGAACGTCAAAAAAAAAAACTTCAAATTTAATTTTCACATAAATGAGCCACAAGCCGCCGGCTCATAGGGTGGAGCCGCCGGCTTATAGGGTGGAGCCGCCGGCTTATAGGGTGAAGCCGCCGGCTTCAAACCCCAAACAGCCGGGTCCAAATACCCAGCAGTCGGGTACAGTGCAATTTGGGTGACAGAAATAAATGGCTTTATTTGGGCTGTAGGAGCCACCGGCTTGGCGTCCCTAGCCGCCGGGTTTGCACCCCTAGCTGCCGGGTCCACCACCCAACCCGCCGGGTCCCCTATATATGCACTGCAGACCCTGCAACAGCACACTTTAGTGCAATTTTCCGAATTTCCAACGCGCATATCTCACAAACCGTAAAGAGTTAGGTCCTGAAATTTTGCAAGCACCTTCATATAATCAAAATGCAACTTTTCATTTTTCCACTTTTTCAATTTACGCATTTTACGAGAAAACGAACGTATAACTCATTTTAGGCCATTTCGACCATTTTTGTGACATGTCAAATTTCAAATCACTTGGTTTCTGACTTCCACCCTTTGCCAACATGTTTTTACATATATTTATGACGTGTGGGCACTTTCATCACCCTCATATACCCATTCTATCATGTTTTAACTTGTTGACCCGTTTAAGGGTTCAATTGGACACTTTTTCCAAATTCAACCATATTGACCACATTAGCACTTTCAACACACCTTCCCACTATATGTAAGTCTTAAAGTAACTTTGACACTCATTCTACTTGACCCACCAAGCATTTAACAATTTTAACCAATATGTGACCCATTTGAGTACTTTAACAACCCATTTGGGTTTCAACCCATATAATTACTATTTTAACACCCATTTCACATACTTTGACTATTTTAATTCAAACCAAACGGTTTTCACTATTGGTGTCGTATTATTCTTTAAAACACCAACTTCACATAAAATTCATTATGTTTAAACCAATTACAACTAGTTTTTCAACTTTGACTTCTTCCAAGCTTGTCAACAAGTATAAAAGTTGGTTAACCACTTTGACTTTCTTACTACACCACTTTTTGTAGATAGATCATAATTCAACCACAATCATGATCAATATTATACACATAATCATCTAGCCACTTTTATCATTTTATAACATAGCCATTACACAATTTGACTCTACCAATTTCAACTTTGACTTTTCCTAGTCAAAGATACACATTCCAATCAATGAACACTTTCTAATTTAAACAACAACATGATTCTAAATCATATCCATTGAGATATACCAACATCTCATTAAATTTACTATATAGAGTCATATCAAATAAATCTATCATGTATCAAATAATTCCATAGTAAAATTTATACTCACTCTTTGCACTTATCAAATCATAATCACTCATTGATTTATACTTTATATTCATATTGTAGGCACACTTAATTTCCAACAAATCACTATTATACCTTACTCGACAATGTGGCTACATAGCTCAACACTTATTCCCTCATTCCAAGTTCATTCAAACTTACTCATTAATATTCCTATCATCACATTAACAAGTAATAATCATCAATAACTCACAACTGGGGAATCATATCAGTCTGACTCAATTTACTTTACTACTAATCATATCATAGCAAAGTAAACAATTCAAGCTTATTGAAATACACCAAGCTTATCGAAAAGTACCTGATATACATAGGCCCACGAGTATTGAGGAATCATTTAGAATACCAAACGGTTCCTCATGTTCCTCCGTCTCTGCAACCAAAATAACACTTTTGCAACTTGTTATAGGTTAGTACACATTTAATAACCACTTTCTCATACAACCACTAATCCCCACACCCTGAAATGTTTGACTTGACACAATTCTAAGTTTGGGATTGAACATCTTACAATGTACAATTCACCCAAACTTTTGCTCTGATACCAACTTATAACACCCTTCATTTCAATACATTATTTAATCATGCATAATATAGGAAGCGTAGGTCAAATGAGCTTTATCAATTCACTTTACGTATTATGTATATATTTAAACTCATACTTTTTCAAAACATAGTATATTCAACTGGGTATTATATAAATCAAAACATAACTTTTGGTTATCAATCCAATATCAGAGTCTACGCCTGATCAAACATTCCATCCAATAAACAAGCTTCTTGCCCGCCCATTGTATCAACACAATAACTTGCAAGAAGTGGGGTGGTGGGGTTAGCTCAAAGCTAAGTGAGGGAATACATAACCAACAGCCTAACTTAGCATAACAACCTTGTTTACGGCAAATCATCGTAAACAAATAACATCACAATAGATCGATGGTTCTTGGGGAAACCTTCAGCCAAGAATACCAACAGTAAACACATAATATCAATGAGATAACATCTCAATACAATGAGGATCGGTGGTTCTTAGGATATCATAATACCCGGGGATTCCCAAAGAACACTTAACATCAATCTGTAAGGCCAATACAGAATAGACCGATAGTTTCGTACTAATCTCATACGACCTAATTTCCTATTAATGATAAGTACAAGGAAATTCCTGTCGTCTTACAATAGTAACCGAACCCAATCAATAGATCGACCTCAATACTGATGCCCGAAGGCCAAATATCAAGTGATCACGTATTCACATATTCAATCAAGTCAACATATCAGACTAACCAGTCTATCAACAGTATTATTACTATCAAACCAAATTAATCATGGCAAACCAAAAGCAGTAATAATACGATTACCCGTTGTAACCAAACCTATTACAACTAAATTACACTGAGGATTAAGATCCACTCACCGACACCTCAGTTGTCCACTCAGTAGTCTAATGTCATTGAGTCTTCTCGTAATCTGAGAATTCAAATCAAATATAAGTTAGTAACCAAGACCATTAACACTTAACTCATATCAATTCATAATACTAGGAACTTAATACAATTGATATCACAATTACAAGTTCCTAATCACATATTATAAATCACAACACAGTTATTATCATCTATCAATGTTATATCATATAACAATACAATTAACATTAACATTAACATTAACATTAACATTAACATTAACATTAACAAGTAGGAATGGACTGGCCAAAGAAGCCACCGACTGGGGTCTAGGACCATCCGGTTTAAGGTCGCAAGCCGCCGGCTTGGGTCTTTGACCTGCCAGTTTGCCAACACCACATAGAACCCGTCGGCTTGGATCATCAAACCGCCGGCTTGTTCTTCATTTTCTGCGATCTACAGGTTTAAAACCCTGCTGTCCAACTCAAACCAACCCCAAAAACACACAACTCAAACTAGAAATCAATATTATGCATACATTAAACAACAATCACAACATCATATATCATCATTACCTTAAGCTTAAAGCTTAATTCTTGATTAACCAATTCTTTTCATAACCTTTTATCATAAGTTCATATCAAATCCTTCAATTCTAACTTAGGGTTTAGCTTATAATCATAAAATAAGCATCAAATAACAATTTTACAAACATTACAAGCTTCAATTTAACCTTACTCATCCTAATTTCATCATATACACAAAACCCCATTTCATAGGTTTATGAAAATCAAGAAATCAAGACTTACAAGATGAGTAGAAGGATTAGAGGATGATAATCCATGTTAATAAGCTTGAATTTGGAATTGAAATCTTCAATTTGGTGTTATGAAATGTTTTTGTGATTAATCTAGGGTTTCCATGTTTCTGTATGAACGTACAGTATGTATGTGTATAATATCAACAACCGACTTAAACATGAGTATGTATCATATAAGTGTTTAAATTTCATTCCCCGTACTTATCATTGTCTGGAACTTAAAAACTTTTTGCGGGGAAACATTATTTTATTTTACTGTCATCTGAATTAATTTATAACATTTAATAATTTATTAACCACAATAAATTATTTGACTCTTTTACCTATTTATTTTCAAATAACAATTGAACCTATTTTCTGACACATTAAATAATAATCTACAGTCAGAAAATTTTAAAATACTACTAGACCTGAGAACTGGGTGTTACAAAACACTTGAATGTGATTTAGCTTGGAACAAAAAGTATAAGGTAATATCTTGACTTAATTAATTGCAAGGTGTTGCTGAACAATTATTTTATGTCTACTATTATATATTATATGTAATTTAAGAGTTTGGTGCGTATCTACTTGTTCAATAAGTTTATTACTTTTACACTCTCTTTTAGATAATAAGATTGATGCCTTTAAAAGGTATATTTTATATGATTGCTTGTATGCTCATCTAGTAGTTAATTTTAGTATATTTCTAATTTCCAAATATATGAGTTATATCAATGCCACTAATCTCATTAGCAATTCATAGATTATGATTTATTAAGCCTATATTAGCTCATGTCCCATGTGTTACAGGTGGTGTTTGAAACGGCCCGGGTCTAACCGAATGCTGGAGTGCCAGTCAAATGTTGAGAAATCCATCTATGGAAATCATCTTCCTCACTATTGATAAGGGTAAAAAGTGCTAGTTGTGGGATCTTGGCTTCAAAATGCATCCTGTGTTTTTCACAGGTAAGATAACCTTATTTACTGCTAGCTTAGTTATTGAGATGAATGTGGCTGGCCTCCGCATATGTTATCCCCTATGCTCGAGTCGTTTGCAGTGTATGTCATATTAATTCCATGTATATAAAAGTTCTATGTGATGGTATGTAATGTATGTTGTCATATGTTTGACTAGTATAAATTTGTACCTTTACTATCTCTTTAATGCAATCATTCTAAGCTAATAAATCATTAACCCTTTACTATCGTATACTTTTACAGACACAATAATTGACCATTGGCTGGAAATTTTCAGGTCAATTAGATAAGAAAAACAACGGCTTTAATCTTTGCTTCTGGAAAGATTGTAAGTTTCTTCCCTCAATCTAAGTAGTTTATCTTTGCTTCACGTTGTCTTAGCAAGTTAGGGTGTTTTTTTCTCTCACTAAGACCATCATAGTAGACCCTCCATAACAAGAATGGGATGCTCATTTAACAATTTGCAGCTTCATTGTACAGGTACATCAATCTAAAATTCCAAACTTGCTGCACGGAAGGTACTTATAGCACCAATATAAGTCTATAACCCAAATGGATTATGAATATATACATTTATACTGGTTATGTTTAAATCTAAGACATAATATCATTAACCGTAATCTTATTTCCTTCTTTTTACCTTGCCTAATGACAGTACTTTAGTATGCTCGAATGATCCTGACACTCTGATTTCTAACCAAATTCAAGGTATTTAATTCATCATCCTTTCATAAATCTTCTTTCTTGCTGTTTTTTCATATGTTTTAATATAACACATATTATTTTTTCATGGTGACTTGTAGGATTTTAAGATTCAAAACATTGTTAGCTAGTGTGATGTTAAATTTCCCGTTAGACTTAAAGGTTTTGCGTACTCCCATGGAACCTTTTCAAGTATAAGTTATTAACATAATGCTTTGTTGTGCATTAATTTATTATATTATTATGTCATTGTTGTTGCGTATAGGTTCTTTTATTTGGTGGTTGCATATTGTATGCGTTTACTCATAAATGGGTTTTCAAGACAATATGAACTATAAATGTTCCTGAGGACTGATTTATCGAATGAAATAATCAAAAATTGTTTTGCTCATCTTTGTTTCTGGCAAACTTGGAGCTTAGGTGTGATCATTGAATCTGCTAGTAATCATTCGTACCTTTATTTCTTAGCTTGCGTATGCTCATCTTGAGGTATTATCTTTAAAGCTTGAGCTGATCCCAACATGATTGATGAGCTTAGAATTGGAAAACTTTCCTAGTTTCTTCCTTGGAACCTCTGTTTTTATATATTAAAGTACTATTTATTTAAACTACATATTTCTATTGTCAAACAAGTTTACGGTCCCTATTTTATAACTCCTATTTTCTTGTTGTTTTAGGATGGCTCGAAGCCAATACAAGTTAAAGAAATTGGCGGTAACTGGGGTGCTTCGAGTTGCTTTTTCACTGTTATCATATGGCGTGGAACCTGTACCAGATTGTAGTGTCTGTGAATAATCAAACATACGCAATCTGAAGTTACCAGGACCAGAGAAAAGGTACTTGAACATATTTCTCATTTTGGCATCCACAGTACTACGTATCAAACAATCTCTTGAGTAGTTTTATTTCTAATGTATTGATGTGACTTTGCAGCATTTTAAAGAGTGCGTGTAAAAATGAGGGTCGTGTATTATGTGACACCCCGCAAATTTAAACGCAATTATAAACAATAAACACTTGCATTATTAGGCTAATTCCCTACTTGAGTGAATTCACAACTACTTTTAGAGGTAAGTCTAGCAAAGCCCGGCTAGTTAATACGCGTAGTATTTAACGTTTCGTAATTTATTGTAATTACGTACCAAACATTTGGAACAAACTCGATAGATATACATAACAACCGTTGGTGAACGAAATTATTTAATAACATTATTATTTACTAAATATTATGCCGATAATATTTAACACGTATTTTGTAACGTATAATACTTACAGTACGCGACAAAAACGCGCAAAACGCGCCCAACACGCAAAATAATCTCAAGTTATACTTTTATAACTCATTATTTAGTATTTTGATAAAATACTTCGAGTTAAAATATCGGGTTTTAAATCGTTAGTTAATTACGCGTAACAAACGTTTAACGGTTGATTAAAACGTCGAAACGAACAGGTAAACGAACACCGCACGAAGTGCAAATTTGGGGAAACAATTTAGACATCACATGGGGTGGGACCCCCACAATTTTATGCAGAAAATCTGCATGAGGCATGGCCTCCCATGCTTATTTGATCACTCCATACACCCATACCCCCTTTCTCCTTCACTACACTTCACCATTCTTCACACACAACCCCATCTCTCTTTCCCTCTCTCCCTCCATGAAAATTCTGCCATCCCCACAGCCCCAAGTCACCACCACACACCACCATCATCCACCATAGTGCCGCCACGATCCGCCACGCCGGAATTCAAGAAAACGTATAAAAACGAGCATTCGACTTCTTTCTTCCTTCTCCTCTTCATTTCTTTGTAAGGAACTCTTTATTCTTCATTAATTATACTTAGAACATATATATTTACATGTTAGTATGTTTACTCAACTATAAAATGTCCAAAATATAAAACGAAACGCGTTTTAAAACTCGAAATATATAATTTTGTTTCCTGTCCAGATTTCTGTTCTAAATTCAATGAATTATTTAAAAATCATTTCTCCATGAAATGATGCGTTTCTTAAGCCTAGAATGTATTACAAGAAGTTATCTTTCCAACAAAATTAGTCTCGTGACTTTTTGACTCCGTTTGCTACTCGAAAACATTTTTCTCCGGTGACATAGGTTTACTGTTCCGGCAGACAGGAATTTTCAGTAATTTCTCGGGACTATATCTCGAGTTCTAGATCTCTAAAACGTGTGAGACCACTTGGAAAATCTTGGTAAATTTGTTATCTACAAAAAGTCCTTCTTTGGCTCATTCCAGAAATGCACTCATTTCTCCAGAAAATTAGATTAGTGAGAAGTGGTCTAATCTCGGATTAAACTGAACCCTGACAATTAGTGAATTTTTATAAAATATCAAACGACCTCCAAAATTCATAAAAAAATTACAGGAAGTACATAACATATATGGGAACATCGTGTAAAATTTCAGAATGATTCGATAATGTTTACTATTTTATATAAAAATCACAAGGAATCCGTGAATCACACTCACGCATGAACAGTAACTTTGACTTTGTTGACTCACGCATGAACAGTAACTTTGACTTTTGTTGACTCACGCATGAATAGTAACTTTGACTTTTGTTGACTCACGCATGAACAGTAACTTTGACTTGTTGACTCACGCATGAACAGTAACTTTGACTTTTGTTGACTTCGGCTAAAACATACACTTTCGGAAAAATAAACTTAATTATACTCTCGCACTATTACTTAACTCAACAGGTGAGTTCACAGCCCCTACTTTTACTGTTTTAACTGCTTTTGAACAGGGGTGGAAAACATAATCAAACGTTTGAAATACATGATTGTATACTGATTTACTCGAACAATTAGAGTACATTGAACTGTTAAACTGTTACACAAACTGACGTTTATGAATAAACGTTTTCATACTACAAACACTGTAAACGTATTAAACTTGTTTTGGAAACACTGGAAAACGACCAGCAACGCTTCTACGAAATTGACTAGGTAACTAATGGGTCCTTCTGACATGGACCAGATCCTACTGACATGGATAAAGGGACACTGACACTCCCTACTATTTGAACCCTACTGACATGGGTACTAGATCCTACTGACATGGATCCATTATACTTATTGAACATGGGATACTGACACTCCCTACTATTTGAACCCTACTGACATGGGTACTAGATCCTTCTGACATGGATCCGTTATACTTGTAGAACAGGGGACACTGACACTCCCCACTAGGTGAACCCTACTGACATGGGTACTCGATCCTACTGACATGGATCCGTTAACAACTATTAGGATACTGACATTCCTACGAACAACCATTAGGATACTTACATTCCTACAAATACTAATAGGATACCGCTTTCCTACGAAACTTAAACTAGGTTTTGGGTAACATCCCACGTAACTACATCTTTGGGCTACATCCCACTAAACGTACACATTGGATAACACTCCACGAAACTTTATTGGATCGTGATGACGATAACGAATTGTGAACGCTTTGAAACAACCAACTATCATTGTAAACATAAAACCTGTGAATTCACTCAACCTCGTTGTTGACTTTTACTATGTTTTTCAGGGAATTAGCTGCATGTAAGACGACCTGCACACATGGAACATAGGCGACCCATGAAGGAATAGGATGCCAACTTTTGACAACTGGATTTCTTTTGTATAACTAAAGTGATTTTAGTGATATTTACGAAATCTACTTTTGTAAACTTAATACTTTTAACTTGTACGATTCGAGGAATCGTAAACTTTGTAACTAATACTTTGGCATCTTAATATATTTGTTCTGTTGTAATCATATGCTCTGATACGTATGCATGTACCGTATATTGTGGCACTCCCCATACTTAACTAAATGCTTCCGCTAAATTAAATCAACAAATTTTGGGGGTGTTACATATTATCACTATTGGATTCCAGCTTTTTCAAGAAGTGTAGTCACACTTTCAGTTTTTAATTTGGGTTTAAGTCAACGATCACCAACGTACTCTCCTTTTTGTTCCGAGATCACCAATCAACCGGTTTTATTATCATGATCACCAACGAACTTTCAAAAAATGAATTTCTTTGTAATTTTTATTGGCGATCTTAACTCCGTATTAAAAGTATGTTGGCGATCTCCACCCGTAGGTAAAAACAAATTGGTGACTTCGACACGAAATTAACAAGTTCGTTGGTGATCATGGTAATAAAACTGGTTGATTGGTGATCTCGGAACAAAAAGGAGAGTACGTTGGCGATCGTTGACTTACACCCTTTCAATTTTATTATATTTTTTCGGTGGATAAATGTTGGTACATTGTGGATATATCGATTTTGGTATTGTTTGTAGTTTGATCCAGTTTACATTAT